>OZ002744.1:141044609-142258181 GCA_963924295.1 Dioctria rufipes
TTTATAGCACCGAAATGGTATGTAGTCCAATAAGGCATAAAACTACTTATAACAATTATGTTGTAACGTTCAGATATAAGAAAAATTTACATCGTAGTAGCTGTTACGAATTTAGTGTATTCGTTTCAACTCTCGAATGAGAACATGGTTCAGATTAAATTTAATATTTATGGTTATTCTAGCACCAACAATAGTACCTATACCCTTTTTGTAGAGAACAACATAACCTTTATTCAACAGCTCTTAATGCAGAATAAATAAATCTAAAGTAATATTAAGTCGAACTGAATTGAACCGATTCCAGCACAGTGAGTTATCGAGAGAAATTAACTGTCGAGCTCTGATCTTATCACTTACACTTACATAATATAGTATAAGAAAATAATATTGTTTTAATCTAATACATAACAATACTGTAGATGAAATCATTAATAAGTTCATATTAATAGCTAATTTCATGTAATAATAGGTAATATTGGGTTGGGTTGTGTTCTTGAATATAGGTACGCCCTATGCATATCACCGTATACATTTATAAGTGAGGAGGCGCCAAAAAGAATTTAAAATATAGTTTTTTTTTTGTCTATTATAAAGATTGTTCTATGGAAATACTACAAAGGAATTGGCTGTTTTGCCCATATCAGAAATTTAAATTAGTTTCTTTATAATATTGCCGTGTACAAAATTCCAGCGCACTAAATAAACGTGCTCTAGAGAGTTTTACAAAAACGTATGCAAAATGAAATTTTTTTCATGAATTTTCACGTAAATAGTAAGAACGCGCTGATCTAGAGAGTTGGAATTTTGTGATTGTGTGTTTTTTTTTTATTTTTTTTTTTTTTGTAGATCCAAGAAAGTTAAAATTTTTTATATAACAGAAATTCTATAAAAATAATAATAACCCAAGTTCAGAACTGGACAAAAGCAGGTTTCTGAGTTCTATTCTCCATTGCCAAATTTGTCGAGAATACATTGACGTGGGAAGATGAAATTTAATTTCACAATGGACTACATCAGACATTTTCATCTTGTGGGGGATACTATGCAATATTTTCGATTTTTCTTATCTTCGATGCCAGACATACCCTTTTAAACTTTATTTTCTTAAATTAACTTGTAATTAAATCTTTTCCTCAACATGTATTTATTAGTATATTTAGCAACTTCAGAAAAAAAAACAATCGTTTAATTTAAACATATCATTTAATCCCAAATTCAAAATTTTCGAAACCTGTCTGGCTCTACAGGAACTCGGTGGTATGCTATACAAGTTCAGAAAACAATGCACCATCGATGTGAAGGAAAGGATAATGCCTAATCTACAATGCATGGTTAAACTACGTCGTCAAGACGATATCGTTTGCTGAAGAATGCATATAAATATACGAAATATGTAAGTAGTGTAAGCTACCAAATTAATCAGCTGTTTACCTGTCAATTATCATAAATGTAATTGCTTCCTCGATTTCATTGCAGAATTGCATCAAAGGAAGTATTTGGTCTGAGTAATTTATACTATAGTATAGTACACTAAGAAATTGTTTTGGACAAGTCGAATAATATAAAATATTGCTCTCAAGACCTAAAGTACAAGTTCCAGTTTACAGCAGTTTTGTTCTAAATTTCCCTACATGGTTCTAAATTATGCCGAATACACCTGAGGTATTACTATATCGTTTTTGCTGATTAACTATTACACATAAGCTCGTGCTCATGTCATCAAATCAATGAGAGAGAAGGGACATTTTTGCAAGCATACATTTTCAAATGCAAGAGTGGGAACCAAATACAAAAATCCATATCGTTTTGACGACGTGGTTTTACCATGCATTGTAGATTGGGCATAACGGTCTGATACTGAATAAGCGGAGTCCCCAGATGGCCTCCAATCTCCCATGTTCATCCTGATATGTATAAAGGTGGGAGGAACGATAAATGCCCTGTTCGAGGAGGAATTCGAGCTCCTTTTTCCTCGCGAAATATTTTTTGGGTAGTAGCCTGTACCTTAGGATTAATTGATGGTTTGACGAATATCCAGAAAAGAATTTTGTGTTGTAACTGGGCGCGCTAGAGTTTTGAGTAACGTTAGAAGATAAACGATATGATGCTAACTGATGTCCATAATGGCCAAGGAAATCAACGCTCAAAATGGGTGTCGGAATATTCGCATTGAAATTTTCATCATAAGCCCAAATCGAAAGTTAAAATTTATTTAACCTACGTGGAAATTGGGATAGAATTTGGTGCTGGTTTACTGGCTTTAGGAACTGAAATAACCGAGACATAAACTCCTGTATCAACGACATATTATTGCCGCGTGCTTTTGTCGAAAAAATGGAGGCATTACAGGGCCCAGCCCTCCACTCCTCAAAGGAGGAGGCCAATTAGTTTGTTGAATGAGAGTTACTTGCTGACGAACTAAGATTTAATTGAAAATAATTGCAAGGTTGTATACACTTCTTTGCTTTATTGCCAAAACGATCGTGGTAACAAAAGAAATTTACCTAAATTTGAATTGCTTGAAGACGGAGGATGATTTCTACTTCTATCTTGTGACTTGCTCCGTAAGTTCTGTCTAGAATGAGGATGGTGAGAAATTAACTTCTTCTAATATATGACTAGAGAGTTGATATACTGGGCTAAAAAATGGTGGAATACACAGCACAGAATGCGAGGACTTCCTGGGTTCCAAGGTTGTAGGACATAATTGGTTGTGGTAAGTCAACCTTGGTATAAAGAGCGCATGATCCGACGTAGCAGCGAAGTTTGGATATCTCCTAACGATATGGGGCGTAGTAAGGGGAGACAAAACAAATAACTATGGATAACCTATTTTCGTATTAAATATATGCTATGAAGCTGAATCCAAATTGGAGATGTATTAAGAGCTAGAATGTGAAAGAATTAAATACTAAAACGAAAATAACACTGTCGACACATGTCTTCAGGAATATTACCGTAAATGTAGAGACAACCATATGCCGTGTCACTTCTATCTATTGCTATATTACCCTTTAGATATGTAAACTAAAGTTATTTTTATTTGAAAGATTCAATTTAAAACAAGGAAATTTATTATCTGAATGCCTACAAGTGATCGGGTCAAAGACCACCATTTCTTTTTTCTCGGAAAAATGTACACCCTGTGTTGCTTTTTTAGCTCCTTTTGCCACATATCTTTACATCTTTTATTTTAATTTTATTTTTCTTATGTAATCCCGAATAATGCTTATGTAACCTGTTGCTTTAAATTCTAAGCTAACTGCTCCAGCTTGGAAGAAAATGTCACATTTGCCGAACCAAGAATCTTAGATCATATAACGAAAAGGATAGGCTATGCTGTGTAAAATTCGTGTACGTGTAATAAGCATTTTTTTTTGCGGCACGGCGGGGAATTGACAAGAGCGGTAACGACTTGTTATTCGTCAGTTCGGAAACTCTGATTTATTTCTGACATTTCAGATTTTATGACAAGAAGTTCGGTTTGTTTGTTTAAAATTGAATTGTCGTCGCCTTATGATACAGTAGCCATACAAAGGCAACGCCAACAAATATTATCAGAAAATAAACAGGGCACTAGGAAAATTCGTTAAAATGTAAAAAGTTATATAAATATTATAAAATTATAAACTTAAAAATTAATTTAAAAATTTTGTGATATAATGGGATCTGTGCTATTGAATTTCTTCAATACTTAATAAAGTTTCAACCAATAAATTATTCGCCCGAATACATCGATGCGGTTCTACTACATTCAGAAAAATGCTTAAGTTATTCTTCCTCATAGTCTATCCTTTTTTATATGCTCTGAGCCAAGAATAGAAAATTAATACTTCACACAACTTTAACTGACTCCATTGAACAAAAAACAATGCACTACACCAGTTTGGCAAGTAACTTTAAAAGTTGACGCATTTAATAAGGATTCTAAAATGGTAAACTCTTGCAAAATTCTTAGATTACGGGGAAAACGAATTTTTCTTTATAAAACCCAGCTTTGAAAAATTTCTTTTTACCTATTAAAAATGATTCCAGTATACCGAAAGCTGTAATTTTAAGATGCTAGTTTGAGTGAGACGGAGAGTCATTCCATGAAGTGTGAGTACAGATATAAAAGCTAGAGTTGTTCATTGGAGACGACGCAAAAGCACATGATGTCTGTAAGTACACATTGGTAAATCCTTTCCTGACTGCACTCAAATTAACTATATGTTGCCCTTCACCCAAGGTTTTTGACTGTATTTTATTTGAATTTTGGTAGAACCAAAACCCACGTATTCTCGAGGGTTTTGGTAGAACCGAACTCATCTGTACCTCTTTTATATTGGTCACTCATCGAACTGGCATATGATTTTCCGCATCTTTTCTACAAAAGTCTTACTTTACAGAGTTTGCCTCTATGTCCTCTTTTAGTACAGGGATAACAGCAAGCATTTGCTTGTAGTATCTGTCGTTTTGTTGCAATGTAATTTAACTGTGATCGCAATCGCTACTTACGTGACAAGTTGAGTTGCAGAATGCAAAATTTGAACTGCTTGCTGCTGACATCATCAAGCCAAGTAATGTCCGTCTTTTGTTGCTGTCATAAGTTTCCGCTAATTAGTTCTCGAGAGATTCGACCTCTCTATTCGGAAGTTTCATGGTGTTCTGTACTTAATTATCACCATCTATAGAAAAAGATATTTATTGTATGCAGGTACTTACATTGTCTGCTGCTGGTGGTAAGTCCTCCACTTCAAATATATTTTGTAGCAAGCGATGGTAGTTAGCTCTCAAATTAGTTAGGAGACATTTTAAAAAAATAGGATTAAGATGGAATAGTGATTCGAGGGAATACCAAGTGCGGGGAGCGATGGCGTGCACATAGTAAAGGCATTATACAAACGTCGTAATCCCTCTACATCTGCGCGCATGTAAGCAGGCTGCAAAGTCATTAGCTTTTGCATACTGGCATCAATGATTTTTCTTTATTAATTCCAAATTCTTCTATCAGCAAAGCCATCGCGCCATCGTAGCAAGCATCCATAGGAGTAAAACCTGCTATTGTCTTAGCAGCTTTGCCGAAAAGTAAACCTTGCAAATAATTAAACTTACCAGCCTCGCAGAGCGAGGTATTATCGTGTACAGCTCCTTTAAACTGCTCCCAAAAGGGCAGCCAGTCCTTAACCCTAGATAGATAACCTACGTCGATTCGACGTAATCGATTTTGAAAAAACGATATAACTCGTAGAAATAGCGTGTTTTGTTCTTTTAATTTTTCTAATAAATATATAAATAAACTTTAATGTTTTTCATTTAGCCACGAGACAATTATATATATTAATACATATTACCACTTTCATAAAACTAGGATATACATAATCCAAAATATACCCACTCAAACATGCGCACGTCGAATCGACGTATGGCTATCATTAGGGTTCACTGAATGAGATCTATTGACGGAAGTGCCTTTGGTGTTAGATGCATGTGCTGCTATACCGTCTGTGACTAAAGATGAACTTTGAGCCACGCGCACTTTCCGCAGACGTTGTTCGAGACGAGCCATAACAATTACTGCTTTGTTTTCATATTCCGCGATAATATCACATTCTTTACTGTATTCATTTGATTTAATCAAGCTACGGCTTTCTTTAGATTATCGTGAGCAATTTTTAGTCTTTGAATGAACGTTGACAATTTTGTGGCTTGACCGCGATAGATGCTACGGTAGCTCAACTCCATTTTGAAATATTCACGTTCCGCTAACTGAATTCAACCACGTGCGTCGTTGAAATCATCAATAACTCGATTAGTTCCCGGGTTTCGGCGACACCAATCTAAAGTAAAGTTATCTTTATTTGAAAGGTTCTTTAAGTAAATAAACCACGGATTAATTTGAAACAAGGAACTTTATTAGCTGAAGTGATCGGGTCAAAGGCTACGGGTATACTGACTACAAAATTTCAAAATTTCTCTCAATATTCTCAACACATATACATATACAATATTGTCTTGTTCGTTTTAGACTGAACATAGTAAATAAAATGAATAAACATAAATTTTATATATATTTTCAACAGGATATATAAGTTGTTGAAAAAAGTTCAGATCTTGAAATGACTTTAGTTACAAAGAAATAATTACGAATGAATTTGGAATTTGTTGAACTTGAAATACGAGAACGAATATTATAGCGAAAATTAAGCTTGACATTTTGATAATTGCCACAGCTCTATCAGAAACATATTCAAAGTTAACGGGGTTACATTTGACGGGTCTTCTCATACGTACATACGTTAAAGTTTTGGCGTTGATAACTGCTTCGAACTCATCTAACATAGTTAGCATGTCATCAAAACCCAAAGATGTTCATCCTAGCACTTCCGGAGTAGCGGCTTTAATAAACCTGCAAGCCTTTCCCACCAGCCCTTCCACTATGGTGCAGTTGGATGAACTACCATTGAATTTATTTTTATCTTGCTCCATTCGATTCACTCAAGAACATTCGCAGAACAAACAAACTTGGTTCTGGGCTCACTATAATCTGTATTTGACCTTCCTGTTCTACTGATGAATTTCTGAGAGCATTGAAGAAATTAATATGTTGACAACGACGTAATAAGTTTCAAATGAACCGCATGTGAATAAACAAATACAGGCCTTGTTTTTTGTTTTCCTTGTCTCATGAATACGGTCCAGTGGTAGGGTTGGGGGTTGCACCTCTACTCTTTTTGCCTAATAACGCCTGCAAATCATACAGATAACAAATCACAATGGATCGTATACTACATCGACCCGCTAAAATCCAAATATGCTTTCTCAAATTATCATTATTGATTGCATACCTGCATGTGATGAATACTCGATGTATACATTTAGAATCATTCTGTGCATTAGCGGACGATTTGAGCTGGGTAGCACGATCAGGCAGCAAAAATCCTTAGCACCATCCATGTGAGGAACTTCAGTCCATCATTTCCCAAATACATATACGGACTTCGGATTATTATCAATTCAGACAAACTCCTTCTGAATCAAACGCAATACTTTGTGTTCAGCCTCCACGATTTCGTCCGTTCTCAACTCACCAGTCACCTTAATATTATAAGAATTGATCATAGACCAATTTTAGCGTTTTTCTACCCTAGATGAAATCTATAGGGTATACTAAGTTTGTCATTCCGTTTGTAACGGACAGAAACAAGGATGGTAGAGCAAAATAGATTGTACACCCATGCATAATAATAAAAGTTATATTGATTTTTGCATGATCGTCTATCCGTCCGTCCATGCGCATGATAACTGGAGACTACGTGTCCTTACAGAGCTAAAATTCTGTACGTGAACTTTAAAAAAAAAGTGAAACACGGAATAAATCAGGCGACCGCTTCTTGGTGTTGTCATACAAAGATTTGGGTCTTTTACGGATACTGTGAAAACGATCAGTCATAGACATTTTATTGTACTAAAACCTTCTCCAGAATATGAATTTCTATAAAATTGGTAATAATCATTTTTTCTGTACGACGAACCGTTCCAGAAATATATACAAAAATCCACTGCAAAAATCAAAATTGCTCAAATGTGTGAGCTTACGAAGTTTCATACGACCATTCATCTAGGGTATCATAAGGATTGGTCTTAGAATAATTCTAGCTTTTTTTTGTGTTATTTGGTAAAAAATCACATTCATAGTTGTTCAGTCCACATACATAAAGTCCATCGATGGAACCACTTATTCCTAAAAATATATAAAAAGGAAACACAACGAATCATGCTCCCAATCAATATAACACAATATACTTATCTAATTGCACAAATCCTTAACCGCAATCCGCACCCACAGGTATCCTATGCAGTATTCCATCTAAAAGGAAAGGAAAAATACATTAATAATATGTAAATTAAATAAAAATATCATGATCTTACCAAAAATTCTACTTCCCTCCGATTATTTACATTTTGTAATGTCATCTGATGACATTACGTCAAACGGTTGGTGTCACCACAATCAAAATTGGACCTAAAGGAATCAAGCGTTGCCAGGGCAATATATTATAGAGCTGGGACATAGCTGTTCCCGGCGGCGGTTTTCAGAGTTTAATCTGAAAGTAACCTCCACCAGAGCCTAATCTGGGGCTGGATTACGCAACTATGAGTTTACTCGTGTACACAAAATTTTGTGTATACCACCTTGTCCCGATTTCGCGAAAATGAAAATGAGTTTTTCATCAAAATTATGTACACTTTAATTAATATTTTCTTACAGAAATTTAGGTCGTAAATTATAATCAGGTACCTGTGAGCTTTTGTCAAGCGGTACTCTCAAATTTATTTGTTACGTTATTTATTTTACCTTTCTCTAAGCCATAGTCGCCTTAATACTAGTGAATTATTTGTAACTCATTTCTTATAACTAAACTTAACTTCTCCAAACAGACTATTTTTTCACTCAGTACTTGTGTACACAGATACTTACGGAATCGCTTGAAATTCAAAAGTGTACAGTTTCCCTAACGGTGAGTTTTTTAAATCGTGTACACTGTCAAATACTTCACAGTTGCGGAATCCAGCCTCTATTTCGTATCCTTTGAACAAAAGTATAATTTTGTTTATTCCTTCATATAGAAGTTTAATTCTATTATTGTAGAAGTATATAAAGGGTTTTCCAATAAGAGGTGTTATTTTAATTAGCCCGCTATTTCGGTAGATGTCCCTTTTGGAGCCGTCATTTTTTGACATTTGACAAGTAGAAACTACGCCAGGTTTGTCCATTCCTCGTCGTTCTTTGTAATTAGGCATTCCAAAAAGTATAAAAGTTCAGTTAACACAAGCACTCAAGCCGGCCGATCATCATCAACGTCGAGTCTTTGCTGATTGGGTCCCTGAAATGCATGAAAATGATCCGGAACTCCATCGAAAACTCATCTTGAGTGATGAGGCCCATTTCCACCTCGATGACTTCGTCAACAAGCAAAATTGTTGCATCTGGGGCTCGGAAAACCCAAGAGTTATTGTTGAAAAGCCTCTCTATCTTCAACGTGTGACTGTTTGTTGCGGTTTATGGTCCCGCGGGGTCATTGGACCTTACTTTTTCGAAAATGAGGCTGGAGCAACAGTTACGGTGAATGCATTGCGCTATCGACAGATGATTCAACAAGACGGCGCTACGTGCCATACAAGCAACGAAACCATTGATCTTTTACGGGAAAAGTTTCCGGACCGTGTTAGCTCTCGAAGAGGTTATCACAATTGGCCACCGAGATCTTGTGACTTAACACCTTGCGACTTCTTCCTTTGGGGCCACGTGAAAGAGAAGGTCTACGCCAACAGCCCAGCGTCGATTCAAGACCTCAAAGATGGAATTCGTGAGGCTATCGAGGACATGTGGCAGCCATTTTGCGATTTGGTTATGGAAAATTTCATGAAAAGGTTATGTTCCTGTAGGCGTGGTCGTGGTGGTCATTTTGCTAATGTTATTTTCCATTATTAACTGCATACCTTCCTCTTTATAATAAAATAAAGATCCGATCATTTATCTCAAAAAATGGCATTTTTCTTTCAATATCAAAATAACACCTCTTATTGGAAAACCCTTTATCTATTATTGTAGAAGTATAATTCTATTTATATCCAGCATCCAATTTTGTCGCAGATTCTAATATGAATACCCGTCCTCTGAGCAAAAGTATAATTCTGTTCTGCCCTTCATATAGAAGTCTAATTCTATTAAAGTCCAAACTCCGAAAATCTAGGATTAGCTCCCCAATCGTGTGACAGAAGTATAATTCTGCTTACACGCTTCAGCACGTTGCAGCCGAAGTATAATTCTGCTAGACCGTCGCGCTCACCCCCGGAAAATCCTACTCTGTACGTAAATTTGGGGAAGTATAATTCGGAAGAAGTAAAAACTTCCTTTTTCTTATTTTCAAATTGGAATTTGTTATTTTGAATTTTTAAATTGTCGTTATTGTTTTTGTTGTTGAATTTTTACTGAATTTTTTAATTAGTATTAGTAGTAGATCTTAAGTACTAGTTAAACCGAAATTTAATTGTGATATTTAGGCTAAGATATATCAAATAAAAAATTTATATTTGAATTTCAAAACCGGAACCCTTCCTTACGCTCGAGAATAGATCACACTTTGATCCTTCAAAGCCGGATAACTCAGCTAGTCAAATATAAATTACCTAATATCGCAAGTTACTCTATAAAAAATGGCCAAAAATGGTGAATCCATAATGTCTGACGATGGCGACGAGTCCATGGACTCTATGTCAGAGTTGATTGAATCTCAACTCGAGAGAGGGCAAAAAGAAGACAGTAAAACCAACAGAGAAACGTTTACAAATGTTTACCGAATATTGGAAAGAATTCCAAACGCGGCATAGGGCAATTCAAAAAAATCGACAAAAGAAGTTCCCCAGCTAGATAATTTCACGAAGAAAATAGTTAGCGAGGTTCAGGAGTACTACATTGAAAAGGCTGCTGGCATGGAAGGGGATATAGACAGACTAACACCAACACCGTCTGCCAGCATTCCTCAACAAAAAACACATGCCAGCACAAGCGCATGTAACAATGAAAGACTTTTTAGAATCAAGCTACCAACCTTCAATGGAGAATATTCTACATAGATCTCATTTCATGACTTATTAAACTCAGTAATTCACAATAACAATAATTTAAGAGACGTCGACAAATTGTACTTTTTGAAGAGAAATCTGATTGGAGAATATTCTACATAGATCTCATTTCATGACTTATTAAACTCAGTAATTCACAATAACAATAATTTAAAAGACGTCGACAAATTGTACTTTTTGAAGAGAAATCTAATTGGAGAAGCCGAAATGCTGCTCAAAGATTATGAAGTATGTGACGCAAGCTATCAACCAGCCTGGCAGCTCTTAAAGGAACGGTACTCAAACAAGCTAATCCTAGTCAATATGCAATTAAAAAAATTATAGGCTCTCCCAACCATAAACCATGATGCTGCCGACACTATTAAAGAGATATTAGATAATATAACCGAAGCATTACTGGCACTTCCAAACTTAGAAATAGACACTGAAAATTGGGATCCAATAAATATATACTTGACTGTACAAAAATTGCACCCACACATAAACCAATTATGGGAGCAGAGCTTCCACAGTAGCACAGAATTGCCCGAATTAAAAACATTAACAAAATTCTCGCTTCCGACCTCTAGAAAGGATAGGAAACAAAAATACGTCATCAAATATGACACAGAGAAAATCACCCAAACCCTCATATGGACTCTTGAACAAAACTAAAAGTGTAGCGCCAATACACCCACCTATAAAAAAGACCTCTTGCAGGCAATGCAAATGTAGCCATATAATATTTCATTGCCCAACATTTCGAGATTTGACCACCCGACAAAGGCACGAAGTTGTCACAAATAAGCACTTATACAAAAATTGCTTATCACCCACCCACCCATATAACTACAAGTTGCACAAGCAACAAAAAGTGTTATCATTGTAACAAAAATCATATAATACTGCTCCACTACGAGCAAAACTATTCCGCGACGAAAACGCCAAATCAGTCCACCCAAAATTCCAACATAGAATCCAAGCAAATCACACCCGCCTGTAGAAATGATGAACAACAAGGTCAAAATTTCCTAACGTCAAATATGAAAAGAGCTCTTCTTTCTACGGCTCTTATAAACATCATTGCGCCATCCGGAGTCACAATAGCATTCCGAGCACTAATAGACTCTGGGTCTGAACTGTCCATCATGAACGAGAAAACCTTTAAACGACAACAACTTTAAGGATCTCCTACCACCCATGTATTAATTAGACTTAGCACGACACCCACTAATACGGCCTTAAAACAGGCCACAGTCACAATTAATGAATTAATTCAAATTTTAATATAACAAGCAACATGTTTGTAATAAAAAAGATCACCGAACTATTTTCAGCCCAAACTATTGAAGTTCCAAAATGGAAACACATCGAAAATCTCCTTCTAGCAAATCCTGAATTCGCTATTCCAGGAGAAATAGATATTCTTATCGGAGCAGATATCTACGCCGCCATTCTCACAAATCGCATAAAAGGAGGACCTTGCAATACACCTACTGCCCAAAATACAAAACTGGGTTGGATCTTAATAAGAGCAGTAACAGAAACAAAAAGCATGACGATGACCATGCTATCCACCCACACCATTATAAATACTGATTTAGACAATCAGCTAACAAGATTTTTGGAACTATAGGAATACTCCACTAGGCCCAAATTATCACCCGAAAATCAATTATGCGAGGATCTCTATAATGAAACAACAAAACGATTAACCTCCGGGAAATATGAGGTAAATCTGCCTTTCAAACACTGTAATGCACCACAACGTGGATAGTCTAGAAATATGACCGTCAAACAGTTCTTGCAGCTAAAGAAAAGACCATCCAAAAATCCAGAATTGTATAAACTATACAAAACTTGCATCGATGAATACGCTCATCTCGAACACATGAAGCTTATCCCACCGACACAACTATCACTAGAAAATAAATCATGTGATAGTAGGGGAAACTGGGGATACTTGATTACCCCTTTTGTTTTTGAGTCGTATTATTGTTATATTAGCCTGTATTATAAATGCAATGGTATCAACCATTAAGGCATTTACTTCAGCTTACACAGTAAAAATGACATTTTCTTTAATTAATAAATAAAAGGGTTATTGTAGTAGTTCTTACTTGGAGTCAAATTTACCATGTCTCCCCTTCTAAGGGAGACTTGATTCCACGTGTCGGTTGACTTGATTCGGTAAGACCAAGTGTCCCAAAATCAGATTTTATTTAATAAAAGTGAAGCTCAATTTAAGGTTTGAATTCAGTCTTTAATCGTATTACAAAAAAAAAAAAAAACAAAAAAATTAACATAAAATAAATTTTTAAGAATCAAAAAACAACAACTTTTCTTATAAAACTATACTTAAACAATTTGCTCAATTTAAGGTTTGAATTCAGTCTTTAATCGTATTACAAAAAAAAAAAAAAACAAAAAAATTAACATAAAATAAATTTTTAAGAATCAAAAAACAACAACTTTTCTTATAAAACTATACTTAAACAATTTGCCACAATTCAAATTATTCAATTTTAAATTTTCGCAACGACTTCTGAAATTGAAATACACCTACACGTTTTGAAGAAGACTTAAAAATCGGTTGTGGAAGTTTTTTTATAATTTGATTTTTAGCAATTTCAGAGATATCATCTTTTGAAGGCCATTTAAAACGTTTATCGTCAATTTTTTTCGCAAAGCGAATTTCATATCCGTCTGTGGTGTCATTTTTAATTTGTCCGATGAAACGGTGCAGAATGTTTTTCTCTGAAATGCAGTTCACGATGACCCAGTCTCCAGCGGCTATATTTTTATTGTTCCAGTCGACATTTTCGGATCCACTTGACATACTATAATCGGAAACTACTAAATCTGATTCAGCGAATGGCGGCATTATTTCTTCTTCAGCCATTGCTGAGTCCTCTAAAAGTTTCAACATTCGTTTTACTCGTATTGCGTCGGCTTTGCATTGCACCTCCTTCTTCTTTTCTTGCCTTGCCCTTATTTCTGCTTCAATAGCTAATTTCTCTGGGGTGTCTGTTAGTATCTTGGTTTGTCCTTTCTTCCTTCCTTTTCTTGTATTCTTTCTTGGTTCAGCCTTTGGGTGTGGTCTTATCATTTCAGGAGTTTTGTAACTTCCTGGAGCTTGCCGTTTTGGCGATCCAGGAATGGCTCTGGATGTGGAAGGAACATCCATAAGATTTAGAACAGTCGCATAATCTACAGTAGTTGGGGCAACAGTTGGAGCAGTTGCAATAGTTGAAGCAGCCACAGCTTCAACAGTAGTTATTGTAGACACAGATTCCGGATTGTCCCGATCAGTAACATAACTTGATAAAAACTCATCATCAGTGAATACGTCGGAATTAAATGGTGAAATACCAGTCACACGAAACCCATTTTGAATGTTTCTCGGTGTCATAGCACTAGGAAAAGATTTTCCCAAGCATCCGGCAATATCGTATATTGTTAGTGGTCTTCCAGAATGAGAAGTCATCCAGTCATCGCATGCTGAATTGTAGTAAGCCTTTAAAGGTCCAAAAATTGTCCTATCAAGAGGTTGTAGTTTGTGAGAAGTGTGTGGAGGAATCGTGAGTAAATGGATGCCATTTTCTTGGGCAAAATTCAGTGATTCTATGCTTATATGACTCTCATGATTGTCAAAGATTATTAGGCATGGATTGTCTTTAGAACAATTTGAGTACTTTTTGAAATGATTGAGGAAAAGTATAAAAGTAGGGGCAGTCATCCATCCACTTGGATGAACAGCTCCAGTTGTGCCAGGTGGTGCATTATCGACCATTCTCTCTTGCCAGTTTTTCCTAGGAAAGATCATAAATGGCGGTAGATGGTTTCCAATTGCATTTATGGCGGCGCAGGCAGTCACTAATTCACCACGTTCTCCGGAAGTTACTTTTCCGACCTGCTTTTCACCCCGACATGCTACAATTTTTCTTGGTTTATGGACGGTGTTGATGCCTGTTTCGTCTATGTTCCATATTTGCTCTGGACCAAAGTTAAAACGGTCTTGTAGACTACGCAAGTTATCGAAGAATTTAGAGACATTATGTCTATTGAAACTGGTAGCTCGGCCAATACTTGTTGCTTCTGGTACGCGTAACGAAAGCGTCGTTTGCCTTCTCATGAAACCATAAAACCAATCATAGCTGGCTTCTCCTTTTATATCCCACTTTGGTGGATATCTTTTTCTGTTTTGTTGAGCAAATTGGTATGCTAATTGGCGTACATTATATGCAGTCAAGCCATGTTTCAACTTGCTAGCCTTTTCTATATAAGCACACAGATTTTTCTCCTCTTTGTCTGTGAAAATTTGAGACTGTCTATAATTTGGAGTGTAGCTTATTTCTTCTGCGTGCTCATTCTGTTTTCGAGCATACCTTTTTAAGGTCATTACAGGCACATCAAAACTCTTTGCTGTACCCCTGATTGAATTGCCTTCTAATACTGCCTGCACAGCTTTTTTCAGTTTGCCTATATCCAAAGACTTCCTCTTCTTAGATCCTTCTTTTGTTTTGTATACTCGCGGCATTATGGATACTACAAGATAATAAAAAAAAAAAATTTATAGCCGTCCCTTCAAAATGAACATGGAACACTTGATCCACGAATCAAATCTCCCACAATTGTACGTACCATGTGTCCCCAAAGGAGAATTTTTTTTTAACTCAGCCAAAAAATCCACCTGAAACGTTACCTTTGACAACGTATAGCAAAATCCACAGGCGTCTAGATATATTATATCGTGAGTAATGAAGCAGTACGAATATTTATTTTGAAAAGTATTTAAAATCGAATATAAAGCTTACCAAAAATAAAACCAAATATCACAAAACACTGCGCCGCTAACCGTGCATGTCGACGCCGCGATTGACAGCTGCTACTATAACATGAAGTTAGCTTAACTTAATGACAACAAGTATTGCCAGTCGAAAAAAAATTACTGTTCATAGCAGCGACAAAAACTCTGTGTACCACGTCTCCCATAAGGATCAAGTGTCCTCAGTTTCCCCTACTCTATTCTACTACTTACAACATCACGCAGTGCTCAAAGAGAGCACTACCACTAAGCTAGCTTCGAATTGTATTCAATGCATCAGCACGTACCTCAAATGGTAGATCATTGAATGAACAATTACTTATTGGACCTACAATCCAACCAGCACTTTGGACCACATTATTGGGATGGCGACTGTACAAACTTGCATTTACTGCAGATATGGAAAGAACCTAAACACCAATATTACCAGAGAATAGTTTAGAGAAACACACCAAAGGAAGAAATAAAAGACTACGGTCTGACTACAGTCACCTTTGGCACGGCACCAGCACCATATCTAGTCATTAAAACATTGCAGCAGTTAGCAAAGGATGAAGCAAGTAGCTATCCACTCGCAGCAAAGAGCACCATGAGAGATTCCTATGTGGATGACTTGGTTTCGGGAGCACACAGCTTAAGCGAAGTACAACAACTGCAGCAAGAACTTATTAAAGCTTTAGCCTTAGGATCATTCAACCTAAGGAAATGGACATGCAACGATCATGATTTACTAAAAGATATTCCACTAGAGCATCGAGAGTTAAAAGCGAATCTGGAATTTTCAGAACACGAATCAATAAAAACTCTCGGCATTCGCTGGTATCCAACAACAGATTTCTTCTCCTTCAAAGTCAACCAAAAACCACATACACTAAACGAATAATACTGTTTGAAGTATCGTCTCTGTTAGCTCCATGCATAATTACAGCCAAAATTTTAAGTCAAAGCTCTGCCTCTCCAAATGAGCCTAGGACGACTCTGTATCCACAGAAGTTTTAAAAGAGGGGAATCTTTTCAAAGATCAACTACATACTATTCAGGATATTCAGATTCGCGAGATGGAACTACATGGTTTTTGCGATGCCTCTAATTATGCCTACTCAGCAGTTTTATATCTCAAAATACATCCTAATGAGAATTCCAAGTCATGACAGCAAAAACCAAAGTAGCTCCCATCAAATCAGTCTCACTACCTCGACTAGAACTATGTGGTGCTGTCCTGCTTTCCCGACTTATTAAACAAGTTGTCACTGATTTAGAATATGAAAAAGTTAAAACTACAGCATAGAGAGACTCTAATATAGTTCTGGCATGGCTACAAAAACATCCATCCACATGGAAAACGTTCGTGACTAACCGTATCTCCGAATTATGTGCGAACATTCCACTAGCACTATGGAAACACGTCTCGTCGAAATGCAATCCAGCTGATACAGCATCTAGAGGAATTCCACCAAATGCCTTCGCTATAGCATCAATATGATGGAATGGTCCACATTGGTTACACCAAGTTGAACAATTCTGGCCTCAACAAACCCCAAAAGTACACACTTAATTAGAGTATAAAATGAAATTAAAGGATCTCACTACAAGAACCGATGAACGAATTGATTTGCTTCACAAAAATTCATCGTTTCAAAAACCAATACGAATAACCGCCTACTGCCTCCGATGCATAAACAGTATATGCATGCTACATCCAACCACCCAATTTTTATCATTATACGAACTAAAAATGGCAGAACGATGTCTAATTTAAATGCTCCAAAACATTACATTCCCCAACGAAATCTCCCGCTTACAAAAAAATCTACCCTTTCCTAAAAAGAGTCGAATTCTATCCCTCAATCCCACGCTAGACTCTGCCAACATTCTCCGAGTTGGAGGTCGTCTCACAAAATCTCAGCTAAATTACGACCAACAACATCCTATAATACTCCCTAACAACCATCGCATAACCAATATTCTTATAGACTACATCCACCACTATACATTACATGGAGACACACAAATAATATTAAGTACTATAAAGAATCACTATTGGTTACTAAACGCCCGCAATACGATTAGACATTGCATCCACATATATGTTGATTGTTTTCGGTTGCAAAGCCTAATACTCAGTTAATGAGGTCTCTACCCTCAGCTAGAGTCAACACATCCTTATCCTTCCAACACACGGGGATAGATTACGCAGGCCCGCTTGACATGAAAACATCAACACTGAGAGGAATGAAGATAACAAAAGCATTCATCTGTTTATTCGTCTACCTGGCCAATAAGGCCATACATGTAGAACTCGTCTCTGATTTATCTACACCGGCCTTCCTAGCCGCCGCCAAACGATTTGTTGCACGAAGGGGATTCTGCTCACACGTCTATTCTGATCGAGACACCAATTTCGTTGCAGCCAATCGACTTACTTAAATCAATCAAAGCAATCGAAGTTGATCTATCTAGAGAAATTGCTAACCAAGGTATAAATTGGCACTTCAACCCTCCTACAGCACCTCACTTTGGAGGCTTATGGGAAGCTGGTGTAAAATCCACCAAGCGCCATTTGTACAAAACCATTAGAGATGCAAAACTCACATACGAAGAACTCTACACAGTCTTAGTTCAAATTGAGGCATGTTTAAATGCCAGACCTCTTTCTCTCTGCCCAATGGTGCAACTGACTATAATATCCTCACTCCTGGACACTTCCTAACAGGTCGTCATCTCCTTACTACATGTGAATCTCACCCACTTAATCCTCTCCAAAATTCTCTCAAGAGATGGCAACACATTCAATCGCTTTCCTACACCTTTTGGAGGTAGTGGTCGAGAGATTATCTCCATACTTTACATCAACGAGATAAACGGCAGACTGAAAAGGAAAATCTGAAAATTGGAAATCTCGTTTTAATAAAAGAAGACCGAGTCCCCATAGGAAAATGGCCATTAGGACGAATCATTGAAATTCATACTGGTCATAATGATTTAGTGCGAGCAGTTACCATTAAGACACCGAAAAATATTCTGACTCGCCCTATCGCAAAGGTCTGCCCACTCCCTTCAACAGATATCTCTCACTAGTAATTCAAAATCTCCACCAATATCTAACACTCTGTGGCAGTACAAAAATTTCAAAAAAAACTACCGTTTTATTTGAATATAAACAAATCCAAAATCCGCCAAAAATTACTTCAAATTTGAAAGTTGATAAGTGAACATCAGGTGTGGTTTAGTTTCAGTTTTTTCGTTTTTATTATTATTATTTTGTTCTTTTAACTCTATTTTGCCATGGATGAACTCTTGGAGATTTTTAATTCCGAGTTCTGAAGTAAAAAAGCTTAAAAGTGAACCCAATAAATTATTGTCAAGGGATTCGAGTTCCAACTCGGCCACGTCGTCCTGAACAAAAGCCAACAGCAACTAAGCCATTCAGTATGCCAGATTTAAGCACAACAGTGTCTACCGAATTAATGGAGCCCATTGGCATAACAAAGGCAGCAAAACCCAAAGCGAAACGCTGCCCAGAAGTTCGGGTTCACGCTCAGCCACGACTGCCTACAGCATCCTGCACTAAGTCATTGAGTATGCCAGATTTGAGCGCAACAATGTCTACCGAATTAATGGAGACCATTGGCATAACGAAGGCAACAAAACGCAAAGCTAAACATTGCCCGGAAATTCGTGCCCCAAAGATGCCACAGTATCCAAAACAAAAACCTGTCGCAACTTCAACACCGTCAAGCATACCAGGAGAAATTAAAACAATCAATCCACCAACGCAATTTAAAGACCCGGTAATCACTCCACCAATGCAATTTCAGGATCTCCCGTCAACTAACGCAGAATCACAAAAGCCAGATATTCCAGCAGACATCAGAAAATTGATAAATACCAGCCCTGAGGTTGTTCATATATTAAAACCATCAGATATTCCATGGGATAGAATCCCTGGCGCAAAATTCTTCTTTCGATTCCAAATCCCCCGCGGCATCACTATGAAAATTAAGAGGGAAAGGGAAGGATATCACTTCTCCAAACAAAATTCAGTAAGTTTTATATTAAAACTTTTTTTTTTTTTTTTTTTTTTTTTTTGTGTGGAACCACTTTTTCCTAAAAATATAGAAAAAGGAAACACAAAGTATCAAGTTCCCAATCAACATAATACAATATACTTATCTAATTGTATTCCATCTAAAGGGAAAGGGAAAATACATTAATAATATGTAAATTAAATAAAAATATCATGATGTTACCAAAAATTCTACTTCCCTCCGATTATTTACATTTTGTAATGTCATCTAAAGACATTACTTCAGACAGCTGGTGCCGCCACAACCAAAATTGGACCAAAACGAACCAAGCGTAGTAGCAGATCTTAAGTACTAGTTGAACTGAAATTGAATTGTGATATTTAGGCTAAGATGTATGAAACAAAAAATTATGTTTGAATTGAAATCATAGCTGAGTTATACTTTTCAAAACCGGCACCCTCCCTTACGCTCGAGACTAGATCTCACAATAGTTCTTGTAGTAATGATTCTCTAAATTTTTTTGGTGTTTGGGTAACGATATTCAGGAATGGCATATCGGACAGACAAACTTATCCTTAATCATTTTGAAAAAATAGTTTTGCTCCTACTGATTGCGGAAGTGGAATGGTTTTGATTTTTTAGTTGTACTTATAACAATTTGTCGGTATTATACACTAAAATTTTTAAATTATTGATAATTTTGAATTATATAAGTTTAAGTTACCCGAAAATACCCGAAAATATTTATGTGTCAGTTTTAAAAACTGCTCTAATTAAAATAACCAGAAAATATACCAAAATGAATATTCATTAAAAAAATTATACCTACATACATTTGGGGAATGTTCAAGTGAAGTGTTCTTGTTCATTGTGAATTTGTGATTAAGAAACTTATACCGATTTCCATTGTTCAAGTTTTCGCAAAAGTGTTAGACTTTTCTTGCAGTGTTACACCGAAATTGTTCCATTGACCTGCACTACTAGAAAGAGTTTAAGTCAAATGAGTCTTGTGCTACACCGGAAAAATCGGCGGTGTTACACCAAAAATGCACACATCTACTTGATAAATCTCACAACTGAATGTCAATAAGCATTACATATCAATCTTCAACTATTACTCTACCAAATTCATCCGCAATCACGCCAAAATATCTTTACGTTATTCGTGATGTTATTTTTTCCAGAAAATTTCAATCTGACAAATTACATTGATATGTGCTACTATTGCATTCTCATCACGTCAAAAGTTGTTCGTTTTTTACTGATTGACGTGCAGTTTTCTTAAAATATCAATGGAAATCGACATTAGTGTGCCGTGATTTTTCTTAAGCAAATAATCTTTTTTATGAAAACGCACTTACATATGTCCCACGGAAAAATTAACAGAAAGCTGGTTTTTGTTCAGATACGGCGATCGACCGGATATCATTGCCGATCGACCGCTGGGTCACTCCTGGAGGGTGATTCTGATCTTTTGTCGTACTTGAATGTCAAAATATACGACTAAATGAAATGATCTTTTCTACTGATTTTTTCGTGTTTTTATTCAGGTCAGCAACCTTCCATGACGTAGAATGAACTGAAAATGACACATCACATTACAAATTCAAAATTATATTTCGAATTTAAGCAATTGTAATGCTCTAATTAGGTGTAGAATTTCCATTTACCAGTGTAAAAATTTTGTCACAATCTCTGGGAGCAGTTGACTATTTTCTGACGTTTGTTCACCGCAAATTCATTAAAGTTCATTTTGTGGTAGATAATAATGAAGACACAAAATGAATTGTGTTAAAAGAAAAAGAACGACAAGGAATGTCAAAATTTACGACTAAATTGTACGACAAAAGGTCAGAATCACCCTCCTGGAGGATGATTCTTATATTTTGTCGTACTTGATTGTTAAAATATACGCCTAAATGAAATGAACTTTTCTACTGATTTTTTTCGTATTTTTATTCAGGTCAGCTACCCTTGCATGAATGAACTGAAAATGACACATCACATTACAAATTCAAAATAATATTTCGAATTTAAGCACTTGTAATGCTCTAATTAAGTGTAGTTCCATTTACCATACTGTAAAATTTTTGTCATAACCTCTTGAGCAGTTGAATAATTTGTCGCATATTTAGGCGCGTTTTTTGACGTTTGTTCACGGAAAGTTCATTATAGTTCATGTTGTGATAGATAATAGTGAAGACACAAAATAAACTGTATTAAAAGAAAAAGTACGACAAAATATGTCAAAATTCACGCCTAAATAGTACGACAAAAGATCAGAATCACCCCCCTGAAGGGTGATTCTGATCTTTTGTCTTACTTGAACGTCAAAATATACGCCTAAATGAAATGAGCTTTTCTACTCATTTTCTCGTGTTTTTATCCAGCTCAGCAAGCCTTGCAGTACATCTAATGAACAGAAAATGACACTTCGCATTACAAATTCAAAATATTATTTCGAATTTAAGCACTTGTATTGCTCTAATTAGATGCAGAATATAACTTTACCACAATATAAAATTTTTGTCACAACCTCGGAAGAAGTTGACTAATTTGTCGTACTTTTAGGCGTGTATTCTGACATTAATTCATTGCAAATTCATTTTAGTTTATTTTGTGGTTGATGAAAAGGATAAATCAAAATGAATATGATGAATATAAAAATACGACAAATTTGAGGTAAGGTGTCAAAATATGTGACAAACATATACGCCTATGCTACGACAAAGAGGTCAGAGTCACCCCCTGGTCTGGGGTATCATTAAAATTGATCCTACATAGACCAATTCTAGCTGTTTTAAGTGTTTATAATGGGTCCAAGCATCTTCGGACGTAACTAACTTCTAGTTTAAGCCATAAGGAAGATTGTGTCTTATTTGATTTTTGCGGAAGCAGGATACTGTTTTTAAACATTTTAATTTCTATAGTTTCGAAATTAAGATATATTTGCATAAAATAATGATTATGTTTGTCATAACTAAGCAAGCACATTGACTCATTCTATTAACTCGAATTTACCGTGATCTGAGGTTTCTTTATGAAAAAGTAAATTTTCTATTTGCGTGAACAGTTCTTCTTTTTGCTAAAATTGCGGAAACCTACCCGAAAATTTAGAAAATGCTTTAATGCTTTATTTTATCTTGTTAGGATTTAACTTTAAAAGATTCTATCATCGCTGCAGTTTGTGTTCGACCTTGGGCCAAGTGGAAATCAATGCACAATTTCACTATAAATACAGAAATTTTCCAAGTAGGTATGTACTTAATTATTGTACGTTTTATGATAAATATATATATTTAGCTACTTGTATACATATATGCTTACTCAAAGAGAAGGAGTGGAGTAAGAATCAATTTTAATTCTTAACGTCTTTCTATAATTGATTACATCACGGCAAGCTTTCTATTGATGTGTACCAATTCCCTATGTTTTTAACATTTCTTAAGATTATAAAAGCTATTCGTAAGACTGAAATTGGCTTAGCATGTATGTAGAAGGAAGAGAGTGAAATTTTTCTGTGACCTTGATACATTTGGCCAAATTTCAAATTTAAATAATGGTGTCTAATACTCTTAAGCTTTCGCTTAAAAACCACATATAAGAACATATGTACATACATAATTTAATTATATGAAACACCCAAACCGGGCTTGTATGTTGATAGTTGCACTTTACAGGGAGCCTTTCTCATAACATATACATATGAATTATTGAGCATTAATCTCTACCTCTATTAATTAGTCAAGTTGAGATGCCATTATCAGTAACTTAATACACGTTTTGATATACATAGCTTTGTTGTAAAACTTAAATTACGCCATGAGCATCGCAAGTGTTTAGTTGTGGGGTGGGCCTAGTAGAGGCCAGTTTGACACAAAAATTGAGAAAGAATATTCTTCAATCAAGTATTGTTTTTCAAAAATGTGCAAATGTTTCTAAGACGTTAATCAGTGTTAACACCAATTTGCCTTACATCAAGCAAACTATTTTATTGAATACCGTTGTTTTTAAATCGAATACAAAACACATATGATTTTTTTTTTTTCAAATCTTTTAGCATTATGATTTCTACTGGCGTGAGAAAACTTTCATAGAAAGAAGAAAACTCGTTTTAATGGCAATATAACCTGAGATCTAATAGAAACCAAATTTAATTAATATGCGTAAAAACACGAGAAAAATTCTCCTTATTATAAGAAAATTATCGCTTATAGTACAACAAAATTGACTTGCTACAACAAAGAACATTTTACATGAAGTTAACGTAATATATACCTACCCACTAAAAATTAATTTGGAACATTTAAAATAAATCTTTTTCTAGAATAACAAAAAGTAAACTACATTTAAGCAATTCTATTCTTAGAATATATAACCTTTTCTCATATTCTGTAATAAAATTTTCTGCTATTGTCATAATTGGAGATAATGGAGAAAATATATTTACTACTATTAATCTAAGTTTTCTATATTCACTTGATTAAGACAAAGCAATTTGTTTTATTATATCCAGGAAATGTCTGCTAAGCTCTAAATCCCACCTAACTTTTCTTGATACACATGGAACAGAACTCATTCTCAGTGAAAATTTCTCTCAGTGCATTATCGTTTAATTTGAATTCGTCACCATACATCAATACCTTCTAAATTAAGATCGTCATAATCATAACAAAAGGTCGCCAAAACGCATTTAAATAAGCAAGTCGGCTCAATACCATTTCTGCTGTAATTTTTTTTTAACAATGGAATTCTCTGTGCTGAGCAGTAACATGCATGACATGTGAGAGAATCGTTCTTGAAGCATTGTGCTTCTAAACAACGTTTTTATCCGCCTCATAGCAGAAAAACTTCTCTTACAGCCGGCGAATTTTTGTCAAATTTTCAGCATTTATCTAATATTTTTTCAATTTAAGCAATCATGTATCAAGTTTTAAGACTTTTTTATAATTATTGATGAGTTTAAGAAATTTGTCATCATATTTCCAAGAAAATTAAGGAATTTTCAACAAATTACCCTACCTCTGCGGATGCTTTTATGCAAGGTTCACCAGCCTCGATTTAGATCTCTTTCTTGACATTTTGGCTTTCTAAACTCAGAACTTAAGTTTTTCTTATTACGTTTTTTTTTGTTTTGACTTATGGATTTAACATTTGTTTAGTTACTTCTTAATTTTCCTTTCTGTTCTTTATTAGGGGAACAGGAGACCTTACCGTGGGTCGAGGGTCTCTTGATTCGTCTTTGATTTAGTTTTAAAAACCACTGCCTAAGTTACAGCGACACACCGGCTTTTTACTTAGGAGCATCGATCGATAATTGGTGATCCAGCAAGATTTAGTAAATGAGCGAATATTTATAAATTAACGTAAGTGTATAATTTTGGGTACATCTTCCGATTTATATATTAATTGAATATTGGAAATAGTCTGTTTCGCTTATACAAGCGAAATGGAATATTTTTTCCTACGCATAAGAAAATTAAATGCAGGCTATTGGTTAGCATGGCCAATAACCAAAATGATCATGTAGTGCCGGTATGTGGATCAAGCACCATACATAGTGCGCATAGTATTTTCTTTGTATGAGCAAAGCGAGCGAAAATAGGAAAGAACGAAAAACAATATACAGAGCCCAATTTGTAGCTCAAACATTAGGCACACATTGGCTGTAAGGTAAGTCAGGGACAGCCCAGTGCCACTACATGGCCGCAATTGCAATTGCCCCGCCGCATTCTGTTGGAAACCAAGGCATTAGAATGGAAAAATGTTGAGTTGACAATAATTATGATGGATTTATTATCAGTCGGTCGAAATGGAGAAAGCCAAATCATTGTTAAGGTGAGTTTACACTTAGATAGTATCCGGATTTTTATCGGAATTTATATAACCACGTTTTCGACTTGTATATAGAATTATTCTCAAAATTATCCGCCCATCTGATCTTCGCGAAAAACTGCATATAATTTATAAGATTGTTCATTTGCTAATAAGTTAAAAAATATTAATTTATAAACTCCAACAAGTGTACTATGTCTTCTCAAATTCAAAAACAATATATAATAAACAAATTCCAGAGAAAAACTAACAATGATGAATCAACTCACAAAATAAATACACAAAAGTATCAGTCTATGAAGTGATCATGGACGACATAGAGTAAATTTCCAAAAACTTTAGATAAATATGTACATGCAGAGCATCGTCCAGGCATAATGATTAGTTTATCGTATTTTTCGTTAAAGTAACTTTTCTTTTAATCATTTAAATTTCTTAAATGCCAAAAAGGCATGAAACGAGTTTACTAGTGAGGAAATTGATTATTTCTTTTTCTGAAAAACGAACGAGGAATTTCAAATGAGATTGGAATATCGCGGAGTACAGTAAAAGACATTATTAATAAATATAAAAGTGACGGTATATTAATAAATAAATGGCGTACGAGCCGACCAAGGATACTAAATGAAAGAGAAGAAAGAAAAATTTTGAAGCGAGCGAAAGTGAATCCTCATACTAGTGCTAAAGAGATATGCGCAGAATTTCGAGAAAGTAGTGGAAAAAACATATAAGTGTTGAAACAGCGAGCCGAACGATAAGGAAAAGCGAATACCGTAGATGGATTGTAAGAAAAAAAATCGTGGGTAAATAAAGTAAATAGGAAAAAGAGAATCAAGTTCGCTAAAAAATTTGTTCATGAGGTTCAAAGCTTTTGGGATACTGTAATTTTTAGTGATGAGTGTAAATTTGAAATATTTAACTCACCTCGTAAAAAATTTCTTTGGAGAAAGCCAGGAACTGAGTTCAGCAATGAAAACCTGCAACCAACCGTGAAACATAGAGGTGGTGCTATTATGGTATGGGGTTTTCTGTCGTTGGCTGGGGTTGGAAATCTTCATGTCATCAATGGAATGATAGATAATATGCTCATATCAATATTATAAGCATAATTTAAAATCCACTTCAGAAAATATAGGATTAGGAAATAATTTTGTCTTCCAACAAGACAACGATCCTAAACATTGTGCAGAAAAACGAAGGAATGGCTACTTTATAAAGTCCGTAAACAGCTGGGAACACCAACTCAGTCACCGGACATGAATCTCATAGAACGTTTATGAGCAGAATTAAAAATGTCCTTAACTCAACATAACATTTCCAGCAAAAGTATGTTAAAACAGCATCTTCAAGAATGTTATGGTCGTAGCTATTGCATATAGCAATATGCTACATGTAAAATGCTGATGCATGTACGCTGGCCTTAACGTAAAACGCAGACTGAACGCACCCGACCGAGAGCAATGCTTCCTCAAGCTCGTGTGACATGTTGGTGAAGAAAAGATAAAGGAGAAGAGCATCGATCTGTCTACGTGTAAAAATAAAAAGTTACTGTCGGAAAGTCAGAGAAGAAATAGAATCTGAAATTTTTGTGATCATCGAGACCAAAATTGGAAAAATTAAGGTAAATTGCAATAAAATTTTACTGCCCACATAACTCACAAAAATTAAGGAAAGACAAAGTGCACATCAAGGCGTGGTAGAAAGAGTTCATAACGAGGCCCATGTGAGCCAGGCTATCATCAAAAAAACCGAAGTATAGAGCAGCGGAAAGCTCCTTCAAGTTATAGTGAAACAGACATTTTCGGAGCGTCTGAGTATTGAGCAAGGTAACATAGTTTAAGGTTTGTGAGATCTCCACTGGACAGGTCTACGGACTTTGCCGGGGCCAAATAAGCACCAGTCAGCTATTACCTGTTTGCAATTCAATTCACGTTCGGTGATTACAAGCTCAGATGACGGAACTGTGAAGCTGCGGGACACTAAAACGGGTGACTTTATATGCTTTTTAGTAACTAGAGAGTCAGGAGGCTCTGGTGGAGTTGTTTGGACAGTGAGAGCTATTGATACAAAACTAATTTGTGCTGTAGGATCACGAAATGGCACTGAGGAAACTAAGCTGATAGAATTGGACTTTGATGTAGAAAGTACCTGTTTAAAAGGCTCCTGAATAGATGCCTCTGGGGCGATTGTTTTATAAAATTTCTTCTATATACATAAGCAGCTTACCAAAACTGAGAGATAAATACGTAGAATATTCAATACAGGAGCATATACTCACAAAATAGTTACTAAGTGTAAGTTTATTCATAAAAGAAAATAAATAGTTCTAGGGATTAAGTTAAAAAAAAAAAAAAAAACAAGGAATAAGTGATGAAATGCGTTTACGAACTACCAAACCACTATGTCATACTATGCGTAGCTCATGCTAGTTATAAAAGAAAAAAAGGCTTGGGAAAATAGTGCCCCCAAAGTCAAACGGGAGGATGGGGCTGGCAAAGGAAGGTAGAACACCTACACCTTCCACCTAGATACAGGTAAGTGACGTAAGGGTCGCTTCAGGACCGAGTGTGTGCTAGCTGTTCGTTTATTGAAGGCACGATATTTCTTTTTGTATATGGTTGGTAGCAGCGGCAGGTTGTTTTGTGGAACCCCCCCACACTCTCCGCCAATAGTCGAGGTGGACTAGCGTGCCGCCCTGTATGCAACGCTGTTATCGGGTGATCTGTGATCTGTGTGGATTTAACGTCCGAAGTACATCACTCTCAACTTAATTCCATAACAAGAAGAGTGGAAGAGAATAAGTCTCGACTTAACAAAAAACTTTTGCAATCAATTCCTAACAGACTGAAAAGTGTATTAAAATCTAATGGTTATCCAACCAAATATTAAAATTTAATTTATAGTGTTGTACAACTCCGGATATTTTTGTGTGCCTTATTTTATGTATATAATGGAAATTCTCATTTTTTTTTTAATTTTTGAATTGCGCTTGTTTTTATATTATATTAAACTGTACAAATAAGTCTAATAAATATGATTTCTTAAAATCTTTTCTAAGCTGTAAATCTTCTATTCTGCCTAAAGTTTCTGGGGGGTACACTGGTGCCGTTTAGGGTTCACTGGGGTGGGCCGTGCCCACCCGTGCCCCTACCTAGCTACGCGCATGACTTACGCTGTTATTTATTAGATAGATGACCTAAGCTATCTAAACTGGTAAACAACTTGAAGTATCCTTTGTAAGAAAACGAAACAATTTCAAATAGCTGTTTATGCCTGCTCCTTTCGCAATAAATAAAAGTTCATTAACTCTCTATAATCCCTGGCTGGACAGGTGCAAATAATTATATCTGATTCGTCGATTTTTTTCCGCACTAGAATTCTAATTCCATCATTCTATATTAAAAACAATACTGCATTTATATTACATACCTACCTAGGTACATACTAACATACTTTTAATAGCATTCACAATTTCCTAACTGTTTCATTAACACCTTAGGTTTGGCAGTTTTCTTTCTTCCTTGCTCGGAAGAATATGATCTCCTTCGGGCCTTCCGTGTAACTAAAATGTTTAAAGCTCTGTCCAGATCTTTTCGCTTTCGTCTGAGTCTATACAAATATTGTCGTTTTTTATGTGGTCCTTGGCCATTCTATATTTCTTATTTGATGTTGGTTTCACTCTAATGTCTGGGGTTTTATTTGCTTTTTATAGAGTTAAAAGTTTTTACGTTTTTCTAAAGACGTTAGAGTTAAGTCAGAGCCAACAATTAAGGAGAAACACCACTCTAGTGGCAGAAAATAAGATCTCACTTTGTCAACATTATTTTGGGAGTATGAGAAAAGAAAAGTTTTTTTTTTCGAGGGTACTAATTTAACACATATTATATGCAGTATAAGAAAAAAAAAATCATTATAATATCTTGATAGTCGTGTTGTTTACAAAAATCTTGAAGTGAGAACGGTTTTCTCTTAAAATATATGTGGCAACCGCCACCGAAATTAGAGAGCGATATTTAAATTTAGCGCCCAGTGCAGCGAATTGTAATTCCTTAGTGATGTCGCACCCTCTATGTAAAAAAAGTAAGAAAAAAAAATATCATTTTTCGTGGCTTTTTAGTTTTTTCAACCACGAGAAGAAGTAGACGCTTAAGTTAAAAAGTACCCGTGTAATAGGTGCCCAAAAGAGCAAATAAAACCAATAAAGAATTAAGAGTGTTATTGCGAAAAAAAAATCGTGTAATAGGTGGCTAAAATAGCAAATAAAACCAATTAAGAATTAAGAGTATTATTGCGAAATTAAAAGTTTTTTATTTTATCACGCCTCGAGTTGTATGGTGAGATAGTGTGAAATGGTAAGTCGCTAACTTCCAAAGTGGTGACCCGTACGTGATCTACAGTGAAAGGTGTGCCAGCGAAGGCTCAAAAGAAGCAAATTAACAGTTCGCCAATTCGATTGCCGGTGCTCCGTACATATCACCATTTTGGACTTGAGGCTACTTTGAGTAGCGCATATGCTTGAGATTCAACGTCGACTTCTACTGACAAGTAAAGACAGTGAATAATAGTACTTAAAGCTTAACACCTTATCACCTGCGTTCACTCATATTTAGCACAATCTAAAACCTTACGACAAAATCATAAATTGAGATACTTTATCGACATTGATACAGAATACAAAATTATGATATTTTGTTATAGTTGACACTTGTTATATGTTGCTCGTCATTGGAAATTAAATCAATGAATCAATAACCGCAGTGCAAATTAAATAGTCGATTTTCGCGAATTATATCAATTTTTTTTCCAAATAAGTAATTATCAACCGCACGTTAGCTGAGCAATCTGCAAATCGCAGTGGACAACATACAACAATAACGCTGTCCAGTTGCTTCAACTTCAAGTTACGGTGGGCTTGAAGTTACTTCAAAACATCTTTATCGTCTAAAGATCACTGATTCATAATCATGCAAACTATTTCTATTTGATACTGGCGCGGATATGTCAGTTATACCACCGAATCTTCAAGCCGATATGATACTTTACGCCGCAAATGTCACAGCAATCAAAGTCTACGGTCAAGTTCATTTAAAAATTAATCTAGGTCTCCGTACAGATTTTTTGTGGACTTTTTACATAGCAGATATTACTGCACCGATCATGGGAGGCGATTTCATTCAATTCTATGGCTTATTAATCAATCTTAAAAACTATCAGCTCATCGAACCTTTAAAAGGATTAAAAATCGCCTGAGTTGGAGAAGTTTCTATACATGAGGCAAGCCTAAAGACGTATGAACTTACCGCACCTATCGCCGACATGTTCAGCGATGACTACCGTGCTTTGAACGTAATTGCGATACCTGATCGTTATCCAATTCCAATTTCCAAAATCTGTTTACAAAAAGCATATCATCAAGTCCCTATCGCTCCGGAAGATATTTCGAAGGCAGCTATAAACACACCATTCGGTATGCATCGCATTTTCTTCGCCTGACGAACATCGACATCATTTAAAAACAATTTTCGTTCGACTCAAACAGCTCAAATTGACTGTCAACACTGCGAAATGTGAGTTAGGGAACTCAGAACTAGTTTTTCTTTGACACTTGATAACACCATCAGGCATCAAGCCTATTCCAGAGAAAGTTTCTGCGATGCGAAATCTTCCACAACCAACATCGATAAAACAATTGAAAGGTTTTTTGGGAACTATAAACTTTTATAGAAGATTTCTTCCTCAAGCTTCCTCCGCTATTTCGCATGATTCCAGACAACAAAATGAACGATAAACGTGAGATAGTTTTGACGAAAGAAGGAATTACAGCATTCGACAATTGCAAAAACCAACTCGCGATCGTAATAGAACTCGCTCACCCTATGATTGGAGCCGAATTATCGCTGTACGTAGATGCATCTATTCTGCGGAAGCCGTCCTTCATCAGATTGTTAATAACGAAATTCAACCTCTCGGATTTTTTTCAAAGAAATTCGATGATTATCAATTGAGATACAGTACTTACGATCGTGAACTCACAACTATGTATCTGGCAGTTCGTCATTTCAAGCACATCCTAGAAGGCACACAGTGCCACATCTATACAGATCACAAACCTCTTACGTTCGCCTGCAAACAAAAGTTGGATAAAGCTCGTCAACTCGACAGAATATCTGAAATTACGACCGAAATTCGTTACATCAAAGGTGTCGATAATGTTCCAGCCGATTTACTTTCACGCATTGAAGCCATTCAAACAGCAATGGGCCTAAACTACGAACAACTAACTCTTGATCAAACAACCGACGAAGACTTACAAACTTTGCTGGCCTCGGACAACAAAAACCTCTCTTTGGATTTGACAGTCTACACCATTCCAGGTATGTTAAGGCAAATTTACTGCGACTGTTCGAGGAGGAAGATTCGACCGCTTATTACAAAAAAAATCCGTAATGTCGTTTTGCAAGCAACACACAACCTGTTTGACTTACATGAAAATTTTCACAAGCATTCGATTCAACTTCCGAACGTTTCAAGCAAATAAATTGATATAGTGGGACCTTTTCCTTCGAAAATGGATTGCAAATATTGCATCACGATCATTGACCACTTTACAAGATGGCCTGACCAAACCGCCCGAAACAATAGCAAAGGCACTGGTATCCGGTTGGGTCGAATTTTGAAGATCCAGCTATAATTACATCAGATCGTGGTCGACAATTTATATCGAATAACTTTTCCGAACTAATGACAATTCTGGGAATTAAACATGTCACGATATTATCATATCATCCACAAGCGAATTAACCGAGAGATGGCATCGAACCCTAAAATCGGCGATTGTTTGTAGCAATACATATCATTGGACAGAAGAGCTGCCCTGATTCTGTTAAGTCTTCGTACAACGTATAAACCAGACATCACGGCATCGCCTGCCGAATTAGTTTATGGAACCACATTACACATTCCATCAAATTTTTTTCGAGATGTATCAAGGAAACCAGCATCAGACGTAATCATAGAACTGAGAAATACGATGATGAAGATTCAACCAACTTGAACTACATAGCATTCTACACCTACTCGATTCGACCAAGCCTTACTCATCCGTATAATGGCCCATATCGAGTAGTTAGCCGTAAAGAAAAAGAAAATATTTTACCATCGATTCTAAAGGAACACCCACGAAAATATCAATTGATAAACTGAAACCCGCCTATATCATTGAACCAGATTCATCGTTACCGACTGAGACATCCGAAACTAAGACTGAACCACCACCCAACGTTGAAAAACATAATCAAAAATCAACACGTGCAGGAAGACGAGTTCAAATACAGACTTCTTTCAGATAAAGCCGAGTTTCAATCTAGGGGAGAGTACTGTGGCAACCGCCACAGAAGTCAGAGGGCAATATTTAATTTTAGCGCCCAGCGCAGCGAATTGTAATTCCTTAGTGATGAATTGAGAGAGTTATTGCGAAATTAAAAGTTTTTTATTTTATCATGCCTCGAGCGGTATGTTGACATAGTATGAAAAGGTAAGTCGATAACTTCCAAATATACATAAAAATTATAATCTCTATATTATTAGCTATGGGACTAAGTAGGTATTTTTATACCCTAGAGGAAATCTGTAAACTAAAATAATGATGGTAGAGCAAAATGGATTCGACATCCATGCATAAAATTAAAAGTTATTTCGATTTTTGCATGTCCGGCATGTCTAAGAAAAAAAGTAAAACCGAGTTCGAATATTTTGTACGTGGTGTTTTCATAAAAATAGCAAATATAACTTAATAAATGGCCTAAATCGGGGTACCGCTTCTTGGTGTCCCCATATAAACATTTAGGATTTTTACGTATCGTGTGAAAACGATCAGTCCTATACAGTTTTCATATACTGAAAGGATCTGCAGAATATATCATTCTATAAAATTACTTATAATCATTTCTGCTGTTCCACGAACTGTTCTAGAGATATACTCAAAAACCACTTCAAAAACCAAATCTGCGCAGATGGGTGACCATACAAAATTACAAACGTGCATAAATCCAGGGTATCATAAGATTTAGCTTTATTGTTAGACCAATTCTAGCTTTTTTACTTGTTTTTATCAAATTTTGAAAAACTTGTTCACTTTTGAAGAAAAATCTGGTAAATTGTTAATGAAACAAAAAGTTTCAAAAAATGGCTACGTACTCCCATAGAGAATGTAATTTTGAAGCTCATGTCAAAATTTCAAATCGTGCCATACAAAGGTGTTCGAGTAATCTGCTCTCCCAGTTTGAAAAAAGGGCTTTCGAGAGAAACTTGTTTAAAGTTTTACGAGCACTTACAGCCTTGAAAGTTTTTTTTTTACCTTTAATCTGCAATGCCTGCACCATACATTGCTACGTTTATTATGGCATTTGAACACCCTGGCAGCACGGCCAGCGAGACACTGCAGAAAATTCGATAATTGAACCTTTTAAATTTTTTTTTCACTACAGGAGCAAAGGCGTATTATTTTTATGACTTCAATGTAATTACAAAAAAAAAAAAAAAAAAATCCTAGAGAGGTATGCGATTTGTTTTGAGACCGTTTGAGATACCGTATGACTATCCCTATATCAGAACCAGCTATATCAGAACCAGTTTAACACAAGCTCGCTGGTTGTACATTGGACACGTTTCATCATTTAGTCGGTGTTAGTATTAGTATGTTAAACTAAACATAAACCAAACACCAGATCAAATTACATCATGCAATGAACAAAAACATTAAACAAAAAACATTAAATATTATATAGATGTTTTTTAAAACATCCTTAGAAACGTCAACAATAAAATGCTCAGCCATATTATTAACAGTAATACACATGCGATTAACAGGTTCATGCATGCTAAAGTTAGACCTTGAGATGTTAACATGCAACAGAGGTGGCCTTCTCAAATTGTGCCTATTATCACGGAAGGAGATTTTGTTAAGTAATAACGAAGAATCAATATTCCAGTTTAAGAGTTGATGTACAAACGTTACATAGGCAACCATGCGACGTTTCTCAAGCGAGTGCATATTTAAAAGCTTCAAGCGATACTCATACGGTGGAAGAATCAATGGATTATTCCAGGGTAGGTGCCTGAGAGAAAATCGTACGGTCGATGTGTGTACCGTAAAATGAAGACCAGACATGGCTAGCGTATTCAAGAAGTGGTCTCACGAAACAAGTGTACAGACGCAATGTTATGGTAGGATTCGAAAACTCTCGGGACCACCATTTTATAAATCCCAACATAGAACTAATCTTTGGTACCATATAGCTTATATGGGAGATGAAATTCAATTTGTGGTCACACTTGACACTCAAGTCACAGACGGAGTCCACATGGCGGATCGAGGAATCCGAGAACTAATAATCATAAGTAATTAGTGTCTGATTCCTACGGAAAGTCAAGACCTTACAGTACCGCACAACAGAGACAATGTCGTCAATAGATAGAATAAAGAACAACGGGCCCTTAGTGATTTTCTTGAGGTATGCCAGACGAAGCTTTCAAGACTCTAGAGATGGTATGGAGGAATAGGATCTGGTATGTTCTGTTACCTAAATAAGACGCGGTATATTTTACAAATGTTGGGGAAACCCATACTTTTCCATTTTAAAGAGTATCATGGAGTGAGATAACTTGTCGAAGGCTTTACTAAGGTCTGTATAAATACAATCTGGCTGATGGACTTTTGCTAACCCGCCAATGGTATCTGTGACAAATTCCAACAATTTAGTGGATGTAGACCTGCCCGAAATAAACCCATGTTGGTTTGAAGAGAGCATTTTCTTACAGGAAGCTGATAGTTGACAGTAAATGATAGGTTCGGATAATTTAGGCATGCTAGATAATTTTGCAATAGGCCTATAGTAAGAAATTTCACTTTTATTACCTTTTTTGTGGATAGGTATGCTAAAATAATTCTGCCACAGCTGCAGAAAATAACCACTATCGAGCGATTTTTGGAAAATAATTCTCAGCGAGGCTGGCAGGGAGATGCAAAAAGACTTAAAAAAGGCAGAAAGAATCCATCAGGACCAGTTGTGAAGTCATTTGGAAGTCCATTAATATGATCGAGTATATCCTCTTCTGAGATTGAAGGGGTAGTGAATGAAATGTTATGAGAGGCATTCATATGACTAAAGTTGCTACTTTGAGGTTTTAAATTTCAAGAGGCAAAGGCATTGTCAAAAAAAGAAGCAAACATATTGCAAATATTAGACGAATCATCACTAGCAGAATCCTTTTACGTCATGGTAATGGGTTAGTTGTCCGTTCTTTTCTTCATATTGATAAACTTAAAAAAGATGCGAGGGTCACTAAATATTTTCGTACACATGCTATGAATATACTCATCATAAAGTGTAGAGGAAAGTTCTTTGAACTCATTATATGACGTCAGCAAGTTGTTGTGACTTATAATGTCTGTGTCCCTCATAGCTTTTCCACAGTTCATTCTTTCTATTTTTAAGACGTTTCAGTTCTTTATTGAACCATGGTGGTGATGTTTTAGAGATCCGCTGGCACTCACTGGGAACATGAGAGGAGAGTAAATCGAAAAGATTTTTGTAAAATTTAGAAACATTTTCATCAACACAATTGCGAGACAGCAATGTGTTGAAATCAATAGAGGTAAGTCCGAAAAATTAGCTTTTATAAAATTGAGAAAGTATTGCGTTTCGTCACAATATGTGAGGTGCAAAGCAATATGTAATTAGTAGAGGGGGTTGGTATTTGTCAAGAGTAGACAATAAAACTAGGCTAGGCCAGGTTTAACTAATAAGTTACCCGCGTCAGTAGAAAATACCAGATCTAACTGCTTACCCATGCCATTCATAGCATTACTGATTTGGCTGAGACCAAGAGATGAAATACTGCCCAGGAAGAAGGATTCCCTAGTTGTCAAGTTATTAAGTGGAAGATAGTCATCGTCATCTTCGTTTAGAACCCATTGAATATTGGGTAAGTTAAAATCACCAATTAGTAGTAATTCGTCAAGGGGATGTATCTTACCATGGATAAAATTAGATGTTGTCGTAAATATTCGGAACGGGATCACCCTTTAATGTAGATTGACCGGAGTCATGATTTAAAAGAATCGCGTCATTGAGATCATGGTGGCGTCTGCTGCGGTTCCTTCTGCTTTATAGCTGACTTGCGACTATGTGCATCAGATACAGGAGAGTGAGAGTCTACTCGCTGCAGCACGACAAGTAATGGTTGATCGTCAGAGACAGATAATTTCTTATGCGCTGGAGCCAATTTCCTGACATCAGTTGCCATGTAGCTGATTAGCCTTGAGTTCTCGGAAACCGTAGTTGACCAAGACTCGATATCGCCTTAAGCTACACGAACGTCATCGATGACTGGTATAAGTATCGTATTGTTTGGATTCAGAGAGACAGTAGGTGAGACATCTTTGGAAAACAGTGCATGAATATCAACTAGAGAGTCTGACAAATTTTGAACCTTTAGAGATAGGTTATGTGACTTCTCAAGCAGTGTATCTGAATTCATGCTTAATACATCAAGAAGATTAAGCAGCTTGTCATTTTTGCCATTTAAAGTATTAAGTTCTTCGGAAAGTACTTCTGGTCTAATTCATCGATAAGCTATTAAATTTATCCGCAATGAGAGAGTATATGGAAGAGAGAGAGTCAAGACGTTCGGTAAAACTTTTTGAAAACCTTAAAGTGTGGCAGGGCTTTATATCCGAACATTCGCTGCAGGTAGTAAGTCCGGGAGTAGGTGCTTTGAGCTCCTCTTGAAGCAAGAAGTGCGAAAATATTTGCCACATATACCATCACATGCAACCAAGTCTTACAATTTTTTAGTAGAGCAGGCTTTACAAGCCGCCATGCTAAGTCAACATGATTGAATGAACTTACTAAAGATGTTGAGCGCAGACAAAAAAAAGGAGAACTTAAAAATTTTGAGCCGCAATGTACTCGTCCGTAGAAGATTTTGGGCCCGTGGGGGGGGGGGGGGTATATGACGAAGGAAATTGCACACGGCAAGTAGTGCTTAGCTGTCTCCTCTAAGTCAAAAATTACAGCGAAAAGATAAAGGCCGGAAATAAAATCGAAAAATAATAACAAATAAATAATAAATTAAAAAAATATGTGACCTATAAAAAATGATCTTGAAAAAGAAGAAGTCCCAGCGATAATGGACATTAACAATTCCAAATAAAACAGCAAACAAAAATTATTGGAACGAGCGATGAGCCTCAACCGGCAAATAAAAAGAGCGGTACAGGTCCAAACACACATCTGCATTAAGAGCCCAGCCGGGTGCAAGGCAAACAGATAACACATAGAACTACGGCACAATAATGGCTAAATCACAAAATCAGACGCGAACACCAAACAAATAAACGATGGGATCAATAAATTAACAAAAAACAAAGCACGAAAACAGAAACTTGTGACAACTGGGATCTTCTTCTTCCTTCCTTATCAGACATATTTGGGCTGCGAAAAGAAATAAAATTTTTAAATTGATAAAAACACTTGTTCTATTTCACAAATGATCTTATTTATTCAATTACTTTCTGAGAATATCCTAACGCGTTTCGACCCCTTAGGTCATCTTCAGAGGACTAACTCAACTGCCAAATTACAAACAAAAACTACCAAACAGTTTACCACTACCACATTACATATATACCATGAACTGGGAGATTATATTATAAGAGACGGACTTAATACAGGGCTTTTGCTTGTGAAATCCACCTGATCATTGATTAAGAAAATTCCTTTACTTTTTACTGCTCGTATTTCTTTAATTTCATATTTATTAAGAAGTCTCCCTCCCGGCAAGTTATGCAACAGTTTTATATTGTTTTCATCTATTGTGTGATTCTTATCACGAATACGTTGTCCTACATTTGATTGTTTTGATTTTAGATATTCTTTAAATCTCGTTTTTATTTTTCGTTTAGTCTTTCCTATATTCCAATCCTGACAAGAGATCTGGTAAACTCCACTTTTTTCTAAATCGTTAATTTTGGGAATAAGTTTGTTATTTACTAATAAATTTTTTAAATTTCTTTTATTCGAAAACGCGGGCATAATATTGTTCTTTTTAAACTGTTTTTTTTTTTAATTATATCAGATAGTCCCTTGACATAAGGAATCCTTCTCCAGCCGTTATTATTAGTGTCTTTGGGGCCAATTGGGAAGATTAGTGGCAAAACCCGCTTCCTTGATTTCTTTTTTAAAATTTTATTAATCAAGTTTCTTGAGTAACCATTGTTTTCGGCAATTGATTTAATTTTGTTTAATACTCCATTAAAATTATTTGGTGACATTGGCACAGAAATTATTCTATTTATCATTGAGTGAAACGCTGACATTTTTGTGGACCAAGAATATACAGAATCTAATGGTATAACAGTGTCACAGAACGTTTCTTTTCTATATATCTTAAATTCTAATGTGTTATCTTTAATATTTATCGTCAAGTCAAGAAAATTGATTACTTTGTTTCCAAGTTCAACAGTAAACTTAATGTTGTCATCTAGTTTGTTTAAAAACGTGTCCAAAAAGATACTGAGCTGTCATTCAGTGCCAGTCCAAATGCATAAAATATCATTAACATACCTATACCAAGTATGTACATATGATAGTAAGTTAGTATCTGTGGAAAATAAGGCATTCTCTAAATGGTCCATAAAAAATTCAGCATAAAAGGGGTAGGAAGCTGATCCCATTGCCAAACCATTATTTTGGATATAATTTTTGCCATTGAATTGAAAATAGTTCTGATTAAAACTTAAATTTACTAAGCTAACGTATTCATCTAGTTGAACTTTGTCAATGAGCTTACCACTAATCTTATTTATTAATAATTGACGACACTTTTCATCGGGTACAGACGGGAACAAACTACAAACATCAAAGGACACTAGCTTCGCTTTGTGTGGAATGTTTAAATCTTTAATTTTGTTAATTAAGTCGTTTGAAGTTTTAATTGAATATTTTGGATCAAAGTCAATAATAGAAGGCAAACTTGTAGCCAACCACTTGCATAACTTTTGTGAGGGCGAGTTGAATGATGAAGCAACAGGCCTGACTGGAATATCAATTTTGTGAATCTTAGGTAAGCCGTATAGAATAGAAATTGAGGGGTTGCCATTCTTTAACTGAAACTTTAATTTTCCATCTAATATAGAGTTACATTGTTTATTTCACCCACAATTTATTTTTGGAATTTATATGTTGGATCATATTGGATTTCACTGACCTGCATTGTGTTGATACATTGTGTAATTTTTTCTAAATAAGTGGTGTTTTCTAAAATTACTATCGAACCGCCTTTATTTGCTTTACACAAGATTAATTTCTCCTGATCTAGCTTCGATTTTAAATTTGTAATTATTTCCCTATCTGGATTGTGCCTATTGTGAACTATATTGGAATTGTCTCTAATTATTTTTGCAAATTCACTCTTTTCCATCACATCTGTATCATCGCCCAATGCAGCATCAATGTAAACAGCAAGGTCACGCAGTTGTTTTTTGGTAGTACCCAAGTCCGGAGCATAGTTCAAGCCTTTACTCAGTATTTGTTGCTCTTCAGATGAAAAACGTACTTCTGAAAGGTTGATGACCCTTTGGTAGGATTGAGTAATACCAGCTGTGTTGTGATGATGATCAGATTTTGGTGATAACAGTCTTTCCAGCTTTATTTTCTGCCGTTCATATTGTTTATGCACATGAGCAATAGCTAGGTCATTACATTGTGTACAGACGGTGTCGAATTCTAGTGGATGCAGTAATAAAGCAAGCTGTGTGTGAATTACTTTCAAATGCATTGACAAGTTATCTCTTCTCCAGAAATGTTTTTTAATTTCTTTTCTCAGCCAGACAGATTTAGCAAGATGGATCGCTTTCTTTGTTTGGTAGTTCCATACCCCGCACTTGAAATTCAAATACTTAGGAAACACTTGTTCTTTTTGCAAGTTGTGTTAAACCATAAGTGATTACAGGTACGTTTGAAACTAATGATGAGCCTCTGATATAACACAATTAATTCGTGTATTTTTAAACTTTTTATATGATTAACAGTATATGCTGACGGCACTTGGTGAAACTTTTTTCGTAACATTTTAAATTGATAAAAACGACTTGTTTTATTTCACAAAAGATCTTATTTATTCAATTACTTTCTGAGAATATCCTAACGCGTTTCGACCCCTAGGTCATCCTCAGAGGACTAACTCAACTGCCAAATTACAAACAAAAACTACCAAACAGTCTACCACTACCACTATTGCATATATACCATGAACTGGGAGATTATATTATAAGAGACGGACTTAATAGAGGGCTTTTGTTTGTGAAATCCAACTGATCATTGATTAAGAAAATTCCTTTACTTTTTACTGCTCGTATTTCTTTAATTTCATATTTATTAAAAAGTCTCCCTCCCGGCAAGTTATGCAGGGCTGCCAGATTCCCCGATTTATCGTATTTTCCCCAATTTTCAAGTATAATTCCGATTCCCTGATTTTACCTCTGTTATTTCCGATATTTTACTGCCTCTTCCGATTTTTAGAGATTTTCACTATTAATCCATATTTTATTATATTAACACTTCTGAATGTGGGTACAAATGGACGCAAATATTGCAGATATTTCAGATTAGAACTCAACTGTGAAATCTGACGAAATTGGGCAAACCTCACATATTTTCCATTGTCACTTTTTGTCTTTGTCCAGTTGATTTCACAATCTTAACCGAGTTTTTTCAAATAAGATCTCCGCTTATTTAGTTTTTCTCTTATGTGATGATGACGTTTCACAGATAAATATCAGGAAAAAAAAAAAGCTGAGAAATTGTTTGGATGCGGAAACCTTAAAATGCATTTTATTGTACAAATATTTTTTGACAAAAAACAGAAATCTTTTATTATGATATATATGAAAACATGCTTAAGCACTTTAATTCTAAAATGTATTAAAAATAGTATAAATGTTACTGATAAGATTGCAATATGGTGTTTGGACTCGGCAAAAGGGTCAACGGTCGCATAGAATCAGCAAGTACTTGCTCTATAAGCGGGCGCTTGCCCCCAAAAACAATAACGCTAATTCTAGCGAATAATTCTTGCATTCAATGTGTCATTGCAAATATTTTTATGAATATGACACCCAGTCAAAGGTGCAAGAGAAGAATGCAAGAATTATTCGACTGATTGTAATTTAAGTAGGTAAGCATTTTACATTTAAGTTATTTCATTATTCGTTTTTTTTTGTTATCGCCTTGCATAGGTAAGCAACTTATTGCAATTTTAAGTTATTTGTAAATATGTATGTAGGTATTGATTTTCGCAATTAGTGATAGGTACGAACATATTAAGAATTGCTTAGTTAAGTGCAATTTTAATATAAATTGAATATGGTCTGTAATAAACGATCAGTATTGTTTTTAGTAGCAAACAGTTGTCTTTTATTTTGAGTTCACTTAATCAAGCTTCCCTTTCAGATTCTAATTTTGGTGTAGTGGTACAAGAGCCGCTGCACTCTCATCAAAAGCCAAGGTGTAACACCTTGACTTATTAAAAATTCATAGAGAACAAAATAGTTCTTGATCATTGGTGACCCCGACGTGATTCAGGTGAAACACTTGAATCGCAGTTCAACTATATTCAGAGCAATCATCTTGAAACCGTAATGGAGAAGCTAGCGAAGGAGCAGAACGCTGTAGGAACGGAACTGCAAAAGGTTTTGATAAACTACAAAAAGGACGGAGACGACAGAAAAACCAAGGAGTATTACGAAGAAAGATTGAAACGACTGGAATCATTCTGGTCCACCTTCGATTCAAATGACAGTAAAATTAGAGCCCTACCTAAAGTTCCTCTGGAGCATGGATACTTTACAAAGGCTTACTACGAAGAAATACGCGAAATATACGAATCATGCAAGACCCACTTTGAGGAACAATTACAGTCCTTCCAGGAAGACGAAGCCAGCAACGATGATTATAACGCAACTCAATCTGGAGACAAGTCAGCAGAAACTGCATCAAGGCCACTGATTACGTTAACCGAGTCAAATTCACCAGAAGAACAGTCTACTCCGTTGTTGTCTGAAGCCTCAGCAGATATAATAAGAATCATTAGAAGGCAAAGAGGGATTATACAATCTTTACGCTGTCTTATTGATAACACGTACGAGTCAGATGACCATCCCAAACAGTACTACCACATTAGACTCCAGACCTTAAATCAATAGTGGGTCAAAATAGAGGAGGATAATCACTCCATTTGGGAGCTGGCAGATGACCCAAGCACAGTAGGCTATAAAATTGAAGAATATATTCAGCTCGAAGAAGAGGTGCAAAAACAGCAAGTGAGTCTCTCTGCTAAAATCGCAAGGTTTGATGCACCACAAGAGGCTGCAACCTCCATAACAGCCAACACGACACTCAAGCTGCCACAAATATCACTTCCCAAGTTTGATGGAGACTCTTTAAAATGGCGTCAGTTCGCAGACCTATTTACTGAAATGGTACACAAACAGCAGATGGCAAATGTTCAGAAGATGTGGTACCTGAAAATGAATTTGGTTGGTGAAGCTGAAAGACTCATTAGGCACTTGAGTTTATCTGAAGACAATTACACAGCTGTGTGGAAGATGCTCCATGAAAGATATGAAAATCGCAGACTGCTCGTATCTGCCCTGGTAAGCAAACTATTATCACAGCCAAGTCATGCTACTGACGCTGCATCTGCGAACAATATAAAAAATTTACATGACACAACGCAAGAATGTCTCATGGCGCTAGAGAACCTTAAAATCTCAACTGCTGACTGGGGCCCCTTATTATTGCATATCTTGATAAAAAGGCTAGATAGAGCCACTCATACCTTGTATGAACAATCATTGACCAACCCAAGGGAAATACAGTCCATGAAAGAATTCTTGAAATTTCTACAAACAAGATTTCAATCACTGGAAGCCCTGGGTAACAAACTAAGACATACAGAGGACATTCAGAGAAAATCCAACAGCGCCAAATCCTTGTCATCAGTTGTACACACCAACTCATCAATCAGGCACACTGCTTGTGTGGTATGCAAAGGAAATCATCCGTTATTCGCATGCAAGGACTTCTTGAAATTAACACCAGCAGCTAGATTAAGTCTGCTCCGCAAAAACGAATTGTGTCAATTGTCTAAGATCAGGACACAATGCCACAAGCTGCAATGCTCGAGGATGCACAAAGTGTAATAAACGGCATAACACCTTAGTGCATTTAACTACACCAGATCATTCATCATCAACACAAGTCAGAGATTCCAATACATTCCAGACACAAGTAACTAGCAGACCATCTATATCGCAAGGGTTGGTGGATCAGGGTTCAACTGTAGCAACCATTACCAATCAGGGTCAAAGAAAATATACACTGCTCAGTACAGCTATAATAAAATTGATTAACAACCAAGGCAAATGTGTGGAAGGTCGAGCTGTATTAGATTCAGGTTCGCAAGTTAACCTAATTACTGACAGATTAGTCAAGAAGTTAAACTTGAATACATCAACTGACTCAATGTGCATACAAGGCATTGGCGACAAGAAACAGCGAACACAGAAAAGAATAAGTGTACAAATGCAATTCGCACTAAATGGCTTCTCTGCGAGATTGGAGGCATTCGTCATTCCACATATAATTTCACCTCAGCCGACGCAACTGATTAACACGTCAAAGTGGTCTGATTTCAACCAGCCAGAACGTATCGATATCTTACTAGGTGCTGAATTCTACCTCCAGCTACTGTCAATTGGCCAAATAAGATTGAAGAATGATGGACCAATTCTGCAAAATACATTGTTGGGTTGGATAGTTTCAGGAAAGATCAATGTAACAAGACCAGCTACAGCAACATGCAGCATCTGTAGTGAAGACGAGACCATAGATCAAAGAATTGAAAAATTCTGGAAACTGGAAGAGCCTATGGAAGTCAAGTCCAATCGCACTCCGTTAGAGAAGCGCTGTGAAGATCATTTCACTCAAACAACTAGAAGGAGTTCCGATGGGCGTTACATAGTAAAGCTACCATTCGCTGACGCCCCAAGTAAGCTGGGAGAATCCAAAGACATAGCCATCAGACGATTCTTCGCACTAGAAAAAAGGTTAGCTAAGAATCCCACCTTACGATGTCAATATACAGAGTTTATGAACGAGTATCTAAGGGCAGGACATATGGAACCCATCAACCTTGAGATTATTGAGCCACCATATTATTTCCTGCCTCACCACAGCGTATTGAAGCCAGATAGCACGACGACACCACTGAGAGTCGTGTTTGATGCATCTGCAAAGACGTCTTCAAACATATCGCTAAACGAACTACTATGTGCAGGACCAACCATTCAAGATGAACTCTTCGCCATCCTGCTGCGTTTCAGAATGACACGATTTGTATTTACCGCTGATATTCAAAAAATGTATCGGCAGGTAATATTAGATGAGGAAGATAGAAAATACCACATCATAGTTTGGAGAAACCATCCAAATGAGGCTCTTAGATACTATCAACTATGCACAGTTACATATGGAACGACATCAGCTCCATATTTAGCAACAAAGTGCTTGCAAAGGTTGGCCCAAGAACGACACGAAAACTATCCACTTGGATCTCAGGTTTTAAAAACTGACTTTTATGTTGACGATCTTATGACGGGATCCAACAGCATGATGGAAATCCTCGAAATGCAAGAGCAACTTACAAAATTGCTTCGCGAAGGAGGCTTTACTTTGAGAAAATGGTGTGCCAACCATCCTAGACTCCTTCAAAACGTCAAACCAGAAGATCAAGAAGTGCAATTAGATTTCACAGATGAAACTGAAGAGCGGATCAAAACTCTAGGTTTGACATGGCTACCAAAGACCGATAATTTTTGTATAAAGGTCAATGAAGCCAATGAACAAAGAGTGTCAAAGCGAATAGTAGCATCAGACATAGCAAAATTGTTTGATCCTCTCGGAATGATGGCTCCTGTTATAGTCATCGCCAAAATATTTCTGGGAGAATTATGGCAACTTCGACTTGATTGGGATGCGGCCCTACCTCAAGATTCACACACCAAATGGATGAAATATCGTTACGACCTAAGGCATCTGAAGAACATACAGGTTCCTAGACATGTTTTTGGCCATGAAACATCCAAACAAATGCAGATTCACACTTTTTCCGATGCCTCCGAGAAGGCGTATGGGGCAGCGATCTACATGCGATCCCTCAACCAAAGGGGATCAATTATAGTGCGCCTATTGTGCGCCAAATCCAGGGTAGCTCCACTAAAGAAGGCAACAATCCCGCGTCTAGAACTATGTGCTGCTAACCTAGCTGCACAGCTTACCAACCGAGTAAAGGAAATTCTAGGAGCCAAAGACATACCCACGTACTACTGGACAGATTCCGAGATTATCCTAGCATGGATAAATGCAGAATCCTTTCATACGTTTGTGGCAAACAGGATATCATCCATCCAATCATTATCCATAGTTGAACAATGGCGTCATGTTAGTTCTAAGGAAAATCCAGCTGATGTCCTCTCCAGAGGAATTTCTCCAGAAAAATTGGCATCCTGCAATATCTGGTTCTACGGACCACCATTCTTACATGGAAGTGAATCAATATGGCCCATATGTAAAAGCGAGGCAAGTTAATTTGGAAAGAAAGGGCATAACTTTATCAGCAACAACAAATGATGAATCCAGGAACAATGTGTTAGAGAAGCCTATTCTTGACATCAATCACCTATGTATTTCGATTTGTGAATAATACTAGAAGGCTAAATAGTCAAGGGATAAAGAGTCGCACGTTAACGACAGGAGAGTTAGACGAAGCCCTTTATTTCATAATAAAGAATATGCAAGCAGTAGAATTTAAGGAAGAAATCAGCCATATTCGTCAATATAATGAAACGAACAAAAACAGTTCACTCAGCACTTTAACTCCATTCCTTGATGAGAAGGGCCTCGTTCGTGTTGGGGGAAGACTAGAAGCGTCCATGCTATCTTATGACGCACGCCATCTGATGCTGCTACCATACGCTCATCAATTCACTAAGCTTTTAATGAATGACATTTACAAAGAAAACTTACATGTGGGTCCGCAAGCATTGCTTAATATCACTAGACAACGCTTTTGGCCTATTAAGGGCAAGTCAATTGCACGATCAATAGTACAGCACTGCACTCGTTGTGTAAGGGCAAAACCGAAAATGTTTACACAACTAATGGGTAACCTCCCAGCTGCCAGAGTTCAACCTGCTCGGCCATTTGTCAACTCTGGAGTTGATTTTTGTGGACCAATAACAATCCATTATCGTTTAAGAGGCAAAAGACCCCACAAGGGATACGTTGCAGTATTCTGCTGTTTCGCTACAAAGGCCGTCCATCTCGAGGTAGTTAGTGACCTAACCACAGATGCCTTCATCGCTGCACTGAAACGCTTCATAGGCAGAAGAGGTCATTGTCTCAATCTTTATTGCGACAACGCAACGAACTTCGTGGGAGCGAAAAATCAACTGCAAGAACTTAAAGAAGTCATCTATTCAGATCAGTCAAAAGAAAGAATCTCTACCAGTTGCAGTACAAGAGGCATTGACTTCCATTTTATACCACCTGCTAAACATCTGCTAAACATCTATTACATAGAAGCATTGCATCAACGTCGTTAACCTATGAGGAGTTAGAAACTGTAATGATAGAGATAGAGGCGATATTGAATTCTAGGCCACTTACGTCAATGTCCAATGATCCGAATGACTTGACCGCCCTAACACCGGGCCACTTTCTTATTGGAGAGCCTCTAACATCCACAATTGATGCTAGGTTAGAACCGATCAAGACAAATCTACAGAACAGGTGGAAAATGATCACACACCTAAAACAAGAATTCTGGATACGTTGGTCAAGGGAATACCTCAACGAATTGCAATATCGCCTCAAATGGAATCGAATCTGTCACAATGTTAAACCAGGAAGAATAGTGATCTTGAAGGAAGAGAATCTACCTGTCATGAAATGGTCTCTAGGTAGAATTTTAAAAACTTACCAAGGCAATGATGGATATATCAGAGTAGCAGACGTAAAGACTGCGACCGGAATTCTTCGGCGACCTATACATAGGCTCTCCCCACTTCCATGCGAAGAAGAGGCATCAGACTGCGAACCAACACCATCTGTATCACACAAGGAAGACAATCAATCCCATGAAGGTCTTAAACGCCAGCACGAATCATCTCAAACGGGGACGAATACAATCAACCAATCGAACGATATTACACCATCGAATCGAGACAGTAGACGCGCTAGAGAAGCTCCAAGGAAGAAAATGCGTCCTTCAGTTGGATCTGCACTAATAAGTTTACTCTTAACTGCTTGATTCTTCCAATTACTGAAGCAAATCCAATCGAAAACACAAAGTTTCATAATCGCCCGGGTATCCGGTTTGACAAAATGGGAACAACATGCTTAGTGTCATCTGAATGGGATCTGGTGGTATTGTCGTGCCCCTATAGCAATCAACCAACGAAATTATTAAATTAACTAAAAAAACACTTCTCGAATTACACTAAAACAATTCTTTATTTATGTACTTTATTTTTAGAACACCGCGACTTTCCCTATCTTACGTTAAGTAGACTACCTGGCGCTTAGGTAATCTGAACCGACACACGAAACTTGATGCGCCGCAAGAGCAGTTAGAACTTGACTGATAATAAAACGGCGCTCGCCAGACCAGTCATTGGGCTTTTATTGCCCCAATATTCGGAAGTAAGCTTGTACTCGCAACGCGGATGTAAACAAACGACAACAACCTTGTCGTTTGTTCTACCGGTTGCAGCACCTGAGTTGCTTAGTTGTAAACAATCGCCTTACATAATAATTACCATGCGAGGTAAATTATTATCGTAATCGTCGATTGCTCCACTAAGCGCTCATCGCAGCCAGCTGTTGGGCTAATCAGCAAAACAACCGACAGTTGCAGAACAATACCATGCGAGGTTATTGTTTAGCAATTGCTGATTATTTCGCTGTAATGCCCTTGGCTATTGAAAGAATCTTCCGTATATTGGGCCATCACAGTATACTATGATTTGAAATCATATTGGCTTGAGTATGCGGCATTAATCAAGGGTACCACTGCAGTGCAGCATCTCTGTAACCAGATCGACATTAACAGTGGTTGCACTCAGATACTTAAACAATTAGAATACATTAAGGAGGAAATAGACAGAGACAATGAGCTACTTTCGGCCAATTCATCAGCCCTTAGACAAAAACGGGGAGCACTCAATTTCATGGGAAATGTAGCTAACTCATTATTCGGAGTTCTCGACAACGAATACGCAGAAAAAATGTCTCAAGTCATTCAGGATATCAAGGAAGATGACAATCACTTACTTTCTCTCTCAAAATTATGAAATACAGTTAATCGGTCAATTATATTTAAGTTTCAACCAGGTAAATATGAGTAAAATCTGTCATGGTTTGGCGCTGTCGTCTAGTACCGAACAATGACTCAATTTGATTACACTGCAAATATGTACTGCCTTGCTCCATCTGACGGGCCTGAAAGAACCAGTTGGCTACGTGCTACGTACAACAATGAATAAAGGTTATTTAATTAGTTAACTACTGAAAATCTAGTATATCAGAATGACAAAAAATTAATCGACTAGTTAATTATTATTTAAGGAATTTCTATAGTTTTAAATTAATGTTAACTTGAACGTGTAAATAAAGTAAGTTTCACATTCTATATTTGCTACCGATTCCCATTCCATTTTAACGCAGTTCCGGCGTTAAATGTCATTTGTAATAATTTCAAGGCTAAGCAACACTTTGCAAAAATGTGGCGACGGATAAAGCAGTGACGATAAGCCAGGAAATTTTCAGCAATCTCAACAGTTTCATTAAATCATGTCGGTGAAAATTCAAGACCAGATAATACAAAACAAAAAAAAAGATAGGGGAGCATGCCAATCGCTCATAAGTTACGTAGATCTTAAGAGATACCTGCTATGTATGAAATTAAAGCTTATCCATAGATCCGTACAGAACAAATGCCGTAATAGGTGTTATTGAGATGCACATTAATTGGCCGAAGGATGGAGGTGTCGGATTAGACCCTCGTTCTCAGTTAGATTAGATTTGTGAAGGGGTTTGTAGGCATTATGCTAGTAATCACTGCGACCTGAAAGATCTATTGTGAGTCCCCGTCCCATTTATTCCCTTGCTAGGTTCAGACTGTCAACAAAGTCTAGAACCATTCTGGGATTGAGGTTCCACACGTAGGTTGGTGGAGGAAAAGCATGTTCGAGGTGGAGTAGTCCCGGCCTGGCCAATTCTTCGCAGTTGCAGAGCGAGTACTCCTAGGTTTCGCGATCATCTTGATAGAAACAGCCGGATAAAGTCTCAGCCAAGCCCAACCTGTTTACGTGATACCTCAAGGAGTAACGGCCTGAGAAGAGCTCAATAATCATTTTGAGCTCTGTTCTTCAAAGGAGTAGAAGTTCTTTTGTTTTCCCGCCAGAAGTGTCGGCTAGGTCATCAACAATATCATTGCCGTTATGGCCCCGATATCCAGCTACCCACATGAGGATAACTTGGTTTGTCCTTGATAAGTTTTTGAGGATTTGTAGACATTCGCAGACTATCCCTGACATGACAGTGAAAGACTTTAAGGCCTTGAGGGCAGCTTGACTGTCCGAGAGAATATTAGTGGTTGAGCCATTTATGGCTCCTTTAATGCAGGTATTGGCACATTCTGCTATGGCCAATATCTCAGTTTGGAATACGGGGGGAGTAAAGCCCAGAGCCTTTGATATATTGCATTTGCGGCCGTATACCTCCAGTCCGTCTCAATTTTTCGTTTTTGAACCGCCTGTACACCACCCCATCGATCTTTGTTGGAAGGACGGAGATCGCTTCCTTGTTCCCTTGCAAATGTAGGAGTGGAAGGTTTAGGAAGGCTTCCATAGCTGCTGTATGACAGGTTCTTATGGCAGCAGTTATTCCTAGACAGGCAAGCCGCTTGATTTTTTTAAGCAGAGCCTCAGCGCCTTTTGATTAGTTTTTGGCCACCATGCGGGGACCGCATAGGTGACCATGGCTCTAGCAACCGTTGTGTACATCCAGTTCATAATATTTGGCTTCAGAACTCATATTATGCCAATGAACCGACGACACGTGTAGAGATATCGCACTAATGTGACTATGGACAGATGCGAATTCGAGGTAAGTTTCTTATCTAGAGTTACCCTTAGCTATTTGACTTCGTTTGAAAATATCAATTCCGTGTTATCAAGAAGAGGAGCCGTCAGTAAAAGCTTTGCTCTACTTGTAAACGGATATGACTTGATCATGCTTGCCCCGTATTGTGACTACTAGGTCATCTGCGTAGCCTTGTACATTAAAACCCGAACTGGGCAATTTATCTAGCAGATCATCAATCGCGATCGAAAACAGAAGTGATGACAGAGCTCCTCATTGTGGGCAGCATTTTACTGCGCTGATCAAGACTGAACAGTTCCATACAGTTGTGGTTATCCTCCTGCTTCTAAGCATGGAATCTATCCGTTTAACTTGAATGGCTCAAAACGATTATCCTCGGCAGTTGGTTTAATTGCATCGAAGGAGGTGTTATTGGAGGCTCCTTCTATATTCGCAAATTCACATAAGACCACCTCTTTTGCTTCGAGAGCTTTTTCGATGTCTTTGACTAATATGTGAATGGCAGTCTCGGTAGACTTGCCAACGTGATAAGCGAACTGCTTACAATGAAGTGGTGATTTAATCAGAATTTCGCTTCGAATATGTATGTCTAGGATTTTTTCCATGTACTTAAGTAAGAATAAGGGGCGGCTGATGGGTCTGAATGATTTGGCTAGACAACTAGCTCTTTTTCATGTTTTGGGTATAAATTTCAATCTGACGTCCCTTCAACATTGAGGAGCGTATCCTACAGCGTCACTGGCTCGAAAAAAACCGTGTATTGGAAGCAGTATATCTTCCACACTTTGCTGTAGTAGGGCGGGGAAGCTGCCGTCTCCTCCAGCAGATTTAAAGGGCTTATATATACCAATGGTCCATCTAACCTGGTTGGGAGTGAAGATTCTATCCGCAAGGCTCTTGCTCCAGTTAGAGACCCTATACTTGTCCACTTTAATTGGGTCTGGAGCAACAATTCCTTGACAATTCTCGGTGTAGTTCCCAACTTCTTTTTGATGTAAGCCTAAACCACATGTGGGATCCTTCGAAAATACTTTATGGAGCCTGGTAGCTGCGGGCAATTGATTTATACCAACGCAGAAAGTCCGCCAGGTTCTTCTTTTGGATCTCCTTAATTCCATATTGTATTCCGTTAGAGCCTTCTTATATTCCCCGCAGATGCTAGAGAGTTTAGCTCTGTTGAACAGTTTCCTGACTTCTTTTCTTTCCAAACTGAGTTCCCTATTCCAATAAGGTACCTGCCGATTGCAGGTCTTTTGCTTCAGAGGGCAACTGTGTTCGAATGAAGTCATTACGGCTGGTTGGAGCTGCGTAGTGGCTGAGTCAAGTTATACCCTTTATGCTAATGCTACTGCCGGGAGCGTCAACTACAGCCTTAATAGTTCCTAGTTAATTAGTTTAGGTATTCGGTACTCTTGACATTTGTTAAGTGTGGCGTTTATATCGAAACTGATATGTCTGTGATAGGACATGGAAACATCGTTAGATACGTGCCACCTGCTTATCTTTGTACTTATGAACATACTGGCAAGTGTTAGGTCCGGACGTCTTGTCTAATAGAGTTGATAAACGTTGGCTTATTGTCTCGATTTGTTATCTTACGCACTCCGGATGTCTAAGGCTGACGGTCACCAACCAGATTTTTGGACTGGCTTGAGCCTACCCCAGTGTCCGACACAGCTTGTACTGCACCACGCATGGGTCTTAGTTGGGCTGGGCCAAACTCAAACCCCATCGTGAACATAACCTTCTTAAGTGCTTCCATGGACGCATGGACCTCAGAGAAGGTCAGTTCCGTGAGGGACGTTTTCTGTACTTTACGCAGTGCTATCCATTCCGACACCTATAACCCAGCGTTCTGACGCTCGATGTAGTCGAGAATCAGTAACTCATGGGAACTTGTGGATGAGGAATTTCATTTTCCTCGACTACCACAAGGCAGCTCCTTCCCAGGGTTTAAGCTTCCCTACTATGCCTTTCAGCCACGATACGGTGTCCTGATTGACGTAGTTGTGAACCAACCACCCTGATCTGTTCGTGTAGCCCAGAAAAATTGAGTTCAGAGGGCTTTGTTTTCTTGCCGCGTAGCCGTGGCTTAAAAGTCATTTAAAGTTTTTTGGCAGCGCCAGAGTGCTTTCGCTTCTGCTTTTCAATTTAGGAAATATCGATATTCCCGGTATCCTGTTGGCTTTGCTCTGGTAACCTAAAAAGGTCCTCCTCATCTAGGGGGAGTTTGTCCATCGCGTCGCTATCAGACGAGGGACTTGTAATGTCCTACATCTGGACTTTTCGTCACATATGGACGGTCTTGTGAACCGTTTTCCCCTGATGTGGCGTTAACGTAACTAATCACCTTATCACTCTTAGTTAGTCATTGCGAATACTATTAATCCGTTTATTCTTATAATGGGAAAGCCATGGTTGGATGCTTGTAAATTAATTAAAAATTTATGCATATTTTCCAAATGTAGATTTGAAACATCAGCTGGAACAAAGATTTCCAATCGTATTATCTGACGATCAAGATTCGTAAGTACCTAAAAATTTTTACAAACCGTTTTCGATCCCGTTTCATGTCCGCAATATAGTGAATGAAGAATATGAGCGTAGATTGGACATTATTGTCCAGTGAAATATGCAAAAACCAAAGAAGGATAATTCAATTGGAAAATGCGTGTATTTTAAGAGAACGGTCAACAAATTTATACTGTTAGAGATCACTTTCTTGGCAATATTGATTTAACCAGAGCTTAGCAGCAATTTCAAATCTCAGAAGAGTCAACAATTATTTGAACTCAAATACATATAGAGGTCTTTCCGTGATTAGTCGTCTATTTTGAGTATAACCAGTGCTCCATCCGCGTTTCAAAACATAATTCAAATCAAATAATCAAATTCTGCGAAACATAGATAACGTCACTCAACTTCAGTCTTATCTAGGATTATTAGATTAATATAAGAAACTCTTACCCAACTTGTCTATATAACTAAGAGTTAAACACCCTGTTAAGACAAAGCTTTTAGTTGTCCTGGTCTTGTCAAAGTGTTACACTTTGACCTTGTGTTGAAGGTATATTCGATTCTTGTATCGATATAAGAATGATAGAGCAGATCTGCTCACAAAAAAGTTGCCTGAAAAAGTAAATGGTTAGAAAATAAAAGACGCGAATTCTACTACGGTTGGAATAATAACAAACTTTATTCTACATCTAGGTTATTTAAATAATAAATTACTTGCTAGAACAATAAAACAATCATATTACACTTGTCGCAGGTAAATATAATAATTCGAGAAAAAAAACTTCACCTTCCCACATTCTTGTGCTTCAGCCAGCGTCTCCATAATATCATGTAATGCAAAAATTTTTGCTTGTGGCGTACATCCTTTCAGTCCTGTGATTCAATGGGACCCACAGTTGGTTTGTTTTGATCTGGTTCAATTTGCAGTCTCCTGACTGGATGTCATGCAGCTCATTAAGAAAATTAATCTTGCTTTTGTCTAGTATCTACTCTTCTATAGATTGGATCATTTTGGAGGCAAAGCATTTTTTCCCCCTACTCTTGGGAATTTCATTTTCCTCGTCTAATACAAGGCAGCTCCTTCTCCGGGTTAAAGCTCCCCTACTAGGCCTTTCAGCTACTATACGGTGTCCTGATTGACGTAGTTGTTAACCAACCACCCTGATCTGTACGTGGAGCCCAGAAAACTTGGGTACAGAGGGCTTTGTTTTCTTGCCGCGTGGCCGTCGCTTAAAAGCCATTTGAACCTTAGTTTGGCAGCGCCAGAGTGCTTTGGCTTCTGCTTTTTAATTTTGGGAATTTCTATATTCACGGTGTCCTGTTGGCTTTGCTCTGGTGACCTAAAAAGGTCCTCCTCGTCTAGGGGGAGTTTATCCATCGCGTCGCCATCAGATGAAGGACTTATAATGCCCTGGAGCGGGTATGTTCGGTAAGCTCCCCGGATTTGGTTATTGGTACATTTAGATGTACACCTCTCTCACAAATATCGGGCTTATTTCTTTTGTTACCTCGATTATGCTTGGAATGATTGGTCAATCTCAGCAGAGCCGGCATACCGAAGTAAGACTAAGTTTGAAACCCGAGGTCGTCTGGTGGTATTCGTAATCCATCGTTATAACACGCACTCACGCAGTGCCATCATCCCATAGGAACGATAGCTTACACCTGGGATTACGGGTTTTATCGAGTTTCCGTCTCTAGATCCGCCGTATTCAGTCAGGCTTCTGGCTACGCCCTAGGGGATATCGCCAGTTGCCTGTGCAGGAACATCTCGAGCAGGATGTGACTATTCGTCACATATGGACGGTCTTGATAAACGTTGTTCCCTGATGTGGCGTTATGGTAACTAATCACTTTATCACTCTTACTAAGTCATTGCGAATACTAGTAATCCGTGTACTCCTATAATGCGAAAGCCATGGTTGGATGCTTTGTCAATGAGTTGGTGTAAATTAATTAAAAATTCATGCATATTTTCTAAATTTAGATTTGAAACGTCAGCTGGAACAAAAATTTCCAATCGTATTATCTGACGATCTAGATGAGCCAATTGAAGGGTTCTTCGCAGAAATTGTTATACAAGATTCGTAGGTACCTATCAATTTTTACAAAGCCTGTTAGATCCCGTTTCATGTTCGCGATATAGTGAATGAAGAATATTAGCGTAGATTGGACATTATTGTACCAGTGAAATATGCAAAACCAAAGACGGATAATTCAATTGGAATATGCGTATATTTTAGGAAAACGGTCAGCAAATTTATACTGTTAGAGTATTACTTTCTAGGCCCCTACCCATTGTGGAAGCTAATCTACGTAACTGTAAATATGTTGCAATATTGATTTAACTAGCTCTTACCAGCAAGTTTAGTCAACAATTACTTGAACTCGAATACATATAGAGGTCTTTTCGTGATTAATCGTCTTCGTTTCAGTATAGCCAGTGCTCCATCCGCGTTTCAAAACATAATTCAAATCAAATAATCAAAATCTGCGAAACATAGATAACGTCACTCAACTTCAGTCTTATCTAGGATTATTAAATTATTATAAGAAACTCTTACCCAACTTGTCTATATAACTAAGAGTTAGATGCTCTGTTAAGACAAAGCCTTTTTTTTGTCCTGGTATTGTCAGAGTGTTACGCTATGACCTTGTGTTGAAGGTATATTCGATTCTTGTATCAATGTAACAATGATAGAGCAGTTCAGTGCACAAAAAAGTTGCCTGAAATACTAAATGGTTAGAAAATAAAAGACGCGAATTCTACTAGGGTTGGAATAATAACCAACTTTATTCTACATCTAGGTTATTTAAATAGCAACAAAATTTGAATAAAGAATTCGCTACGTTACAACAATATCAAGTGCTCTTCTTTTTTGTGGTCCGAGTTTGATTTCGACTGCATAATTTCGCTGTCGGTCGTTAACTCGTTCAAGATATTTCCGAACAGTTTTATAGTTTGTCTACAAGAACTCTTTTGACCTATATGGTTGCATAAATGCTCTAACGCAGTGTTCCCATTGGATAGTACAGTTAGGTCCCTCATATGTGGCTCTAAGTCGTAGTATTCCACAAGCTTTCGTTCTGATGATATTAATTTCATTTCTCCTAAATTTTCGAAATGTATTCCTGGCCTTGGTTCGAACTGTTTTATTTCAACTGGATTTTCACATATTACCGGCATGATCATGCAGGTCATAGCAGTGTTGCTGTACTCCTGTGTTTATTGCAGTTGTCAACGGCTCTCCAATCAAGATATAACCCGAAGTAAGCGGCGTAAATTCATTTCACATTTGTGTTAATGGCCTGGAGTTAAGAATGGCTTTTATTTCTACCATTAACATTTCTAACTCTTCATACATAAGAGATGCTGCTGCAGTTTTTCCTAGAAGCAGATGCTTCTCCGAATTAACTGCTGCCTCCCACAATCCGCCAAATTGGGGGGCTCGAGGTGCGATGAATTTGAATTCCCCCTTTTACCATATGTTGTTACTTTACTTTCCTTAGCACTACTTCCATGGATTGAGTCTGCTAGCTCCTTTAGTTTATTGTTCGTACCAGTGAAATTGGTTGCATTATCACAGTAAATAGTTTTAGAATGTCCTCTTCCTCCAATAAAATATTTTAAGATTCCAATAAAGCTATTCGTGGATAGATCACTTACAATTTCTAAGTGGACCGCCTTAGTGGCAGAGCAACAAAATACAACCACATAGGCCGTTTGGGCTCTTTTCCCTCGGATCTTATAATGAATGCATACGGGTCCACAGAAATCCACCCCTTTATTTATAAAAGACCAAGTTGGCTCCACTCCAACTGCCGGTAGGTTCCCCATCATTTGTTCGAAGGTTTTATGTTTCCGTCTGGTACATCAAACACAGTGATTCACAACTTATCTTGCTACTGTTTTCCCCTTTATGGGCCAGAAATGCTGTTTAGTAAATGCTAGCAAATTCTGTGGAGTGACATGCATGTATTCTTGGTGAATAAGCGTCATCAAGAATTTCGTGCATTGATGAGAATAGGGTAGTAATATAGGATGCTTAGCATCATACGAAAGTGATGACGCTTCTAAAGTACATTCTACACTCATTAGACCAATGTCATCCTGGCGTTATAGTTGTTCCTTTTCGTCCTTGTAGTTATTTTGTTACATTACACTTAGTATAGATTAAAGAGCATTGTCCATTTACTGTGGTGTGAGTGATTGCACATTACAACATTGTGCTCAATTCGAAATCAAAGTCAATGCAACTTGACTTGCGGGCGTTTACGATATTGTGATGTTCACGCCATCTGTGAGTCAACAATAGCTTTTTATCGTTGGCTATGTTCGGCACCAACTTTTGTTAAAGCTTTTGAGCATTCGCTTATTTAGCTAGTTTCTTAATTTAGTATGCAGATGAAGGCTGCAACATACTCCGACTCGTTGATGTATTCATATCAAGATAAAAAGAGCATGTATTTCTTAAATTGTTTTTTACGAAGTTATTTTTTATGTTTATTTTTTTATTTTTTCTTATTCGAAGGCGGACCTTGCTGTTTGTCCCTAAAAACAACGTATATCGCTTGCGCCTTCCACTTTTTATGGCATCCCAAGGAAATTGCTGCCTGGAAATGGCTGGCCTTTTGCTGTGGTTAGGTCATACTTTTTTTCATCCACTCGCTTTGGAGGTATTACCTTTACTTCTTTCATAATGAATCCTGATGTCGACGCTACTGGCTCCTTAGATGATGATGGTTTAGGTGCTGTGATCTTCATCTCAGCTGACCACTCTGATGCTACAGGTGAGCAATGCACCGAATAGTGTCCGCTGGGTTCCGCTTTTGCGTGGTGTGACTTCTTCGGGGCTGTAGGCAGACCTCTGTCTGGGGTGGTTAATGGAGAAATCTCCTGTATGGCCCTCAACAGGTGTGCCAAATATTGGGGTGTTGACATCGATTGTAGGGCCCGTGGAGAGTTTGGTCAGCTTCGCTGGTATTTATATCAAGGATGTCTTCCCTCTTGTGCTATTTCTTCTACAAGAAGAAAGATTATTTATTAATATGATTAAATACTTAATTATAAAATGCAAGTGGATAGTACAAAGTAGTATACTTATACGGCAAAATGTGCAATTATGTTTATGTGTCTTTTGACAGTTGAGGATTGGGTCTTTATTGTGACAACTCGTATTTTTCTATCGTATCCTGGATGAGTTTCCTCAATGACCCCTAAAACCCATTTAGCAGGTGGAAGTGTTTCTTCCTTTAGTAATACCACTTCGCCTCTCTTTATGTTTTCCTTAGTCTTATTCCATTTTTTCCGTTGTTGTAATTGGGTCAAGTATTCAAGAGACCATCGTTTCCAAAACGTTTGTTTGATCTGTTGAATTGCGTGCCAACTTCTTAATGTATGTATATTTTCGTCTACAAGATAACCTTCTCCTGGTGTTGTTATTGCCTTGCCAATTAAAAAATGTCCTGGTGTGAGGACGTTAAGATTTGTTGGGTCATTAGATACACTGCAGAGTGGTCGTGAGTTTAACACGGCCTCACTCTGTGTTAATGGAGTGGTAAGATCTTCAAAGATTAGCACTGTTAAGCCTATCGTTCTTCTTAAATACTCCGGCCTCTCACAGGCCTCCAAAGTATGCAGCTAGTGGTGGGTTGAAGTGCCAATTAACACCTTCAATGGCCGTTATGCATGCAGTATGTTTATTTGCCTCTTTAGTAGCCTGGATTAAGGTTTGTTTTAAAATCCTATTTGCTCCTACGAGCATTGTACCATTATCGGAATACAAAAGTGTGCATAGACCTCGTCGACTTGTGAATCTTCTGAAGGCGGCCAAAAAGGTTTCAGATGTCAAATCCGAGACAGCTTCAAGGTGAATAGCCTTAGTTGCCATACAGACAAAAATACAAATATATCCCTTATATATCTTGGCTCCTCTATATTTTACCATTTTCATGTCTAATGGACTTGCATAATCAAGTCCGGTCTTTTCAAATGGTCGAGCTTAAGTTACTCTTTCGATAGGCAGGTTTCCCATAATCTGTGTTTGATTACGATGTGCAAGTGACGCATTGATTGATTTTCGCCTTGACTGTGGACGCACCGTTTATAATCCAAAACTTCGTGCGTAGTTTATTTAAAACTAGTTGAGCACCACCGTGCAACGTTGTCATATGATATTCCAGAATTTTTATATCCGTGATGTGATGCTTACTAGGCAAAATGATGGGGTTTTTTGTATTATATGGAAGGTTTGAATGTTCTAACCTTCCCCCCACTCGCATTACTCCTACTTTGTCTATGAATGGATTAAGCCTTAAAAGAATGCTTTTTCTGTTATTGATTTCCCTGATTGTAGTAGGCAGTACTCCGTTTTAAACGTTTGTTTTTGTGGGCAGCGAATGATTACTGTTCGCCTCATTTAATTCTCTGGCTGTTGGATACCTCACTGAATTCCGTTGTTTGACATCACCCTTATTGAAAAATTGGAATACGCGGTAATCCGAATTTATTTGTAGAAGGATGAATATTTTATTAATAGTATAAATTCATCTTCTTGCTGCGTTGTTAGCCATGCTTGGGATGATTTAATTTGAAAATATGTTTCACAGACGTCATTGGATGTAGGCCAGCATTGTTCTGATTGTGACAGCCAGGATGGAACATTTCGCCAACTCCTCTTGTGGACTAACGGTGACGGCTTAATACCTCGAGAAGCCATGTCTGATGGATTATCCTTTGTTGGTACGTACCTTAGAACATTGTTCTTTGAACTCTCTTGGATTTCCATACTCTGTTCGCTACGTACGTTCGCCATTTGTTTGGATGGCCTTTGATCCAAGCGAGTACTATCTTGGAATCCGATCAGGAGACCGTTTTGACATTACATAGGTCCATGTATGTTTTGACTTGCATGATTAGCCTACTTAGTAGAACTGCTCCACACAATTCCCATCTCGGAATTGAAACAGGTTTAATAGGAGCGACGCGTGCTTTAGATATAACAAAATTAATGTATATCTGACCATAAGTATCTGTAACCCGAGGCTATGCGCTAGCACCACATGCTTGGGTAGAAGCATCACAAAAGCCAAGTATCTGACACCTTATCATTCCTAGGTGTAGGTCGATCCATCGTGGAATTTAATTTCATTAAAGTAATGCATTTCGTTCTTGAACTGCGTCCATTCGTCTGAGAGATTTATTGGAACACTCTAATCCCAAGAGCATCCGCTCATCCATAATTTTTGGATTAAAATTTTCACAATAATAATGCAGGGAGCTATCCATCCTAGTGGATCGAAAAGTTTCGCCACTTCTGAAAGAATTTTACGCTTAGTCCTGGTACTGGTTTGGACATTGTCTTCCTTGAATGTAAATGAAAACTAATCTGCTGCTAGATGACATTGTATTCCTAGTGCATTAATTTCATTTACTTCTTCAAATATTAGAGGTCGATTGACCTCTCTATCATCTTGTGAGATATTTTTTAATAATTTTGTGTGATTTGCGGCCCATTTCCGCACATTAAATCCACCCCCTTTAAACAATGTGATCAGTTCCTGTTGTAGATTTAGATCATCGGATATTGTATCTGCTCCTGTTCGGACATCATCAACGTATAGATTTTCCAAAACTGTTTTTGATGCTACTGGATATTTTTTCTCGTCGTCGATTACTAATTGTTGTATAGTTTTATAGCCAAATAGGAAGCTGCTGTGGTCCCAAAAGTGACTGTCACCAGCTCTTATTCTTTAAAGGGTGCATTCTTCGTACCTCTCCAGAAGTTCGTTTGATATTGTTGATCATCTGGATGTATCTGTATCATGCGATACATTTTTTGTATGTCTGCATTTAGAGCATATTTATGCTTTCGCCATTTCATCAGTGTTGAAAATAGCTTCGGCTGAATTGTTGGAGCTGTCATCATTTGCTCATTTAAACTCTTTTCATTAGAAGTCTTTTCTGATGCGTCAAACACTACCCTCAGCTTGGTAGTAGAGCTTTCTTTCATGACCGCATGATGTGAGAGGTAATACCGCAGGTAAATACCCTGGACAGTATTCCTTTCATTGGTCCCTTTTAGTTGCAGACAGGTTTTTAAAGCTTGGACCCCTTTCACACTTTGTTTCTATTTGAAAGAACCCATATAAAGCCATGTTCCTGGATTCCCCCAAATGGGGGCTGCCTTTATGTTTAAATGGTAGTTTTACCTTCTAAACGTGTATGTGTGTTTGTGTAAAACAATTCACACTCAGTCCCCTCTGGAGTTAAAGTGCGATTCAGCAGAAGCTCCTCATCTTCCTAAAATTTGCGTATCTCTGTATGTAACCTAGTTTATAACGATTCATTTTTTGTGAACGTAGAATAAGTCGATGAGGCTTCTCGCTCTCTCAAGGTGTTGTTTGAAGATGTTTCGCCGTAAAGAATCAATCCTAACCTTGTCTATTGTGCACCATGTCCGGTGTTGGATATATGACGAGTTCCTTCTTTTATAATCCTTGCATACGCTTTCACGCCTATCAGGAGATCGATTTTACTAGATTGTGAGAAATCATGATCTGCTAACTGTAGGTCTTTTATATCCTTACATCTGTCTGGAGCGGAAAAGTTTGTTATGCGTTTTACGACGTTTGCGCGCATTGGCAAATTGAAGATTCGATCGTGTTGCCTTTTAAGCAAAAATTCAATTACTTTTGTTGACCTTACTACCTTAGATGAGCCCAGACCAATAATTTGCAGGGACGTCGGGATGAATCTCGTGTGTAGCAACTGATAGGCTGCTTCTGTGATAAAGGAACCTTGCGACTCCAAGTCTAAGTCGTAGGATCAGCGTTATGCCATTATCCACTTCTAGAATCACAATTGCTGTTGCTAGCAATACCTGTGGCGATTGTTTATTATAGTAACAATTAGTTGTAGAGCTCATTTCCTGATTAGCACCTTTGTTGGTGTTTTCTGACACCGGTTTGTCTTTGTGTTTTCCACATTTGAAACAAGTGTTTTCACTAGGGGGCATGCATCCATGTCGTGAGGGGTTAAGCAGTTGAAACATAGTTTCTGGTTTGCGATGAATTTCCTCCTCGCCTTTCTAGGAAGGTTTTAGCTCACTGGCACCTTTCTCTGGTTTAACTCTGTAACTCTCCAACAAAAATGAAATATTTGCCTTCAAATGTTTCGTATAATTCGCTATTCAAATATTCAGTAATAGAACTATCAGCTGTACCTTCTTCAATTCCGGATAACTTTAGGTCATGATATTGGAACTGTTTCCACAGTTGTTGAATATACTTGACTTTACCCTTTACGTAAGCTGTGGTGTTGTCGTCACTCATGACTTTGCGATGATTGTCAATGGCCTTGTTCAGCTTTTGCCTTTCAACCAATCGAGCTTGCATTTTAGCTGTCACTTGACTCATTTTGACAATGGAAAATCTAACACCACTCAAATCGACTAATTAACGTGTTAAATTAATTGAATATGAGTACCATGGTTTAAGAAAAACTGAAAAATTATCGGGAGGTTAGCTATTGTGTCAACGCTTGTGGTCGTCACTAACCTCCCGAATCAGAAATAGGGCTGATTCAATGAATATAAAAATGATTAATAATTAATAAATGCCAATGCTTTTAATTCTCAACTGTATTTATTTTTTACTATTCAATTCTTCCTACTGAACAATTCACAAAATTCTAGTAATATTTAACTGTAAATTCAAAAAACTATGAAATGTTTACTGCGCCGTTAATTAGTCAACTAGAAATAATCTGACCTTTACCGAACAAAGGTAATAAAACAAAAACTTTATGTTAGCGTTGAAGAATGTGATTTATATCCATAGTATTCGTGAGGATGATTCCTATTGTTGATGCTGCTGTCCAAGTTTATGTTTGTAAGAGGCTTCTTCTCTGGCATTCAACACAAATAGGCTAAACTAAAAACCTCCAGTAAGTCCCATTGGCCAAGCTAACCCTATGAGGATGGTAAATCCCAACCTCTAACTAAAATTTCAAATACTCCCACTTCTATTATCCACTAGTTGCAGACATTCAAGAAAAATTTAAATGGAAGGGGAGAAAAAGCGAAAATAATTAGTTATTTTATGTTTACCAATTATTTTGTGGCAAATTCCACTGTTCTGATATGATGAACAATTAAAAAGTGGCAAACTCTGCGTCGGACGGCTTATACCAGTCTGACTAAAAAACAATCTCCTGTAGCTTGCTTTATAGCGATTACTTCACCACACAGAATCAATTCGAAATCAAAGTCAATGCCAACTTGACTTGCGGACGTTTACGACATTGTGATGTTCACGCCGTCTGTGAGTAAACAATAGCTGTTTATCTTTAGCCAAGTTCGGCACCAACTTTTACTAATGCTGTTGAGCATTCTCTTATTTAGCTAGTTTCTTAACTTAGTATGCAGCTGAAGGCTGCAACATACTCCGACTCGTTGGTGTATTCACATCAAGATAAAAAGAGCGTGTATATCTTAAATTGTATTTTACGAAGTTATTTTTTATTTTTTCTTATTCGAAGGCGAACCTTGCTGTTTGGCCCTAAAAACGACGTATATCGCTTGCGTCTTCCAGATGAAGGCTGCAACACTGACTTATATATTATTTATTTCTATATTACTCCAGACTCCATAATAGAGGTCAGAATATTTACGACCTACATTTCAACAATATTATCCATGGTAAGATGGATCCTCTGGACGAATTACTACTTATTGAGGATTTTAACTTACCCAATATATAATGGGTACTAAACGATGATGACGATGACTATCTTCCACTTAATAACTTGACAACAAGGGAATCACTTTTCCTGGAAATTGATTTCTTGGTCTCAGTAAAATCAGTAATGTTAAGAATGACATGGCTAGGCAGTTAGACCTGCTATTTGCTACCGACGAGGGTAACTTAAAAGTAGAACCTAGCCCAGGAAAAATGTTTACTCTTGACAAATATCACCCCCCCCCCTATACTAATTACATATTGTTATGAAACCGAAAACTTACCTAATTGTGACGGAACACAATACTTTTTCAATTCTTTCTAAAATAACTTTCCGCAACTTTCCCCTAGTCGTAAATATATTGACTTCAACACATTGCTGTCTAGCAATAATGCTGACAAAGATGTTTCCAAATTTTACATAATTCTTTTCGATATATATTCCTCTCATGTTCCGCACAAGCGTCAGCGGCACTCTAATCCATCTCCACTATGGTTCAATAAAGAACTGAAGCGTCTTAAAAATAGAAAGAATAAATTGTGGAAAAGTTATATGAGGAATGAGGACATTATAAGGCACAACAACTTCCTCGCATCATATAATGAGTTCAAAGAACTTTCCTCTACACTATTTAGTGACCCTCGCATCTTTTTTAAGTTTACTAATATGAAGAAAAGAATGGACAACTAACCCAATAACATGAGGTACAAGGATTCTGCTAGTGATGATTCGTCTAAGGTTTGCGATATGTTTGCTTCTTTTATTGACAATGCCTATGCCTCGTCAAGTTTTACAGCTCAAAGTAGCAACTTCAATCATATGAACGACTCTCATAACATTTCATTCACTATCCCTTCAATCTTAGAAGAGGATATACTTTATCATATTAATGGACTTCCAAATAACTTCATAACTGGTCCTGATGGGATTCCTCCTGCATTTTTTAAGCCTTGTTTCATCTCTCTGCCAGTCCCGCTGAGAATTATTTTCCAAAAATCGCTCGATAGGGGTTATTTTCCACATCTGTGGAAGAATTATTTTATCATACCTATCCACAAAAAAGGTACTTAAAATGAAATTTCGAACTATAAGCCTAGTGCAGAATTATCATGCATGCCCAAATTATTCGAATTTATCATTTACTGTCAACCGTTAACTTCTTGTAAGAATTTGCTCTCTTCAAACCAACATGGGATTATTTTGGGTAGGTCCACAACCACTAGTTTGTTGGAATTTGTCTCAGACACCATCAGCGGGTTAACAAAAGTCTATCAGACAGATTGCATTTATACAGACTTTAGTAAAGCCGTCGACAAGTTATCTCACTCCGTGACACTCTGTAAAATGGAAATGTATGGGTTTCCCCTAAAATTTCCAAACTGGACCGAGTTTTATTTAAATGGTAGAACATACCAAATCTTATTCCGCCATTCCATCTCTAGAGTCTTGATGGCTTCGTCTGGCGTACCTCAAGGGAGTCACTTGGGCCCGTTGTTCTTTACTCTGTCTGTTGACGACATTACCTCTGTTGTGTGGTACTGTAAGGTCTTGATTTATGCTGGCTATGTTAACATTGCATTTGTAAACTTACTTTGTGAGACTACTTATTGAATACGCTAGCCAGGTCTGGTCTCCATTTTACGGTACACACATCGTCCGTATCGAGTCTGTTCAAAGAAACTTTTTACGATTTACTCTCAGGCACCTACCCTGGAATAATTCATTAATTATTCCACCCTATGAGGATCACTTGAAGCTTTTAAATATTCACTCACCTAAGAAACTCCACATGGTTGCCGATGTAACTTTTGTTCATGAACTCTTAAAAGGGAATATTGATTCTCCGTTACTACTTAACAAAATCTCTTTCCATGATGGTAGGCACAATTTGAGAAGGGTACCTCTGTTGCATGTTAATTCCTCAAGTTCTAACTTTAGCATGTATGAACCTGATAATCACATGTGTATTACTGTGTATTATATGGCTGAGCATTTTTTTGTTGACGTTTCTAAACATGTTTTAAAAAACGTTTATATGATATTTAATCTTTTTTGTTTAATGTTTTTGTGGCATTGCATGTAATTTCGTATGGTGTTTGGTTTATGTATAGTTTAACGTACTAATACTAACGCCGACTAAGGAATCAAACGCATGCATTGTTGACCATTTATTTACTAAACGTGTCAAAACCCTCGAGAATACTTCCCAAGCCATAAAACAAAAATCTATATGTGGGCGTTGGGGCGCCGTTTTCTAAACCGTTCTATATTGATACTTATGTAAAAAATACCAAACATTGTTTTATATATGCTATAAATCCTAAATTACTCTCCGTACAGGAAAATAGTCTGCTAGTAATTTACAGCTTAGTTCTTTCCTTCCTAAGAGCTACACTTACTTAACAAAATAATAAAATAATTTTTATTACAAAGTAACCTTACCATTTTACGCTGAGTAATAATTGCATATGTGTATGTGCAGCCGGGGTCCGAACCTGCAGGCAGTTACATTCGATATCATCAGCCCGCGGCATACCATAACGGCACAGCGTCATATGCAACTATTACTCAGCTGAGAGTTTTTGTTTGAGGAATCGTAATCAATTGGTGCGGTTGAATTTTTTTAAATAATTTTGATAGGAAAGTTTTAAAAATTTTATTTCGGGAGATAAGAAAGAAAGCTTAAGATTATTAGAATACCATTTTGCTGTATCAGTAGTAGTTTAGGGCGGAGGAGCTATTCAAATCAAACTTTTATCAGTTTTACATAAGAACACCGCAAATAATTTACGATGTTAGGACTCGGTTGGGGCTTTCTTGTTGTATTGATGGAGTCTGTTTCATGGTTTCTGAAGTATTATCGAGTGTTTTGCACGTGGCCATGCAGCGAGCTTGTGTTAAGCTGGTTCTGATAGTCATTTTTATCAGGAAATGACGGTGCTGCCACAAGTTTTCTCTATACATGTATTTATAAGTATGTTGCTTATTTTCATGTAATTACTAGAATAGTAATAGTACCTAATAAAGTCAAAAATAAAAGTAATAAAAGAAATTATTCACCAATTGAGAAGAAGAAGTTTATAGGGATCGTAAAATCTCATAACAGAAAAAATATTTTAACATCCTGTCCTAGGCATACAAACAAATGTGCACAACTCCGTTTTTATATCAACTAAAATAAAATCTGTGTTTCAGTTACACTTGATCAAACATAAAATGCAAAATGCGGTTGTAGTCGCGGTGTCCCCACTGAACGCACAAGGCCGTAATTTGGCAAATAAAGATATTCGTCAATCGTAAATTATATTACCTCACACCACTACTGCTATTGTATAGTGTATTGTCCTTTTCCCCGGAATTTTCAATATAACTGAAGATATTGATTGGAAGTGATTTAGTACCTACATAAAGGATTTTCCAATAAGAGGTGTTATTTTAATCAGCCCGCTATTTCGGTAGATGTCACTTTTGGAGCTGTCATTTTTTGACATTTGACAAGTACTACGCCATTAATAAAAATGGAACTACAGGGTGTTCCGTAAATGTCTTTAATCCTTTAAGGGGATGAAAGTAGAGATCATTTGGGTCAAAAAAGTCTAGATACTTTTATATCGAACTCCGCTTGGTTTTCGAGTAAATCGATAATATCGATTTTCGAGATTTTGCATACCTTTTCAGAGTAATTTCGTTATAAGTTCTATTGTAAGTAATGGATTGTGACGTTCAAACTTTTATTTAAAAATACACATATTGGCCTTTCTAAGAATGTATAATAAGTTATAATTGTGCCTTCAATTATTAAAAAAAAAAACAGTTATCTCTAGAATTTTTTATTTCACCAAAATTTTTGTCGCGCTTCAGTGTACATTTATTCGAAATATCACCATTGCACGAACTTGGCAAAACTATAAAAATATTTGCGCATTATGTCCCCTTTCCAAAATGACCTCCCTAAGTGCTATCAACAATAACAATCAAAAGTTATAAGCAAACATTTGGAAGATGTGCCCTTCGAGGTAATCTTCAGTTTTTTCGTAGGATTCTATCTCCTCCTACAGTTTTTAACCTACGACAACCATTTATATGTCATTGTACGGGAATCTGAACTGGCTATTAGATAGGGTACTTTTCGATTTCGAATTTCGAAAATGGAGGGGGTAATTTCGAAAAAACCCTTTTTTACCAAACTTGATATTTACGTAAATTTCGTTATTCCGCATCTTCATTTTTGCGGGAGGAGTAAGCTCTGGGAGGGGCGGGGGTTCAAAGTTTCAATTTTAAGCGGCTACATTTTCTCAACCAAGCATTGTTCTAGCAAGTAAGTCCTTAATTCATAAATGGGAGACATTTTTGGTGGTTTTTATTCAAATATAGCCGCTTAAAGTTAAAATTTTGATCCCCCGCCCCTCCCAGAGCTTGCCCTTCCCGCAAAAATGAAGATGGGGAATAACGAAATTTACGTAAATATCAAGTTTGGTAAAAAAGTGTTTTTTCGAAATTACCCCTTCCATTTTCGAAAATCGAAATCGAAAAGTACCCTATCTAATAGCCAGTTCAGATTCCCGTACAATGACATATAAATGGTTGTCGTAGGTTAAAAACTGTAGGAGGAGATAGAATCCTACGAAAAAACTGAAGATTACCTCGAAGGGCACATCTTCCAAATGTTTGCTTATAACTTTTGATTGTTATTGTTGATAGCACTTAGGGAGGTCATTTTGGAAAGGGGACATAATGCGCAAATATTTTTATAGTTTTGCCAAGTTCGTGCAATGGTGATATTTCGAATAAATGTACACTGAAGCGCGACAAAAATTTTGGTGAAATAAAAAATTCTAGAGATAACTGTTTTTTTTTAATAATTGAAGGCACAATTATAACTTATTATACATTCTTAGAAAGGCCAATATGTGTTCTTTTAAATAAAAGTTTGAACGTCACAATCCATTACTTACAATAGAACTTATAACGAAATTACTCTGAAAAGGTATGCAAAATCTCGAAAATCGATATTATCGATTTACTCGAAAACCAAGCGGAGTTCGATATAAAAGTATCTAGACTTTTTTGACCCAAATGACTTCTACTTTCATTCCCTTAAAGGATTAAAGACATTTACGGAACACCCTGTATACACGATTCAACAACGCATTGAAATTATTAAAATTCGCTATAAAAATGGTGAAAATGTGGCAGAGACGGTTCGTAAAACTCGAACATTTTTGGGTCGTCGTGAAGCACCTTGTCGAACTGCACCGAGATCTTGTGACTTAACACATTGCGACTTCTTCCTTTGGGCCACGTGAAAGAGAAGGTCTACGCCAACAGCCCAGCGTCGATTCAAGACCTCAAAGATGGAATTCGTGAGGCTATCGAAGATATAGGGCAGCCACTTTGCGATTTGGTTATGGAAAATTTCAAGAAAAGGATATGGTCCTGTAGGCGTGCTCGTGGTGGTGATTTGGCTGACGTTATTTTCCATTATTAACGGCATACCTTCCTCTTTATAATGAAATAAAGATCCGGTCATTTATCTCAAAAAATGGCATTTTTCTTTGAATATCAAAATAACACCTCTTATTGAAAAACCCTTTAGTATAGTACTGCTAGTATTTAATATAAAGAAAATTAATTTTAGGGTCATTACTAAAACTCTAAAGCAACAATCCATAGAGTGGCTGTGGAAAGATGCTAACGCAGGTTGAATTAATCCCAAATTTTCCAATAGCCAAATTAGTATATTTTTGCAGTTATTTATTTTTTTTTTTTGGTATTAGTCATGTGTTCGTATATAAAATTTTATATACATTTATGACTTATTTGCATAAGCAGGCACCTAAGCTTATTATTTGTTTGTACTCAGGAAAAATTTCATGTTGTTGAGATTTAATTAACCTAAATGTTAAATGTTTTTCTTGTAGTCAATTATATGTTGCACCCATCGGATTGGCAATTCAATCAATCTGTTTATTTGGAACTGAGAGCACAGAAACATCCAGTGTTGCCAGTAATTTTTTTAAATACTAATAGCTAATAACTTAAAATTTTTTATTAAGGTTTAGCTTACTGAAATTTATTTCATCTATCCCTTTAAAAATAAAAATTTCCTTAAAATTCATAACGCGAAATTAATAATACATAATTATACAAAATAATTAATAAGTTTTATTGGATATGTGCAGTATAACGAATGAAGCGCACTGCGGGCTCACACAGCCTCGATCCGTTTCAAACTTTCTTTGTTGTCCCTATTTTTCTGAATTTCTTCATGTAGGCTTCAGTACCTAAAGGGTGCCAACAGGAACCTTATTATTAAGCCTCTGCTGTCCGTCCGTCTGTCTGTCTGTTTCTGGGCTATATAACATGAACGGTAATAGGTAGACAGTTGAAATTTTCACAGAGTGTGTATTTCTATTGCTGATATAGCAACAAATTTAGCTATTTGGGACCTGCTGATGAGTCAAAACCAAGACTTGAAACTTGCCACTCAAAACCAAATGGGTTGTGTGACGGAATAACGAATAAACATTTTTTCAATTTTGCTATTGTGCCTGAGAATCCACGAAAATTCCTTCTTGAACATATAATCTTTGTGCCAGGGTGCTAACATTCTTAAATATTTTCAGTGCTCTTATGTAAAATTGGCAAAAGTTTGATTTTAATAGTAAGCGAAGTCATCTCCCGTAGGTATAGTGTGACTATTCGTAGAATATTTATTTTATAACATGGAAACTAATTTAAATGCAGTAAAGCAAAAAAAAAAAAAAAAAAACACAAAAGGATTGATTATATATTAATTAAATATTTTACTGCTACGAAATCATTATTATTTTAAAACATTGTTATAGAAGCATTCGGTTGAGTACACTTTGGACGTGAAGTCCAGCCTGTCAGCATGACCTGACAGCTCACTCAATGACATGCGATAGCACAGGCAGGCACGCTAGTACCTTTGATAGTGCGGGAGAGTTAGTGGGGTGGGTAACCCAATTACCTGACGCTGTCACTGCCCATATCCGAAAAAGAAAGTTCGTGCTTGTACAAAAACAAAGCAGCTTATCCGATCCAAAAACTCATCTTGAAGACACGGATGGTATTTTCTTCGTGCCGTGCCCCATCCACTCAATGACACTGCGGGGAGCTCCAGAGGAGTGAGGAAAGAATGAAAGTCTACAGTATCTTTACGTTATAGAAAGAATAATGTTTATTAACTGTACCATGACGCATACAGCAGTAACAAGCTAAAGAGAACTTAACTATTTGGAATCAAAATACTGAACCTGATCATATATGCATAATCCAACATAATTACAAAAGTTTTCTACTATAATTCCTGAAAAAGTTTCAGCTTTCAGCCCTAATGATATAGTCTACTTAGAGCCAGTTATTCAATACTCAAGTGCTCTCGTAACTAGGTTACGGCATAACATTATACATATATGGAATAACTTTGTGAAAAAAAAATTGGTCACGTTCTCAAACTCTAGTAATTACAGAAAGGAGTCAACCAATGGAAAGACCTTTGCCACTCAAATTTTATCAAATCATTATATAGAAGCATACACAGGCAAATCTACCATTAAAATTCATGAAATCAAAATATATCAATGTCCTACATATAAATAAATGAGGAAGAATTTACTACTAAAATTTTATCAAGTCACTAACTATATGCATATCCGAGCCCGGCGGCACCATTGAGGTGTCCAGTATTTAGCCGAAAATGTACCACCAGGGCTTTGTTTGGGCCGCACGGGTCTCTGGCGTTATTTCCCATAGATTGCTGGCCTGCCAATGGTTCAATATATTAAAATATATCGCTGTCAAGCGCAATTCCTGAGGCGATTGGTCCACGGCTATCGGCGACGAAACTTATCGTCCTTTTTCTTTTTTTATATTAATAATCGACGAAATGATTACAATACTCATTTATTGTAGCAAAAAAAAAAAACAAAAAAAACAAAATATATAAATTTCGGGATTTCACTAATTAAAACAGATATTCTTTGATCGACAGGAGGGATCTCGTCTTCGTTTCCTTTTCCGATTCATTTTCTTCCTTGGCAGATTTATCGAATTCTGTCTGCATGCAGAACGCTACGACCATAACAGCATTTATGGCATTAAAAAACTAGGTTTGTTCCTGTTTATATTTTTACTTGAACTTTTCCTTATTAAAATTAATTATGGGAAAAACTTTATAAAAAAATCATCTAAAATATTCAAAACTTTAATTTTATACACAATTTATATATACATATTAGACACAGACGACACCACAATTTTCTCTCCTGACAAAATGGTGGAACGTGCTCGTACCGAGAATCCCATGTATTCTTTGAACTGTGGGTGTGTTTATCTGTCTGCCCGTTCGCCTGTCTGACCATTTGTCTCTCTGTATGTCTGTCCGTTTATTTGTCCATATGGCTGCAAATTTCGCTGTCTGTCCGTTTGTTTGCCCATTTGTCCATTTCCGTATTACAACTTGAGAACGTGTGGATCTACACGATAAAACTTACAGAGCAAAATTGGGCAACTAAGATTGCCATACAGAGTTCTCGTTTTCAATATATTTTCATACTGATTGACAAGGCATTGATTTAGGGAAATAACACCTTGTAGGTTAATGGATTATTTATAAAAATCGTAGTTCTAAGATGCGTAAATTTGGACAACTCTGCCATGTCATTGCCAAATGTTTTCAATACCTATACTAAATTATTCTTAGCAATGATTAAATATAAAACAAAGTTGGCATCGACCATTGTTACTGTGTGATTAACCGCTCTGGAAAGAATAACGATATAACGAGCTCATTTTCAAAATAGAAGGGTGGGCGGTTATATTTAAGGCCGCTGGGGTATCAACACAATTAGCCGACATCAATTATAAAATGTTTCCTAGCTTATAGCATATATTAATATTATAAATACAATATAGTATAATCTCTCTTTACTTAAACGAAACACAATTACGACTTACTATATCATTATTACATTCATTTTCAGGTCTCTCGTGTGTGTTGCTTTAATATTTCCTGCGTATTGTAAAACAACTCCTGAGGATCTATTAAACATTGTGAATGAAGCTATGTTACATGGGAAAATAAACACTGTTAAGTCTTGCAGTGGTCTCTCACAGAGAATTTGCCCACCCAGTAAATTCCGCATATCAACAGGGGAATGTAACAATATTTTCCACAGATCGTGGGGATCAAGAGGAGATACTTTCCTTCGTCTAATGCATCCTATTTATGCTGATGGTAAACTTGTAAAAATACTTAAGTATATATAGTGCCATAATATAATTTGAACATGGTTTCCAGGTGTTAGTCGGCCAAGATCATCAGTAGGATCCCACGCCCTACCCGATCCTGAGGATATCGTACAATTACTAGAAGAAAATAATAATTTAAATTCTGAACATCCACACGTTACATCAATGCTTCCCGCTTGGGGGCAACTCCTTGTCTATGATTTAGTTGAGATAACTGAACCGCCATCGAAATTGAAATGCTGTGGTGAGAAATTATCAGTAGCGTCATCTCCAGCTGAAATGATGCAATGCTATGTAAGATCAGGAGATTCATGTAAAGAATATAAAAGATCGGCACCCTCATTGGACTTGGAAAATTGCACTAGGCGTATGCATTTCAGTTATAGCAAAATATCAATATCAGTTGTCTGTTTTCAGCATTCCGAGAACAAATGAATGCCGCCACCGGATATATTGATGGATCTGGACTCTATGGTAGCTCTGAAAGTGACTTCCAATATTTAAGAACCTATGTAGGGGGAAAAGTGGACATAAAGCACTGCCAAAGGTATTTAAATTAAGCCAACTAGGAAAATGTTTGTATATATGTCATTTTGCAGATGTGTTGAGCAAGGAGCAGTGGGTGCCTTGCACACAACCTTACTCAAACAACACAACAGAGTTGCCGATCTTTTGCTACACATAAATCCATTCTGGGACGATGAAGTACTCTTCTTAGAAGCCAAAAAAATTACAGTTGCGCAGATACAGCATATTACATACAACGAGTTTTTACCAATTATATTAGGCCAAGAAAGCACAAATAAAAATGAATTAAGGTAAAGTTGTCGGATAGTATCCTGCTGTATTAAATTTCCTTTTTAGATTGCTTTCGCAAAAGCATTTTACAGGATATTCTAGTGGCAATAGAGCCGGCGTCTTTAACGAATTCGCTGTTGGAACTAGCCCAGCTTTTCTGACAATGCTACCAATGGAAATGGTAATTAATTTTGTGCTAAATTAAATACATATATAATCTTTTAATTCTTTTAATTCTTAGATGAATGAGACATCATCTGCATATTCGTTGTTAAGCACGCCTGCTTTGTATAAGTCGTTTGCACCACCAGACTTAGCTTCAAGTGTTTGGACACCGATTGCTTTAGCAATTCATATGGGAAGAGATCACGGAATTCCGTCGTATATAAATGCAGCTAATTTCTGCAACAAAGGGAAAGAATCAAGTCCAACCAGCAATCCGGATTTTGACGATATTTTACTGAACTCTTTATTACATGACGAAGACATTGCAGTATTGGCAAATATTTATCAGTAAGATTCTAAAAATAATGTTGCTTTGATTTCATTCTGTATTTTTTGAATTATAGACATGCGGGAGATATAGATTTAATTGTAGGCGCACTTTTGGAAGAAGCTTCACCAGGTGCAGTATTTGGTCCAACAATTACCTGCCTATTTTCTATGCAATTTGCACATTTGAGAACCAGTGATCGTTTCTGGTATGAAAATGACATACCCCCGTCATCACTTTCTCTAGAACAACTGCAGAATATTCGACGGACAACTCTTTCTGGTCTACTGTGTGCTGCTTCCGGAGTATCTAAGGCACAACCCAAGGCATTTATTAGAGAGGATATTTTTCTGTAAGATAAATATATAGCTACAATCATTATTATCTTAGTTAATATGCTATATCTATTAGGAATGCAATGTTATCTTGTAACCAAATGCCAACAATTGATTTAAAACCTTGGCAGGTGGAAGGCCATAATAACAGTGATGAACATTCTGATTCAGAGATGCAATTTAAATCACCAAATTTCCTAGAAGATTTGAATTCAGAGCTTATAAAAGCTGCAGTTGGAAAAGCCAAGAATGATCTGATTGCCAGGAAAAAGTTTGAATATGAAGCTTGGTTATCACGTACGTACGGTACTTTGAAATTTAAAATTAATGTATACCTAAACTGTTTTTAGAAGGAGGAATCGATCCGCGATCTCCGGATGGAACTGCAGCATCGTTTAGTAAAGCAAGCAAAAATGCATTGCTGATAGCAAATTCATCGTTGATGTATGAATTGACTACAAATCAAATAATTGATACGATACACAAAATAAATCGTAAGAAGCGACAAATATTTGATAATAATTTAAACTTATTTGGACGTGATGATTTAACTGAAACGTTGCAAACCATAGATATCACATCGTTGATTTCTGATACAACATCATCCTCTCAAGATGATTTACAATGCGAAGACTTTTCCAGTCCATGTGATTCCACTAGCTCTTTTAGAGCTCTTTCAGGACATTGCAATAACTTAAATAACCCTACCTGGGGTCAATCTCTTACAACATTTTCTAGATTGCTTCCTGCCCAATATGAGGATGGCATATCCCGTCCACGTATAAATTCAATTACGGGGACATCACTGCCGAATCCGCGGGTTATTTCTACATTAATTCACCCAGATATTTCTAATTTACATACGAGATATTCTCTAATGGTTATGCAATACGCACAATTTCTAGACCATGACTTGACAATGACACCGATTCATAAAGGCTTCCATGAGTCTATACCTAGCTGTAGAAAATGCAACTCTCCACAAACAGTTCATCCCGAATGCAATCCATTCCCTGTTCCTATCGGGGATCATTATTATCCAGAAGTTAATATAACGAGTGGAGAGAGGCTTTGTTTTCCTTTCATGAGATCACTTCCTGGTCAACAGTCTCTAGGACCCCGAGAACAGATTAATCAAAACACTGCTTTTCTTGATGCATCACAAATTTACGGTGAAAACAACTGTATTGCAAACAAATTGCGTGGGTTTTCGGGAAGATTAAACTCGACAATCCATCCAGAAAAAGGCAAGGAACTACTTCCCCAAAGTGACAGTCATCCCGAGTGTAAGTCACCAAGCGGACTTTGTTTTATAGCTGGTGATGGTAGAGCTTCAGAACAACCTGGTCTGACAGCAATTCACACAACATTCTTACGCGAGCATAATAGAATTGTTGAAGGACTGCGTGGTGTTAACCCTCATTGGAATAGTGACCAGCTTTATGAACAAACTAGGAAAATTGTAATTGCTCAAAATCAACACATTACCTACAATGAATTTCTGCCGCGTGTGCTTAGCTGGAATGCTGTTAACCTTTATGGATTGAAATTGCTTTCCCAAGGATATTATAAAGACTACAATCCTTCATGTAGCCCTGCCATATTTAATGAATTTGCCGCAGCTGCTTTCAGGATAGGCCACTCTTTACTAAGACCACATATTCCAAGGTTAGGAACAAATCATCAGCCAATTGATCCTCCACTGCTTTTAAGGGATGGTTTTTTTAAAATGGATGCACTTCTCCAGGTAAGTCAGAGCTTAAAAGAAAATTTTACTTTTTTGTCTTTCTCTTATTTCTATTTGTTTCTCTTTCTCCTATTCCCCTATTTTTCTATTATATATTATATATATATATATATATATATATATTGTTTTATATTATTTCTAATGTGCCAATTATTCTATTTAATCGCAATATTTTTTTTCTTTAACAATTAGAGCAATTCGTGTTTTTTTTTTCACAAAACTTTACCTATAACTAAGCTTAACACCTAGAGAAATTTGTTTCTTTTACTAAATCTACCCTATTACAATTCCAATATTTTGCAACTTACTTCTACACTACATTTGTTTCCAATAATCCCTTCTCTCGTTTTTTTTTTTTGTATTGGTATATTTATACAACAAGAGCATTTGCGCAAGATGTTTATGTCTATGCTTATTTTAATTAAATTCTTATAATAAGCACCTTTCACAGTTTTTTTACCTCTTATCTTTCTCTATTCCGTCTTACTATCAGGGTGGCGGTTGGAAGCGGGAAACCCGAATTTTTCCTGTAAGTGACTCTGAGAAAGGTTTTACTTCTGTTGACATCCTCTACGATCGTGTTGGTATGTTTGCTCCAGTCCAGAGTTTTGGAGATGTGCAGACCCAAGAACTTGAGCCCATATTATAGGGGGATCGAAGCCCTGTCATAGTGGACTTGAGTTTCGCAGCAAATCCGGCTTCCGCAGACGTGCAGCGCCTGCAGTTTGTTTAGGGCAAATTTAGCACCATTTAGTTCAGACCAGACTGAGATTTTCCTCAGAGTCTGAGTGAAGATTTAATTCATGAATGCTGGGTTGCCAGATGCATAGCAGACGATGTTGTCTGCGTAAATATGATAAAGCAGGTCAGTCACCGCACTGAGCTGGGATGACAAGGAGTGCATGAAGATGTTGAACAGAAACGCAGAAAGCGGGGAGCCTTGCGGCGAACCGTTTTCGACGGAGCAGGTAGAGGAGAAGTGCCCTCAAACCCTCACCTTTGTTCTTCTTTCTCTCAGAAAGGATTCGATCAGTTTGATGTAGTTCGTGCCGGCCTTCCATTTAATGAGCTGTTTAATGACGAAGTACTTGGAAGTTCTGTCGATAGATTTTTCCATATCTATGGATAGCAAAACAGTGTGCTGGCCTCAGGATAAAGCCATTTCAGGTTATGCTCCAGTTCATGCAGAAGATTTTGAGTCCATCTGCCTAGTCTGTAGCTCCAATCCGTCGGAAGTAGCCTTTGTTCTTGGAGCCAACTTAACCTGTTTGCCATCAGCTCCTCAAGGATCATGGAGGAGGTCTTGAGGAAGGTAATCGGTCTGGTTCCGGAGGGGAATGGACAGCGGTTGTTCCCTTGGTGATAGCATAGATCTCTGCTAGTTTCCACTTAGTCGGAAACCTGCTGAGAGCTAGAGATCGATTAAACACTCCCGCCAATCTGTGGGGTCAAATTTCCGGAGCCTGCTTGATCATTCCGGAGGAGATATTATCCAGACCTGAAGTAGACCTTTGAAACGAGTTATGCTTAACTTCCAGGAGGGAAAAGGGGATTTCAAGTTGGGATGGGAGAATGATATCAATTGCCCGGAGAATGCACTTTTCCAATTGAGCCTTCGAGGAGCAATAAACTGCGGAGCGATCTGCGTCTGTTGAGTAACTGGTGCAGTGTGAGCGAGGTGTTTTGCCATTTGCAGTAACAATTGTGCTATTTACGGAAGGCCCCTGATGCCTGCATTAGCGGGGTGACCGCAAATTGCTCTGATCCTGCACCAGTTCTCCTTCATGGGAGTAGAGGATTCGATGCTGGAAGCGAAATTTTGCCAGATTGCTTTTTCAGGGTCTTGATTTCCCTTCTCATGATGGCATTTGTTTTTCGATAGTGGACAGCGTTCTCAGTGGTAGGATATTTCTTGATGAGTCTTCCAGCTCTGTACTTGCATTCTACGAATTGCTTGGCCTTGGAGTTGAACCAAGGTGGCAGTTGGGAGACAGTTGGGAGAGTTCTCTGCATGATTGACATGATGGGGAAGGGATCACTACCTCGGGGGCTCTTTACTGTACTCCACTTAATAGCTGGGCCCAGGGATGGCGAAACGGGGGAAATGTCAATGTGGGTGAGGGTGTTTCTGGTGTTAAGGATTGTAGGGCTACCATCGTTCTGAATGACGAGTCCGCCGTCATTCAGCCACTCTGCTATAGTCCTGCCTCTAGCGTCGCCCCTGGGAGACCCCCAACAGATGATGTGCGTTGCAGTCCACCTACAATTTTACGACGGCTTTCTCTCTTTCGAAAGCAGGACAACTTGGATCTAGGGTGGTGTGGTCTCCATGCAGATCGCAGCTATTGCAATAAGCATGAGTAGTATCGCAACTAGCTTTGGTCAGTCCGCAGTCAGGACAGGCAAAGGTGATGTAACATCAACTTTCATGGTGTCGGACCTTAAAGAATTTCCTGCATCTCAGTGGGGCCGATTACCATCTACGGCCAGGGAGCCTCTCGAAGCAGCATGCGATGTATGTTGGGGAGGCGAAGCTGTTGAAGGTGAACCTCGATATTCGTTTTGTTTTTATCTCATAGCTCTTTCAGGTTTTCACTCTCTGAGAGAGCTTTGAAGTTGGAAGAATAGGTTGTGCCTTTGGAGGAGTTAAGCTTGTTGTGACAGGTTACCTTTGTCATAACAATTATATATTTTGAATCCATTCTGGGGTTCTTAGTAACCAGTATAACCCTTAATTTTCTGAATATGTAGCGGCAATATTCAACATTATCACTATTATATTTGGTGGTGTTAAGCCACATATAAGTCCAAAATAAGTTTGATGAAATTCAGGCTGTAATTGTTTCCGCAAATCCAATTGTTTTCTCTTTTTCAGGTGGCATCATAAGGTAAGTATTTTCCTCATCTTGAACAGTTGTAAAAGTTATTCTGAACACGACATATCCAATATAATTCAAAAGGTTTTCATTCCTATCAAATGGCCATGATACTGCAATACCTTCTCGCACACTATATTTTGTAAAACTGATGTATGAACAAATACCATAAGCATGGCTATGGAGTTACCTAAGAGATTCACATTTACAAAGTGCTCATGCTGCTCTCCCTTTTTTTTTAGAATGGTAATCATCGGAATCAAGATCAAACCCACCTTGTTAGAAGTTACACAATTTTGTGAGAAAAGGCAATAAAAAAAATTAATAATAATAATTTTTCGGGACCACCCGAACCTATTTTTTCGATCCTTATGTCAAATGAAGCAAACTGCTTTTTATTATTATACTGTTAAGAGCGTTGCTTTAGTTCATTATTTAAAACTGTTTACTTTTATTAAATTCACAAATCAACTCTACTTTTAATTATCCTTAATATTGTACTTCAACTTATCGCAATCCAACACTTTCTTCTATTTATTTGCTTTCACTTGCATGTACTTCGCTGTCTGAGATGCGACTATCTTCCTGGCGGTGAAAAGCGCTGTGTTTGTTTTCTACAAATTACAACCTTCGCGAATTTCCGTTCTCGAAACTTCGATACTCCGAACCTAAAGTTGTTTATGTCTGTACTTAATTAGTCATTCTATGTAAACTATGTAAATGTCGCTTGTCCTTTTTCTATTGCACGTCGGTTCGGGTTATACAGCCAAACAAGATCATCTTCAGTAAATCCTGCTGAATTCTCACGTAAGTCATAGCGGGTTTTCATCCGATCGGTATTTACTACTAATTTTGCTTTAGTGGCATCGTGCACATTAGCTAATCGTTGCCTGAGCTCCACCATGTATAGTCTTTACGTTGTGGCTGTAGACGAGTTGTCCTGGTTTTTCTTATTTCCAGCATTTTACACATCTCCCGCAATGTCTACGGCTATCCTTTTTCATATTTTAGAAATTTTTTATTCACCCCAAATGTCCTCCAGATGATCCACTGTTCATTTCTTCTAGAACATCGTTGTCCTTTACTGCTGAAATAACTATGTGAATTCGTGTGGTTTTCCATGTTTTTATTTCAAGCAAGAATGTGTGATATGGCTGGGTCTTCTCATTGTACTAGTCGCAAACTCGCGTTGTCCCAACCGTCAGTGCTCATTTCCATGGATACGAACTCCTCGATGTCATAAGCTTCGAGTCGCGCTATCCCTCACGACACTTGTCCCTCAGGTATTTAAACTACAAAAGCCATTTAAGCGCTGCATGGTCTGGGCGGAGGATAAATTTCTGCCCGTAGAGACATTTATGGAAATGCTTTGTTGAGTTTGCAGTGGCAAGTAGGTCTTTCTTGTAGCACAATAATTTCTTTCTGATTTTGGGAGCTATACATAAGCTATTTTTACTTCTCTACCATTCACCTCCTGAGATAGTACAACCCCGATATCTACATTACTGGCATCCGTGTCCAATATAAAAGTTGTTCCAAATTCGGATTGAGAAGTACTGGGATTTCGCAGAGCTGTTGCTCAAAATTCTCGAAACTTCCGTTACAGTTATCCGACCGTATGACCGAGTTTCCCTTATCCTTACTATATCTGCAGAACTTTTTACGAATCGCCTGTAGTAGCTGGCTAAACCAAGAAAATTCATTATTTGATGTTTGCCGTCTGGAAAAGTTAGACGGTTGTTATCTGTTTGCAAATATAGTGATTTTATTTATAACACGTGACGAATAATTAAAAACACACTTCTTTTTGTGACAACGAATTAAATCTAAATTCATTATTTTTTAAAACTTTCAATTGTTTTTTAAGGCCAACTAGGACCGAACTACATTTCATATTTTTTAACATACAGTAATATTTAAGAAACAAAGCGACAAATTCTACTATCTGTAAAATTTGCACGATTAACCATCCCGGCCGCCTTGGAAGCTAGGCTTTCAATTTCCGCTTTTACTCTTCATCGCTTCTAGGTAGTCACCAGATCTTTTGAATGCAGCGTCGAATGATTCCATTTTTACCACTTCTGTGAGGGAAAATTGTCTTCCGCAACCAATACCAGAGCTTCTGGCTAAATTTTCCTGTATCGAGTTCTCCATTTGTATCGATTCTGCAGCGATGTAGGTACTCTAACGACCAACGAGCCCAAATTGTTGCTGCAATGAATAAATCCTTTGCCAACGAGATAAACGAGAAAAATGTATCCCTAACAAACTAGGCTCAACTATGGCTGTGAGTTGAGCTCTAATTAAAAAATGACCTGGTGTTAACGACTCCAAGTCAGTAGGATCAGGCGATAATGCTGCCAACGGTCTCGAGCCTAAAATCGCTTCGATTTCAACCATGACGGTATGGAGTTCTTCATATGTTAGCGATACTATTGTAAGCGTTAGTTTTACGGGTTCCTGAAAATCCCTATGGACTCAGGCATACTAACATAAATCTGCCAGCCAACCTATGGCCGATAGTGTTTTGAAGCGTCAGCATTAGAAGTAGCTGATCTGAGGAACAGTGCAGTTGGCATTGAGTATTGCTCTGAGTGATCAATACTTGTGAAAGTGTTGAAATAATAGACTGACCCAAGGCTTCAGGGCAAATCTCGGCATAGGGCACAACGGCGGGTTCTTACCTACAAGTGGCAAGTTATGTTTGTTTTTAAATAAATACAGATGAGTTTACAGCTGATTTTACAGCTGATTTTTTTACGTTTTTGATCGCGGTGATATAGATGACGGATTTTTTGGCATTTTTTCAGGAAAACACCGATCGTTTTTGTTTTGAAAATAGATTTTTATTTCATTTGCTCGACGTTTCGGGTCCAGGTGCGGCCCTTCTTCAGAAGCTCTACATAAATAGTATTGCACATAAGTCAGTTTTCTTGAAAAAAAAATTTTTGACATACCTTTTTGTCTGCGCATATAAATAATTTTCTTAAAAGTAATAATAAATAACAATTATACAGAATAGAACAACTGATTACATTAAAATAAAAATAAAATAAAATACATTGTTAATAAATTAAAATAGACTTCAAACAAACTTTAAACAAAAACAAAAAGCAATTTACATGCTACGAGGACAATATGAAAGTAAGCAGCTGTCGAGAAGAAAACGTTTATATAAGTGACTAATACTATGGTTTTAATTTGCTCAGTATGTATTTATATTCTTTATTTATTAGTTCTGTGTCCTGTCTTATGTTTATAACTCTGTTTTTATTAACGTATATGTGGCATGCTTCCTTTAGTTCTCGTTTTTTTCTATTATTCTCCGTGTCTATTATTTTTGCATTATCGAAAGAAAATACATGTCCTGTTTCTATTGAGTGGGATGCTAGTGCTGATAGCGGTGCTTTCTTTTTTTAAATAAATACGAAACATATTACATTTTCAGAAGTGGGATTGAACCTCAAGGCCAGTTACGAGGAAAAGTGAACGAATTTGTTTCTCGGTATCGCTTGTGATCGTGCACACTCATATACAGTGGGGTATGGTTATGCACCCAATAGAATACGGGCAGTCAGCCACTGGAGGTGCAGGAGAGAGAGGCTGGGTGACTTGAGAGTCTCTTTTTAAAAAATTTTTGTTCTGGAAGTTAGATGTATATGAGTTTGTTTCGGGATAACATCGTTAGTGCAAGTGGCTAGTTTTTGGTTGAAAAGAAATTAAAGTAATTAGTGGCAAGTATCGAGCTAAGAGTGAAATTTAGAAAATATAGTGGAACAAACGACAAAAGTGGAACATTAAAAGAAAAAAACACAATATTTTTGGTGGAAAGTGGTTAAATTGAAAGACAAAAGAGGTTAGTACAGTTAAAATTTAAAAAAAAATACGAAGGAAAGTAAAGTGAAATGTAAAATTATTTAGATCAGTGAGATATTCATGACTTGTTAGCGAACAAGAATTTTATATTTTTCGAAAAAAAGAAGTGGTTGTTTTTTTTTATTCCAATTTTAAGTAGAAATAACAAAGATAAAGTGAAATTTAAAAATTATTTAGATCAGTAAGATATTCAGGACCAACAAGAATTTTATGTTTTTCTAAAAACAAAAGTGGTTGTTTTATATTTCGTTTTAAGTAGAAATCAGTTTTTAATAATGAGTGTTAGCGACAGTATTAAAAAGCGTCGATTAAACCCTAATAAAAGTTCGACGGTTACAGTCAATAGAGCTGACAATACGTCAGGTAGTGAAGGTGCTATGACCGAAACAATACTGCATTCAACGTCAGAAATGGATCCGATTGATATGCGAATGGGGATCGCGGAAATAAATGGATTGATTCCTGAATTTTGCCCTGGTAATCTGAATAGCTTTTCGGCTACTGAATGGGTAGCACATATCGAGAATCTGCGAACAATCTATGGGTGGAACGATTTAACCGCGCTCTTGTATGCTTCACTGAGATTGAAAGAATCGGCGAAATATTAGTACCTAAGTCGTGACTCAGCTTGTGATACTTGGGAAAAGTTTCGGGTTGAACTAATTAGTGGGTTTCCAAGTTGAAGTGACGAATCATCGATTCACGCCAAATTAATGAGCAGAAAGAGAAAAGCAGGGGAGCCCATTGAAACATATCTGTATAAGGTCTTAGCCCTAGCCAAGCGTGGTGGTTTTAGCAATAAAACAGCAATGAGATATATCATATCAGGCTTAGGAGATCGTAATCTTGTTACAGTGCTCACCGCGTCAAGTAGCGAAACCCCGGTACACCTGTTGAATAAAGTTAAAATATTTTAGTGCATAGCGGACCAGGAAATTAACCATGGACTAATAACCAACGAGCCCAAACCCAGTACGAGTAGACTCAGCCAATCGACTTTCAGCAAGCCGTTTTCGGGAACACAGATGTTCAGAGAGAGGAAAAGAGTGGGAGAGTCATTTAAGGGAAGCTGCTTCAGATGCGGGAGGTTGGGACATAAATCCAACATGTGCACCCGGTTTCGACGAGTCGCGAATACTGTAAAAGAAGAGACAATGAAAACTGTAAGAATGTTGTCAGAAGAGATGGACGAAAGGTATAAAGACATAAATGCCAGAGGAACTACACTGAGAGCCTTCATCGGAATGCAGGAAGCTAGGATGGTAAATTGACGATGGAAGAAAAATCTCGCTTAGAGGTTTTGGTGGAGGAGGTTGCAGAACGATAGGAAGTACAAAACAAATTATACAGGTTGATGATGTCGAAGAACTTTTCGAAATAGCAGTAGTAGAAAACCAGATGCAAGACACGCCTATGATAATCGGAAAAAATTTTACAAACCGTCCAGGAGTGCGAGTAATAAAAGTTGGAAACAGTTGGTAATCTTAAGAGATCGTGTCAACGGAGATGAAGAATCCCTACCAAGGAGTGCCAAAACACATCAGCTGAAACAGATGGCAATTTAAAGAAAAGCAGTAACATTGGACGACCTACACATAGGAAAATTCGGCTCTGAGGAGATTAATAAAGATTTGTTGAATTTAATTCAACGCTATCGACACTCGTTCGCCTTGGAGACAAAGTATCTTGGGAAAACTACCATAACAGAAATGATGATAGAGTTGAAAGAAAGGAACATTGTTCGATATAACCCGTACCGTGTGCCGTATCATCAGGAATAAGCATTAAATCACATTAAACACGGTCTGCTTGATAACGATATAATTGAAAATTCTCAATCGGATTATGCTAGTCCAGCTATCCTGGTTAAGAAGAAAGATGATAGTTATCGCATGTGCGTGGATTATCGGCAACTAAACGCTATCACTAAAAGGGAGAATTTTCCAACCCCAAATATTGAAGAATCTCTAAACAAAATCGCAGGGGGACGTATATTTAGATCCTTAGATTTGATGAGTGGGTATCATCAAATACCAATTCATCCGAACTCAAAGCCTTATACAGCTTTTGTGACGCCGCATGGACATTACCAATTCAAGAGAATGCCATTCGGTTTAACGAACGCGCCAGATGTATTCTTGCGCCTGATGGATAAGGTGCAACAAAAGGTTCAGGATAAGAACCTAGTAGTTTACATGGATGATTGCCTCCTTGTTGCAAAATCAATCGAAGAAGCTATGGCGCTGCTGAAGAAGGTGTTGGTAGCAATCGAAGGGGCAAATTTAACCTTGAACACGAGGAAGTGTCCGTTTTTTGATGACAAGGTAAGCTTTTTGGGCCACGAAATTGATGCAAATGGAATTCGACCAGGAAATGGTAAGTGTCAAGCGATTCACGATTATCCTGTTCCAAAAACAATACGGGAAATGAGACAATTCTTAGGTTTGACGGGGTACTTTAGACGGTTTATCGAAAGCTATGCCTGTATTGCAGGCCCATTAAACGGATTGCTGAAGAAGGATGTCGATTTCACATGGAAGGAAGAGCAATAGATAGCATTTGAAACACTGAAAGAAAAACTTACGAATAGACCTACGTTAGCGGCATATGAATCTAGTGCTCATCATGAGGTACACACCGATGCTTGTTCAAAAGGTGTAGCGGGCATTTTAGTTCAGTCATCGATAGACGGAATGAAGCGGCCCGTATCATATTTTAGTAGATCGACAACTAGCATGGAACAGAAGTACCATAGTTACGAACTGGAAGCTCTGGCTGTGGTCGAGAGCCTTGAAAGGTTTAAATATTACCTATTAGGAAAACATTTCAAAGTGATGACAGACTGCGCATCCTTAAAGGCTACCCAGGCGAAGAAGAATATCATACCCAGAGTCGCACGTTGGTGGTTGAAAATACAAGAATATGATTTTGAACTAGAATATAGAGCAGGCAATAGAATGGCGCACGTGGACGCCTTAAGTAGAGTCGCAATAGAAGAGCAGATCGAGCCAGAAAAAAATCAAGGTGAAGTCATGGTAGTTACGTTAGCACAGACAGATTGGTTAGTCACGCTTCAAAGACAAGATCCCGAAGTCTAGGAGTTCATCGAAATCTTATCAAATAGAGGACATAAGAAGTGTAAGCAAACGGCAATCAATTATGAGCTAAACAATGAAAAAAATATTTTACAAAGCTACAGAGGGATTGAGATTCGTAACACCAAAGTGTATTAAATGGTATATCGTGAAGGCGTCCCACGACGGATTAGGACATTTAGGTCTCGACCGTACATTACAACACATCCAGAAAACATATTGGAGAGAAGAATGAAGACTTTCGTGAAGAAATATATCGACAACTGTCTTTCGTGTGCATACAATAAAAGAGGAAGGGACGAGACCTATTTACAACTCAACGCATATAGAACAGAACCAATGCCTTTTCACACCATTCATATGGATCACTTGGGTCCATATCCCAAAAGTAGCACTTGATAGGTGTTTATAATACTAAGGCCCGTGAGAAGTACTACCACAAACTATGTAGTGAAATTATTGGTCGAATTGTCACAGTTTTTCGGTTCGCCCGTAAGAATGGTTACGGATAGGGGTACTGCGTTTACCTCCCAGGCATTCCAGCACTATTGTGAGCAAAATAACATCGTTCATTCCAAAACAGCCGTGCAAATGCCAAGTCCAAACGGTCAAATCCAGCGTTATTTTAGGACAATTTCAACAGCAGTTGCAGCGACTACGAATAGGAATGATGGTCGAGATTGGGATACCTCGTTAGCGGATATTCAGTGGGGTCTAAACAGTTTACCTCATCTAGTTACAGGTCAAAGTCCGCATTGTTGGGTTATGAACGAAAATGAACTCGGCACAATGAGTTAACTGCTGCGCTACATTTTGATTTGGAAGAAGACCAAGAAAATATTTCGCTAGAAGAATTACGTCGTCGGGCAGCCGATAACATTGAAGTGAATCGGTTCAAGCAAGCTAAGGAAGTTAACTCTAAGCGACTTCTCCCTCGTGAATATAAGTAAGGAGAGCTAGTGTTAATAAAAAGTGAACAAGTAGCGACTGGTCAGCCAATGAAACATCTACCGAGATATAAATCACCATATGTCATCGAAAGACTTATCGGGAAGGATAGATACGTGCTCAAAGGTCCTCCAGGAATTCAGATCAAGAGTCGTCCGTTTACTTCAGTTTATGCTCCTGATCGTATAAAACCATAGTGCAATCTTCAAGAGCTAGCACTATGTGAAGAAGGGTTCGGAAGTGATGAAGAACCAGAAATTGCGAACAATGACGAACAGAATTAAAAAAGAAAACAAAAAAAAAATAATTAGTATCTGTGTATATAAGAACTTACAAACTTAAATGAAATTAAATATGAACTTAAAAACTTAAAGGAAATTAAATATGAACTTAAAAACTTTAATGAAATAGGAATACTTGCCACATAGCCACTTGAGAAACTTGTCCACGCATTTATAATTAATAGTACGAAGAAACTATGAAGAAGGCGAGAAACCGATCCACAAAGATAAGGGGAATTTCAAGGTAATGATGTTATTTTTATTTGAATTTAATTTTGAAAATATCACTTGCTGGTAGAATTGAAACTAACAGTCGCTGAATGTAACGTGCCTTCAGGCTCCGAGCTTAGATTTCGATTCTACGACTCGTCCTGTGACATTGGCAAAAACATTAGACTGTTGGGCTATTGATATTGATTAGTATAAATAAGGAGGAGAGGTATTATTAACGGGTGATCTCAGAGAGTAGCGTTTTTCCGAATACGGGCTAGATTTTTAGATCTTTGGCAAGTTATGTTTGTTTTTAAATAAATACGACAAATATTACACTATGTTGATCGTTTTGAACATATGGGTTTTTGCGGACTTGACAGCGGCTTCCTATAACCGGCCGAAATTAGGTGAACGGGCTGGAATTTAACGAAAGTCGATAACATCTTCTGCATAATATTTCTAGATTGCGCTCTTGTCTCTTGTTTGTAGAACTGTTCATGTAGCTCCTTGAGTTCACGTCTGACTCCAACAAAATTTGTGGAATTATTGCAATACAATTGACGAATGTGTCCCCGACAAGCAACAAACCGTTTCAGGGTGGCGATGATGGGATGAAGGCTTGCGAGGACAAATCAGAAACAAGCTCCATGTGAATGGCATTTGTGGCAAAGGAAGCAAAAACTGCAACATATATCTTGTATGAATGTTTGCCACGAAGCTGATGACGTATGAAGAAGCATCTGCAAAAATCAACTCCAGCGTTGATAAGGGGCCTTGCTGGAGTCACACGATGGGCTGCTAGGTTTCCCACTATCTGCTCGGATAACCTTGGTTTAGATTGAACACATCTATAGCATCTAAATACGACTCTTCTCGCGATACTTCTCAAATTAACTACCCAGTATTGTTGGCGGACGAAGGCTGTTAATGCTAAGTAATCAGCATGCAAGTTTTAGTGTGATAATACTTTACAAGTGACCGAACAAATAGGTGAGACTTCGGAAGCATAATAGTATGTTTTGCATCATGGGTAATGTCTTCATTCTGCAGATGCCCTCGAACACTTAAGGGTTTTATTCCAGTGTTGTTCTCGAAGAACGGACTTAATGTTCGAAGAAAACTTTTGGAGCTTATCCCTGCTGTTTTTTCTAGGTCTCGAATTTCTGTACCAAATGTTGTCTGTTGGATTTCCCAAACCATCCCTTTCAATAAAGTATCACTGCTCCTCGATCGCCGAATATTTTGAATAAATCTCAGGACGAAACAAGTTATTCGTTGTAATTTGCGAGAGTCGTTCAAATATTTTATGTCCAAGAGAACATCGTCTGAGCCAACAACGTTCTTTGAGCCTGGTTTTTCTAATGTTGTGACCACAAACGAGAGCTTGCTTTTTCTTCTTCCGGGAATATCCTCAACCGAAATATCGAGAGTCTTGGACGTGGGCCACATTTCTTCTGGTTTCCTTAAAACTAATGCTCCTTGAAACCACAACTCAGAGCCAGCTAATTCTTCCGACAGCATACCACTGTGATATAAATCGTTGAGCGAAGGCGATCAATAAGTAGTCGTATCTCCGATATTTCTTGGATGTCTATCGAACGAATATAGACGCACGCTCCATAGGCTCGCTGCGAAGCAGCCGAAAATCCGTGAATTTCGATTCTAGCGATTTCTCCATTAGTTAAAACAAATCGTGGCACTTCAATTTATTCAAGCGAGCCGAGATCATTACGAAATCGTTCCCATTGCCTGTGAAATTTCTGAGGGACTGATTCATCCCAATTAACCTTTCGAATCCAAAGTTCTTGAAGAACGGTTTTTTCTAACACGAAAACGGGATTCATAATGCCATTAAGATCGTAAATTCGCACTAAATCGGAAAAAACGACTCTTTTTGTTATCGATATCGAGTGCAAAGCTAATTTGTAGCCATCAAATCGAAATTGATCTCCTACATGTCCCCAGACTATTCCCAGGGTATTACTTGTAACGCTTCGTTGCAGCTGAATCAATTTGTCTTCACTATCTTGTGGTAGATAGGCAAGAATGCGACTGTCATTCGAACACTATTTCCTAAGGTCAAATTGTCCACCTCTCAGAATCTCTACTACCTGTTTTCTTATTTCCACTGCTTCTTTCAAGGATGCTGCACCCGTCAATAAATCGTCCATATAAAGATCACGTTGAATCACTGCACTACCAAAAGAAGAGTTGTGGATTTGTCGTCATCTAATACCATCGAGTAGCCAAGAAAAGTGCAGCTGCTGTTCCGTAGGTGATTGTGAGCAAACGCAGAATACACTCTAAATAGCAGTCTTCTGGATCTACAAATACCTGCCTGTACATCTTTGCGATGTCAGCTGATACAACATACAGATGGAAACGAAATCGAATAACGATGTCAAATAATTCTGATTGAGTGGATGGCCCCACCATCATGATGTCATTGCTTTGTAGCGAAGCTCTTTTTTTCCTCAAAGCACTCAGATATTCCACTGTTGTTCTATCACTACTACCAGCACCCGTATCACCATCACTGTCACTCTGAGCATGCTCCTCTCTCTCTTTCTTTTACATTATGTCTTGTGTTCTTTTCTTGAATCAGCAATGAGAGTCACGTACCAAATTCAACACGAAAAACTAATTGTTAATAGTCGCTTTTTCCAAATCAAGGCTCGAGTCTTCTAGAACATTTTAGAGATGGAAGAACTTCCTTCGAGTTGGATTCCAGCAACCACCTGCGACGTACATGTGTGTACCCAATGTCGATTGCCAATAATAAATCAATATAATTTGTTTTCTTCTAAACAGTGTCCCTTTTTTTTATATTATTAAGCCAAGCTCAGGGGATACCCTATGATGCAAAGCACAGCGTGGCAGGAAGGAGATAGGGAAAGGATTAAGGGATATGAGGAGAGCGGCGGAGGTGCCGATGTATGTCGCCCTTAAACTTTTGCAGGTTGTATGCCGGAGGAAAGACAGAAGATGGTAGACTGTTCCACGAAAGCATCACGGAATTTAAGTGTACGGCCGAAGGTAATTTGAAGGGTAAAAGGATGAGCGCGGGATGTAGCGCGGGTATTGCGTGCAGGAACTATTCTACAAGGGATCAGACTAGATATTTCATCAGAACGTTGGCCATGCATATAGTGATAAAGGAGCGAAAGGCATCCAACATTGCGACGGTCTCGAGCAAGTCGATATGACGAGTAATTGCCACATCGCCAATGAGCTTGCAGGCTCTCTTTTGGACAATATCCAATGAAGCTAAGGCTGTGTGTAGGACTTGTAGAGGAGCGCTATATTTGATGAGATGAAATATTTCTTACACCTTTTCAAAAAACCAAGACATTTGGATGCTTCTTTGGCAACCGAGAAGATGTGATCTGTCCAGCTTAACTTACTGGAAATATTAATGCCAAGAATTCTTAGTGACGGTGATTCAGAAATTAATGCACCATCAAATGAAACGGGAGTGGTTAAGTGATGGTCTTGTTTTAATGAGATGAGACAGCTTTGGGTCTTAGATGCATTGAATTCACACTAATTCTATGTTCGTGCTACGAAGGACCAAAAATGTTTGCAAATATAGCGATTTTATTTGTAACACGGAACGACTAATTAAAAACACACTTCTTTTTGAGACAGCGAATTCAATTTAAAATTATTACTTTTTAAAACTTTCAATTGTTTTTTAAGGCCAACTACGACCGAACTACACTTTATATTTTTTAGCATACAGTAATATTTAGGAAACAAACCTTTGCTTACTTACGACAAATTCTACTATCTATAAAATGAGCTCTGCACGATTAAACATTACCTTCTCGGGGATCAGTTTTTACGCCTTGTGATGTACCCCAAATATATGACTTCATTTTTGAATACAACACATTTACTTAGTTTTGCATCTCTCAGTCTTTGAAGTACGTTCCGTAAGGTATTTTTATGTTCCTCGAATGTCCTTCCGATTACTATTATGTCGTCCAAGTATACAAGGTATGTTTTCGAGGATAATCCACGTAAAACACATTCCATGAGTCGTTCGAATGTGGCCGGAACATTACATAATCCAAATGACATAACCTTGAATTGCCATAAGCAACTTCCATCTGAGAAAGCAGTTTTCTCTCGATCCTCGGGATGTATTTCCACTTGCCAGTAGCCACTCTTCAAATCCAATGTGGAAAAGAAAGAATATCCAACCTGTCATCAATCCTTGGTAACGGATAGCTTTCCCTTCTCATTACGTTATTTATTTGGCGGTAGTCTACATATAATCGGGTGTTGTCATTCTTTTTCCTAACCAGCACAACCGGTGATGTCCAAGGGCTATTTGATTCCTCTATTATGTCTTGTTCCTTCATGTAGGTCATCATACCTGCAACTTCTGGTTGTTTAGCTAATGGTAGTCTTCGTGTTCTCTGTCGAATGGGCCTGGAATCTTGTGTAGTGATCCGATGCTGGCAAAGATTTGTTTTATCGGAATCATCACTATTTCACCTTTGGCATCGTTGTATTGTTGTTAACTTAAGGCACTGGATGAAAGAAGCTTTCGAACCTATTCAAATTAACAATCTGGTAAACGGCTTAACATTTTCAAATTATAGCACCTTCTTCTAATGATACCTCATTTTCTGATGTATTGAGCACTCTGAAAGAAATTAATGTTGCGCTTTCTGCCCTCATGAAAGTCTCACCAATGATGATATTCGATTTATCTTTTGTAAGGTTAGGGTACACCAGATAGAATCGGCAGGTCCCGATGTCATCAGTAAGCTTTCTTTATACTGGCGCCTCGGAGTTTACAGTGATAGTACTATTTTCACATATCCTAGTCTCATAGGAATTTCTATGCTGCCATATTTGAGAATCTATAATCCGACATCCAGAAATTGCGCAATCAATTTTTCCTACACTTCCATATACAAGAACACTGCTATTATTGCTCTGCAACTGGGCTAGCTGGCTGATGACTTCGAGGCTGTCAACTCCACCAACTAACTTCTGCCCCTCAAAGTTGGTTTTTACATATTTTCCGACTGCTCAACACGAGAGCTGATGCAAATAATCGCTGTTAAATTTTTAGTGTCTTCACGAATAACTTGCTCCCTTGCTTAACATATTGGTCATTCTTTTCTCTATCTTCTTGTAGTGATTTCATTCGTCGGGATTTTCTGCAATCACTGATGAGGTTTCCCGATCTATTACAACTCCGGAATCAATGAATACCACTGTGTTGACTGCATTCTATTCCAAGTACATTCGAAATTTCTCTCACTCGTACTGCACTTCGAGAAGCTTATCTGGCAGATTCATACGCTAATACATAGGTTAGCGCTACTGCGGTTGATTTCTTTCCTGCTAGCCTTAACGCTTGTTGTAAATTTTGATTTGAAATATCCCTCTCAAATGCCTCCGTTGCCCTTCATTAAAAAATCCGAATATACGTTAGGATATGATCTTTCCACATCAGCCTGCAGTTGTTGTAGTAATTCGTCATGCTTTTGAATCCTGTTGCATAACTGCAGAGGATATGCTTGCTGCATGTGTTCATTTCCATAACGTAATTCTAACGTATGTACTAATGAAGTGTATTCACGTTACTTTTCAATCGCTATAGTTTATAGCTCTGACACAGGACTTTGAAGTGATAACACCAGAGCTGTAGCTTAATCTGCATAATTCTACCCATTTACATCGAAAGCTGCCTCGAATTTTCTGTTGAAAATATGCCACGCATTTTGTCCATCAAATATTGCAGGTTTAATTCTGCCTGCACCGGATATTTCAATTCCTTCGGTTCGAGGTTTTCTATGCGTCATCCTTTACATATCTGCTTTAACGTTGTTGTTGAATGATTTTTATGCCTTCTTTCTTGTGTCGTCTAATTCCTCCCAGGCTTATAGTTGTGAACGTTGAGTTGAGTGCAGTAGCTTATAGAAGCTCAGCTCCTAGTGATGATGTGGAGTAGCTTGTAGAAGCTCAGCTCCTAGTGATGATGTGGCGTAGTTTGTAGAAGCTCAGCTCCTAGTGATGATGTGGAGTAGCTTGTAAATTAGCTCAACTCCGGAATGAAAATAACTGACTACTGTACTTAACGGATTAAAATCGTTTACTACTCATTTCTTTTACATTTTCCTACTCTATATATACAAATTGTTCTTACATGGAAAATGTCATACTTACTTCCCAATACGGAAGATGTGCAATTTACTTCCGACTGTTTTTTATTTCCGACTTAACACTTTGTGTACATAATGTTCACCTTGTACAGTGTGTTAAGTCACGCATATTACATTCTTTAATTTATTAAATCGCGGCACTCGTCGCGTTTGTATACATACAAATATTTTGCAAGAACCAGAATCACTTGCTGTTTGTGATTTATTTATGATGTAATTCTCGGGTTACAGTAGGCATTCGTGGCGTACTGTATTAACTGTGAATTAACATCTTGCTAGTTGCTACCTACATACATATGTTCTATCTCCGGCGCAAGGTCGTCGTTTTGCAATTTGTGACTTCTTGCGCGCAGGGGTATTGCGACATCTTCGCTGTTTTACATGAACAATACTTATAGTAGGTCAGAGATTGAAATTCTTCACGCAGCGAAAATGATGTAGTAGATAAATATGTATGTGGTTAACAATAGTTTTTGTTTTTTTTTTAACTTAGTTGGTATCCAAATTTAATTAACTATGCTAATGGTACATTAAAATTTTATACGTACATCTAGGTATATATAGTTTTAACATTATAGCTTTACAAGTATAGGTCTATTTGTTGACACTGGTTTGTTTGTGTATTCCTTATTTAAGCTCTATTATATAGGTCACGTCCCCACAAGATTCACCCTTTTTTTTAACATAATCAAAGCACTCAGACTCAGCTAAATTATTCCTCCACCGGAAAATACTTTTGTGAAAAACAAAAGTATAGAATAACATTTTAAATTATTCCTCCACCGGAAAATACTTTTGTGAAAAACAAAAGTATCAAGTAACATTTCAAATCATTTTCTCACACGCGCATTTTGTAATTTTGTAGAAGCAAGCATTTTTTTCTTACTAATGAAGAACCTAATGAAAAGTTCAAGTTGTAAAGTCAGTCTGTTTTAATCTTACGTACAAGTCGGTCTCGGTCGTAGTCGTAAAAGCTTAATTTTTTCCTAATAAACATTTAAATTCAAAGTTGTGTTTTTTTTTTCTTTCCAATATTTTTTTTATTTTTATCTTGCTAAAAAGGGTAAAAATTCTAAAAGTGGCGCAGTCGGTAGGATGTTCACGAAAGGACATCCAGTGCAAAAAAATAATAGAAATAAAATTGTTATTCAGTGCAAATGCTGTTAAAATAATTCTGTGCGAAACAAAATTTTTTTTTACAACATTTTTCATTTCCGAAGTAAGGAAACATCTGAAAAATTGTTAACAAAATTTGTTAGTACTTGCCATCCTTTCGGAGTACGTGTAAAGTGGAAGTGAAAATTCCAATAATAAAACACGGTTAATTTTAATTATTTAACTCCACGAACCTGAAAGAAAAGAAAGAAAAACGCTCTATAATAAAACAAAATAAATTAATCAATTAAACAAATAAATAAAATAAATTAATTGATTGCGAAATTCCGAAATTCTGAAATCAAAAGTAAATTGTCCAAAATTTACAAAAGTGGAGAATAAAATTAGGAAAAATAAAACAAAAGACCAGCGACATCGACTAATGAACAACAACAGGCCCTTGGCGCCAGTGGAAGAGAATACACAGGACCAAGTAAAACCAGAAGAAGTACAAGCAGACGACAGCTGTAATATCATCATCAATAATCAACAAGAACGAAAAATTAATTCCCAAATCAGCAGCAATCTACTAAAAACCGGTCAATTAACTCTCAACGTACGTGAAGGAGGAACCAACACCATAAACACGATGACACAAGTAAGCCTAGATCCAATAAAATATTTGAGTCAATTGCCTACTTTCAATGGTGATAGAGACGACCTTTATAATTTTACAAGTTTAGTAGATAGGGTTTTTCCTTTATTAGCTAAGTATGATGAGCTGAGCCAAAAAATATTTTTTGATATAATTAAAAGTAGATTAATCGGAAAAGCTCGCGAAATAATTGAAATAAATAATGGAATTACAAAGTGGCAAGAGGTGAAAACTCTTTTTGTTCAACATTTCGGTGATAGGTTAAGCGTCGATCAACTTTTCGATGAACTTAGATTCATAACATTTAAAACGAATTGTGTAGATTTTTATAATGAAATAAATGCTATGTTACGCAGATTAAATAATAAAACAAAATTTGAAAATAGTGCCGAAACTGAAACAAAAAATAATTGCAAAACAGCTCTTAGAATTTTTCAAAACAAGTTACCAGAGCCAATGAGAGGTCTGTTATATTGCAGGCAACCAGATAGTTTAGAAGCCGCTATGCAAATTTTATACGAAACTGGCTATGCTTTCACTAGAGTTAATGTAGGTCGAAATAGTAACTTCAATCAAAATACAAATATTAAAAATAATCGAACTAACTATAGTAACAATCGAAATGATAATTCAAATTACGACAGAAATAAAAAGAATTCCAATTCAAATAATAACAATAGTTACTGGAGGTATCAGAATCAATCAAATCAAAGATTTGAACTTCCTAGATCCGACAGATACAGACAAAATTATCAAACACAAACCAACAACAATACGACTGTTAACAGAAACGACACCATAGAACTGATGGACGTTGACACATCGACAATCAACAGACGTAATTATAACTTCGAAGAACATCAACACGATAGAAACGAAAATTTTCAATTAATAGCCTCCAATATCCGGTCCTACCCTATATAATAATTGACACAGTTGTTCGAAAATTAAGATTTTTAATAGACACCGGCGCTACATCTAGCATCGTGAACCCAGGCGTATGCAATCCTAAATGGCAAATCCCCATGCAAAAACCCATTGAGCTAAAAACGATAAATCAAAATGTAAAAATATTTAATAAAGTTAAAATACCATTATTCAAAGAGTTCAATAGAACTAACGAAATGGCAGAATTTTTAGAATTTAATTTTCACTCTGAATACGACGGTCTAATAGGAAACAATATTTTAAAACCCTTGAATATTAATTTAAGTTATAAAAATAGAACCTTAGAAACGGAAGATGCTAAAATAAAAATATATTTTGATAAATCTGAAGAGGATTATGAAACCTTGATAAACTCTTTAGTTACAGAAATAATTTACAATTTTGATCTTCAGAAAAATATTTGCCCACTTGATCAAATTAGAATCGAGCATTTGAATAGCGAAGAGAAACAAGCTATTACAAAATTAGTAAAAGAATTTACCCCCATATTTTTCCCAGAAGGAACTGATTTGTCTTTTACGCATGTGATAAAACATTCCATTAAGACGCGAAACGAAGTTCCAATCTATAACAAAAGTTACAGGTACCCTAAGGTACATAAAACAGAAGTACGGGAACAAATAAGAGAAATGCAAAAACAAAACATTATACGCCCTAGTAATTCACCATATTCGGCTCCAATATGGGTGGTACCCAAAAAACTGGATGCATCGGGCAAGCAAAAATGGCGTATAGTGATTGATTATAGAAAATTAAATGAAGTCACGATAGATGACAAATTCCCGATACCGAACATAGATGATATTTTCGACAAATTGGGGAGGGCACAATATTTTACGACCCTCGATCTAGCAAAGGGATTCCACCAAGTCGAGATAGAAGAAGAAGATATCAAGAAGACTGCTTTTTCTACTAATGAAGGGCATTTTGAATTCACGCGTATGCCTTTCGGCCTTAAAAATGCGCCAGCCACCTTCCAACGGCTGATGAATTCAGTACTTTCAGAATATTTAGGAAAAATATGTCTAGTGTACTTAGACGACATTATCATATTCTCCACTAGCCTAGAAGAACATGTTGATTCTATGTATAAGGAAAATATTTTCAAAACTAAAAGAAGTCAATTTAAAAGTACAACTAGATAAAAGTGAATTTTTAAGAAAAGAAACGGAGTTCTTAGGTCATGTAATATCCACTGAAGGTATAAAGCCAAATCCCAAAAAGATAGAAACAATAATAAAATACAATATCCCAAAAACCACCAAGCAAATAAAATCATTTTTAGGAATTACGGGCTATTACCGCAAATTTATAAAAGACTATTCCAAGATAGCAAAACCCATGACGATTTATTTAAAAAAGGGTAAGAAAATTAATATCAACGATCCAGAATATGTTAGAGGTTTCGAAACTTTAAAAACTCTAATTACATCTGAACCAATACTCAGGTTCCCGGATTTCAATAAAAAATTCACCTTAACAACAGATGCGTCAAACTACGCGTTAGGGGCAGTACTGTCACAAGAAGGGCATCCCATTAGCTACGCAAGTAGGACGCTTAATGACCACGAAATCAACTATTCGACAATAGAAAAAGAATTACTTGCCATTATATGGGCAGTAAAATATTTCAGACCGTACCTTTACGGCAGGAAGTTTTCTATTCAAACTGACCACAGACCTTTGGTATGGTTAAGTTCGCTCAAAGAACCAAATAATAAGTTACAAAGGTGGAAAATAAAATTAGGTGAATATAATTACGATATTGAATACGTTAAAGGTAAAGATAGCAATGTAGCAGACGTTCTTTCTAGAATAGAAATCCATAATAATGAAATAAACGAGGACGAGAATGAAGGCAACGAAATAGAGAGTAATAGTAATTCTTCGACGGGAGCAACAATTCACAGTGCGAGAGAGGATAGTTCAAATCATATCCCAATCGTTTATAGTCCCGTGAATATCTTCAAAACCCAAATTATATTACACAAAACCGACAGAATTAGCTGTCACAAATTGCGTAAACCATTCGGTAAAAGAAGACTTCTCATAGAATTAAAAATATTCAATGAAGAAAGTGTAACTGATCTCTTGAAAAAATATTTGCCATCCAAGGGTACCGTCGTAGTATACTCAAACGATGACCATTTATTTGCACAATTTCAAGAAACTTATTTGAAATATTTCGGCAATAATAAACTACTAAAATTCGTCAAGAGTAGCAAACTCTTAGAAGATATTGAAGATGAAGAAAGGGCATTAGAAATAATATCCAATACGCATGAAGAATTTAATCACAGGGGAATAAATGAAACATATGAAAAAATCAAGGACACTTACTATATTCCCAAATTAAAAGAAAAGATAAGTAGAGTTTTAAATAATTGCGAAATTTGTAACATTTCAAAATTTGAAAGAAATCCTTATAAACCCTTGTATAAAGTAACTGAGACACCAACTAAACCTAACGAAATTTTACATATTGACGTCTGGATTGCAAATCGACAAACAATATACTTAACAGTAATTGATAAATTTACAAAACACGTAACAATGCATAAATTAAGAAGTAGATCCTGGGTAGATTTATTAGAAGCAATGAAATCGAGAACAGCAATGATGGGAGTACCGAGAAAAATCGTAATAGATGGAGAACCTGGTTTCACAGTACAAAAATTAAAACAATATTTCGCGGAAAATAAAATAGAAGTTCACACCACAACCGCACAAAGGCACACAGGTAATTCAGACATTGAACGATATCATTCTACTTTAAACGAGCATATTAGAATATTAAAAACTAGTACCAAAAATACAGACAATCAAAATTTAGATAACTTAGTTTTAAAAGCATTAGAAACTTATAATAAAACCATTCATTCTACTACGAAAAAGAAACCTTTAGATTTTATTAACGGAAAAATTACAGCAGAAGAGTATGAGGAAATAGCTAATAAGGTCCAGAAAAATAAAGAAAGGTATATTGATAAAATAAATAAGAATAGGGAAAATGTAATTTTAACTGATAGTAATCATCAGTATGTAAAATCAAGAAACGTAATATCAAAGACATTTAAACTACAGCCAAAATACAAAAAGTTAAAAGATAAAACAACAAGTGATGACTATTACAGGGACAAGAACGGAATTAAATACTATAAAGACCAAGTTAAACGTAAATACAAATACGAAACTATTACTATTCCAGGTGACACTGTTGGCAATAATAATAATACTAACGGCGACAAGAGTACAGACGCAAAAAATCGAAGTACTTAACTTAAACGAAGGGCAAGGATACGTGATGATTCAAGATCAAGAAGTACAGGTTATAACAGGTTATAAGAAAATATTACATAGCATTAACTTAAACTCATGGTCAAAAACGTTAACTATTATTGAGAATAATATAGAAAAATTAAGAAACGGAAGCGGATATTTAGCGATGAAGCATAATTTTATGTCTCTAGCTGAGGAAATAGAAAATTTAGTACCACATAATAAGAATAAAAGAGGTCTAATGAATATAGTAGGGAAAGGATTAAAATATATAGCAGGAGTAATGGACTCAGACGACGAAAAAGAGATAAAAGAAAAATTAAACGCAATAGACAAAGATAACGACGAACTCATACAAAACTTGAATAATCAAGTCCACATCAACGAAAATTTTCAAATTCAATATGATATTCAATTGCTAAGAGAACAAGTCAGGAAAGTCAAAGAAAATCTAATGTTAAGCAGGCTAGGAGTTATAGGCAGAGATATTTTGACTACAAAGGAAGTTGAAAAATACAACATTACAATTAAAGATATGATGTACGTAAAAACTTCAGTAATCTTGTATAACGACCATATTGTATTCATATTAATGGTACCAATTTATTCTGATAGTAAGTTTCATAGAGTTTTCATTGAACCAATATCAAATAAAAATAATCTTGAAGTAGACTTAGAAAACAAAGTATTTTTAATGAATGAAAAGGAATTGTATGAAAATGTAGAAAATGTTATATTAAAGAAAACTCTAAAAATTGCAGAAAACTCATGTCAAGTGCTCTTGGATAATGCCAAATGTAATTTCAAAATGAATAACAAAATCGAAATAAAACAGATAAGTAATAATATTATAGTTACAAAAAATATGCCAAATACAAGGATAATTCATAACTGCAATACATTTGAAATTAACGTATCAAAAAACAATTTAATTAAATTCGAAAATTGCGAACTTCAAATCAACAATGTATCATACGAAAATTATGCATTTAACGAAAATTTCATAATACCAAATTTCAATAATTTAACTATCAAAAATATTGTAATGAACTTTTCATTAGAAGATTTGCACATTAAACATTTGAATAATAGAAAAGTAATCGAAATCTTAAAACACAGAGGCGTCTTTCATGAACGAATTACGTTCAGCACGATTCCCGTAATAATAATAATCTCAATCATAATGATTGTAATTTTCCTAATTAAACAATATCGTAAAAAGGGTTCAAATGTTAAAATCGAATTAAAATCATTCAATTCTTCGGAGAAGAATCTTAAGGAAGGGCGGGTCACGTCCCCACAAGATTCACCCTTTTTTTTAACATAATCAAAGCACGCAGACTCAGCTAAATTATTCCTCCACCGGAAAATACTTTTGTGAAAAACAAAAGTATAGAATAACATTTTAAATTATTCCTCCACCGGAAAATACTTTTGTGAAAAACAAAAGTATCAAGTAACATTTCAAATCATTTTCTCACACGCGCATTTTGTAATTTTGTAGAAGCAAGCATTTTTTTCTTACTAATGAAGAACCTAATGAAAAGTTCAAGTTGTAAAGTCAGTCTGTTTTAATCTTACGTACAAGTCGGTCTCGGTCGTAGTCGTAAAAGCTTAATTTTTTCCTAATAAACATTTAAATTCAAAGTTGTGTTTTTTTTTCTTTCCAATATTTTTTTTATTTTTATCTTGCTAAAAAGGGTAAAAATTCTAAAAGTTATATACATGTTTTCCATTTGGAACTCACATCTATTTACAGTATGTATATGTGTACATTTTTTTTTATATTATCTAAATTGAGCTAAATAGTTATATATACTAGGTAGTGTCCATAGTACATCTTGTTTCTTTAATGTTTAATTATAATGTTAATACATTTATAAATATGTATGTCTCTAGGTTTGTTCTTGATATATAAAATTTGAAATTGGCCAGGCTTTACATTTGTAAATATGCATGTGTACAGGTTTATTCTTGATATAAAATTAGAAATTAGCCTGGTTATACATTTGTAAATATGCATGTGTGCAGGTTTATTCTTAATATAAAATTTGAAATTAGCTTGTTTATATATTCGTAAATATGCAGGTTTATCCTTGATATAAATATGTATATATTTGTATATATATATATTTTTTTGCATTTACATCTTAAAGTTAGATATTTCTTATTATTTTCTATTATCTAAAAGTTTATATTGAGAACTTAGCTAACTCTTAAAGATGGATATTTCTAGTTATTTTGTATTATTTGAATTTGTATTGAAAGCTTAGTTAAATCTTAAAGACAGATATTTCTAGTTATTTTGTATTATTTGGAATTTGTATTGAAAACTTAGTTAAAGCTTAAAGACAGATATTTCTAGTTATTTTGTATTATTTGGAATTTGTATTGAAAACTTAATTAAATGACCTGTACATGGCGGGTGCGTGACATTGAATCTGGCTCTGCACGGTTTAAAGAAGGCTGAAGTGGTGGTGGGGGTAGTATTGGTAAATTTTGCCGGCTATTTGCCTGTGCAGGCTCGGCAGATCGGTGCTTCATTGCGTCCTTTAATTCTGAGCGATTAGTTTGATAGATAGCTCTTCCTTTGTTGGTTGTTGCTACTTCTTGGGTAGGGGGTAGTGATATAATTCGGGGTTTGTTAAAATTCGGGATTTCTGATTTTTGCATATAAATAACCTGTAATCCAACTGATTAACGTCGAGTATCTCTTTAATTACGTATCCTTTCGAGTTATAATTATCTATTATATATATTTATAATATAATGGCAACTGAAATTAGTAAGGCCCTTGCTAGATTGCTTGCTAAAGAAGCATCGAAAAACATCCCCGAGAGAGATACTAGTGATCTAGCACTGTATCCTGCAAGTAAGCCGATTGAGCTATATGTTCCTAAGGCATCACCCGGGGTTACCGAAACAGCGCCCGCATATATACCGGGACCTCGTAAATTGACGATGGAACATTATTTGAAAAGACAGAGGTCAAACTGTCAGGGCAACATTGGAGGCATAAATAAACCTAAATCGACACGAGGGGGTAGGCGCATCAAATTACGTTGGGAGTTATATTATTTTAAAATGAAGGCTAATCGTGCCTCAACCGCAGAGGAAAGGAAGAAATTTTAGAGGCTGGCATCGGACAAGCTAAGGCATATAAATGCCAATAAGTGGAAATAAATTCAAATGATATGGTATAATGTGATATATTGTTAAATTAACTGAATAAAAATCCAATTATCAGATTGCCCTTTTTTTTTTTTCTTACAGAATAGGCATGTTGGGTTGCCTTTTATTATTATGTTTGTTCTTAAGACTTAGCCGTTATTCGTGAGATGGCTTCAGCCTGTTATTATGTACTGTTGCTCTTCGTTTACCGATTTGAATAACAGTATTAACAGAGATAAAAACTTGTACCATGAGATATGGACCTAGCCATATCTGGGAAAGTTTGTGTTTTTTAGCTGGGTTTTTTAATACTACTTTATCTCCTGCTCTGAATGTTACCGGACGTGAGTGCCTATCATAGTACATTTTTGACTTTTCCTTGGCTTTCAGCAGATTTTTTCGGGCGATAGCATATGCTTTTTGTATTTTGTGTTTCAGAAGGTGATAGTAACTCTCGTGATTGTAAATGGGCTCTGGTTCTCTCCTTAAATTTGAGGGAACATCCGCTGTAAATCCAAACAGACAGTGAGCTCAGTGCCATCGTGTGGGCTATTATTGTATATGAAATTCGCGATCCTTAGGAATCGATCCCAAGCCTTTGGATTTTCTGACACAATATATCTTAAGTACTCTACTGGGGGTCTGTGTGTTCGTTCCAGTGCGCCGTTGGATTGTCAATGATAAGCGGAATTCTGCATTTTTTCCACTTTTAGGAATTTACAGACACGTTTAAAAAGATCGCTTAAGAAATTGGAGCCCTGATCAGTTACTGATTCTTTTAGGAATACGGTAACGAGTGATTATCTCGTCAAACAATATTCCTGCTATCGTTTTTGCTTCGCCATTTGGCAATTCATAACAATCTACGAATTTCGTTAGCTTATCCTGGAATGTCAAAATGTACTTATTTCCCGAGTGGGTTTCTTCAAGAGGACGTACGATATCTAAATATACTTTTTCGAATAGCTTTGTGGCAGTATCTGTTAGTACCATTGGCATACGATACTCTGGGCTAGCCTTCATTTTCTGACATTTAGTACATTTTCGAATATATTTCCTGACGGAACTGAGCATATTTCTCCACTTTATTTTCTCTTTATTCTTTTGTAAGTTTTAATAACTCCTTGGTGACCATCAAATACAGAGTCATGGTAGTCCCTTAAAATTATTTGAATTTATTCAGGGTCTGAAATAATTTCATGTGATTTATTTTGAGAACTCATTGAATGATTATTCGAAGGTAAGTTGCCTAGCTCAGATGTACTGTTTTCAGACTGGCTGCTTTTAGTTGAGCCGATTTCAATTGAGTTGTTTTTAGAGTACTGCAATTGCTTTCGAGTTCATTGAGGAGTTTTTTGGTATTGAATTACTTCCTCCAACCTATTTTCTGCCTCTCTCGCTTGAGCTCTTGTGACAACATGGCAATGTGCTGGATTGGAATTTGATGGCGGGGAACTACAATCGTCTATGTCAGAATCGACTCGGTGGTGTACCTGAGCTTCCACAATGAACGAATTGGGGTTTGCTTGGTTTAATTTGGCAGGTATTCGACTAAGCGCGTCTGCATTAATGTTATATTTTCCAGGCTTATATTCAATGTTGTAGTCAAACTCTGAGAGTTTGTGGTGAAACCTGACTAATCTTGTAGTTGGGTGTTTCACACTGAATACGGCTTTCAGAGGCTTGTGGTCTGTGTAGACCGTGAATGTTATGCCATGTAAATAACACCTCAAGTTCCTGGCCTCCCATACAATAACGAGTAACTCTTTTTCTATTGTGAGGTGTCTTTTTTCCGCCTTATTTAAATTTTACTTGCATAAGTTATTGACTTGTCTTTGCCTATTTCCCCTTGGGATAAGACAGCTCCCAATGCTTCGTTGCTAGCATCTGTTGTTAAATTAAAGGGTTCAGAAAAATCAGGATATGTGATAAGAGTAGGATTTACAAGCGACTTTTTAATTTCCTCGAAAGGGTCTTGGCACTTTTCTGTCCAATTAAATTTAACATCTTTGCGTAATAGATTTGTTGTTGGTCTGACTATTTTCGAAAAGTACGGAATGAACTTGCGGTAGTAGTTAGCCAACCGAAGGAATGATTGAGTTTATCTAACAGTTCGGGGTTGAGGAAAATCTTGGACGCAACTTGTTTTGCTGGGATCTGGAAGTGATCCTTCATTTGAGCATTTGTGTCCGAGGTAAATCACTTCTCTGCGAAGGAATAGGCACTTTTCGGGTTGTAATTTAACATTATGCACTCTCAGCCTGTCGAATACCTTAGTCAATTTCTCGTTGTGATCTTGTAAATTCGTTCCGTATATTACAATATCATCGAGATAGAAAAAGCATTCTAATCCTTGGAGACCCGTTAGGATGTAATTCATCAGGCGTTGAAAGGTCACTGGCGCACCTTTCAGCCCGAATGGCATTCTCTTAAATTCATAGTGCCCGTAAGTAGTTCTAAACGCAGTTTTTGGTCTGTTCTTCGAATCACAAAGTACTTGGTGATACCCGCTTGCAAGTTCGAATGTAGTAAAATATCTGGAGTGTCTAAGTTGGTCCAATATATCCTCTATCCTGTGTAATGGAAACGCATCCCCTATAGATTTCTCGTTAACTTTACGGAAATCTACTGCTACTCGCCAACGGTTATTGCCGTCAGGCCCAGCTTTCTTGGGACTACGAGCAACGGGGAGTTCCACGGGCTTTTACTTAATTGGATTATATCGTTGTCCAACATTTCCTTAATTTGCTCATTTATGACTGCCCGATGCGTTTCTGGAGTCTATACATTTTCTGATTTATTGGTGGATGATTACGTAATGTGGAAAGGGTATGTTTCATACTGTTACTGTACGTTGGCTTGTCCCCCTTTAGGTAGAAAAGGTCATTATAGTCATAACATAGTTCCAGAATTGATTTTTTCTTTTCGTGGTTTAAGTTTTTATCCAACAGTAATTCTTCACGTAAAGCCGCAAGTTTGTTTTGATTATAATGTTTAATGCGGTTTACGTTTATTGAATGTGGATTGGAATCGAATTTTGGCTTGTCGTTTTTGACGTTGTATGTGCTTTTATTTGGTGCACGAAGGAAAGGTGGACCACCTTTTTTCTGAGAACCTTGCGTATTTACGTCGTCCAAGGGTAAATGGAGATGCTGTACACTAGAGTAAGTGTTAAGTTCCTTAGTAATACTGGTATGAAACTTTTATGAGGACTAACTAGGCAATTTACGACAAATTCTCCTTCTTGAATCTCCTGAGACAAACAGATCATTTCTTGGTATATTTGTAACGGTACGCTTAGTACCATTTGAGAACGCGGGGGTATTCTATTAGATCGCTGAAGTATTACTTCATATTGCCTACTTACATCTTCACTCTTGTTTCTCGAGGTGCTCGAATTTTCTTCCATTCGTGGTAAGGCATTCTTGCTATCTGGTGTCCGTGATTTAAATTGCTCCTCCATTTGATCGCTTGGAATTTCCTCTCCATCGTCTAAGGATGTTTCGAGAGGTACCGTGAAATCAATAGGGTTGGTTTCCATGCGAGAAAATCACAGTAATTTATTAGGCCCTTCGATATTACAATTTTTCGCAAGGAAGTCATTACCTAACAGCCCATCGTGGGAAATTTGGGCGGTATTTTCTACAACCTGGAGTTTACACGGCATACTGCGGCTTAGTAAAAAGTTGCCTTGGCAGTTACCTAATGTTTCTCCTTCTCCAAATGGGGTCTTCAGAGTCACCTTTTGGCTTTTATATCCGCTCTGGTGTATCTAGTGCTTCCTCTTTGATCAAGCTTACTTCAGCTCCAGTGTCTACTATCAACCGCACGGTTGTGGTTTTACTTATATCTAATAGTAGCTCTTCCACTGAAACCTTATCCCTTATATGTGGTTTTTCTGCTTGAGAGCACCCTGAAGTATTTTGAGAGATTTTATTTAATGTCGAACCGGGGATTTTTCGGTTGACAATGTGTCGTTTCCCGAATGTGTGGCTTCCCATCGGCGCTGCTGCTGACATGTGGACACGGTATGCCCTTTTCTGCCACAAAACTCGCACATATTTTGTATGTGGTTAATTCTTGGTTCCCGATTTGGAGGTCCCCAACGATCATTGTTGCTTGTGTTTCTATGTTCCGGTGGTGCTTTACCATTTTGCTTACAATATTGGGCTTCATGGCTCTTTATTCTGCAGTTAATACAAAAGGGAGTATTCTCCTGCTGGTAAGAATAATTTTGGCATGTAGGAGGACTTCCTTAAGATTTCCTTGTCATACTGGCTTGATTACAGCACCAATTATTTTCAGAGTTTCCGTCGATATTAAAAGATACTGAATGTACCCTTGATGGCTCAGGTATGGGAGGTATACTAAATTCAGTTTTTATGTTAGGCTTCCCTAGCTCATTTGCGTAAGGGTAAGGAGAAAAATTTACACTATTGTGTATAGGGTGACCATAGGCATTTGAAAAATTTGTGCTATTTTGTCAACATAAGTGATCCATTTGGAACGATTATGTCGGGAGAGGAATGTAATTTGTGGGTTTTGGTAAGAAAAGGAGTCGTTGTGGCAGTCTTTCCATATCTAATGTCTTTTGAATGAGATTTTCTAAAAAATGTTCATTCAAAGCAAGTAAATAGGCGCTTAGATGGAGATTAGTTGCACCACTCTTTATGGAAGCCATAGCAAAGTCTTCAATTTGTTGTTTTACTACTTTAGAGTTTTCCGCTCTGTATTTACTCTTTATTCTATTAGTAAATGAATTAAACGACTCCCGTGGATATTGTCGGCAAGTTATTAACTTGTTTAGTAATTCGTGATGTGTTTCACCGGGTAAATACGTTCGGGAAAGCAATTGTTCCACGTCCTCAAATTTCGTAAGAGCACTGGATGCGATCAATTGATAAGCAGTTCCTCTCAACCTAGTTGGGAAAATTTGCATAAAAGCTGTCTTTTCCTCTTCTCCTAGACACTGCTGTACCTGTTTACAGCAGCCTATGAACGTTTGTAACTCGGTGAGAATTTGTGCACTTATTTCTCCAGAGAACAGGGGCACCCCAGTTTTAGTGTTTTTTCGTAGTTTAAAAACATTTTGCCAGTTTTGTTTGCTTAATCTATGTTGGAAATGTGTTGAGTATTTTCACTCGAATTTGGTGTGGTTAGTGGCTGTTTGGGTATTAAAGCGTCCAAACTATGAGCTCGTGCAATTAAGCAAATCAAACTATGCATTCTGAAGCGTTTACCTGAACGGTGTTCGCGGTACCAATTTATAGAAGGTCTACCTTGGGGTGTACTTCCCTCTGCTTTTGCGCTATCAGGAGAGCTGGTATTGCCGAAAGATAATGAATTTACTTATACCTCAAAATCTGAGCAAGAAGGGCTTTGATCGGGGCATGAAAGCAATCCCAATAGAAGTTTAACGAGTGTGAAGTAGTTTAACTAATTCTTCAGTGAACATTGAATGGAGAGGTGTTTTTGTCCCTTCTTTAGACTGAGTTCAATTAATGTATTATACCTACCTATATAGCTTATTTGGAAAGGGAGAGGGCAATAAGTGCTAGCGAATTTCTCTCTTGAAATGTTCTGAATTTCCCGAAGAAATTCGGCTAATCGGTTTTGCCTCCTTTACAAAATTTAGGTATAAAACTTACTTAAGGTAGTTTCGGTTTGTTGTAGATCTCTCTGGCCAATTTTTGTGTCCAACTTCTTTCTCTTTTTATGCCTTTGAAGCTGATAAATTTCGGATGACGGGTGTTCCGTTTATTCTTATTGATGGCTGGTTGAATTAGACTAGAAGTGCCATAACGTCCTTCCTTGGACGCTAGTTTTGGGGGTAAGATATTCTTACGCTCACTTCTATGTAGGTTCGAGGATCAAGGTTTTTCAAGTGTTATATAAATTCACTTCCTTGATCCAACCGGCTGCGCACATTTGTTGAATGATTTTTATTCCTTCTTTCTTGTGTCGTCTAATTCCTCCCATGCTTATCGTTGTGAACGTTGAGTTGAGTGGAGTAGCTTGTAGAACGCTCAGCTCCCGGTGAAGATGTGGAGTAGCTAGTAGAAGCTCAGCTCCTATTGATGATGTGGAGTAGCTTGTATAGAAGCTCAGCTCAGGAATGAAAATAACTGACTACTGTACATAACGGATTAAAATCGTTTACTACTCATTTCTTTTACATTTTCTTACTCTATATATACAAATTGTTCTTACATGGAAAATTTCATACTTACTTCCCAGTACGGAAGATGTGCAATTTACTTCCGACTGTTTTTTACTTCCGACTTAACACTTTGTGTACATAATGTTCATCTTGTACAAAGTTTTAAGTCACGCATATTACATTCTTGAATTTATTAAATCGCGGCACTCGTCACGTTTGTATACATACAAATATTTTGCAAGAACCAGAATCACTTGCCGTTTGTTATTTATTTATGATGTAATTCTCGGGTTACATTTAATTAACATCTTGCTAGTTGCTACCTACATACATATGTTCTAACTCCGGCGCAAGGCCGTCGTTTTGTAATTTGAGACTTCTTGCGCGCAGGGGTATTGCGACATCTTCGCTGTTTTACATGAAGAATACTTGACGTAGGTCAGTGATTGAAATTCTTCATGCAGCGAAAATGATGTAGTAGATAAATATGTATGTTTTTAGTTATGCATTGCAATAAATATATTTTCTTCCTACATGATGTAGGTATGCACAATGTTACAGTCAAGCTGCTCAGTAAATTTTTTTGTTCCTGCTCAATTCCTTCAATATTTAAGTTTCGTACTTACATGTTGCTTGTTCTTTCTGTGACACGATTCTCCAAAAGTTGTTTATGTCCGTACTGGATTAATCATTCCACACGAAATACGTAGATGTCGCTTGCCCTTTTTCCATGCCACGTAACAATATCCTAGCTGAAATCACAGGGTATACTAAGTTTGTACTGCCGTTTGTAACACACAGAAATAATGCTGGTGGAGCAAAATGGGTTGGACACCTAAGTATATTATTAAAAGTTCTTTCAATTTTTGCATGTCATTCTGTCCATCCGTCCATCCGTCTGCCCATCTTCACGATAACTCTATAACGCATTCACATAGAGAGCTGAAATTTTGCGCAAAAAAGCTGGAATTGGTCTAAGACCAATTCTTGTGATACCCTAAATGATTGATCGTTTGAAATTTCGTATGGTCACCCATCTACGCAAGTTAGATCTTTGAAGTGGTTTTTAATATACCTATCTCTAGAACAGTTCGCGGACCAGCAGAAACGATTATAACCAATTTTATAGAATTGCAAATTCTGAAGATCGTTTTACGTAAAAGTATTAAATTGTTATATGGCCCCACCAAGAAGGGGTTGCCTGATTTAATCCATTTTATAAATAATATTTACTATTTTTGTGAAAACATTATGTACAAAATTGCAACGCTCTACATTGGCGCGTTTCCAGGCTGTGTCCAAGTATCTAGTGACAGATTGACATGCAAACATTATAATAACTTTAAATTTTATGCATGGATGTCTGTTAAGAAAAGGCTCCTTTGTCTTGCCTATATTTTCTTAGCCTTAAAACGCAGATGGTATAAACGGCACTTGAACCGATATACCAAGGCTAATACAGTTCCCTGGCTTGCTAGCTGTTATGGATGGTGGTATAAACGGCACTTTAACCGAATACCAAAAGCCTGCAAAACTAGAAGGGTCACGCAATACTGAATAAAACGCTCTAAATTTGATTCACAACTGATAATTTATTAATTACTCGTCGTGAATCTATATTCAAATTAGCTAACATTACTACTTATTCTACCAAAAAACAAAAGAAAGCAATATTCACTTAAGAATTTCCGATACTGCTTATCTAGCGAAATTTCAAGTTGCATGCAAAATAAATTCCTCAGCTATTGCTGGGTGTCAACTTTCTTTAGATTATAATGACTAAGAATTTATTTTGCATGAAGCGAGGTGAATGAATTTAGCGCCAGGTGAATGAAATTTGCTTTCCTATTACAATAATAATATGAATCTTTATTCATGCCTGACCTACATATAAAATTATGAATTAATGGTATATACATATACATCTTGTTTGTTTTTACAATTTCAATTGAATTTCTTTATATAAGAATTAAGATAGGATTAGATTAATCTGATATGAACATGCACAATTTAACATTCTCCTCGCGTTGAATCTTCGTTCGAAGATTCAAATGACTAGACGTTGATACTGAAGTCAACTTCCGTAGATTGCCTGAGTGGGGGCTTAGGCCGTTTCGATTTTTTCCTACAATCATCTCGATTCTTGAATATCAGGATGGCGATGAAGAGTAAAATTAGTCCGAGCGAAAGATAGCTAATGGTAAATTGATGGATATTGTGGGAATGAGTCTTCTTTATTGTTTCCTCTTGGAGCTGTGAGGAGACCAATCTCATCAATTCTTCCAGTTGGTCTTCTTGGACTTCGTAGGGATTTAGGTTACCGATGACTGGATGTAGCTGTTCTGGTGTGGGGATTTTGCTTAACTCACTTAACCTCTTGTAGGATGTCCTAATGCTGCTAGGATATGTATGTATTCCTCGAATTGTCAGTAAGTCATGCTTGATGACGCAATCTGGCATCATCTTTAAAAGGCCAGAACCTGTTAAAGTCAGCGGGATGGTTTCCTCGTTACACCAAGCATTTGTAGTGGTGGGTTGCTTGACTGCGAAGATCCATTGGTTTCGATTATTGAGCTGAATCCAAGCAGGACTGTTCTCTATTTATTCCATTTCACATTTTCTATATGGTGAATTGTTGAATAGATTCACTTCGCATGAGCAATCGGCCGCCCCCTTTTGATATATAGGATGGTTCAAATTATGAGCTCCTCTGTCGACATACGGGATGACAGTTCCTGTTTTGTCATTGGGTAATATTGATCCCTGTGTGGACTGAGAGCGATGTATGTAGCGCAAGGCCGTACAGCTACAAGCACTTCATTAATTGACACAGGTATCGGTATCATCTGGAACAAGTCAAACCTTTCCAGAGTGACCAGCGGCATTCTGATTTTAACTATTACGTGGTTGTTAGTTACTCCTGATTCTGCGGACATTGTTTTATATAGTTCCACAATATCATTCTGATCTGCGGGTAATTGCAATCCTGGTGGTAGGTGATTCTTGACCATGACAAGTTCGTTACGTAATTGTTGAGGCGTCACAAGTAATGGACTGATTCTGCCGTGGTGTATGTCTGTTAATACGTCGATTATTGAAGACTGCATTCTCTGAAGATGGGATATTATGAACATCATTTGGATGGATAGGGTTGTAAATAATTGGCTGATTTTTAACTCATACGTTTCTTCTCCGGTGTGGTTTATGTGGTTTATCAAGTGGGTGATTTGGACGTCTAACTCCTTAAATTTCTTCTCTGCAGCTAGTTGATCCTTTTTCAAGACGTTAATCGTTGCGTCAATTACTGACGTCTGATTTTTCAGTAGCGTTAGAAGATGTTCTTCATTTTCATTGATGGTATCTATGGTTTCAGATATTTTTTTTTGCATATTCAGAGTCAAGGACCCCAACAAGTGAATTGGCCAAGTTTCCGAAAATGTCAATAGCACCTCGTTTTTTTCTTCTGGTGGACAGGAGCATATTGTCGGCCTGTAACTCTTCTTCAATCTGCTGAAGTTGTGTTACTATCTGGATGCATGTGCTCCTTGTTTTACTTTGCTGGCACAAGTCATGTAACGCCTTCGTTCCATTTGATAATACCGAAAGCTCCATCCAATATGGTTTCAAATCGTAATAAACTATTAAATTCCGTTCGGTTGATATGAAATTTATTTTGCCAATATTTGCGAAATGTATCCCCGGTTTAGGATCGAAGCTCTCGATATCGATGCTTGCTCCAAGTCCGGGCGGTAGAACCAAACAAGCCAATTATAGTGCTGCAATTGCAGCGCCATAAGACTGTCGTCGTCGTTTCTTGGGCACTTGATCCTTGTCGACATTGCTTGTCCCTTGAGGCGACTCTTCTTTTTCTGTAATTTCTTCGGCCATATCATTATTGTTCATTGAAGACTCGTTATGATCTACCTCCTCACACGGCAATGGTGACAGCTTGTGAATAGGTCTGCGAAGTATACCTTTATCTGTTTTACGTCAGCAACTCTAACATAACCATCGTTTCCCTTATGTGTTTGAAGAATTCTCCCAAGTGGCCATTTCATGACTGGAAGATTATCATCTTGTATATAGTCCCGGGATCTATGTTCTGGCAACGCTCTTTCCACTTGAGTCGATATTGCAGTTCATTTAAATATTCTCGGGACCATCGTCTCCAAAATTCGTGTTTCATATTAGACACTAGCCTCCATCTAGCTAGCAGACTAGTTTTCAATTGCTTGGCACTTGCATCTATGGGTGCCGTTAATGGTTCACCTACTAAGAAATGACCCGGAGTGATAGCAGTCAAGTCATTAGGGTCATTTGACATCTGCGTTAGTGGCCTAGAGTTCAAAATTGCTTCTATTTCGATCATTAGTGTCTCCAGCTCCTCATAAGTTAGAGATCGGGCTGAAGTTGTCTTTATAAGTAAATGCTTTGCGGATTTTACAGCAGCTTCCCATAGCCCACCGAAGTGTGGTGCTCTTGGTGGAATGAAGTGGAAATCGATTCCTCTTTTACTGCAAGTTCCTGCTATGGTTTCCCTCGCTGCTTCAGAATGGATGGCCTCGGACATTTCGCGTAGTTGGTTTCTTGCGCCAACGAAATTGGTTGCGTTGTCGCAGTGTAAGTTCTTACAATTTCCTCTGCGGCCCATGAATCGCCTTAATGCCCCAATAAAAGCTTCTGTTGACAAGTCACTGACTATTTCTAAGTGGACGGCCTTTGTTGCAAAACAGCAGAAAACAGCGATGTATGCCTTGTGAGGTCTCTTTCCCCGAATTTTGTAATGTACCCATTTTGGCCCACAAAAGTAAACACCGGGGTTAACGAATGGTCGTGCTGGTTGAACTCTTGCGGAAAGCAAATTGCCCATGATCTGTGTCAGCATTTTTGGTTTGGCTCTTGCACATATTACACAATGCTGAACAATTTATCTCGCGATTGACTTTCCCTTTATTGGCCAGAAGCATTGTCTTGTATCGGCCAGCAAGGCTTGCGGGCCAGAGTGCAGATTCTCCTTATGAATTGTTAACATCAATAGTTTTGTTAACGAATCTGAATAGGGCAAAATCATAGGATATTTTGCATCATATTCTAGTACTGAATCCTTTAAACGACCGCCCACTCTGATGATGCCTTTGTCATCAACAAATGGTTTAAGACCTTTTACACAACTTCCCTTGTTTAATTCATGATCTTTCTTTAATTGTTTTATTTCCTCCTTGAACTCATCTTCTTGTATGGCTCTTATTATGATGCATAAGGCTTCATTTAATTCTCGACAAGTGATGAAGCGATGGTTTGGCCGTGATTTTACTGGAATTTGGCATTCCCTACAAATCGAATCATATAAGCAATGATACATTGAAGCTTCCGAAATGATCCCCCAGGATTGGTTTTGTATATTATACTGGATATATCTTCTGCTGTAGTGATTGCGGGCAAGGCTGTACGCTTCCTTTCTAACTGACACTCAATCTTGGTTTGATAAGCCGTAGGCCATACGGTTTCACTGCCGTGCAGGAATGTTGGCCCATAGAACCAAAGATGACATGTTTCTAATTTGTCTGGCTCCAGCCCTCTGTAGAGTACATCGGCTGGATTATCCTTTGATCTCACATGATGCCATTGTGCCGCTATGGTTAATTCTTGAATTGCACCAATCCGATTAGCAACAAATGTTTGATATGATGTGGGTGATGAAGTTATCCATGATAACACTATTTCCGAATCTGACCAGAAATAGATTGGTACTTCTTCCCAGTTGAGTTCCTTCCTTACACGGTTTGCAAGTTCGGCTGCTACTAGAGCTGCACATAGTTCCAAACGGGGAACAGTTTGTTTTTGTAGTGGTGCTACGCGAGATTTAGCGCATACTAGTCTCACAATAATTCTGCCATCTTTACTGATCGATCGGATATAGAGTGCAGCGCCATAGGCCTTTTCTGAGGCATCTGAGAACACATGGACTTGCATATGCCTTGGAACTTCCTTTGCAAATACGTGCCTAGGAAATGTGACGTTATTTAAGGTTGACAGAGTGGTCCTGAAATTAAGCCATCTTGTATGAAGTTCCAGTGGTAAGGCTGCATCCAAGTCAATTTTTAGTTGCCAAAGTTGTTGCGTAAAGATCTTAGCGGTGACTACTACTGGTGCCAGTACACATAAAGGGGCGAAAAGTTTGGCTATGTCAGAAGTGACTATTCTTTTAGTGATCCTGGATCCTTGGTTAGGGATTGCTTTAATTCTGAATTGATCTGACTTGGGCAGCCATGTTAGTCCTAACGTCTTTATCTTTTCTTCTGTGCTATTTTCGAAGTGAAGATCTATTTCTTGATCCTCTGGTGGAACGCCTTGTAACAATTGGGCGTGATTGGCACACTATTTGCTCAATCAAAAACCTGCGCCTTGTAGAAGTTTCGTAAGTTCCTTCTGCATTATTATGGCTGTCAGCAAATTGTCTGATCCTGTAATGCAATCATCCACATAGAAGTCATTTTTCAGGATCTCGGCACCATATGGACATCTAATTTTCTTGAGCCAATTTCTGAAGGCATTTTGTTGCCAGATAAGGTGCCGGTCGAGTACCATATGTGACTGTACATAGTCGGTAAATTTTTAATGATTCTCTTGGATCATTTCTCCAGAAAATTAGCTGATATTTCTGGTCGGCTTCGTCCAGCAGTATCTGTCGGTAAATCATTTGAATGCCTGCTTGAATACATATCGTGGTAGCCGAAACCGCAGCAGTAGTGAAAATAAGTCACTTTGAACTGTTGGTCCTGCCCACAAGATATCATTTAAATACAATTGAGATGACGTCTTCATGGATGCATCGAACACCACTCTTAATTTAGTGGAGCTACTATCGGGTTTTAGAACTCAATGGTGCGGAAGGAAGTAATGGGGCCATTGGATGCTATCGCCATTTATTTCCTTCATGTGTCCGAGATCAATATACTCTGTTATGAATTCCACATCCTGAGACCTTAAGGCTGCATCCTTGGCAAATTCTCTTTCTAAAGCGAGAAATCCGTTCAATGCCATGCTTCTGGACTCGCCCAATTTTGTTGATTCCTCATGAAATGGTAAATTAACAATAAATCGTCCGCTGTCATCTCTACCGACTGTTTGCGTGAAGTGAGTTTCACATCGCCTTTCTTCTTGAGTGAATTTGTCCTTTGCTGCAGCAACTTCTTCAAGTTTCCAAAATCTTTGAATAAGTTTATCTGTTTGTTCGGGCTCTGAACATATACCACATGTAGGGGCAGATGTTTCAATCTGATCGATCTTGCCTGTCAATACCCATCCAAGAACAGTATTTTGTAGCATTGGATGATTATTTGCTAACTTGATTTGTCCAACGGACAGTAGGTTGTAATAAAACTCTGCTCCCAAAAGCAAATCAATTGAGTCGGTTATATTGAATTTAGAGTCGGCAAGTCTGATATTTTTAGGTATGTCCCAATCAGAGATGTCAAATGTCTGCGTTGGTTGTGGCGCGATTATTTTTGGCAGCACAAAGGCTTCTACTCTTGTTGCATAATTGTTCATTGTTGATTCTAACAGCAAATTAACCTTATGTTGGATTCTTCCTTTCTTATTTCCGACACCATGTATGGTGATTCTTTCTGAACTTGGTGCCAAATTTAATTTCTTAATAACCCTTTCTGTTATTATATTAACTTGAGAGCCTGAATCAGGAATGGCTCTACATTCTATTGTGTCTCTCTTGTCAGATAGGAGTTTGACAATGGCTGTGCCCAGGAGAACATAACGTCTTGGTTTTTGGTTTGCGAGTGTTGCTACTATGGCTGGTTGATAACCTGGTGTATCAGCCTTTTGTAACAGTACATCTACTGAAGATGAGCTTCTTGGTGATTTGACATCAGATTTTGCTGCCTTTCCTGATGGTTCTAGATGTACAAGCGTATAGTGTTTTTTGGTGCATTTAGTACATCCTCGAAGTATGCACTGGCTGCTGCTGTGACCAGGCTTGAGACAATTAAAACACAAGTTATGATTGCGTACAAAGCTCAGTCGACTGGCTGGTGTCAATTTCAAAAACTGGGGGCATCCAAAAAGAGGATGGCTCCCTTTACATGACATATATGATGCCCGACTTGAAGTGGATAATATTATCGAAGTTAGTGCCTTGGAGTTGCCATGTCTTCTTTGGTAATCGTCAATTTTATACTTAGTGCCGAGTGCTTCGAGTGCTTGAAATCTGGTTTCCAGAAATGATAGAAATACCTTTATACTCTGTATTTCTCTGGGCCTTGATAGTGATTGCTCATTTAGAGTGTACGTGTTTCTGTCAAGCTTCTTTGTCAAGATAGGAAGCAAGAGTGGATCCCAATCTGCCGTTGAAACGCTTAAATTCTGCAATCCTAACAGACACTCTTTTGTAGTATCATGTAGCGATTTTATTGTAACAGCTGAAGGATGATCGTTCACATGTGCTGACTGAGATAATAACTTGTTATTGAGTGCTGTTACCAACAGTCTGCGATTGTTATAACGATCCTTTAAGGCCTGCCAAGCAGCTGTATAGTTTTCTTCTGAGGCCGTAAAGTGCCTTATTAATCTTTCTGCTTCTCCAGCTAAGTTGGCCTTGAGATACCATAACTCCTGACAATTTGGCATTGGTTGATTGTGCACCATCTGAGTGAACATGTCGTGAAACTGGGTCCACTTCAGGTAATCACCATCGAATCTCGGGAGTGTTAACTTGGGCAGTTTCAGTATTGCACTTGAATTGCCGTTTGATAACTGGGATGACTGCATTGTTGTTGCACTAAGGCTGTCACGTTTAGTTGCTAATAATACCAAGCAGTTATCCACTTCCTCTTGCATTTTCATGAATTGTTCTGCATCATAGCCCTCCTTGATTGGGCCTTCAGTCAGTTCCCATATTTTATAATCACACTCTTCAATCTGTGCTCACTGTTAACTGGTGGAGTTGATTTTTTGATCATAGTACTGTCTTGGCTGTTCTTGTCCACTTGTAGCAGCTAAATAGAGCACATGTCGTTATGGTCACTTTCCTCTCTTGTTCATCCTTCTTGTAATTGTTTATAATGTTTTGGATCTCCTGTCCATAAGTTGTTTGCTGTTTCACTAAAGCGTCGAATGATGTCATCTTGCGTGATCGAAGATTATACATTCAGATATGTTGAATGGTTAATGGAGATGATGTTCGTGAGTCAAGCGTTCCACTTGATCACGTCGGGGTCACGAAATGTTAAGACAAGGCTCCTTTGTCTTGCCTATATTTTCTTATCCTTAAAACGCAGATGGTATAAACGGCACTTGAACCGATATACCAAGGCTAATACAGTTGCCTGGCTTGCTAGCTGTTATGGATGGTGGTATAATCGGCACTTTAACCGAATACCAAAAGCCTGAAAACTAGAAGGGTTACGCGATACTGAAAAAAACGCTCTAAATTTGATTAACAACTGATAATTTATTAATTACACTCGCCGTGAATTTATATTCAAATTTTGCTAACATTACTACTTATTCTACCAAAAACAAAAGAAAGCAATATTCACTTAAGAATTTCCGATACTGCTTATCTAGCGAAATTTCAAGTTGCATGCAAAATAAATTCCTCAGCTATTGCTGGGTGTCAACTTTCTTTAGATTATAATGACTAAGAATTTATTTTGCATGAAGCGAGGTGAATGAATTTAGCGCCAGGTGAATGAAATTAGGTTTCCTATTACAATGATAATATGAACCTTTATTCATGCCTGACCTACATATAAAATTATGAATTAATGGTATATACATATATATCTTGTTTGTTTTTACAATTTCAATTGAATGTCTTTATATAAGAATTAAGATAGGATTAGATTAATCTGTTATGAACATGCACAATTTAACAATGTCCAATCCATTTTCCTCTACCATAACTATTTCGAGGTGTTACAAACGGAATGAAAACCTTAGTATACTTTTTAGATTTCATCTAGGGTAAAACTAGATTTCATCTATGGTAGAAATAGTAAATTAAAGTTTGAAAATGGCGCAATTCTGGCAACTCCTGCATCATGACACTGGTTGGGAACGCGTCAATGTAGAGAGCTGAAATTTTATACGTGGTTATTTCATAGCAATAGTAATTTTTTTTTAAATGGACTAAATTGGGCATTCCTTTCTTGGTGTTGCTTACAAAACTTGGGTTTTCACTACATATTTCGAAACTGCCTAAGAAAAGTCGGCATGGAAAGCTCAAATTTTCTACACGGCGTTTTCATTTAAATTGCGAATACATGCTTCTTAGTGTTGCCATACACAATTTTGGTTTTTCAATATATTTTTGGACGTACTTGAAAATGCACAGCATTTTCATAAAAGTGGTAACTAAAACTTCAAAATATATATATATACATATACAAATATATATATATACAAAGCATTCGGTTTTCACTTTATTTAACTTTTATTTTCATTTAGGGTATAATATTATTGATCTTAGACCAATTATAACTTTTTTTCATGCTTTTTAATAGTTTTTATTATTATTGTTTATGGCGGTTCCCTGGATTTTTTTTTATTTATTCACTTTCAAGCTCTTCTAAGGGTTGTCTGTCGTCCGCCATTAAGGCAATTTATTGGTAGGTGCATGCAGAGTTAAAAATTTGAGATTATTTTTAAAACTTCCGGAAAGTTTCAAGGTATTTGGTCTTAAAATATATAATGTATAAAAACAACAAACGGTAAGAATTTTAGCTTTTTGAATAAGTTTCGATTTAATTTAAATCTTTGTAAATGTCTTAAATTCTCTGTAAACTTGAAAGTTCAGAATTAGGTCTAGTTTTCCCTTATTTTTCATTTCACACCGAAAGGGTATATTTTTAAGTGTCTTCTGGTCTGAATAATTTTTTTAATTTAAAACTTATGAAAGTCTAAATTTTTTCAAAACTGTGAAAGTATTTAATAATGAGTTCCAAATATTTCATATAACAGAATTGAAACTAATGAAGTTAGATTTTTAAAACTTTTTCAACTTAAATAATAAAAACTAACGGGATTGTTGAGATAATGAAACCAAAACAGTTTTACTATTTGAGTCAGTTAATTAGAAGTAGGTATTCGTGGAGTGCAGTTCACTTTTTAGTTAGTGGTTGAATCTCATTTCTCATGTAAGTAAAAAATATTTTTATTACATTTGTATATTAGATAAAAAATCAAATAATAAATATATAAGTATATAAATATTGTAAGTCAATATTACTTCCACCCAGACTTTTTAATAAAATTTACCACAAAGAACTGTATCTAGAAAGACACAGAAAAACAAGCAAAAAAGCTAGAATTGGTCTAAGACCAATTCTTATGATACCCTAGATGAATGCCCGTATGAAATTTCGTATTGACGCCCTTCTGTGCAAGTTTGATTTTTGAAGTGGTTTTTCACATATATTTCTAGAAAGGTTCGTCGGACAGAAAAAATGTTTATAACTAATTTTATAGAATTTCGTATTCTGAAGAAGTTTTTAGTACAATAAAAATGTCTTGGAATTATCGTTTTCGCAGTATTTGTAAAAAACCTAAATTTTTATATGGCAACATCAAGACGGACTTGCCCGATCTAGTCCATTTTTGCCATTTTATTTGCTACTGTAGTAAAAACGTGATGTACCAAATTTCAGCTCTCTATATTGATGTGTTCTCAGGCAGTGTCTAAATATATAGTTATATAGTGGAAAACGAAATTTTTGTATGGCAACTCCACGAAGGACTTGCCCGATTTGTCTCATTCTCGAACTTAATTTTACTTTTTTGTTGAAAGTCCGTGTAAAAAATTTCAGCTCTCTAAGTATACGCGTTCTCGAGTTATCGTGCGCACAGACGGACGGACGGACGGACGGACATGCAAAAATCAAAATAACTTTTAATGTTATGAATAGGTGTCCAATCCATTTTGCTCTGCCATCATTATTTCGAGGTGCTACAAACGGAATGACAAACTTAGTATACCCCTATGATTTCATCTAGGGTATAACAACCGCTAAATACGAGCAGGCCCGTACTCGTTAGAAGAATATATAGGGCAACGGGAAATATATTAACAGTTAATAGTGAAGTATGTTTTTTTTTTATTGATTACTACCCAGCAAACAATTTTTATCTTCCGCAATACAGAAAACGTTTCGCCCTTGGAGATATCTCCATCTTCTATGATATCGTATTCGTATTGAGGAGAATACTTCATTCGGTATAAAATGGTCCGCACATGCGATACCCCTAGGAGAGATTTTGGTGTGACGACAAGCAAATAAGAATGCGATTCGCGGGAAGGACTCTGTCCGCTGCATGCAGGAAATGCTGTTGGATGATCTGGTCAATGTTATGTTCGCTGCAGGAGGTGAACATTTTAAGACACGTGCTTCTAAATAATTGAAACAAAGTTAGACATTACAATAATGTTAATTTTTATAGGGAATTTGTGCTCAGTATTTCCTTTTATTGAGATATATGATAAGATCTGCAATAATTACAATTATGCAGTATCGCATATACTTAAATAATGAATCCAGACATTACATAGTTATTGTTTTCAAAAATGGATAACTTTTGTTATAATTGCTTACCTTTTAATAGGCTGCTGAAGAAATATGTTGGTTTGTCCTTAGTGCCATTTCAAGTATAGTTCCTCGACAATTCGTCCGTCATGCACTTCCTCAAATTGAAACGTAGGAGATCAGTAGGTGTTTCCCTCCCACACCGACTAAATATATGTTTCTGCAATTTATTCAAAGTTTTAATTGTATTTTCATGCCCAGAAGTAAAATGTTATATATTTGCTACTTACAAGTTGAGATCAGGCTTTGGGATTGTCCAGTAGCAATTTATCAAATTCTGATAATGCAGCCATTGTGTTGATTGGAAGTTCAGGTAAAAGTTTCTCTTCCTCCAAAAGTGCCGTATTCCAGGGAGCCGCCTTTTTGCAATCTCTTATCTCCTCTGTAAGAGTGACAACTTCTTGCGTTAATCTTAGTATTATCGCCTAGTTTTTTCCTGCTGGCCATCCAGTTTTTTCAGCATACGCTGGTTACTTTCCTTCTCGGTTTTTATATCATTCCGCAACTCACTGAGTGCATTCAGTAATTCCTGGATGTAATTAGTTGCAACCGACGATTAAGAGGGTTGTTCTTGAAGTTGCGATGGATCTAATACAAGTACCACACTGCCCACAGCTGCACTTGCATCACATTGCTCGAATTGCTGTGTTGATGTTACTGATAGTGGTTTATCTATTAGTGACAAACTAATGTAATTGAAATGCATCTTTACAAATAAGGATTAATAGATACCTGGATTAATATTCAGAAACTCGCTGTATCCAAAAATTTCTTGCGTTTGAGTTTTTAATGAGTTGCCCTCTGTCTCTTCAGGCACTTGCGAGAGCAAGTTGCTCTCTTGTTCTTCAGACGCTTGACTGAATAAGTTGTTCTCTTCCTCTTCATGTTGTTCCTGCCATACAATGTGCATGTAATCTAACGCTATTCGTTGCACTATATCAATATTTAATTTTTCCAATGCAGTAAGACATAGTACATTGTGATGGTCTGGATGGCTTCGCATTCGGAAATACTCATTTGTCCTCTTTGGATAATATTTTAGAGGACGGAATACCAGTCGGTTCATAAACATTTCTCCTTTTTCTGTGCATTTAATGCATGAAGTGTGCCCAGTATTCCCTTTCACACTTAATAAGAAGGATCGATCTGGTGCATCACAAATAAAGGAACTTATACAAACTTTATATTGTTTGTTTTCAAAACTGAATCCGTTCTTCTCGATATCTTGAAATGCAGATATGAAGGACTCCAAATACTGATTGATTGAGGGTGCTTTTGAATATCTTTCATACGCACCAATCAAAGGAACTTGTGTTGAACCTACAATATTGAATAAAATGGGCCATAATTGTAAGCTGGAACCTTTGGCGATTGGCAACCCATCTATATTAACATCTATGTATACTTCATCTTGAAGATATGAATTACTTATAAAAAATCTGTAAAGCTGTTTTCAGACTATAATAAATAAATTTTCCATTTCCCATACTAATTGTGCAGCAATCAGCCGGTGTCATTTTTAAAGTTCTCACGTCAATAGAGACACTTTTATCCAAACTTCTAAATATTTGTAATAGTCCGTTTGCTGCACCATTACTAATATTGTGTTTTACTATCCAACCGGATAAATTATTTCTAACATCAACTATGTTGGTAGATGGACCTAAATTTTCACATATTTGTTTGTTACTAAATTATGAACTTCCTTTTACACAGTCGGAATCAGAAGAGCTCGATTGAAACAGACAGAGATTTTGAATTTAATTTTCGGGAATTTTTATATCGTATGCTTCACTCACTAACTCCCTCCTTTGCATTTCAGGTGGTTCTTTACAATTATCGCCAGGATCGTTATAAATGGACACGAAAAGCTTTTTCGTCTTTCTCGCTATTCTCTTTCTTTTATTTTGAGACGACGATAATATTTTTCTATAGAAAACAGTAATAATTCAATCCAAAATTAAAAAATGTCCGAATAATGACAATAGGTTTGTTCACGTACTCAGATTTGGGTGAATGCATTACAAAATTTTCAGCCAAAACCTGAAATATTGAAAAGTATGCTGACGTCTCAATTCCCCTTTTATAAAGTTTAATTCGAAGTCCCCCCAAGAGAAAGCTCAACCCAAAAATATCCAAGAACGAATTCCCCCGAGAAGTAGGGGAACAGACCTAATATTTTAAATGGAAAAAAAAAACAAAAACAAAATAAAGAGCTTAACGCTAAACTACTAACCATTTGCACAGTATCATATATCCACCTCCAAAATTTTCAGAAGCACTTTTTGCACCAGAATATATTGCGCACAAAATAAAACTTTTGTTTTCCCTTCATTTTCGCGTTTCACTTTTATTTCCCGCACCACACTTAAGGAATAACTTGCTGACACTTGAGAAGTTTTAAACAAAATGGAAGAAATTTTCAAGTGGCGTCATGTTATTGATAATTTATCGCCTTCATGTAAAAAAGAAGATATGCTTGTTGCGGATTTATGAGAAGGAAGATATAGCACCAATGCTTGTCTTCTTTCTGATACACTAGGAACAAAGAGATATCCCTACTTCATCAGGAATAAAACAAAATAGAGCTACGCCTTACCCATGTCTTCTTATTATCCCCACCAAGAATTTTCAAGTGACGCTATGTTATTGCTTCCTTATCGCCTTCATGTAAAAAAGAAGATATGCTTGTTGTGGGTTTATGAGAAAGAAGAAAAGTAGAGGTACGCATCATCCTTGCCTTCGTATTATCCTCACCAAGAGTTTTCAAGTGACGCTACGCTATTGATAATTTTTCGGTTTCAGGTAAAAACGAACACAAAGTCAGCGTGTGTAACAAATTGGAAGTTTTCCTAGAATAAAATTTGGAAATAACTTAGAAACACAATTACGCCCTTTTTCATTTTTTATAGAATAGTAAATTTCGGCATTCTAAAGTATAAATAAATTCTTATTTTTGACTTAAGCTCATATATATAATTTTATATTTATTTATAAGTATAGCTACATATCGCACTCGAAAAAAATTAAATTAAAATCTACCAAAACTTCCTTTTAAAACTTCACTGCCTTAAATTGAGAAAACTTTAGTTTAGCTTGAAAACAAATTTTCTCTAAAATTTCAACTCCACCACCTCAAATTCAGATAACTTTAATTTAAATTTAAAACTCAATATATTGTACTTAAATTGAAACTTGCCGGTTTAAACCTAGGTTTTTTTTTTCAAACTAAGTGGAAATATCAATGTGAGACTGATTTGTCTTAATAATTTTAATACTTTGTATATGTTTTAATGTCAAACGTTTCAGAAATGGAATTACATATAACCTAAAAGTCTTAATTTAGCCTCAAATAATTAACCTCACGCGTGAAGCTATGATTATTAAAAGCAGCGTTTATGTTTTCTCAACAATGTATATATTTTAAAGGACTACGGTAATATATCCTAATTTGATGACAATTTATTTCAGTTACTTTTATTTATTTTTTTGTGTCCATCCTTCTGAAGATATATTGATCATGTTGCTGTTGACGTTATAGGTCTGGATAAAATATGTGTTTCTACCATGATGCTTCAGAGCAGAACAAGTCTTGCCAAAATTTAGTTACATAGGTTACATACAATACCGACAACTTACATCTAGATGTGCAAAACCTCACAAAAACGCAGTCCAACTAAAACGAGCTATGGCCCTCTAATAGAAAGCTCTACACATTCTCTCCCTCTCTGCTGTAGTATGCCACATAAATGCTTCGCAATGATAGCTTTCTTCGCTTGAATATAAAGCCAAAGAGCTTTCAAAAAGTGAAGAAGTGAAGATCAAAAAAATTAAAACATTTCATCCCTTTTCTGACCAAAAAGCAATTGAGAATTTATAGTCGATCGTTTCCATTTAATGTTTTTAATAATAAACCATTCGCTACATAATGTTGCGACTTAGGTGTCCAATGCCAACCATTAGGTCAATACATCAATATATTATCCTAAACAATATATTATTTTATCAAAATATGAGCTTGAAAATATGAAATTCCGTAAACCAAAAAATAATTTAATTCCATTCATTTCAATTGCATTTAAAAAATCACTCTCACATTATAATAAAATGCAATTAAGCATGAATTGCGTTTTATTATCAGGCAGACATTTCATTCTCACCATATGCATACATGCCTACAATCTTGTCTTCTTTTTCTTTTCCCTATGTACACTGCACATGACGTATATCACTTAATTCCTCAAATATAATTGCATGGATGTATATACATACAATCATTCTTGCGCTCTTAAAATTAATATCTTAAGACGGGCACAACTGAATATCAAATTTCTGTTTCCTTGATGCATATGCATTTCATCAATACTTGTTTGCATTTCATTCAGTACGATTTTCAAACATTGTGAGAAAGTAAAACTTTTCATGGGTATTTGGGGGCAGGTAGGCCTATCTTCTACGAGTTTACTTTTTAACACCGTCCAGAAAAGTTCGCTCAAAAAACAGTCGGCAATTTAACCCGAGTAGTGAAATTTTTAATAAAGAATATAATGTCAATATAGAGAAGAATTATAAAGAGAATTAAAAAAAAAAAAAATAGACGGCGAATTTAATAAAAATAAAAGGCTCTGATAAAAAATAATATGTATTAAATATAAAAGATAACTAAACATAAAAATTATACAACTAATGTAAAAAATAAAAAAATTAAAACCAGTGAATTGTTTGTTTATATTTATCTGTCGTTTGCTCCGAACTTTAGTCGTCAAACGCGTCTTCCTGGACGGTCCAGGAAGCACGAGCGACAGGATCAATATTACAATAGCAAAATTTTCTTTATTGATTACATTTATAAGTTATATATAATAAAGTATTAAACTAAACTAACTTTGCAAAGGCACAGCTTTTTCTTCATGATCTTACATGTTACATGATATGTTGAGAATTTATGACCGAAATTTTATCTTGAATGTCAATTTAATGATTCTGAAATAATAATAATAAGCCTGAAAAATTTTGGTATTTCCTTCTATGTGGTAGAATTCTGTTTATGTATTCATTGTGTCATTGAAGTAATAATTCTGAAATATTTTTGAAGGGGGTTTGGCCATTGGCGGCTAGTGATAAAATAAACAAATGAGGCCAGGAAAAATTATTTTAAACACTACTACTTACTAGTTGATAGCAAGATATCTTTTTTGCGAAATCTAAAGTAAATAGATCCAATGTAACAAAGTATATAAAATGTAAATAAAAAATTATAATTTTTTCACATATCAGATGTGAATATAAATTTATTGTACTATCAAGAAAGACCGTCTCCAATTTAATTTCCCATGGTAAATCATTTACTGTATATGAATCAAGTTCATCTCGATCTAAGTTCTCAATTTTGTTCTCATAAAATTTTGTATGTTTCAAAGAACCCAATTCAATAAGATTAGCACAGTCGGAGTTAGTTTAACTGGAAAATTCGGAAAAATTTATAAGTTTGTGTAAGCTTAGCAACAAAGCAAAGATAAGAGTATGCACAGATTTCTCGCTTGTTCACATCTAAATTAGTGCTAGAACAATTAATCTGGAAAAACCTGTTGATTGTATAATTTCGAAAAAAAAAACAAAAAAAAAAAGAACAATAAAAGTACAACAGTATTTCCAAGTGACCGCAGAGGTAACTGCCTACACTCGTTTTGTTTAGAGGGGTGTCGCCTGTAGCCCTAATCCCTTTATTACTACGTACTATGATAGTACTTGTAAAACAGATAAACCCTTATTTTTAAAAACTTTTCCTTAATCTCCATTGAAAAATTTGAGTTTAAAGTAGATTAAATGAAAAACAATCGCATATCTCCTTGTTTCCTAACTACTTCTGTTAACTTTGATAATACGGTGAACTAAGCTGAGTTCTGTATCAATCCAGAAGCGATGCGATTTAGATTTAATGCTACTTATTAGATGATCTGTCACATCTTTTTATTATTAGAAATCTTATTAATTTTAATATTACGAATAACTTTTCAGTATATTAAATATATCTTTAGAACTACATATGTACATATATAAATTGAAAGTGGTGCAAGGCCATTTTTTTTACGACGAAATTTTGAAATGTTAAATTCAATTAAAAAAATAATTTAAAAATATTTGTAGGATCTAACAGTGAACTTTTGTGTATTTTGAATTTAAATATAGCGTAAATTTATTAACCAGTTATGTTTATTAAAGAATTGCGAAGGAAATAGAAATACTATACCCAAATGCACTTGACGACTTTCAAAGAAAACGGCTCAAATTCGTTGTTGTTTTATTATATAAAAAAAAATTATAGGGGCAAGCTTCATATGTCATTATATTTGTGCTTTATTGATTAAAAAAAAAAAATGATTGAACAACCATGCAAAAACTAAAAATTTTTTCCATAAAATGCTTTTTTTTAAAAAAAAGCACCAGTTAGTCAGTTTTCGATAAATCTACAGTTTTTATATTATTTTTAATTATAAAATAATAAAAAATAATATTCAAATAATTTATTTATATATAAATATTATGCAAAATGTATTATATATCGATGATAGTTTATTTGTCTAATAGTTATAGTACACTACGAGGTGCGGCGAAGCGAAGCGAGACTAGGCTAGGCACTTGAGCGTGGCGAAGTGAAGATACACCTTGAGGTGTAGTGTTCACTACAAGGCGTTCAGTTTCTTGGTAAAGCGCGAAGTGAGAGCATAAATTATGTCATCAGATTCTGACGAAGAAATTTTGTGTTTGTCAATGCATTTTTCATATAAGTGTACTTCTACTTGAACTTCAACCCGCTAAATACGAAACGTTTAGAATTTGGTAAATTCCGTAATGATCTATCTACTGATTTTGATAGATTCTTCCAATATATGAGACTCGATTATATGAAAGAGAAAACATATAAAAATATGCCAGCTTTCAAAATTAGCACGCTGCACCTGCCGAAAAATGTAAAATTTCATTCCCCAGCGGGATACCTCGAGGTTTTTCGCCATATCGCGCACTGACACAGAGTTGTTATGAACACTGTCATAGTACAGCATGCAATCACTTTATTTCCTCAACTCTTGATATAGCCTTGCTTTGCCTCGCCTCGCCTAGACCATTAAACGAAAATGAGACAATAACTAAATTGCATCTAGGGTATAAAAAATACATTATCAAATAAGACTTGTGGACCACTTCCTTAGCGAGATTTAAAACTGTTATCTCCATCTTTTAAAAAATCTTTCCGCTGTTGCCATAAAAACCAAAATTACAATATGCCGCCTATAGATACTGTGTCACTATTATTCCAATGAACGAAAATTCGACATTAATGCTGCTTTCTAGGCAACCACCAATCTTGCCAAAGGAAAACTGCAGTGTGTCAAGATCTTACGCTCCTCACTTTGCTTTCTTCTGCTGAACAAAGGAATGGGCATTTAAAGATTCATCGCTCTTGCCAGGTAAAACAGAGGATTCACCAGGCTCATATATAAGTAAAATTATAGAAGCTGGACACGTACAAATAATATCGCTAAAAAAGTGGCCTTTCTAAAAATTGGTAGTATATATATATATATATATATATGCATTATTATTATTCACTCTATTTTGTTTGGCAAGTACATAATTAGGTTTTCTTAGAAATAGGAAGTATTTAAGTATTATAAAATATTTTTAAAATCGTTTGCATAATTAGGAAAATGAAATATTCCATTTCGGAAACGTGTATCTCATGTCCGAATTTTACTCAATCCCTTGTAAAATATTAACCCTCTTGTAAACGACTTTTTATTATCTGGCGATTTATCGCGCATTAAAATATTAAATGTTTGCTAAAAGGTTTGCTCGCTAGGTCTTAACCAGACTAAATTATCCATAAATTGATCTTATTTATATAAATATTTTTCTCTTTTATTTTTTTGAGTAGCAAATTTTTCAATGACTTTTTGATTGAAATCTGATATTTCGGTGATAATTTCCTTTGGATAGATAACACAGCAAGTGCATTTAACCCTTCTTACCTCATCGTATTTCTTAAAAATAGCTTTACTCTTTATACTGAAACATCGCTCCACTTCACGAGTTGCAACAGGGGCTGTTAAAGCCACTTCAATTAAATTTGATACTTCCGAAAAAGTAATTACTAAATCATTACTGTGTAAAAATTTCATAAATTGCGAGAAAGTTGAGAAGCCGTTAAATGTGTTGTTATTATATATCACATGTAGTTCGTTTTTGAGTTTTTCTCTGCTAAGCATGGGATAATCTTTTATTAATGGATTAATGTGTATCTCGGGAAAATTTTCTTTAAAATTGCTAGATTCTTTCCAATCAACAAGACAGAATAACCGAAATATTTCACTCTTCTCAAAACGTTCTTTAATTTGATTATTTGTGATATCACATACCTCCTTCATCTCCATTTCTAATGGAATGTCTTGGTCTAACCTAGGTCTTTTGATGTTAATATATCGCAGTTTTCTTCCAAAGAAACCCTAAAGTTTTGTGACTTTTTCAAGCAGACACTTTTTATTTGTCATCAATATGCATATAAATAGTGCATATCGCAGTCAATTTATCAAATGGTTGTCAGAGTTTGTAGTGAAAAATTGTTAAGCGTGTGATAATGAGTAGGCTCCAGTATAGCGTGTGTGTTTATGTATACGGTGAGTTACTAGAAAGTGGAAGTAAGGCAAGAAGAATACACATGCAGAGATATCCTGACAGAAATTGTCCCAAGTTGTTATGGTAGTATGATAGAGTGATGCACTTGGACGTGAAGTCCAGACTGCCAGCATGAGTTGACAGATTACTCGGTGGACAGCGTTAACTGCAGGGCGGCACTATAGCTCGCCTCGGCTATTGGCGGAGAGTTTGCGGAGGTTCCACGAAAACGCTGTAGCACCAGCCATATACAATATAATTCGTGCCTTCAAACAAGAAAGAAGCACACATTCGGTCCTGAAGGGACTATTACACCACTTACCCATACCTTAGTCAAGGTGCAGATGTTTTGCCTTCAGCTGCATTGCCACATATCTACCCTATGACACTGAGGGCAGCAGTCATTTTGTTTAGCGTCCCTTCCTTTTTTATATTCCACTCTCGATTACTTGTTTGTTCCTTGATTCTCGCTTAAATTTTTCTCCCTATCTCCTTCCTGGCTCAAAAATACTTTTTTCAAACTGCCGATTCATCTTCTTCTTTTTCAACTCGTCTTTTCTGTCGGGCACTTGCCCCCGACAGACTTGAGACGTATGCTCGAGTCTCGTCGACAACACATTCGCCGTGTGGCCCACGCTATGTGCTGCTGCTAGCCGTCACCACAACAGGGCAGGGTAGTCTAGACCAACTGTGGTCTAGGCGACTCTGTAAAATGGTCGACTGAGCTAGCCGCTTTTAAAAACAAATGTCTCATCGCTGCGGGCGCCCAATGTGTGACTCGTCCCAATACCCATGAAAGCATTTCCATCACTCAAACCAGACAGATGCGACGGTTTGTCCACGACAGTCTGATTTGCTCGAGAGGTGACGAATCGAAGGCACATCCATGAACTTCCGCTAGTCGTTGATCAGCCCTCGCCATCACTCTCTGTGTCGGAAGCTAGAGGTGCACTGACAAGTTGGTAACGCAAAAACTCCCGCCGGTCAGCCCCCCTTTGCCTTTCTTCACCGAGATGTCGAGAGCACTTCGTGGTCAGGAACCTGACCAGCTGGTCGCAAAGCTTTCCCAGCCCTGACATCTCACTCTGATCTCCGACCGACGATTGTTCAAGGGTGTATCTTCAAGGCGTCGTCGAGGTAATGACATGGCCGATTTTCTTCCTTAAATTTATAAAGACCGTAGACAAGGTTGAATTCCAACAAGTATATCACCCACCATTGACGAGGCAATAGGAGTTAAGCTGCCTGGATGCCTTCTTAGGGCTACCAGAATCTAGATTTGGTGCTATTATGGCCGACTGTTGCCGATTAGAGGAATGTTGAACAAGGATAGGAAAGAAAAATTCTCCTAATGAGGCTGTTCTAGAAGGGATTAGAAAGAGTTTATCTCATCATAAGGGATAGAGGTAGGTTGACGAGGTTGAATTCTAACAGGCATACCACCCACCATTGACGAGGAAATAGGAGGGCTTCGCGATATCCTACAGTTTACCAGTTTAGTTGGCTGGATGGCTTCTTAGGGCTACAGCAGGTAAGTATAACAGGTTTTCCAGTAAAATGGGGCTCGGTCAGGGCTTGATGTCCTTTGCATGATAAACACCGAGTATTTTTCCCTGCAGGTCATCAAGCTCGTAGAGACTTTACAAATTTACGTGTTAGTTTAGCACTAGTCTGCTGCTGGAAATTCCTTTGGGCAAAATTCAGTCTGAATACTTCTAGACCCACTTTGAAATTAACAGGATTCGCTCTGAGATTATAAGCTTTTGAACCCTGCTAGAGTGCGTACCTTAAGTTCTCCTGCACTCTCGCACGGATCAATCTCAGTTTGTCTTCAGCATTTACTCTTAGAGGCGCATTAAGCGTTCCGAGACTCCTAAGTATTGAATAGGGGCCCGCATTATCAATCATCTGTTGACTGCAGAGTGTTCGGTAGTGGAGAAGCCAGAGGATTGGTGGAAAGACCTCCTAAGGGAGCTAGCTACATGACTCAACTTCGCATCCCACTTGGTATGTTCCTTCCGGATGTACGCTTTAATCCCTAACAATAGAGACTTTTTCACTCGCTCTGAGGCGTTTGCTTGTGGCGAGTAAACTGCCGCTCGCAAGTGTTTCACCCCATACTTGTTCAGTAATCTGGCGAACTGAGCTGAGCAAAACTGGACTCCATTGTCAGACACTATCCATATTGAAAGTAGATGTCTTTCTCATTGGTTTGAGAAGCGGAAACTTAGAAAAGTGGTCTAGAATTATCAGTATGCAGACGTTTCCTTTCACTGACCTGGGATATGGTCCTAGAAAGTCGATGTACAGCTTTTGCCATGGTCTGTCTGTCACAAACTTGACTCCCATAGGTGGTCTAAGTATAGTATTGAGGGCTTTGTTTCTTTGACACGTCACAGGCTCCTTAATCTTTCCAGTGTTTTCCCTATACCTCGGTGAGAAGTTAGTGGCGGATCATCCGCTCTTGAAATAACATCGGAGACTAGGCCTCGTGGAATCCAAAGCTTCCAATCTTCTTCCTCCTGAATCGGATCGCCTGTTTTCGGAACAGTCCGAATATAAACGAAGTCATCCTTGACGCAAAGGTCTGGTAGTTTACCAGAAGCTGATTTAACTTTATGCCTCAGCTCCTCATACTCGCGTACTCCAACGAGTTGAAATATGGTGAACTAAGATCAAAAGGTCAACTTCCAGGCCAGGATCTTCAGGTGTTGTTAAGCTGTCACAATGAGTCCATGACAGCACATCAGGTACGACATTCAGGCTTCCTTTTCGGTGGTCAATGGTGAAGTCGAAACCTTGTAGCTTCAAACTCGACTGAGTCTACCGCTAAGGTCCTTTTGAGACATCAGCCATTTCAAACTCGCATGATCAGTCCCTATCTTAAACGGCATAATTTCTACGAAGGGCCGGAACTTCTGCACACTTAATAAGGCTGCTAAGCATTCCTGCTCTGCGATGGTGTAATTGCGTTGTGCTGAGTTCAACTTTTTCGAGACGTAGGATGGAGCAGAGGTAAGTTTTTGCTTCAACGATTCCAGAGATGTCTGGGCTTCGGGTGTCGATTGGAACTGACTAGGATTCTTCAACGTGTCTGTGATGGAGGCAGGTAAAGCAGCATTTTTCAGAATGAATTGTCGGTACCATCCAGCCATACCTAGTGCGCGTCGGGCTTACCGTACAGTTTTATGTGACGGATAGTCAACAATGGCTGAGAACTTATCTGGGTCAGGCCTTATTCCTTCCTTCCCGATAATAAAACCCAAGTACTTAGTCTCCTTAATGCAAAACTTACTCTTCTCAACGTTAATAGTGAGTCCAGCCTTCCTCAAACAATCCTCTACACGGGCTAGCAGTGTGTGATGGGAGTCAAAGTCTGATAACAGAATTAATAAATCGTCTAAACAGACGAGGACATTCTCACGAAGATCGAAAGGGCTGACATTATCCATGAGGCGGTACATAGTTTGTGGAGCATTGCAAAGGTCGAATGGCATCACGCTCTACTGATAAAGAGGATGACCAGGTACTGTAAACGCGGTCTTCTCTGTGGACTCAGTGTCTAGTGGGAACTGCCAGAAAGCGTCTTTGAGGTCCAGGCTTGTGATGAAGTTTGCGCATCTACTTGCGGCAGCGGACAGGCTTCCATCTTAGTAACGTTGACTTTCCTGGCATCAAAACAAAGCCGGACCTTTCCAGGCTTCCTCACCAGTACCACTGGAGAGGTCCAAGGATTCTGGCTAGGCTCTATCACACCCAGCGATAGCATTCGTCTTAGTTCAGCATCCATCAAATTCTGTACGGCCGGTGATATAGGATAAAAACGTTGCTTTATCGGAGTTGCGTAATTCGTCTCGATCCTGTAAGTGACCAGAGATGTTTTTGCTAAGCCCAACGAGGCGAAGGAAGGAAAAAGCTGTTTAATAGCTTCTAGACGTTTCAGATCTATAGCAGGAAGGACATGACAGTCGGTGTCAGGGGTAGCTATTAGACTTGGTTTCACTTCTGCAACTATACCCAGGACATCTGGAGCCAACCCAAATAGACGCCAAAAGTCTATTCCTAGATATAGTACCTGTGTGATCCCAGGAACCACGTAAAGATGCACGACACGGAAATATGTGCCAGTTTCTTTTTTTCTTGTTTCATTCGTCCACAGCATACCCGCCAACGAACGGTCCATCGTTTCTTTCTCTTTCCAAGGTTAAGGTCAAGATACATAATTGCTGCTAGTTCCGCTACTGAGGAGAAAACACGGTCTCATATTGCATTGTAGTTTTGCAGACGCGTATATTTAAGCGTCATCGGATATAACAAGGCTCACACCCACTCGTCATATAACTGAGCTTGGTGGCCGTTTTAATACAGAAACGACAGGAGGCCGAGTCCCCTGCTCAGTAACATTGTCAACAAAAAATGCTGTTGGTTTTATCGGAACGTCGAATATTAAAGACTCTTCCAAACAAGTATCTATTAGTGTCGTGGGCTCCCTACAGCTGGAAACGGGAGCTTGAAAATCTGCAGAGAAGTCAATCAGGTTCCCTGCTTTTACTAAAAGATTGTCAAAAGTCGTATTACTGTCAGCCGGATGGCCGATATCACCAAAGTCGCTGAGTGATATTAACGGACGACAGTCTAGTGATTCGTCGTTTAGGTCTGCTGATTGAGCGGACCGTCATCTCACAGATTCACGACTCTGTCTAGCCAGTTGGCCAACAACGACATGCCTCCGTGAGAACACAATCAAAAAAATTGTGAGGCCACCTACTATTTCCATAGCAAAAGCCCAGCGGCAAAGATCAATTCAAAAAAATTTCAAAAAACTCGACAATTGTTCCAACTTGAGGCTTGACCGAAGTCAAACCTAAAGTCGAACTGAAGAAAGTAGTCTGTGAAGCGCAATGCTGATCAAGGTGAAAGCTGTATAAGAGGAAAGCATGCATACTTGATAGATGAATTTTGTTGGTTTTTTGTTATGGTGGTATGATTTTAAGGGAGTTTTGAGCATTGGCATATCCTTCTGAAAGATAGTGCGAGTATGTGGAACGGTATGAAGTCATTATATTTGGAGTGATGTGCACGCATTGTGAGTTTAGTCCACAAGGAGGATACTATTTATAAATAGGCACATTCTTCTGCGATATAATAATTTTGAGAATTTTGGCTGTGTGGGTACTGTAGTAGATGCTAGGCGGATGGTCAACGATGCAATCGAAGTTATGTACTCATGTAAGTCAGAATAATAAAATCTCAGACATAGGATGTGAGAGGAGAAAGACAGACATAGCCTTGCCCAAGGGCGAATGGATGTCTTAATTGGTGTATGAATAAGTTGATAGAAAACGGAAATCAGGTATGTATGTTAGTAGTGCTTATATGGTTAGTATGCATGGTCAGCTATAAGATCCAAATGGTGAATCTCGAAGCCACTCCAGACTGAATTGGGCACATCTTAACCTTCACGTGGTCCCCCTGGCAGCGCCCATAAAGATTGTATTACCTGTATAGGCCAAGTACAATTCTTTTAGACGTTGCAAATAAGATCTAGGCCCGAACGGAGTTACCAGTACGGTTTAAAAAAGCATATCTTGCATGAAGATATGAAACTGGGAGTATTCATGGTCCGTTGATCATGCTTTACGAAAGCCATACCAAATGGGCGGCCCGACATTGGCTAACTTGGTACTACGGAGGAGCCCCAAATAGAGCTGCATTTAGTAGCGATATTTGCCTCATCATTGGGAAGGCCCCCTTGTGGGAGCATCGTAGTGGTTGTGGTAGCCCATATGCGGGCAGAGAGAGATTGTCTGAGTCTACATGACTAGGCGAACATTCTTCTCTAAACAGAGTAGTTTGTTCTTTTGATAAAATTGCATACTGCGTCCGTGAATTTGAAGGATGAACGCTTGTTATTGTATGCTTAGAGGATTGGCTTTCGGCGTGGAGTTGTCTAAATCAACCGGGTGCCGTGACCCACAGATCGGAAGAGATTTTAGATAGGTCTCGCTTCGACCAGTAAGTCCAATGTCAAGCATGCACTGACATAAACTGGTACTCTTGAAACAGAATATAATATATTCTGCCTCTTGAGGGCGTTGATTGTCGCTTGTCTACTAATCCGTGCATTATGGTGCCGTGAGATTAAGCTACAACTAGCAGGTGCTCACGTAAAACCATAAGACATTTCTGAATAAAAACAATATCAAAAACTCTACGGTACTAAAATCACAATAAAAAAAATGTAAATCACAATCGAAGAACTTTACTTTAAACATAATTCAAAAACTCGCGGAAACTTTACTCTACTTTACTCTACTCAAATTAATTCAGATAACAAAACCAGTCAGACTATGGTCCTCAAGTAACCTTCACTGGATATGAGGCTTGAGGTCTGAGTCCCCAGCAAAAGCCACAATTATACCACCGAAGTCCAACTGAGGTGGCCCCACGTTGGCCACCATTTAGTTATGCTTGTATAACACTATGCAAGCGTAAAACGTGTCAAACCCACAAACTTTACTCTAAAAAACAAATAATTTATATAACAACAACAGCTAGACTCAGGTCCGCCTCCTTTAACTTCTACTAGATATGAGACTACCGAGTCAAACAATGAGCTAACAGCCAAGTGTCCATATCTTCAAGCAATCTCAGTCCCCATCATCTGGCAGATTTAGACGCCGAAGTCTAACTGAGGTGGCCCTAGCTTGGGCGCCATTTTGTTATGGTAGTACGATAGAGCGATGTACTTGGACGTGAAGTCCAGACTGTCAGCATGAGCGTACAGATTACTCGGTGGACAGCGTTCAGTGCAGGGCGGCACGCTAGCTCGCCTCGGCTATTGGCGGAGAGTGTGGGGAGGTTCCACGAAAACCTGCCGCTGTGCCTTATACAAAACAATTCGTACCCTCAAGCCAAAAAGAAGCACACAATCTGTTCTGGAGGGCCCATTACACCACTTATCCCTACCTCAGTGAAGGCGCCTTCAGCTGCGTTGCCCGATATCCACCCTATGGCACTGATGGCAGCAGTCATTTTGTACAGTGTCATTTCTTTTTATATATTCCACTCGCGATTACTTGTTTGTTCCTTGATTCTTGCTTAAATTTTTCTCCCTATCTTCTTCCTGGCTCAAAAAGACTTTTTCAATCTGCCGATTGTTCTTCTACTTTTTCAACTCGTCTTTTCTGTCGGGCACTCGTCCCCGTCAGACTTGAGGCGTATGGTGGAGTCTCGTCGAAAACACATTCGCCGTGTGGCCCACGCTATGTGCCGTCGGGTAGCATACTGTTGCCTGCAGTACTCTACGACCATAACAATGTGCCACGTTCTTTCAGACGTTATATAACGATCTTTTGAATACTGGATCTCTTATTATTACTTTTATGAAGATGAGTGTCTGTTTAAATAAAATATTATGAACTGATGAGTTCTACTTCAGAATTGGCCGGATTCCTAAATCTTCGCAATTGATGTAATAATTTTGAAGTGGCTCGGTTTTAGATTTAAAATTATATAAAGTTACTTCCTTGTCTAAAGTCTTTAGAATTTTAACATGAGCGATGCCTTTTGCGGGTATGATGAAATTTGCTATATAAATTCCATCCTAAATTTCTTCATTCAAACCTATGCTATCTTCAGTAATGTTGGCTTTTATTACTTGTGTATTATTTCAGTTCTAGCTGGAATTTTTATCTCTTTCAAGTTAGGTAATTTAGTGCACATTGGCAGAATGTATTTTGCATCATTAAAAAAATTGAAATGGTAAAATTGTAACAATTTATTTTACAGCAATTTTTTGTGAGAAAGTCTCTTCCTAATATTACACTGGTCATTACAGGAAATGTTTCGTCGACAATGTGGAATTCTTGTGGGATATCTTGATTATCTATATTTATATTTGCACTTATTGTGCCTAGGGAATTGGATTATGATTACGTGATACTTTTGAAATTGAGAGAAATAGAAAAAAGGATTATTAAAAAGAAATTAAAAACCATATTCATTCGAAACGAATCTAACCTCTGTACCACCGCAGTGTGCTGAAAAAGAAAAAAAGAGAAAGGAAGAAGAGGAAGCGTTTCGTGTTAGCAGAAAGCCTTACGCTCATCGGTACTTCTTCAAAATCAAATCTTTCTCAAAAAGCATGTAACAAGAATTTTATAAATTTTCATAAGTTTCGTAAGTTTTTTTAATTTCACTGTACCACAGAACAAGAATCCTATCAGGGGCCAGACACGGCTTTTGGGGAAATTTCGCGCTCTGTTTCTTTTCCACAAGAAAACGAGAAATTTTGTGCTCTCTTTCCCTTAGCTTTCTCATTACAATCTCTTTTTCTTGGGCAGCGCCCAGCAGGTTAAACTCAGGCAGCCGACGCCACCATAATAATATCACAGTAGGCAAGAGTATAGGCATACTCGCAAATGGAGAAAGAAGAACTTTAAGAACTTTTATTTTTAATGATTCTAAATCGAATTTAGAAATGCAAGAAAAATAAATACTCGTAAATGTTTGGATGCAGTTGCAGTGACTCCTAGTTCCGATTATTGGTGGGTCGCGCAATGCAATGCAATACGTGGGTATGTGTATGCACTAGCTAGAAATCGTGTCGGGTCCTACCTCCGAAATCAATTTGAGATTTTTGTGCCAAGTGTTTTGTAACAGTGACTTACAAAATTAGAATTTTTGTGAAAATATATTTTCAAATGTTGAAATATTTTAGGGTTGCTTTTTTTATGCACTTTACAAAGTTCTAATTGGGGCCCGACTCCAGTTGCCTCTTTATTCGACCCGCCTCTGGGTGAACTGTGAACTGTCACTGACACATTGAAGAACCAAAACAAAACTTACTTGAAAAATATCTTTCCGGGATTATTTCGGCGAGGAAATGTGTACACATTTATTAAATTAACTCCAAAATTTAAGTTTAATCACTAAATTGTCAGTCAAATTCTTTTGTTTAAAATTAACACAATAACCGGAACAATTGAACTTTTTAGATAACCCACAAAATACAAAACCGCGCAAAATACGAATCTGTCGTATAATTTGAATTGACATAATTGACAATAGCAAGTTAAACTTGGTTAAATTCTTGTTGCCTTTCCACCCCTTCGACTAAAAATCGAGTTTCCCCCACACCGATAGGGTTTTTGCACAATATTTCACTTCCTTGTTGTAAGTTGTCTCAGGTGTTACGTTAAACGCTTAATCTCCGGTTTTATGGCCTCAGGATGAGAAATAGACCGATACATGAAATGTTTTTATTCACTTTTACCCGATTAAAAAACTGAGTTAAATGGATTTTCCCTTTCACTGCAAATACAAAATTTCTATAAATTGTTTTCTCTTAGCCAGGAATTCTTGATGAAATCATGCGTGGGTTAGTAGCTACGCCTATGGAGACCCTTGATCAATTTATTACGGGAGAAGTCACTAATCATCTGTTTGAAGATAGGCGCATTCCTTTCTCCGGCATTGATCTGATTTCTTTAAATATTCAACGTGGTAATTAACTCCTCTAAATTTTTATTAAAATAAAGTTAATTATAATATCAATAATTTATTTCAGCTAGGGATCACGGAATACCCTCCTACAATAACTATCGAGCGCTTTGCAATCTGAAAAGAGCGCAAACATGGCAAGATTTAAACAGGGAAATTCCACCAGAAGTTATCACCAGATTTAAAAAAATATACTCCACTGTAGACGATATTGATCTTTTTCCTGGAGCAATGACAGAGAGGCCTTTACAAGGCGGTCTCGTGGGTCCCACCTTGGCTTGCATAATTGGCATCCAATTCCGCCAGTTGAGAAAATGCGATAGATTTTGGTAAGCATGGTTAGACAAAAATTTAAAGTATAAGAGGTTTTCATTTGGCTTCTTTTTAGGTACGAAAACAATTTACCGGAAGTGAAATTCACAGAGGCACAATTGGCTGAAATTAGGAAGACCACGTTGGCAAAAGTTAGTTGTGAAAATCTAGAAGTTTCTGGTGATATGCAAAGAGCTGCTTTTGACCTCCCAAGCAATTTCTTGTAATTATGCATACAATTAGTAGAGCTAACCTCACATAAATATGTGGAATATTTTAGGAACCCTCGAGTACCATGTCATTCTATGCCGCAAATAGATCTCAGTGCATGGCGCGAAAACATTCAGGGCTGCCAGATTGGAAGTAGGCAAGTTAGAATTGGTGATTCGGCTTTCCCATCGCCATGTACTAGTTGCGTTTGTACTGTGGAAGGGGTATGAAGAAATAAATATTATTATTATTCATGTAATGTAATATACCGTACATTTAATTTAAAGCCTCAATGTGCATCATTGAGAATTACTGATTGTGCGCAGCTGTCACGCGAATGGCCTCGGGACTCTATTTTACGAGATGATGTATGCAGTTCTCAGTGCGGGCTTGCTTTACAGAGTGGGACTTTCTCAGCAGCCATTGCCGGTCTTAATCCACCTCCAACTAGGGTATCTAGATCACGAAGTCAGAGCCCTTTCGGCTTTAAGCTGCCAGACCTCACACCTTTTATAGCATCACTTTAATTTTATTGTACTCGTTTTATACTTATGTATAGTAGAAATAGGAGTAAGCAATGCATGCCATGGATCGTAACGATCTAACTAAACGTAATATGTATATAGTATATGCCAATACTTTTTAAATGAAAAGTGAGCACTTTCGGTTATTGATGTTATTGATTTTTTATTAAAAGAATTATTTAATGGACAGATCTGTAAATAAATTATTTGGAAGATATGAACGTTTTAAGCTTACATTAATCCGAAATTATCTAATCTGAAGAGAATTACAAAGCGGGAATATTTTTAAAAAGAAATTTAATAAACTCGCTTTTGTGTATTTTGCGCCATCAAGGAACTGTACTATAATTATCAGAGTTTTTTAGCAGGTAATGTTCAAGACTGCCGATCTTTTGACACAATGGTAGTTTAGTATTTCTTTGTATTCTGACAGTATATCGTTGTCGATGTCCGATATGTTCGGCAATAACTTTTTAATATCTGTTGCGCTTGCTCGTACCCGTTATTTGTTCAACTTTACGGTCCGATGAAATGGGTTATAGGTATGCGATTATATCATTGACTCAATAAATGGCATGACCAACAGGGCTAAACTTCCGAAACGGGGTCTCGCCCAATTAAATAACCACTATTATAGGATGATACCCTAAGTAATTCCACAACATACTATATAGGTCATTATATGCGGAAATGCTATTTAAGGACGAAAAGGACCTCCAAAGTTTGAAATCCCTTTTTAATATATCAAGAATTACAGGACATATCCCAACAAGATGGGTATCATTTTAAAGGTAATGTTATTACCTTTTAAAAGAGCTATAATACATTCCAATTTAAGTAGTACTTTTCGAGATATAACGGTTTTTTGAAAATTTTCCTATTTTTTTTTTTGGAAAAACGGTCATTTTTTTCGAAAAACCCGTTATTAAGATATACATTTTTTCTGATATGAGAAAGCCTAATTCCTAATCTTTAATTTGATATATAACATATCTACCTCTTTTAACTGTACAATTAGCTATACACAATTTTTCTTCTTAAGGTGCGTATCTTTGGAGCCATTATTTTGTTTTCATTTTTAAAATTCGGGACTGCTCACTGCAAATAACCGTTAAACAATTTTGATTTTTTAAATTAATTGTAAATAAAGAAAAGATTTGCCTTTTACAAAATATTTTTATGTAGTATTAGCGATATTTTAAAATTTTTGAACAAGGAAATATATGTGCGTCAAAAACATTTGTAGAAGAAATTAAAAGATTTTTAGTATGAGCTTGAACATATTTATTACGAATAGGAACAAAGAGTAAATTGTGGAAAACTTGATAGTCCTTAAAGGAAAGTATGTTCTACTTTGCGCCCGGATATACTTCCTTTATATCCTCAAGAAGAGTGATGAAAGGATCTTCTCCGTCTTTTTTCACCATCCTTCTCCAAAGAAACTCACATAAATGGAGATCTAAATTTTCCTTTCTCACCCCTCCTCTCGTTAGCCTGAACTTGAGGTGACGCCAGCTATTCTCAATAGTTTGCGTATGCGTTCCAGTGTACGGGTCAACAAAATTCTGCGAATGATTTACAGTTTTGTGTACATAGCCGTGCTCCGATAGATTTATATATCCCTTCCAGCAATCCGTAAAGATTTCACTTCCGGGTTGAACATGTTTTCTAATCAACTTGAGAAGTGTTTCCGCACTGCGATTGTTATTAGGACAGATCTCCAGTCTATAGTTTGTACTACCTCTTTCAATCATTCCCAAAATCCAGTTTCCTTCAACTATTCTGCCACGTTCAAATTTTCTCTTCCCAACTTTGGTTTCATCAATTTCTACGATGCAACCAGCGCCACCAATTTTACCATGTTCTTCATATTTGCGGTCTGATGAAATGGTAATATCGTCTACAATACTGCTCTCTTTAATTGTGGCTTGAAATGAATATTCATTAGCAAAGCAGTATGTAATAATCATACATGCTTGCGGGGATATATGATTATTTTCAATGTATTGGTAGCCCTGGCAATTTTATGACGTTTCCCGCGAAAGTTGCACACAAAACAGCCTAAATGGTGACCATCTTGCAATGTCATTTCTTTTCTGTGACGTCGGCAGTATTTTGTTTTTGGTAAAGGCCAATATTTGAAATCCATTCAATTGTTGAATCGTCATCCTTGATATGATGAAACAATTTCATTAAATTCCAACTGCAGCTAATAAAAACGAACTAAATAAGTACATAATTTCCGTAGCTAGTTTATTTTTCAATTACCTACCTTGTCATATTATAGATTTTAGGTATTCTAATAATTTGTCGCTAATAAAATAAGCTAGAGCTTTAAAAAACTCCGTTTTTACTCAAGCAGAAATAACACTCTACAAAGCAAAACAATTTCAAGAAATAATAAATTATTAGAGTAACGGTTTTTCGAATTTTAGCTTAGTGGTATACAAAACACAAACAGGCGTACCGGCTATATTAAGATTATATCGGGGTTATAGCTTGCGGGCTTTTTACTTGTCGGGATTTGTGACATTCAGAATATTTCACTGTACGTATTTTATTTGTCAATATATTGAAGTTGGGATTTTTGGTGACGCAATTTCATCACAGACCTGAGAAGTATTTTCATTATGTTCAATTAACTTAAAAAAACATAATTGTTTAACGGTTATTTGCAGTGAGCAGTTCGGAATTTTAAAAATGTAAACAAAATAATGTCTCCAAAAATACGCACCTTAAGAAGAAAAATTGTGTATAGCTAATTGTACAGTTAAAAGAGGTAGATATGTTATATATCAAATTAAAGGTTAGGAATTAGGCTTTCTCATGTCAGAAAAAAATGTATATCTTAATAACGGGTTTTTCGAAAAAAATGACCGTTTTACCCAAAAAAATAGGAAAATTTTCAAAAAACCGTTATATCTCGAAAAGTACTACTTAAATTGGAATGCATTATAGCTCCTTTAAAAGGTAATAGCATTACCTTTAAAATGATACCCATCTTGTTGGGATATGTCATATAATTCTTGATATATTGCAAAGGAATTTTCAAACTTTGAAGGTCCTTTTCGTCCTTAAATAGCATTTCCGCATATAATGACCTATATAGTATGTTGTGGAATCACTTAGGGTATCATCCTATAATAGTGGTTATTTAATTGGGCGAGACCCCGTTTCGGAAGTTTCTCCACAGCTTTTAAACAGCTCTGATAACAGACTAACAGCGTTTCAAACAGCTCTGATAACAGCTTATCAGCTTTTAAACAGCTCTGATAATAGCTTAACAGATTTTAAAATAGCTTTGATAACAGTTTAACAGCTTTTAAACAGCTCTTATAACAGCTCTGATAACAGCTTAACAACTTTTAAAGCAGCTCTGATAACAGCTTAACAGCTTTCCAAATAGCTCTAATAACAGTTCTGATAACAGCTTAACAGATTTCGGGCAGGTCTGATAACAGCTTAACAGCTTTTCAAGCAGGTCTGATAACAGATTAACAGCTCTGATAACAGATTAACAGCTCTGATAATAGCTTATCACCTTTTAAACAGCTCTTATAACAGCTTAACAGCTTTTAAACAGCTCTGATAAAAGCTTAACAGCTGCTAAAAAAAGCTCCGAGGACAGCTTAATAGCTTTCCAAATAGCTCTGATAGCAGGTTAACAGCTCTGATAACAGCTCTGATAACAGCTTAGCAGCTTTTCGAACAGGTCTCATAACAGCTTAACAGCTTTTCAAACAGGTCTGATAACAGGTAACGAAGCGTGCAGATTGTGCTTGGATATCTTCATTTATGGAAAGAAATCCAAAGTTATCCATACGTCAGGTTGAAGTCTGTTCGCTCGCAAGAGCGCAGGGATTGAATCGGCCAGCATTCGAGGATTTCTTAAAACTTTCAAGAATTGGTATGGCACAATATAATCCTCAAGAACGACCTGGAATCATGAGAGCGTAACTATTGTCGAATGTTCTAATACTGAGGGTTGTTTTTTCCTGCGGTACTAATAATGAAGGGCGTAAATAAAAAGCCAGAATTTAGTGATGGTATTCCCTCAAATTCAGTGATGGTCTTCTACCAAATTCAGTGATAGTATTCAACCAAATTTTGAAGTGTAAAAGCTGAAATCTTCCTATATCAATTTGGATCTTTTCTTTAAGTGGGTGGAAGAAGATTTCACACCTAAAAAGGCCCCCGGAAAACTATTACTAATTTTAGATGGGCATACTTCACACAGCAACGTTATTGAGAGCCAGAGATATTTTAAAAGCTGTTTGCCTGTTATCAAAACTGTTTGAAAAGCTGTTTACCTGTTATCAGACCTGTTTGAAAAGCTGCTACGCTATTAAGCTGTTAAGCTGCTATCAGAGCTGTTTGGAAAGCTATTAAGCTGGTATCAGAGCTATTTGGAAAGCTGGTAAGCTGTTATCAGAGCTGTTTGGAAAGCTGTTATCAGAGCTGTTTGGAAAGCTGTTAAGCTGTTATCAGAGCAGCTAAGTTGTTATCAGACCTGCTTGAAAAGCTGTTAAGTTATTATCAGACCTCTTCGAAAAGCCGTTAAGGTGTTATCAGAGCTCTTATCAGAGCTATTAAGCTGTTATTAGAGCTGTTTGGAAAACTGTTATGCTGTTATAAGAGCTGTTTTAAAAGCTGTTAAGTTGTTATCAGAGCTGTTTAAAAGCTGTTATCAGACTTGTTTGAAAAGCTGTTAAGCTGTTATCAGAGCTGTTTGAAAAGCTGTTAAGATGTTATCTGAACACACATCCGGTTGATCTCAAAGGTCGAGGTGACGTCAGAGGTCAGGGTCCAAATTAAACCTCCGAGGCCATGCGCCAAATATCCGTTTCAAAGCGCCATTGAAGACCAAACTCCGCCGCCAATACCACCACCACCACCACCCCCACTCACCACCACCACCGCCATAAAATATTATTCGGAAGTTCCGCACTTAGTAAGGCCATATGTAAAATATCATTTATTAAAAATTATTAATTCTAATAATCTTATGGTACTGAGCTTTATGTAATCAGAAGTTCCTCTGTTTGATGAATCTGTCGTTGAGACCAACATGTGCCAACAATGTAAGTTTACATCATCCATTATGAGGTCTCCAAGTATAAAAGTGAGAATTTCTAGTGCTAAGTTTAATCGCACTTCTTAAGGCATGCCTCGCAATTACTTTGTGTCAATGTTTGGTAGAATATAGTTTCACAACTTCTTTTAGGCATCTAGCAACTCCACAACATTCACGTGTATCTGGTCCATCCGTTGAATCATCACTTGACCAAGGGCAGCTTATATAGTGCTCACCAAATTTTGACTCGACTTTTGCAATATTTTCATATAATTTTAAAAATTTTAGCATTCTTGAATTTTTTGCTTATGCTCACCGAGTAAAATGCTATTATATTCTCTTAAGAACTCCTCAATATCCATCTTAACAGTTCAACATTCGGGAATACACTAACCACTAATCAATTTCTCATGCAATTTACTTTCCCCTTTTAGATTTTGTATAGAAAATACCAGATTCTTATAAAATTGCCTGCTACCTAGCAGATTTTGTAGAGAATATACTGTTACCAAATTCTTATAAAACTTTGTTTATCACTATCTTTATGATATGCTTTCTCATAGAACAAATTTTAGAAAATGATCCTCGGCTTCGTTTTGGAGATATGAATTTTTTTTATAATCAGTATATACCCTAACTAATTTTTTAACAGGTATTTACATCCCGATTTTTTTTATATAGAACATGTGGATTTATATAAGTCTTACTCATCAGGAAATCCATAAAATCTTGGATTTTGTTTGGAGCATACTTTTACCAGATGCTAATAAAATTTTCTTCTGTCTGTTAATTTTGTATGGAACATACTGCCACTAAATTCTTATAGCCTTTCATTTTGCTGATATTTATTTTCCGATCTAATAGAATGTACGTTCATGTAGAAAACAATGTATAGCTCGGTTTGTGCACATATGAATTTATATAAGGTTTATAAAAAAATGCAGGTACCAGATTCTTATAAAATGTGTTTCCACCTGTAAGATTATGTATGGAACATACTGTTACTAGAAGTCATCTTCATTACTGTTTAGTTACAGCTAATTATAATCCCCCACACAACTTGGACTACTCATCATCATCCAAGTGAACCCAAGAGCAGACACTTTCGGTTTCAAAGGTTAAGGTGACGTCAGAGGTCAAGGGCAAATTGCTGCTCCAAGCCCATGTGTCAAATACATATAAATAGTAGTTTCATAGCTTGTTTTTCAGTTGATATTTTGCTCTTTATCAAAACAGATCACTGTTTCTTGGCAAGCTAATTACGGAATAATTTCAACATGAGTTCTAAGGACACTACAAACCTTCTAAAGCCTACGGAAAAAAGGAGTAAAGAATATTCATATAGAGCTCAGTCTACATCTATGAAATCGTTGCTTTCCAGAAATAAAAAAGAAATTTTTGCATCCAAAAGCGAGTCGACTGTCCCCTACCAACAGGTCGAAAAATCAGAATATTCCAACAAAGATCGCAAAACGTAAAGACGGAGAGATGTTATTTGTGAAAATGATGCACAAGGAACCTTCTAAAGTCATGTTGGTCTAAAGGCATGAGGAATATTCATTATAAGGATCAGTCTATATCTATGAAATCTTGGCTTTCCTGAGCTAAAGAAAATAGACCTTAGACTTAAGCTATAATATTATTAAAACAAATTATTTAAATAAATGGCATTATAACCATAATATACAATTTTTATTTAAAATACATATTTTAGACTAGACTAGACTTAATATATTTTCTGCGACACACATCGCTTAATTGTGATAATTGAAGTAAGAATGATTATTGCTCACACCATTTGTCGCTTTCAGCCAAATTTGTTGTTTGCAGATGAAATGAACCTACTTTCCTTATGTAATCCATTGGTATTACTTTTGATATATATCATGAAGCTTTCTTAATCATATTATGTATTTTTTTCAGATATGGTAAGATTTAAAGATGAATAAATAATACTTCCATATCCTACTAGAGTTATATCATTCCAAATACCCACTCTCAACATCGCGGTTTTCACTATTGAACTTGAAGCATTATCAACTTTTTTTCAACCTTCCTGATACTCATACAACACCATTTCGAGGAGATAAATACCAAATACCATCCACCAAAACTTTTAACTTAATACATAAGTAGGTAATGGGACACTTGGGCCTGGCAACCAAAACCGGTTTTGGTGTGAGTTCATTAAATATGCAAAAGGCGTGTAATGGGTAGTTAATTGTATGTTATTGATGACGGGTGATTGTTAGTAGTCATTAGATATGCAAATGTTGAGTAATGAGTAGTTAATTGTATGTTGTTAGATGATTTATTGATAGGTAATTATTTGAGTCAGGTGCACACCTGACGTCACGCTGCACTCGCTGCTAGAGGCAAGCGGTGGGCTGAAAATAATCAAAGACCTTGTGCGATATGCAAATGAGACGCCGGCTTGAAAGCAATTAAGTTTACCGGTGAGTAGTGCTTTTTGTCACAAGCTTAAGAATTCGCAAACAATTTTTCATTTGGGAATGGTAAAGTAAACGACGGGGCTGCTGACCTTGAGCACTGTTAAACGAGCTGAAATGACGGGGAGTGGAAATAAACAAAGAAAACTGGTAGTAGTTGATTTATTGTTTTATTTAATTATTGACTGATTGGCTTTCCTAAACAACAACAAATGACATTGCGTCATGCATGTCTAGTGCCGGGCTTTTAATCCGGTCGTTTTCTTTTAAAACCATATGGAACAGAAGTATGGTCTTGCAGGAAGCGACGTTTCTCCGACCTGAGCTGATAATTTGTAAGTTCAGTGGTGGTAACTATCAAGTGTTCTTCTGTCCGTCGGATAGCAGAGGAGAGGACTGGAATGTTTTCACTGTCGCCTGGGTGTAAAGTCATATTTTTGATGTTTTCGAAGTTTATAATTTGAGAGACGTTATAATTTAAACAAAGACCTTTTACTTTACAAACACTTTGCATTGAATTATCCTTTGTCCTAAAGATGTTATAAGCATTATCTTTTGGACCTCCACTGACAAATTCTGTAATACAGCTGCCAACGCCATAGCATTCTAGTTCATCGGTCATGTCTCCCACAAATAGGCATATTCCGGTTCAACTTCACCATCTCGGCTTACGTAAATTACAGAGGCCGTGTCATAATACAATACTCTTTCACCAGCATTTCAATATAACTGTACAATTTGAGGCGCGCTTGCGAGGTCGTATAAGCTGCAATACAAACATTAACGGTTTTTAAATAGTCTGCGGCTTGATTTCTGTGTTCCCAATTTACTATGAGGGTATCTTTATTGTCTGGTAAAATATGACAAATTATAACAGCCGGATTAGTAAACATGGAATAAAGTTTTTCAGTCTTGTTAATTATACTTGTTTTAAGTTGATTTTCTCGTTGACCAAATTTACCCCAAAAGGAATTCAATATCAGTTTGGCTAACGATCTTAATCCAGGATTATTACCAATCTCCAAAAAATCTAATTATACACCTTTCTTTTCAAAAAAGTCTTGAATATACTTTAACTTGTTTTCCTCGGTATGATAATTAATTGGCCATGCGGATGCTTGTTGCTTCATTTTTATAAATTTATTCATCATATTCGTGAAAAGTCCTCCGCTGGATGTTGCAGTGTCGTATTGTTTTATTTCATAACTCAATATTTCATAGATTTTAAGAATTCGGTAGCCTTTTTCCAGAGATTTTCTGACTTCATCAATCACCCATGTACCCAATAATGCTCTTTCATTGTCATCATGGCTACAGTCCGCAACTTGCTCTTTAGTTTTGCTACAGGCATAACATAACGTAAACATTAATTTATTATTTTCCTTAATAGGTAAAACTGGATGCAATAACTTTTGAGGAGGTAATATTCTACATTTAATCAATCCGTTGAGCTTTTTAAGATCTACCTTTGTGCAATTTTCATGACCAATGTATAGTTTTAGATGGCCAGTAGGAAACTTCCCGTACTTGCCCACCCATGGATATAAGGAGCACACATCTATGTATTTAATTTTTTCATCGGGTTTGCACTTATAATACGTAAAAACGGTTCCTGTTCTTCCACCGTAGAAGGCATCTCTCGGGTTTAATGGAATATTGGCAAGCAGGGGATGATCAACCAACTGTTCTATTTCCTTACTATTTTTCTTTTCTAAATGAAATTCACATTCCCGCATTTCAATTACTTCATAGCCAAGTGTTCGCAATCTTTCTGTTTTAGAAATTGTTGCTTCATACCGTCTCTTTAATGAATCATTGGTGTCATCGTAAAAAGGCTAATCTCTGTTATACCTGAAACGTTTAGGCTGCCCATGAAAATAGCAACGGTGGAACTCAAACACCTGTTTTGTTTCCATACAATATCCATCAACTTTAGTTCCTTTAACTTCCACTTCTTTTTGTTTAGCCGCGTGTAAGATGTTAATTTTTCGTTTAGATTCCTCCCATAACAAATAAAGTATAGCTATTTCGGATTGATTTGTCAGAATTTCGATATCTGCGCCAAGCAGACAAGCAGAAGCAATTGTAGTTGCCTCCAGAAGCGGACACGCATTGCACTGTTTCAGCATTAGTTCTCTAAATTTTAAACAAGCTTCTGTTAGTATTTGTACATCACTGACACAATATTCAACCAACTGCTTTTGAAGTCAAAGTAATCATCCTTCTGTTCTTCATACCACTTTAAAAACTATTTACGATCTTCTTTTTTCATTTCATCAGCGTTATAATACTTGATATTCGGTATTTTTCCGGTGTAGTTTTAATTCTCCAGAGTGTTAAAAAAATGAGGGAAATATCCTTCTTTTAAAATTGCCGGTAAATCAAATGCTTTAGGCAATTTCGAGAAAGAAAGTAGTTTAAAATAAACGAATAAACGAAAATTAACGAATCAAGAAATTTTAAATTCTGAAGTTTCATTAGAATTATCTTTGTTCCTCTCATTATCAATTGTGGAGTTTTGTCGGTGTTTTGAAGTATATAATGTAAAATAAATTGGTTGTCAAACGCCTGACCATTATGTGCTATCACTATTAATTTTTTAAATGTTTTTTTCTAATTTCTAATAAATGTTTTAAAAAATTTTCGATTACTTCGCCCTTGTAAATTACAGTTCTAAAACCATACGTTTGGCAAAACACTAATTTGATTTAATTAATGCACTTATCACATGTTTGATTAAATACGCACAAGTTTGGTTCATGTTTTTTAACTTCACCAAATTTTACTCTGTTAACAAATTTTTCAGATATTGTTTCTTGTTGTTGTTTTTCCTAATCATAAAATATAAATAAAACATCTGTTATAGGAAGCAGTTTTTTAGCGTGTCAATGTAGCACAAATGGTCTGACAACACATATTTTTCATAAATTTTACAAAAAATTTCTCCGCACATGTGTTCTTTATTTCCACTGTATGTTTTTAGACAGTTATTACATCTTTTCACTTTTGCACAAACACTACCCTTTCCTGAGGAACTTGAACTTATATGATTATCAAAGCATTGTTGTCTTCTAAAATTTCGATTGCAACTTTCAATAATACACTGAAAGATCTATTGTTACATACGGGGGTCTGTTGACAACAGGGACATGATTTTTCACATCGGTGAGAATTTTTAGAGTTATAAGGCTGGTGACAATACTCGCAAAAATAACCGCAGCAAAAGGCAGCAGTCAGGGAAGTTATAACGTTGCAATGTCCTTTGTGATACAGCAAATTTAGATGTAGTCCTTCGCTGGAGCCTTCAAATACAACATCACGACCTTTTGTCCCATATTGATAAACAACAATTTTAAAATCGGGCAAATAATCCTGGATTTTTTGCAGCTCAACAACTCCTGCTCCACCATTCGGTATGGTTACCCTGCATTTTTCCTTCAATTCCTTTGCTTGTTGAAGTTGAATTTTTCCAAGATCTTTTCTGATGCTGATGTATTTATCATCCTTTGTTACATGTGCAATTGCCACAACTAACGTTCGAAACAAACAAAGGTTATCATTGTTTTTTATTTGTACAATGCCTCTTCGCTTCAAGCACTCCTCATCAAAAGTGTTATATTTTCTGCCACAGTCTCTTCCTTTCCCGAACCGATGTTAACTGCAAGCAGAAGGTATCCGTTGCTAGCCCTAAATTAACAAAGAATTTAATCTTTCTGTTTAAATATAGGTTGAAAGTTATTACCTGATGAATTACTTTGAAAAATTTTTGCAATCATCTCCGACACATCCTCCATTTTTACACGGAAGCAGACTTAAACTTCATCCATCCGGGGCCACGCTCTTCAAAACTTTTCCCGCAAAACGTTATACCGACATAATCATCCGCCGAAACGTTTTCCAACGCATGCGTAATTATTTTTTTTACTGTCTTTTTAATCCATGTTACAGGGTCGACGCCTTCGGCAACAGGATTCATTTTAAACTCTAATTTCCGCCCGCGTAGGTTAAACCGTTTAACCATGGTAGAAATGTCCTTAGTTATTGTAAAATAATCTGACATTTTACACCTATTTAATAAAAACTTTTAAATAGAAAATCTCAGCGACGGTAATCCGTAAAACAGTCTCACTGATTATTAAAGAATTATTTCCTTTATATAAACTCAAGTCTATGAAAATACATTCACTCTAAGAATTATCGTTTAATAAGTGCAACTTCCAATTAAAGCTAGAATTACTTTGTTGCATTCAATAAGATTTTTAATGCTGTAGTAATATATAAACGCGCACAATTATATATTGTACAACAGGTGAATGGCAATACTTGGTATGCTAGCTACATTTTTATGATAACAATGTAATTGAACTTTTCTCACCGGAAATGAGAGTATGTTTTGAGTAGGATCTAGCAGTGAAGGCTTTAATATAGACTTTCTAGATGGTTCTTTCTGATTCGCCTCATTTTGTTCTATTTCTTCTAGAATGCTATCAGCTTCGTCAACACTCATATTTATAGGTGCAGTATAGTGGGTTATACCGTCATTAGCAGTTATTACTCTATGTTCTTTATCTCGAAGTTTTGGTACATTTGATGGTGGCTTAAGAGTTCTTGCTATTCCACTAGCCGACAAGCGTCGCTTAGCAGCCGGAGACAAAGATTTCCTTGGTGGTGTTACATCTTGTATCTCTTCAAAAATATCTTCCTCGAATTGTACAGACGCTTTCTCAAATACAGTCTCCTTTATGGTGAAGTTTGCTCTGAAATATCATTTTTAAAAATTAACCTTGTTTGTGTTGTATTATCTCGTAGACTTTTTTGCCTTACACCATTTTGAGGAACTTGTGTTGCGGTTTTCTCTCAAATGCACGTATACCTCTTCGTTTTAAATTTAAAAACTTGATTAATTCATTTCTATAATTATACCATTTTTCTTTATCGGATAAGTATTTGTCTTTAAGTATTTAGCTCATTGCTTTATCAAACAAAGATAAGTTAGTAGATCCATGAATGTTATTCTTCAGCTTTTCATATACCTCTGGGGAAAGAAGTAATATTTTGTTAACAGCGTTATTTCTTTACATCTGTTTCAATTAATGATCCCATAACGCCTGAAAGCACACTCCCTAGGAAAACAGGTAAAAATCCCCCTTGCTGAACTAAAATTTTACGCTGTCTCGGTACAGATCGTTTTGCGTGAATTAATTTGCGCATGCTCTTTTTATACTTACACAGCGAATTGTATATATTTCCATGTGGCATATGGTTCCCTTTTAATGTATTAAGTGTAATTTCGCAGAGAGTTTTAATAACTTCAGGATCAACCTTTTTCATAATAGCTTTTCTTAACCTTGGTTTCGCATTTTAAAGAACGTATAACATATGTTTGTTTTCGTTTAATCGTCTCAATGGTGACACCATTTTTACTGTTTAAAGAGTTCTGTGGGCAGTAACAAGTAGTAAAATTTTTATTGAAGATATCTGTCCGGAACTGCAGAGCCTCGTTAACGTCCTGAGTTAAATCGACAAATAAATAACCATAAGGACCCTCTGCAATGTCTTTATATATTTTTAAGAGTTCTGAGCTATTTGCAGGGTAAATCAGTTTTGCTAAATGAATAAATTGGCTTTTATCTCGCGGATTTTTAAATACTACGAGATATTTGCAGTTTAGCGATATATCTCGGGAAAACTTTCCCTGATGAAATACGTTTTGCGTTACCAGAATTACTGACAGGTTACGATGGTGGGATCCTTTCGTGAAGAGCTCACAAACCTGCTTGCTAAATGCGTTTAACATCATATCATCAAGTACAACTAGAGTGGGTTCATTTGCATAATTTATGAATTTTTCAGGGAGAGTATCAATGAATTCAATATTATTAAATGCGATCTGTGACGGTAATGCCCCTTGCTCTGAATTACACCACATAACTTTCGATATTAGTGGATTTGTTAAAGATACATTATCGATGAGGCTCTTAATAAATGTTGTTTTTCCACAACCTGACGGGCCGGCTACCATCATTGTAAATGGGTGTTTAAACGTCAACATTTTAGATTTACGATGTCAATGTTATATAAGCATGTTTGAGCTATATTTATACACCTGATAAAATGATCCGAAGGCAAGTCATCGAAGAGCTACATAAACCAGCTCGTATAAACTTTAAACGGCAACGTGGCATTATCAAAGGCTCTGATGATTTATGGCAAGCAGACTTGGTTGATATGAGTTCTTATTCATCTGAAAACCATGGTTTCCATTTTTTACTCACTATAATCGGCACCTTTTCAAAATATGCTTGGACTGCCCCGATTAAAAGTAAAAATGCAGCGGAAGTTGTTGAAGCGATGCAGTCCCTTTTCAATTTAGAACGCATTCCAAAAAACTTGCAAACCGATGATGGAAAAGAGCTTTTTAATAAATCATTTTAAAAACTGATGAGAACATTAAATATTGACCACTATTCCACGTACAGCTCTTTAAAAGCCTCAATTGTCGAGAGATTTAACAGAACGATAAAAAATATGATGTGGAAGGAATTTAGTATGAACGGAAATTATCGTTGGATTAGTATGTTAGACAAGTTAACAGAAAATTATAATGCTATGAAACATCGAACCATTAAAATGCGTCCTGTAGATGTTAGTCTACATAATGAAAAACGTTTATTATCAACTATTTATAAATTTCCTAAAATAAAAACAAAACCAAAATACAAAGTCGGTGACTTTGTTCGTATAAGCAAACACAAACAAGTTTTTGAGAAAGGTTATACGCCCAATTGGTCAACTGAAATATTTGACATGAAAAAAGTTAACGCAGTTTACCCAACAACGTATATTCTTCAGGATTATCAGGGAAATAAAATACGAGGTAAATTTAATGAACTGGAACTATAGAGACATGTAAATAAAGTAATGGTTAAATGGCTTGGGTTTTCACCAGAGCATAACAGCTGGATTAATATAAAAGAAGTTTTATAAGTAATTTAAAGCAGTCATAATGTTATTTTTAAAGACAGAGTACGATAGATTAAAAACATTTCGCAATATTTATTGAGATGATAGAAAATGCCGCAAACTTGCAAGAAGTGGATTCTTTTACACCAATTTGAAAGACATAGTGAAATGTTACTTTTGTTCCTTGGAAATGTGTGCTTTAAATTGTTCTGAGGACGTTGAAGTAGAACATATTCCTCTTTCTCCAAACTGTATGTATGCCAATGGTAAAGATGTATGTGCATCATTTAATAAACCCGGAACATCAAAACCATTTATATATGCTTTCAACACGTTAAAATATTTAACAGGAGTGCTAATAGTTCTTGGACTCTTCTGTGAAATTTATTACTCTTATGAATTTTATACGCAGCCAAGTAAAATTTAACAACAATTATCAAATCAGATACATGATAACATGGACCTTTGCATACCGCAAGAGCCGAGCATTAGATGCCTTTAGAATTAAAACAGGAATGCAGCCTTAGATCCAACTTTTAGATAAAAATAACAGAAAACAATTTATGTAGAAAGATTTAAATAAAACATCTTTTAAAAAAGAAGAAAGCGATTTTTATTCAACTAAACAAGTTGGTCATGTAATTTATTTCTCTTAATCACATCAAAGTTTATCTGCATTAATTCTATTAACCTTAAACTTGCCGCATAATATCGCACTAAAGCTCGTTACCAATGCAATTTAGCCGGCTTTCAACTTATTTACAATCTGCCGGCACATGTTTTCATTCACTACCAGCGCATGACGTAATCTCACAATAATTAAATAAACCAACTACTACCAGTTTTCTTTGTTTATTTCCACTCCCCGTCATTTCAGCTCGTTTAACAGTAGTCAAGGTCAGCAGCCCCGTCGTTTACTTTACCATTCCCAAATGAGAAATTGTTTGCGCATTTTTAAGCTTGTGACAAAGAGCACTACTCACCGGTAAACTTAATTGCTTTCAAGCCGGCGTCTCATTTGCATATTGCACAAGATCTTTGATTATTTTCAGCCCAGCGCTTACCTCTAGCAGCGAGCGCAGCGTGACGTCACTGAACCCAGCTACCTGGTGTGCACCTGACTCAAATAATTACCTATCAATAAATCATCTAACAACATACAATTAACTACTCATTACTCAACATTTGCATATCTAATGACTACTAACAATCACCCGTCATCAATAACATACAATTAACTACTCATTACACGCCCTTTGCATATTTAATGAACTCACACCAAAACCGGTTTTAGTTCCCAGGCCCAAGTGTCCCATTACCTACTTACATAACTTACAGTACTTACTCTCAACCTCCCAACTCGATCTTCACTATGGACTTGGAGAATTATCAAATATCCAGCGAGATTTCGGATTAGAATTTTACTGCTTATTCATAGCTCCCATACAACTTCCACTACTCACCTCAAACAACATACCATAGCACGTTAATATCATAACACAGCGTTCTTCTATCAAATCTTTTTATTTAACACACCTCAACTTAATGGTAAGTAAACAATATACCTGCCCCTATTGTATAAAGATATCATGTTCTTATCAGCTTCATGTGAACTATGATATCGGGCATCAATCAAATCTCATAACAGTCTGACTGATTGAGAAATTTTATTGAAAATAAAAAACACTTCTTCATAAAATGTAAGACTTTTCAATACAAATTCCTAGATACAAAAAGCATTAATCGCCTGTGTACTTTACTCGGCTATATTTGTTTAAGCAAGATTACAAATTACCAGCCACCTGGCTACCTTTTCTAATGCTTTAATGTCCATTACTTCTAATGATTTCATATGTCTTACCATCCCAAGCAGCCGTAATCAACTTTTACACATCGGATATCATAACATGATCACTCTAGTTTATAAAAGACACCTACAGACCACAACTTACGTTATTGTTGTTGTTTTTTTCAGCAAAAGAAATTTTCTATTATAACTTCCACTACTCATCTAAGACATCATATCCTACAGATTAATATCAGTTGTTGTTTTTTTTTTTTTTCAGATAAAGAAATTGGGAATGTTAAATAAATCGCTCAATTTGTTTACTTTACTCGGCTATTGTGCTTGTTTACATTATTCAACTGCGAATTTGTTTACTTTACTGGACTGTGCGAATTTGTTTATGCAAGGAATAAAATTAGAAGCATTCCACATTTACTAATTTCCATTACTTATCTAAGTGAACATATCTACCTACATGAGCCTGATCTATTTTTAGATCTATGATCATATGGTGCAATCTTGTTTATAAAAGACACCGACAGATTAATATTATCAAATCTTTAATCCACAACTTAGGTTATAGTTGTTGTTGCTTTTTTGTTTTTGAGCTACTAATATTAATTACACCTGAGAACATCTTCTCCGCTAAGAAATTTATGCGCAACATTTTATATGACGTCATGCAGATATCTACAACTTCTCCAGCTAAGAAATCTTCAAGCAAGAAAACAGCAGAGCTAAGGCGACATCACGAGGTCATGCTGATATCTAAAACTACCACTCTACTAAAAGAAAACACCAAAACCAAGGCATGCTGCTAGTATCGGCAAATGCAGCTCAGGCAACCTCACAATGGTGCATCCAAGACAAAATCCAGTACAGTCAAAAGCCGATATTCGATACAGTACAGTTAAGGGCCAATGGTGGATCTAAGGCATAAAACAGTACCATCAATATACAAACCCACATTATGGACTCAAGCCATCTAGCAACGGTGGTGCCATCTGTGGGTGAGGTGATATCGTATCCCCAAAACACGAGATGGAAAATGTTGATGCCAACTTAGATGCTACGAGTCTGAGATGAAAATCGAAATCGTATGCTATTTCCCTATGCTGGAGAGTGTTAAAAGTGGTCTCGTATTCCCGAAGTGTATCGTATCCCCAAGACTCGAGATTAATAATAAGCGAACTTCAGAAACAAAATCGAAATCCTATGTTATTTCATTATGCTGGAGAGTACTAAACGTGGTCTCGTATCACCCAAAGTGGTCTCGTATCCCCAACATCAAACACAAAAATCAGTACAGCCTGGACCCGAACCCACCATCTGTGTCGAAATCCTGGAAGCTAAAAAGGGTGGGCTGGTGCTCTTATAGCTACACAACTAATGTGGTGAAAATTAATGCCACTGGTATGAAGTTAGTGGTTTTATTCGTTTGTCTACAAATTGTACACTTCACTGTTAAACTAGAGCTTTAATACTCAATAAATTTAAAATACAAATAGCTTAATTTATCAATAATCAATAAATGGAAAATATAAGATATATGTATAATAAATGTAGTAAATCTATTGCAATAAACTTTGTACTCACCTGATCTATGTTTGGCAGTTGATTCACTTGATTTTAATAATTTTGACTGAGGTTGGGATTGGCATATTCTTTATTCTGATCGATACCCTGAGTAAAGTGAGGTGAGTAGGTCCTACTGCAGTCGAAACCCACAGAGAATCTTTATTCCAGTCGTTCCCCACAATAAAGTGTTGGTTAGTAATTTTCTTGTTATAGTCGTTACCCGTAACAAGAATCGCTATTGTAGTCGTTACCCACAATAAAGTCTTTATTGTAGTCGTTACCCACAATAAAGTCTTTATTGTAGTCGTTACCTACAATAAAGTGTTTTATTAGTATTTTTCTTGATACAGTCGTTACCCGTAATAAGAATCTTTATTGTAGTCGTTACCCACAATAAAGTGTTTAATTAGTAAATTTTTTAATACAGTCGTTACCCGTAATAAGAATCTTTATTGAAGTCGTTACCCACAATAAAGTGTTTAATTATTAAATTTCTTAATACGGTCGTTACCCGTAATAAGAATCTTCATTGAAGTCGTTACCCACAATAAAGAGTTTTATTAGTAAATTTATTATTACAGTCGTTACCCGTAATAAGAATCTTTATTGAGTCGTTACCCACAATAAAGTGTTTTATTAGTAAATATCTTATTACAGTCGTTACACGTAATAAGAATCTTTATTGTAGTCGTTACTCACAATAAAGTGTTTTATTAGTAAATTTCTTATTACAGTCGTTACCCGTAATAAAAATCTTTATTGTAGTCGTTACCCGCAATAAAGTGTTTTATTTGTAAATTTCTTATTACAGTGATTACCCGTAATAAGAAGCTTTATTTTAGTCGCTGTCCAAATAAATCTCTTAATCTAGTCGCAACCCAGAATAAGAAAAAATTATTTCGATTGTCAACCAAACAAAGTGTTAGACTGTTAATAAAAGTTCACAACACTAGGAAGTACCACTGAGAAAAAATTATCAAGTTAATCACTGCACTGCCAAACTGAAAAAGAAATCGAGTCAAGTTAAATTGCTGTTTATATAGCCATGGTTTGCACACGGCACCAAAGAACGGTAGTCAAAGCCGGAAATGTTACGTTAGAAACTTCCTATATCCAAATCACAATTTAAAATTATTAATTAGTTTTATACCTCTGAACTTTCACACTTTCTCCCTTTTTCGCACACAAAGAAAATCAACCAAAAATTATTAATTTCATAGTAATAATAACAAAAATATTTGCGGCCACAATTAACAAAAGCCATATATAAAAAAAAAGCCATATATAAAATATAAAAATCACAATAATCCCACAAATTAATTAATTTTCCATCCTATAAAACTAAACAACTTACTACCTTACCCCAAGCACACCCCCGAAGATAACCCAATACTAATTTCCACTAACTCCACAGAAAATAGTAACATCACAAACATACAGATCGATGCTGATATTACAATGTGATACACAGCCACTAACTTCAACAAAATACAAAAAAACCTGGAGCAGCTAAAAAAGCATTACTCCCACACTAAAAAAAATGGAGCAGATAATAAGCATTACTCCCACAATAAACAAAATGGAGTAATTAAAAAGCATAACTCCCATAATTAAAAAAAAAATGGAGCAACTAAAAAGCATAATCTCCAAAGTTTTTAAAAAAAAAGGAGCAGCTATTAAGCTTTACTCCCACAAAATTAAAAATTAGAAACAAAAATGTGTTTCACTAAAAAAAAAAAGATACCACATACCTACTCTTTAACCGGCTGTGCCAAATTGTTGTGTCCCAAAAGCAATCCAGTAAAAAAACAATTAAAAACCAATAAACTTTATAAAAACTCGCGTATTTCAAATGTAACACTTTATTAATCTGCTTAAATTAGTTTTATTACAAGAACTGTTACTCGCTATCGGACACCTGAATTTAAACTAACTAACTTGACACCGAACCATTATCTTAAAAACACACAACTAATAAATGCGCAACCCGATCTACCACAAAATTAAAAATTAGAAACAAAAATGTGTTTCACTAAAAAAAAAAGATACCACATACCTACTCTTTAACCGGCTGTGCCAAATTATTGTGTCCCAAAAGCAATCCAGTAAAAAAACAATTAAAAACCAATAAACTTTATAAAAACTCGCGTATTTCAAATGTAACACTTTATTAATCTGCTTAAATTAATTAGTTTTATTACAAGAACTGTTACTCGCTATCGGACACCTGAATTTAAACTAACGAACTTGACACCGAACCATTATCTTAAAAACACACAACAAATAAATGCGCAACCCGATCTACCCAATCGACCGCGCTCACCTTCATTCAACCAGGCAGAAGCGACTTTTACTCAGTGACCAGCGCAATACCTTGCCACAGTATATATCACACAGTAGCCCAGCTCAGTCAAAACTGTCAAGCGAGAAGGATGCTTCTATAAAGAGACTATACTTTCTCTTTCAACGGTTTTAACTAACACAATAGTCAATTTCTAATGCAAAGGTTCCTATGTAAATCTAAAGTGGTAGAAACTGAACTTACAGCATGCACAAACTTGACAATCAAAACTATTTCTGCAAGAAAAAAAAAGGCTAAAAACAATTTCTTCCACTTCCGAGCCAGTCGGCTTGGTAGAAATATCAAACTGTCACAAGCATTATTACCTTAGAATATGTAGCAAATAAGAATAGTTGAATCGTGTATAATTCGTGTACATGAGCGTAATTTGTCAAAGCTACGTGCATGATTGTCAAATGTGCTTTTGTATTGTGAGCAGATTTATTCAATTTAAAATTCTTTTGTGAAATTTAACAAAAGTACGTAATCAATTCTTTTCAAAACTAATTATCTTTGAACTTTATTTAGTGCAAAGCTTTATAGTACCACAAGTGCCTATTAAAATTTTAATATCAATTAGAAAACAGAAATGAAGTGTGTAATACATATCTGTAGTCATGCATAATTAAAGCATGTAATTGCATATAAATCAAATGCACATCTCCGTAAAAGAAATATGATACCAAGATTACAACTAAAGTTTGTAATTCATTTCAAAAGTTACAACTCGAACAAACAAAAATGAAAATACAATTGACATACGTACAGATTTGTATGTAATCACTTTTGTGTCAATCATTCATACCTCGTTATGAATGAAGTAATATAAAAGCGCATCAGATTACAGCGCAAGCGGAAATAAATTATGTATGTGCAATGCACCAAATTTATTAATGGCAACAAAAAAACGCTGCTCGCGTGAGGTCACCGTTTCGTTCATAATGATACGGTGAGAAAATTATCGAATATATGTAGCTTTAAGAAATTAATGTAAATAGCTTATTTAGCAAAAATTAGCGATTATAAATAAGGTAGCATTAAGAAAGAAATCAAGAATAAAGTTTTGACCATAGAACGGTAAAGACAAGGGCTTATTCTTCAGAGCGCAGGGGCAATTAGCCAGGTGCTCCCCTACAATAAGATATTGAGGCACTCCAGCCAAATATCAATCAAGGATTGAGGCATTCAGCCAGATCCACAGGTAATTGTTATTTCTTTGCCTTTCATGAATATTGAGGCGATACGCCATATATTCGGCATAATAAATAATTAATTTAAATCATGAATAGAATATTGGATATCGACGAATACGCCAATCCATTGGTAACCAGCGTGAAGGCAAACATAACATGGCGACCCTGCCCATAAACGAGATGGAATCAGCAACTTCACCAGAATAGAGCAATGGATAGCTGAAATCGACAACAAATTCAATAAATTATACGAGACAGTCAACGAGGAATTGAAAGAAGAATTAAAAAAGAACCCACGAGCTGGACCTAGGCCGATTTCTATCGAAAAATATAGACGAAGTAAAAAACAAAAAGCCAGACTGTAGCAGTAAAGCAGCCAGAGGAAAAAAAACCGTCAGAGAACCCACGAGGAGGAAAATTGGTAAAGCAGCGACAACGTGTAGCTGAGCTAAAGCGGTTGATAAAGTGATGGAAAATCAGATAGTAGTTTATATAATCTTAGGCATAGTAATTAGTATACTGATTTTTTAATTGAATAGTCATTATAAGAAATATGTAAAAAAAAAATTAGTTAGGACAATAAATGTATAGAACAGAATTTTTCTTTCATTATATAACATTCTTGATTATGGTATCAGCGTGGGTCAGCGGTAATATACACTAATAAGGGTTTCACTGATGCAATTTGATTTGCTAATAGAACTCTTAGGTAATTTAAAAAAGAGTCCAGGTAGGAAATATACTGCAAATTACATTGAAATAAAAAAATAAGGAAATCAACGAAGTCTGGCTGGAGATAAAAAGAAATATTACTGATAAAGTAAAATTAGAAGAAGCAAAAAGAAAATTTGAGGAATTAAAAAATAAAATAATGTCTATCTCATTCCCAAAGGATCATTGGAAAATTCTGACGAGATTACGCAAGAGACAACGGCAGCATTTGATATTGCGACTGCAATAAAAATAATACCGGAGTTTGATGGTGATTTTAAGACGCTATCAAATTTTCTTGGTCTAATTGAATTCTATAAAGAATCGCTAAAACCCGATCAAGACAGTATACTGTTGCGATTTATAATAACGGTAACACTATCTGATAGGGTGAAGAACAGACATTTGTCGGAAAGCGCACCAAAAAAATATCAGAATTAAAAGTAAATTTACAAAAAACATACAAAATAAATAAAAATCCACTGAAAATACACAGTGATTTAGCAACGATACAACAAGGCAATCAAAGTGTAAATACCTTCGCTGCAAGAATAGAAGCTTTAATAGCATCATTTAACGATATTCAAATAACGGAACAAGGAGAAAATAATCGAGTCCTGATCGTGAACATGAATGATCAATTAGGCTTAAGTTCATTTAAAAATGGCATTAATGAACCATACAAATTCATTCTCATATCAGCAAGGCCAAGCAAACTATCAGAAGCCATAACCATCACTACAGAAATAACTGATAGTCCAAAACAGACAAATATGTATCACTACAAACAAAACTTCAACGGTGCTAACAGATACAACAACAACAAATATCATAAAAACAATTACATGAAGAAGAATGGGAACTATAATAAGAATTACACTAGCAGCTTTAATAGAAATGAGAATAACAATTTCAAGAATAGATATGGAAATAATAGGAGCAATAATAGCAGCAGGAATGGCGATAATAAATATAATAAAGGTTACAATAATAAATGGGACAGAGAATCGGAAAACTTAGCTGTCCCCGGAAAACAGAGAACCGGGGGAAACATACTAAGAAGATAATACATCTAAAACAAGGAAACAATTACACAAACTACATAAATATATATACAAAAGAAAGCAAGTACCCGATGACATTTCTAATTGACACAGGAGCAGATATATCAATATTAAAAAGTAACGTAGTAGAAAATAAAAAAATAGATATAGATGAATCGTGTGAAATAAATGAAATTACTAATAAGACAATAACTACCCACGGAGTTACAGAGTTAGAATTGTCAATAGAAGATATCATCATAACACATAAATTACATAAATTGGTGAGCAAACAAACTTAACCACGAATGGGGTGTTAGGGCGTGATTTTCTGATTAAGTATCATTGTAATATAGATTACGAAACATGCGCATTAACTATAAGATCAAACATGAGGGATATAACATTACCAATAAATATGGACTTCAAAACAGTCAATAATATCACGATACCACCTAGATCAGAGATAATAACACCGATTGATATTAAGATAAACAAAGACAGTCTAATCTGTGGAAAAGAAATAAAAAAAGGAATTTTTGTAGCAAATGCGGTAATACCGGCAAAGGGCATAAAACACATAAAAGTTCTGAACACGACTGAAGAACAAGTTACTATAACAAATGTTCACATATAAACGCAACCACTCAAAAATTATTATATTGGAATAGAATCTATTAAGAATTGCAATATTGCCTATCACAACAAAGCCAAAACAAATAATTCAAGGTTCGAAAAGGTTAGAAAACAGATAAATATAGATAGCTTATGCCCGAAAGCAAAACAATCAATACTAAACATCTGTGAGAAGTTCGAAAACGTCTTTCATATAGATGGAGAACCACTAACCGTCAATAATTTCTACGAACAACGAATTTCGGTTATAGATAAAACACCCGTCTACACAAAAAACTATAGAATGCCAAATTCACAACTTGATGAAATAAATACGCAAGTACAGAAACTTCAAGAGAAAGGTATTATTGAACCATCAATAAGTCCTTACAACTCACCATTACTAATTGTACCTAAGAAAGACCTTGGAGGACAAAAGAAATGGCGATTGGTTGTAGATTTTAGATCTCTCAATAAAAAGATTGTCAACGACAAATTTCCCTTAACAAGACTTGATGACGTATTGGATAAATTATGTCGAGCGAAATACTTTTTAACTCTCGATATGACTATCTCATTTCATCAAATTCCATTACATCCAAAATCAAGACAGTTGACAGCATTTTCAACAAACACAGGACACTATCAATTTACGATATTACCTTTTGGGTTAAAAATCTCAACTAATAGCTTCCAACGAATGCTATCAATAGCACTACGTGGCCTAGAAGCCACAGTATTCCTATATGTAGACGATATAATAATATTTGGCTCTAACTTAGACGATCACAACAACAATCTAATAAAAGTGCTAGAAAGATTGCAGAAAAACAACTTAAAGTCTAATGCGAGTAAATGTAATTTTTTTAAAACCAGAAGTTACATACCTTGGCCACCAAGTCACACCTGAGGGTATACGAACTGACGCAAAGAAATACGAAAGCATTAAAAATTATCCTGAGCCCAAGAACTCGGATGAGGTGCGAAGATTTGTAGCATTCTGCAACTATTATAGAAGATTTGTACAAAATTTTGCAGAGATTGCAAACCACTAAATGAACTTCTAAAAAAGAACAAAATATTTCATTGGTCTGAGGATTGCAAGAAATCATTTGAACTATTAAAGTATAAATTATATCCCCACCAGTACTATTTTTTCCTAACTTCAGCGAAGTATTCATTTTAACAACTGATGCATCTAGCTATGCATTAGGAGCAGTACTCTCGCAAGGCGAAATTGGACGAGATAAACCGATAGCCTATGAAGCAAGTCGCTTAATAAACATGAATTGAAGAAGCCAATAATAGAAAAAGAACTTTTAGCGATCCACTGGGGAATACAGCATTTTAGACCATATTTATTTGGAAGAAAATTCATAGTGTATACGGACCACCGACCACTAGTAAGCCGATTCACGCACAAAAACACATCATCAAAATTGACGAGAATAAGAATTGATCTCATGGATTATGATTTCGAAATTATCTTTAAACAAGGTAAAATGAGCACTAATGCAGACGTATTATCAAGAATAAAACTAGAATCCAAGGACTTGATAGCAATGATGCCGAAAAATAATGTCAATGTCAATGTCAAGAAACATGCAGAAAAAGCAAAATATGCAGGATTATAATAAGGAGGACAAAAGTAGTGAGAACTGTGCAAGTACCTTAAATTCGAACAAGAAGACTGATCACCTTTACGTTTGGAACAGTACATCAATATCTGACATAAGGTATATTAAAAAACTCGAGTTAACATTTAAAGATAAAAAACGCGCGCAACTTAAGTCACACAATGATAACAAAAAACTGCATGAATATAAAGAGATGGAAATAAAAATCTCGAAAGATAAAATAATTGCAGAGTGTAATGATAAATCATTACCAGAGTTAAAATTGGTTCTGAGGAAATTACTACTCGAAATAAGCAATGCGAATATGAATAAATTAGCGCTAGCGAATAATCATGAATTATTTGATATTATCGACGTCGAAAAATTAAGGAATATTTTGAAGGAATTCCATAAAGAAACAAAACATTGTGTTGATATAATTTTATATGCACCTCCTAAAAGGATAGTAGAAAGAGATGAAATGCACAGATTGATAGAAGAATACCATAACTCACTAATTGGTGGACACTGCGGCATAAGAAGATGCATTGCTAGATTGAAACAAAAATACACTTGGAAAAATATGAATAAAATGGTAAAAGAACACGTAAATAATTGTAAGGCATGTGTAAGAACAAAAATCACAAAACACACCAAAGAGAGATATCTAATAACTGACACACCAACCTCATCCTTCGAAACAATCTCAATAGACACGGTTGGACCACTTCGACCATCTGGAAATTTCAGATATATTCTATCTGTGCAATGTGAGATAACTAAGTTTGTAGAAGCATTCCCAATAGAAACCAAGCATGCAAGGACAGTGGCGAAAACAGTAGTAGAAAAATTCATATTGAAATATGGATGATTTAAAAAACTCAAAACCGATATGGGTACAGAATTTTGTAATCAGCTAATGAACAACCTATGTGATCTTTTAAAAATACAGAAAGCAACATCAGCCCCATTTCATCATGAGACCCTAGGTTCAATCGAGAGAAACCATAGAGTTTTAAATAACTATATAATGACGATTTCCGAGCAAGAAAATTGGAGTGAGATATTACCCTATTATACTTACAGCTCTAATACCACGCCACATACTACTACAAACTATACACCTTTTGAGCTAGTTTTTGGAAAGTTAAATTCATTACCATATGAGATTTTAAATAATAATACAAAAATATATAATATTGACGATTATATCAATGAGTTAAAAATAAAATTGCAATTTGCACACAACAATGTAAAATAATGTTTGCGAAAAGAAAAACAGGAAAGAATAGATAAACAAAAAACTGTAAATGAAGCTAATTTTAAAATAGATGATTATGTATATATAAAAGTAACAAGATAATGTAAATAGCTATGTAGATATAAATGGAAAAGAAACTAAAGTACACAATAATAATTTGAAATGTAAACATAAAATTTAGATAGTTGTAGATACATATAGAAACACATAGCAAAATATTGAAAAGTAGTAAATAAAATATGGAAATATGCAACAAAGTATCATGAAGAAAGAAAAGTGATCGAATGGGAACTAACAAATAATTTAATTTTACTTTCGTTAGAGAAATTAAAATCACTTCATTCTTTTAAGGATGAAGATGTAATGCATATCTGTAGTCACGCATCATTAAAGCATGTAATTGCATATAAATCAAATGCACATCTCCGTAAAAGAAATATGATACCAAGATTACAACTAAAGTTTGTAATTCATTTCAAGTTAAAACTCGAGCAAACAAAAATGAAAATACAATTGACATACGTACAGATTTGTATGTAATCACTTTTGTGTCAATCATTCATACCTCGTTATGAATGAAGTAATATAAAAGCGCATCAGATTACAGCACAAGCGGAAATAAATTATGTATGTGCAATGCATCAAATTTATTAATGGCAACAAAAAAAAACGCTGCTCGCGTGAGGTCACCGTTTCGTTCATAATGATACGGTGAGAAAATTATCGAATATAGGTAGCTTTAAGAAATTAATGTAAATAGCTTATTTAGCAATAATTAGCGATTATAAATAAGGTAGCACTAAGAAAGAAATCAAGACCATAAAACGGTAAAGACAAGGGCTTATTCTTCAGAGCGCAGCGGCAATTAGCCAGGTGCTCCCCTACATTAAGATATTGAGCACTCCAGCCAAATATCAATCACGGATTGAGGCATTCAGCCAGATCCACAGGTAATTGTTATTTCTTTGCCTTTCATGAATATTGAGGCGATATGCCATATATTCGGCATAGTAAATAATTAATTTAAATCATGAATAGAATATTGGATATCGACGAATACTCCAATCCATTGGCAAACAGCGTGAAGGCAAACATAACAGTGCTCGGTCAGTGCTTGTAAATATAAATTGGATTATAAACTAGGGAATCCTGTTTGAGGAAACCACACTATCTAAATTATCTTTTTGCTTGTAAATATAAATTGGATTATAAACTAGGGAATCCTGTTTGAGGCAACCACACTATCTACATTATCTTTTTTGTTAATAGAAGCAGATATTTATATAAATTAATTATGTGAATTGTTTCAAAATAAAGTAGAAAAAGAACATTTTTTACCACAAATGCCCCGCTCAAAACCTTGTTTACTTTTGCAAATTGACATGTTGCTTGGAATAGGGATGGCGTGAAAATACATGTAAAAATGGACTATCAACACAACCAGAAATTCATTACGCAAAATCTGTTACACTGTCCATGGAACGAGCACCACTTTGGAATCAACAGCTGTTTGGTAATGGAACATGGTGCTGAGATGTGTACTTACATAAAACTAATACTTCTCTCAACCATTGTGCAAGTAGCTACTGTTCGTTCATTTACATCCGTATCATATTTAATAGTTCCCTCTTATGGGAGAAATTTTGAAGTTTTTTTTTTTGTAATTAAAATTCTACAATTCACTTTTCAGTAGTTTGTTCTAAGCTGGGCTACTGTATAAATATACTGTGACCTTGCCATCATAATTAAAAAGTATTGCGTTAATCACTGCCGACAGCTGGAGCCCCAGTAATACATGTAAACAAACAGTGAGCCCAGCTGAGTATTTCACTATGCGAAGTGAATTACTTAACCATGACTCAATGTCCACTTATATACAGCAGTGGTTGTGACAGTTTTCAAGTAAACAATTCGAAATCGCCAGGCATTTCACTATTCGAAGTAAAATGCTTAGTTATTGCAAATCTTTTAATTACTTATACACTTGCTGTTAGTTCGAGTCGTGATGTCACAATTTCACCAATTGAATATTGGGTCACACCCTGTGTCTAGCGAGGATGCCCCGGGGGGAAAGGAGGTGCTCCGCTACTCCTCGAGAGGACAGCAATTACTAATTCAGCGTATTTTACGGCTTACCGTCATCACAGGACAGTGGTCAATCCTACATATGACTCGGAACAATTTTGCTTTCCACCATCAAATTTCGATTACAAGCTATCGTGCCACTAATTAGCATAAAAGAACTCCGATCAGGTAGACAAACATTGTTATCATCTAAATAATGAGGTTCCCTTAGTTATAATATGGAAGCTTAGTGATTTTTAAAAAAAGATGAGGATGCTTATGCACCAAGCTAAATTTCTGTCATCTCGTGTTAGATCATAACTATAATATGACTATAATTTTATTACGTAATTATAATATGAACCGTCGTAGTGTGCCAGTTATTTTTATCTCACTGGTACACGTACATATGTAAAAAATGGTGCTTTACGTCAAACGTGCAGAGATTTTTTATTTTACATACTTAGTTTTATAGATTTTCAATTGAAAAAAAGACGGACGGAATGCTAAATGAAATGGTATTACAACAGAGAATAATAACTAAGGCACGAAGGACTAAAAACGCATTGATAGTACTAAGAATAATTTGGAAAAATGAGCGTCGACAGCAAGCAGTTATAGTTTGTGACCTACATATAGTGTTTCTTTTGGAATGAATTTTAACTTAGTATACCACTCAAGCATATTACTGTAAGTTTTTGTATCGATAGTAGGCATAGGTTGTGACGGATTTGTGTATAGGGGCAAAGAAAAGATAGGACTTATTTTATCTGTTGCGTGTAAGCTCCTCAACTGGTTTCTATTATGAATTGTCAGTCTGATATCATTTCGTACTTTTCTTCGGGAGTCTATTCTAAGGAAATCCTGTAGAGGATGTCATATCACAAAATAAAATTAAGTTAAAGTAAGAATTTTAACTCACATATTTGAAGATCTTACACCCGTCAGATAGTAAGTCACATTTTGAAGAAAGAATAAAGATAATCGGATTTGGTTTCGAGTTATGTACTAAGTAGGTTATGCCAGTTTTTTTAAACTAAGAATTTATAAAAGAAAATGTTAAAGGAATAATGGAGAAATTTGGTTATACCAAAGTAAGGAATCAGTGCAGGGCAACCTAGATCGAAATGACAATCTTTACATATAATAGTTTTATTCTCCCCATGTACTTAACGGATGCTGAAGCGCTTCAACATGGCGGGGAAGTTTATTGCCGTGAGTACTTGTACTTTTTTCTAATAAATTTAAATTTCTCTTTTACAAGCAAGATACACTCATATTTTATCTCTGGGTTGTTTGTTTTCTTTCATTTTGTTTTTTGCACTTTTGCTAACCTAATTAGAATAGTCTATAATATTATTTCGTGTTAGCTCTCAAATTATTATCGCTAGTGAAACCAAGGCTCTTCATCAAGCGACAGTCGAGTAATTCATAAGTACGAACTGTAATGGATTCATGTCAATATAGCTAAGAGTTCTCTCCATGAAGTCGCAAAGTTTTTGTTCTTTCTCCTTCACTACCCCTGAGTCCTCCTCGAGCTGATGGTTGATTAAGGTCTACTCCTCCGCTAAACTTTCTTCCAGGTCATGGTCAGAAGGGACACTGGGAAAAAACTGGCAGCCCTCAGTGTCGATTGGGTGGCTGGGGCAAGGCAGCTGAAGGCATAATATCTGCGCCTTCACATCTTTCATGGTAAGTAGCGTAAAGGTCCCTTTAGGACTGAGTGTGCCCGACGGCCTTTGGTTTGGTAGGCACGAGATTTTTGCATATGGCTGGTGGCACAACGGTAGGTTTTCGGGGAACCTCACCACACTCTCCGCCAATAACCGAGGCGAGCTAGCGTGCCGCCCTGCAGTCACCGAGTTATCTGTCAGCTTATGCTGACAGTCTGGACTTCACGTCCAAGTCAATCCCTCGATATAGATCCATAACAAAGCTGCGAATTCTGTTATGTCTTCTACTATGCTTCGTAAATTACTGTCCAAATCTTTAATACTACTTACTTTTAATGTACTGATTTCCCTGGTTATTGCCATTTGTTCTTTCGATGATTTGTAATGCCCTTTTAGTTATTGCTTACATTCGTTCCAATTATCTGCAGGATTTACCTTTAATAAATTTTTTGGACTTCCTTCGATTTTTTCATTATATATGGTCTGGAACACTCTATCGGCTTCGTCCCTATAATCTGCTAAAGCTGTAGTAACAGAATCGATGAATGAAGGTAATGTTCCTTTCTCTCCATTGAATATTTGTTTTTTTTTTTTATATTATTAAGCCAAGCTCAGGGGATACCCCATGATGCAAAGCACAGCATGGCAGGAAGGAGATAGGGAAAGGATTCCGCAGATTGTATGCCGGGGGAAAAACAGACGATGGTAAGCTGTTCCACATTCGCCCTGTTCGGGATAAAAAAAAACATCACGGAATTTTACTGTACGGCCCAAAGTAATTTGAATGGTTAAATGATGTGCGCCGTTGCAGAGCGAGTGTTGCGTGCAGGAATCATTCTACAAGGGATTAGACTAGATATTTCATCAGAACATGGACCATGCATATAGCGATAAAGGAGCGAAAGCCATCCAACATTGCGGCGGTGCTCGAGTGAGTCGATATGACAAGTTATTGCCAAAACGCCAATGAGCTTAAAGGCTCTCTTTTGGACAATATCCAATGAAGCTAAGGCTGTGCGAGCAGCCCCGGCCAATATATGGGAGTTGTATTCCATTCTAGGTCTAATGTAGGACTTGTAGAGGAGCGCTAGATTTGACGGGCTGAAATATTTGTTACACCTTTTCAGAAATCCAAGACATTTCGATGCTTTTTGGCAACAGAGAAGATGTGATCTGTCCAGTTTAACTTACTCGAAATATTAATGCCAATAATGCTTAGTGACGGTGAATCAGAAATTAATGCTCCATCAAAAGAAACGGGTGTGGTTGAGTTATGATCTTGTTTTAATGAAATGAGACAGCTTTGGGTCTTAGACGAAAAACCATCAGGACCTGCGGCTTTGGAGACGTTGATCCCCTCAAGAACCCTGAACACATCCCTCGTACGAACGTGTATTGGCTCTTGTACACATTCACACGGGAGATGTAAAACAGGTGTTTGTGAAGTGGGTGGAAGACAAGAATTTGAAGCGAATCTAGCAGCTAAAATATTAGCTTTATCCAGAGAGTCAACAATCACTTCACCATTATTAAGTAGTGAAGGTATAGAGGAACTGGTGGCGTTGTTCCTGATGGTTTTGACCAGGGACCAGAAACCTTTCCTACCTTTCCGGCTTGCCAAGATTCTTTGCCTTATATTGCAGTGCAGTCTTGTAGACTTGTTTCATTTCCGGACATGGATGCAATTGATAGGCGCGAAAAGCAGACTCTTTCGCTTTTGTAGCTTGTTTGCACTTATCGTTAAACCAGGAGCGATCATGCTGTTGTGGAGATCTGCTGTAAGAATATGGAATGTATTCATGCATGCAAAGATTTAGTATGTTACTAAATTCTAATGTGCATTCATCAACATCCCTCGAAGCAAAACTGAACGACCAATAAATTTCTCTGAGATACTTATTGAGACTTTCCCAATCAGCATTCTTATAGTGCCAAAGAAGCCTACCTGTAGGTAGAGAAGTAGGGCGGCACAGGTTTGAGGTAGTAAATTGAGCCGTGATTAAGCAATGGTCTGAATTTCCGAGAGGGGAACCGACTAAGATGGAATATTTGTCCGGATGAGATGTTAGAAACAAGTCGAGTAAATTAGCTTTATCTCCAGGTGTATCAGGAATTCGCGTTGGTGCATCCACTAGCTGTTGTAAATTAAATGATTCACAGAAGAGTTCAACGAAACGGCCCACAGGACTTCTGGTAAAAGAATGTCTGAGCCACGGTATATTATGAACATTAAAATCGCCTGCCATGACGATTTCGGAAGAGGGGAGACAGAAAGCAATTGATCAATATTGTTGGAAATATATTTGGGCTGGTATAAAGGAAACAGAAGTATATGATGTGCTTATGAAGTTTGAACCTAATCCTGATGTAATTAAACTCTGGATTGGCAGAAGGAAAATCCTGAAGAATAGTAAAGGCAACATCATTCCGAATATATACTGCGATCCCTCTATGCTGAGAAAAAAGAAGGCACGAAGCTGTAACCAGGGACGTGATACTGATTAATATCAGCATCAGAAACGACCTTGGTTTTACTTAGCGCAAGAATAGCCGGAATTTTTGAGTTAAGGTGGTAGTACACCGAAAACCGATTTGCTCTTAATCCGCGAATGTTGCAGAAATGTAAAATAAAATGCTGCATGCTGAAGGCAAAAACAAAAAAGCAAAAAAAGAAAAAAAGCAAAAAAGAAAAAAAGCGACGCACAACAACGCAAATATTTGGGCGCCACCAGCAGCAGTCAACGACACAGCGAGTTAAAAAAAACAGCTATAGTGTTATGCCAATTTGCTGTTTTCAATAACTCAGACTGTACAGTTCAATTACCACAGCTGGGTGCACCCGGCTTGCTGATCAGTGACAAGTGCTAATGCATTTGCACTCATCACAGATGAAGAGAAGGAAAGGAAACGTTACCGTGCTGTTGGCTTATTGAATGTTGATAGGGCATGGAAGAGCCCTTCACTTGGCGGATAAAATTTATTTTGATTAATTATTATTTAACGGTCGCGTCGGATTTTAAATAATTATAATTATCGATTTAGATAAAACTGTTTAGCACAACACTATCACTTGTTTTAACTTAATTGATTAGATATGTTTAGATTTGATTAAATGTACAGCACTAGGCAACGTCCGATCGGATTGACTCCACGCACTCGACTTTCGAATTTCCCTTTCAATCCTTTGCCTTTGATTTCTGGGCTGATTGTTCTGCACCATGAGTTGAGTCAACGTTACTATACACTGCTCGATCTGACTCTGATTTACCATCTCGATATTTCTTTTTTGGTTGAATAATCTTTCGCGATTCCTTTACCTCTCAATTTTGCTGAATTAATATTCTCCCAGTGTTGTTTCTGCACCAACCACTAAATTTTAGTTTGGCTTATATTGTTTCTCACTTTATTTTAAAATAGAGAAGAAAAAAAAAACAAGGCAATTTGGTGCTGTTATTTTGTTTCACTTCTCACTTATTTTTCCGTTAAACTGAGTGATACATCTTTTGTTGTTGGTATTTTGAAACCACATTAAAATTTCATTTTTTTTATAATATTAATATAACTTAATTTGGAAAGAGCTAGAAAACTTTTTTTTTTCGATTAATAAACTTCAGAATTATCGATTCGATATCACTGGATCCCTCTTCTTTTGACATCCTACCGACTGCGCTAATTATGAATTTATTGAATTCGGGAATAAAAAAAAAACAAAAAAGTAATTTATAAAAGGAAAAAAGAAAAGAAAGAAAAGAACAATTGTACTTTGTACTATTTAAATCAACTTTTATTACCGAGTAAACGATAACAAATATACCGTAACGATAAGGGAAGAACTCAACTCTAACTAACTACTACAAATATTTAGACTTTTGTCTTTTTTTAATCGAAAACGCTTTAGTTGCATAAAGTATTCTTATCGCAACTTTCGCATGAGCTGCTTTTAAAATATTCCTTCTTTATGTATTTTCCCAGACAGTTCAGGTATCGTCACGTTGGTCACGTTGCTTGACGTATCTGTGGTATACATAATCCGTGTGTGTCTGAGCATCATTGTAACAATACATGTTTTTTTGCATCTCCAGTATCTTACTGGCTCGCCTTTGGAACTCAGTTTCTACTAATATACGTCGCGTAACCTCTGTCAACAAATTTAAAAAGTTCAATTGTAGCTTTGATCCAGCTACGTTAAATCCTGTTAAAAGTATTACCATTACCTTTTAAGTTTTTTTTTTACTTACACCGAAATTATAATAAATTGTACTTAGATTTGGAGTTTTGTATACTATTTTAAAAATAAATGATATGGTAAAGAAATATTAAATTTAGGCAGTTCCCATACATGCAAATTTTGTAAAGTAGAAACCTATCATTAAAAAATTCAATTTATAGGTTTCGCATAATGCTTAAAGTAGAAGATTATCACTCGAACTTTCAAACTTATAACCGTAACATTCACACCTGTGCGAAAAGTACAAGGTTATCTCTCATAATTTGTTAATTTTCTGTTTCTACAATAGCATTGTTTCATTGTGTTAATATGTACCGAAGAAGAATAAATCGGTACTGCTACTAAATCTAAGCTATGGATATGAGGTAGATAATCTGTGTAAGCAGGGAAAAGCCATAATGGCTATTCTTGGCTACAGGGAATGAATACAACTGATCAAATACTTATCTGTGCAAATATTCACCAAATCGTTGACCACTTTATATGTTTTACAACATGATTGATATCGTTGAATCTTGCATTGGCTGCATTCATATATGATGAAATAAATCCCCTCCGAAAAGTCAAACGACGTGGATTTTTGCAGTTGTTGACGAAATGATTACCAGAGCCAAACATTGAAGAACAGGCCACCAATCCACGCATGACATGCTATCCAAAAATTCGAAATGTTATTGAGACATTTGATGTTATGATAAATTGAAATAAAAAGTTATAAAATACCCTTGTATTTTTTTGGAGAAACTTCCGAAACGGGGTCTCGCCCAATTAAATAACCTCTATTATAGGATGATACCCTAAGTGATTCCACAACATACTATATAGGTCATTATATGCGGAAATGCTATTTAAGGACGAAAAGGACCTTCAAAGTTTGAAAATTCCTTTGCAATATATCAAGAATTATATGACATATCCCAACAAGATGGGTATCATTTTAAAGGTAATGCTATTACCTTTTAAAGGAGCTATAATGCATTCCAATTTAAGTAGTACTTTTCGAGATATAACGGTTTTTTGAAAATTTTCCTATTTTTTTGGGTAAAACGGTCATTTTTTTCGAAAAACCCGTTATTAAGATATACATTTTTTTCTGACATGAGAAAGCCTAATTCCTACCCTTTAATTTGATATATAACATATCTACCTCTTTTAACTGTACAATTAGCTATACACAATTTTTCTTCTTAAGGTGCGTATTTTTGGAGACATTATTTTGTTTACATTTTTAAAATTCCGAACTGCTCACTGCAAATAACCGTTAAACAATTATGTTTTTTTAAGTTAATTGAACATAATGAAAATACTTCTCAGGTCTGTGATGAAATTGCGTCATCAAAAATCCCAACTTCAATATATTGACAAATAAAATACGTACAGTGAAATATTCTGAATGTCACAAATCCCGACAAGTAAAAAGCCCGCAAGCTATAACCCCGATATAATCTTAATATAGCCGGTACGCCTGTTTGTGTTTTGTATACCACTAAGCTAAAATTCGAAAAACCGTTACTCTAATAATTTATTATTTCTTGAAATTGTTTTGCTTTGTAGAGTGTTAGTTCTGCTTGAGTAAAAACGGAGTTTTTTAAAGCTCTAGCTTATTTTATTAGCGACAAATTATTAGAATACCTAAAATCTATAATATGACAAGGTAGGTAATTGAAAAATAAACTAGCTACGGAAATTATGTACTTATTTAGTTCGTTTTTATTAGCTGCAGTTGGAATTTAATGAAATTGTTTCATCACATCAAGGATGACGATTCAACAATTGAATGGATTTCAAATATTGGGCTTTTACCAAAAACAAAATACTGCCGACGTCACAGAAAAGAAATGACATTGCAAGATGGTCACCATTTAGGCTGTTTTGTGTGCAACTTTCGCGGGAAACGTCATAAAATTGCCAGGGCTACCAATACATTGAAAATAATCATATATCCCCGCAAGCATGTATGATTATTACATACTGCTTTGCTAATGAATATTCATTTCAAGCCACAATTAAAGAGAGCAGTATTGTAGACGATATTACCATTTCATCAGACCGCAAATATGAAGAACATGGTAAAATTGGTGGCGCTGGTTGCATCGTAGAAATTGATGAAACCAAAGTTGGGAAGAGAAAATTTGAACGTGGCAGAATAGTTGAAGGAAACTGGATTTTGGGAATGATTGAAAGAGGTAGTACAAACTATAGACTGGAGATCTGTCCTAATAACAATCGCAGTGCGGAAACACTTCTCAAGTTGATTAGAAAACATGTTCAACCCGGAAGTGAAATCTTTACGGGTTGCTGGAAGGGATATATAAATCTATCGGAGCACGGCTATGTACACAAAACTGTAAATCATTCCCAGAATTTTGTTGACCCGTACACTGGAACGCATACGCAAACTATTGAGAATAGCTGGCGTCACCTCAAGTTCAGGCTAACGAGAGGAGGGGTGAGAAAGGAAAATTTAGATCTCCATTTATGTGAGTTTCTTTGGAGAAGGATGGTGAAAAAAGACGGAGAAGATCCTTTCATCACTCTTCTTGAGGATATAAAGGAAGTATATCCGGGCGCAAAGTAGGACATACTTTCCTTTAAGGACTATCAAGTTTTCCACAATTTCCTCTTTGTTCCTATTCGTAATAAATATGTTCAAGCTCATACTAAAAATCTTTTAATTTCTTCTACAAATGTTTTTGACGCACATATATTTCCTTGTTCAAAAATTTTAAAATATCGCTAATACTACAAAAAATTATTTTGTAAAAGGCAAATCTTTTCTTTATTTACAATTAATTTAAAAAATCAAAATTGTTTAACGGTTATTTGCAGTGAGCAGTCCCGAATTTTAAAAATGAAAACAAAATAATGGCTCCAAAGATACGCACCTTAAGAAGAAAAATTGTGTATAGCTAATGGTACAGTTAAAAGAGGTAGATATGTTATATATCAAATTAAAGATTAGGAATTAGGCTTTCTCATATCAGAAAAAATGTATATCTTAATAACGGGTTTTTCGAAAAAAATGACCGTTTTTCCAAAAAAAAAAATAGGAAAATTTTCAAAAAACCGTTATATCTCGAAAAGTATTACTTAAATTGGAATGTATTATAGCTCTTTCAAAAGGTAATAACATTACCTTTAAAATGATACCCATCTTGTTGGAATATGTCCTGTAATTCTTGATATATTAAAAAGGGATTTTCAAACTTTGGAGGTCCTTTTCGTCCTTAAATAGCATTTCCGCATATAATGACCTATATAGTATGTTGTGGAATTACTTAGGGTATCATCCTATAATAGTGGTTATTTAATTGGGCGAGACCCCGTTTCGGAAGTTTAGCCAAAGCTGTTATCAGAGCTGTTTGAAAAGCTGTTAAGCTGTTATCTGAACTCACATCCGGTTGGTCTCAAAGGTCAAGGTGACGTCAGAGGTCAGGTTCAAATTTAAACCTCCGAGGCCACGCGCCAAATATCCGTTTCAAGCGCCATCCAAGACCAAGCTTCCATCACCATCGCCGCCAATACCACTGTTGTGTACCCAAAAGCATAAAAGAGGAATAATATAACATATTGTAGAGCCATGACCACGGTCAAGAAATGTAAACATAAATTGAAATGAAAAATAAATAAAAACAAACAAGGTTTGCTCGACCTCAAGACGAATTTGCAACGCAAGCAAATTCTGCTATGCAAGCATATATTCATACCTGAAGTCATTGCTTTACATTTTGACTCATTCAGAAATTGTGTGATCAGAAATGTTGACACTACAATTTCTGATTATTAATTTTGTATATTGCAATTCTGCAATAATCCCCCCTTTAGAATTGTAAAGAAATGTTGATTCCTTTGTAATCATTTTATATAAATAAACTGCTACTGTTCAATAAAAATTAGACTTAAACTGACTATCGAAAGGTGTCTTTTTATTTCTCAAAATTCAACATCGGCATACTCTGCCATCATGCTATTACAGCGGCATACTCTGCCTTAGCAAAATTCAAGATCGGCATACTCTGCCATCCCTCCATTATAGCGGCATACTCTGCCTTTGTACAGATATAACAGCGGCATACTCTGCCATACATTATAAAGCGGCATACTCTGCCTAAAATATTATAAAGCGGCATACTCTGCCACACAAATTACATTGGCATATTCTGCCATCAAAAGTAAGTTCGGCAGTCTTCTGCCTTTTCTTGATACAACTCATGACATGTACAAAACATGGATAGATGCTTGCATAAAAACTATAATATTATTACATGGCGACCCTGCGAAACGAACCATCAGTGGAGAATTTTTGACTTCACCGTACGTAAGAAGACGGAACCAAGGCGTCTAATATGCACCAAGAAACGGGCAACGGAAAAAGTAATATGCAATAGACAAACAGGAGAAGGAACTTGTAAAAAACAAACAATAGAAACTACATTGGAATAAAGGTATATACCTACTACAAACAACAAATTACCAACTACAAGGAGTCTGGAATACGTTCCAAAAACAATAGAAGTAATCACCAAGCCACTGCAGAAAATATAAAATAAATACACGCCCACAGCAATAAAAAATGAAAATGTTCCAGCATACATACCATCTACAATAGAAGTACTTGTAAAAAAATTCACTCGAGATCATTAAAACCAAAAGCAGTATATATACTTTCTACATACAAAAAAAATCAACAAAGAGAATAATCAGCTTACAAGAAGCAATACAAAGTAATCCCATAGCTGGTTTTAAAGCTATAACGATCGCGCAGCATAAAGAAAAGCAGAAATCAGTAAATAAACTGAAAGAAGAAAAAACAACAACAAGCAAGAAAAAAGGGCGGTATAGCGTTTAAAGCTCCGCCAACAGATAACAAAGCTATATAGAATCATTCTGATAACTACAAAAACAAAACTTAAAAAAAAAGTTAAATCAAAAAGCTCAGATGGGAAAGCCACAATCACACTGTATGGAATAAAATATATATTTAAATACGGCGAAATAAATATCGTATTTCTTTCAAAGAAAGGATTTATTTGAATGATTTATTTCCACCAAATAGGTGTTTGTTTCTTATGATTTATGATGTTTATTTAGGATATTTGTAATTAGTTTGTTGGAAATAATTGACTTGTTTGATAGACACAAATTTTATTTCGCACTAATAGACTGTGGAATGTAAAATTATTGATACATTTGTATCAAATGATTATTTATTTCAGTCAAATTAATGTTCTTTGATTGAAATATTTTATTTATTTGGAAAAATTAAATATTATTTAGTAACATAAAAACACAATAACGTATATTTGTTGCAAATAAATATATGTTCCAATGAAATTAATTATATTTCAAACAAACATCATGATAACAACCAAATATCTAACGCAAATCAATCTAGAATTTATACAAAATTAATATTATTTGGTAAGAATAAATCTTGATGTACCCTGGGAAGCAGGCCTTTACTTCCCGCAAATAAGTTGTGTATTTGGTATTCTGACGATTATCTGCTTCGTTCAAATGAATAAATAAGTAAATAATATTCATCGCTTGTACATATATACTCGTACATATGGATATGTATTTACATTGTTGAAATCTCGTGTAATTTATATTTACCTGAAGTTTTTAGTTTACTCCCTGAAACAACTTTTTCTTATTATTATAGAATTTAATTGAAAGGCAAAAGACCATTTTTCAGTAATATGAAAATATATTTATTTGCTATTTTTAACAAAAATCAATTCGCTTTCAGAAAAGATTAAGAAAATTATAATAAATAATATATATCACATTGATGAATTCAATTATTGAATATAGATATGACAGATCGTCAATCACCAAGAAAATGCCTGTTTTTTTGGAAATTCATTGAAAGATTTAAGTTCCTTAACAGCTACTTTCTGTAAAATACCATTATTAAAATTAACTACATAACTTTTAATATGATTGTCAACGCCAATTGTATGAAGTTTTTTTTAATACAAAATAAACTTCTTCATTTTTATCACAAAAAATATATTTTATACGCCCAAAAACTGGTTCTTCACAAGAATCACAACCAAGTTCAAAAATGTAACCGATTTTATAAAGTATATTGTTAGTCTTAATCCAAGAAAATTACTCAAAATTTATGGAATTCAAGAAGGGGAACAACACAGATACCAGGTCTAATTCCTGAGATGATAAAAGCTTTGGTTTGCTATATTCTTTTATATTTCGTAGATTTGAGGAAGATAGAAGAGTGTAACAGAGTTTTATCTGATACCTAAACCCAAAGTATATGCTATATTCCTGCGGGACGATACAATCTGCGCATTTCTTTTACCAATTTTACGAAAGGCCTCAACAACAACTCGCACGATGAAGACTTCAAACCGACTAACTGTGACTAAAAAACTTGTACACTATCGGTAATATGAAATTGTTATCAGTGTACGAGAAATAAACGTTATTTGAAATAAACAAATGTTAACTGGCACATAGGCACCATGGAAATAATCTTTGTTTTCCCTGAATAACATTTATTTCTCTGAAATAAATATCTATTTGCAACGATTAAATTAAATTTGTTTAAGACAAGTAAATGTAATCACTTGTAACAAATAAATGGACTTATTAGATCAAAACCAATGTGATTATTTTCACTGAATAAACTGATTTTTCATTTTAAAGAAATATTTATTTGGTAGCAATTAAGATGTTATTTTGGTAAAATAAATTGAAATGATGATCAATAAACAAATTTTCTTAATTTTTGTGAAATTACGCTTATTTCTATCAAATTAGGCTGTTTCAAATAAACGCTGTATTTTTATGAAAAAAATTGGTTTATTTTGGTAGAATTAAGAATATTGATAGCAAATTCGGCATATTTACTGCAAATATATTACCTTCAAATAAATGCATTGCTTTGCGAAAAATTGCGACAAAAGAAACTTTTTTTTTAGTGCAAAGGAAGTGATTGTAGCCCAAAACGCAGCAGCAGCAGCGACAAGTTCGATGGTACAAACGATTTCAATACACAACATTATACATGTACCAACCGCTGCAACAGTAATAATACTACTAATATTAATAGCAGCCGTAACATATATTATAAAGAGACTTCTGAACAAGCACATTAACAAGAGCGTGAAGAAGAATATGGAAAGTATCGCCAGCGTTTAGTAACTTAGGGGCGTAGCAATATATTTTTTTTATGTAGATAGCTTTTAGAGATTGTAATATTTTTTAAATGGGTTGAAATTGATTCTGAATAGATAGATTATGAATAGATATAGAATGACAGAATAAAATAAATAAATAAACAGTTATATGAGTAGTAAAATTATTTAAATATAGTCTTGTAGATTAGAATTTAGCAATAAATCAGTACATCTAATATGAATTTGTTTTTATGTACGTTATGAGATTTCTTTGGGTTAAAAAAAAAAAACGATGCACAAAATAAAGGGAGTCATTTATAAATTGAAATATTCAAGAATCCATTCACTGAATTAACGAAATTACAACGCCAAGTCCATAAAAAGACACTACACTACAAAAATGCAGCTTGTCAAATTGACTTCCACAAACAGGAAATCAGAATCAGTGATGTGGACGAACAACCGGTCAAAATTCGGATAACGGGCAAGGAGTCCTGATATTCAACGTTCAATTTACAGTGAACGACAAATATAAAATGAATGAAAGGATACGTCGCGTCGCATGCAAGTTCAGGATTTCTAGAATAAAAATAATAAAAATGAACTAAATACATTTGAAAGAAGACTTAATAAGCCTACCATTATGTCAGCTTAATTAAAGGCATTGATAGAGGTGATCAGTGTTACAATTCAGATTGAGCAATCATTTGCAACAAGAATATTTCAATAATGATGAGGTCTAATCACATCCACATGAATTATAAGCTTGATATTGTGTACACACAGGGAAAAATAGATACAAATGCAGATGCCCTGTCAAGAATAAAAATGGACTCTGAGAAACGATACCAAAAGAAATAAACGTTTTCACACGAAATATGAAGAAAAAGCAGCAAAGTGGAATGGAGAAAAGAGACAGTATAGAATCAGGCCAATTCTATATATGGGAATACGCATCCATCTCCGACATAAGAAATATTAAGAAAATACAATTTGATACAGCGTACGCACAAGAGAATGCGATAGATAAAAGTTTGCCTGCATTATATAAGAAAGGGGTAACCGTTCAGTACAGCGAAAATCCTGCATTTAACTCTGGTTACATCATGGAGAAGCTGATACAAAAGATGAACGAGAATAATATTAAAGAATTAGCACTCGCAAAAGATGATGCTATATTGATATAAATGAATTCAAGAAGAAATTCAATAAGCTGCAGCAGAATGATAAATGTGGTAAGGCAACACCACTGAAGATAATACTATATGAACCCCCAATAAGAATGAAGGATACAAAGATTGAATAAGAATTAGTAAAAGAATACCATGACAATAAGCATGGTGGACACGCTGGAATTAAACGCTGTAACAAAGGCGCATATGGAGAAACATTTGATAAAGAAGTACATAAACAAGTGTGATAACTGTGTAAAGAACAAATTCAAAAAGTACACAAATGAACCTCTCGTGGTAACGGACACATCTACCAGTAGTTGCGAAAAGATCTCAGTTGACACACTAGGACCTCTGAGAAGATATATATTTGCATACATTCTAACGCTACAATACGAATCAACAAAGTTCGTAGAGGCATACCAGATATAAAAAAAAAAAACAAAAAAAAAAAGAGAAAAAGAAACCGGCTCAGACTCAAGAATAAGTAATCTAATAAAATGTAAATTTAAATAAGATACTATTTCAATAGAATTGATTAGGGCATTTAATAAAATAATTATTTCAATAGAATTAACAAAAATTTCCAATAAAATTAATAAGATATAAGGCATGTAAATTTAAAAGACTTTCATAATTTAGAATAGAACACTAAACAGTTAAGAATAAGTTTTAGAAAGAACCATCTGTAAACAAACAAAAAAAAAACAAACAAAAAATTTTTTTCTTCTCATGTACAAAAAATTTTTTTTTTCTCTTAAGGGTGAGGATGTAGAGCCATGACCACGGTCAAGAAATGTAAACATAAATTGAAATGAAAAATAAATAAAAACAAACAAAGTTTGCTCGACCTCAAGACGAATTTGCAACACAAGCAAATTCTGCTATGCAAGCATATATTCATACCTGAAGTCATTGCTTTACATACATATCGATACATTTTGACTCATTCAGAAATTGTGTGATCAGAAATGTTGACACTACAATTTCTGATTATTAATTTTGTATATTGCAATTCTGCAATAATCCCCCCTTTAGAATTGTAAAGAAATGTTGATTCCTTTGTAATCATTTTATATAAATAAGCTGCTACTGTTCAATAAAAATTAGACTTAAACTGACTATCGAAAGGTGTCTTTTTATTTCTCAAAATTCAACATCGGCATACTCTGCCATCATGCTATTACAGCGGCATACTCTGCCTTAGCAAAATTCAAGATCGGCATACTCTGCCATCCCTCCATTATAGCGGCATACTCTGCCTTTGTACAGATATAACAGCGGCATACTCTGCCATACATTATAAAGCGGCATACTCTGCCTAAAATATTATAAAGCGGCATACTCTGCCACACAAATTACATTGGCATATTCTGCCATCAAAAGTAAGTTCGGCAGTCTTCTGCCTTTTCTTGATACAACTCATGACATGTACAAAACATGGATAGATGCTTGCATAAAAACTATAATATTATTACAATATAATTCAATAAAATATTCCAAATTATAAATTTTAACATAAGTTACTCATGCCTAAAACATGGTTAGCTTATCTATTCAATCAGTGAAGAAAATTGCGTCAGCAATTTCCTTCACATTCCATGAATTAAAGCAAAATTATTACCATGGCAAATTTTGCCTTCAGCAAAATTTGCCAGTAGAAATATTTTATTTAAAAAAATATAAAACAAAAGACAAATCGTACCTTCAGTACGATTTGTCATGAAAATTACAATATGTATTTACAAACGTACATACATATCACAAAAAAAGCTTTCGCGATAAGAAATGCGCGCCGCGAAATTGCATTATATGTATACGCGCGCCGCAATTTCAATCGACGGGACGGTGGCTGATGTTTATAAAAACATCAAATTTCATTTTTGCAAGCCACCGTCCGCGCATTCGAATTATAGAACGAGGGCTCTTGATCGCGAAAAAAGTGATTGTTTACATCGCGACCAGTTCTTTTACTGGCCGCCTGGAATAGGGAGCTCTGGTGCAGAAACCAGTGCTCTTGTGATCTAATGTTCTGGTGAAACACCAGAATATCAAAATTCTCAACGAAACAATCGTGTGTAATATTTTACACCAGACACCACTTTTCCTTTTAGCTTCCGCAGATTTTTTAACACTTTTCTAACCAGACAAAAACGCCTTCACTTCTCAAGCAGGAATGAAAATTTATTATTGTTCAACACTAAATTTATAAAGACAAATTTGCTTACTTTGATGAAGTCGATAACATGCAAGACAAATAAATACAAAACTTAAACATAACAATTCATTCTCACTTGAAGAGTGAAGATAAAGAATTGCATCGTCGGCTTTAATTCCGCGGCATGACGATACAATGTTGCTGCGATAAATTCCAAATTACAAGCTGCGATAAATATTTCATGGGGGGTTATTTCTATGGGAACGTAATCTGATACGATTTGTTTATGATACTGTAGGAATGCGTTCTTTGTGACTGAATATTCGTGCTGATTATGAAATTTTATTTTTCATGCAACTTGTGATTTGGAATTTAATGCTAAAATCCTAATTAATTAATTATAATGCTAGGGTAGAATTCAACATCCTCCCCGCGTTGAACGTTGAGTTCAACCAATTCTTCCGTTTCGCGGCTCAGGCTAATGTTCGGTGGCGGCCTTCTGGGTGCGGCTACGGGGGTGTTGTCCTTCGGTCCTCACGGCATTTGATGAATCTTCTTATTGTGAAAAAAAGCCAGAATGCCCATAGCGAGGAGAAGGCTCGCATAACCAACGCTGAAGTGGTGAATGGTTTGATGGAGTGGCGTCATAGGACTTCCTTCTTCAACCTGAAGATCTTGTAACCTTTGCTTCAGCTCTAACAAATCGTGGGAGAACAAGGGTAACTTGAGTCGGAATATTATTTGAGCTGGTCCTATTCTTCCTTGCACTGTCATGAGGTTGTATAGCTCTATCAAGTCATTCTGGCCTGCTGGTAGACGTAATGTTGACGGCAGATTCTCCTTGATAAGTGTACACTGAGCCTTGAGCTGTTGTGGTGACAATAAAAGTGGATTGATTTTGCCGTTGTGTGTGTCTATGATTACATCCAACAACATAGACTGCATTCTTTGATAATTTGACGTCATTAAGGTTAATCTGATGGATAGTGCATTGAAGGTTTCTGCTGCTCTTTGATCGCGAAGTTCTTGCTGCATACCGTTCATCTGCTCCATCGTCTGATTAATGTGTCCTTCAAAATCCCGTAATTGATTCTCCGTTCTTTTGTTTGACTTGTTTATGATATTGGCCGTTGAGTCGATGATGGAGGTGTGATTCTTTAATAATTCCAGCAAATGTTGTTGATTTCCTTCAACATTGCTCATGATTTGCCTCATCTTTTCAGCATAGCGAGAATCTAATACTCCGAACAAAGAACTGGCCAAATTACCAACTATATCGAGCGGCGCTCTTTTGGCATGTGTAGGTATATGATATAGTAGCAATTCGTTTTTCTTTTCCATCTCTTTCAGTATTCCATGGAATTGTGAGCAAGTCTGTGAACATATCTGATGCTCGATCATAGCCTTGCAGACGTGATTTAAGATGGCAGTGCCGTTTTTTATCGTAGCAAATTCCTGCCAATATGACTTCATTTCATAGTATATGACCAAATCCCATTTATTAGAGATTAAGTGGGTCGAGCCCATACCTTCAAAATAGATGCCGGGCTGATTCTTAAAAGGTGTTACTTCTAGTTGACAGCTCCCTAGTATCGGCATGACTAGGCATGTGAGAAAAAATAAGCTCGCAGCGGAAGTTGACGGACGAGATTTTTTTGACGGAATCTCTTCCTGAGTTTCGGTTGGCCCTTTTTCTTCGCTGCTGCTGGAGGATTCGGAATGGCCAATCTTATTCGCTTGTTCTCGTGGATGCTTCTTTTTAGCTGCTGATAAGTTGTCAATTTGTGAGGAATAACAGGCCTCTTCCTGCTCTATTGGTAACGGAGCAAGTTTGTGAATTGGTCTCCTGAATATTCCAGAAGCAGTTTTAACGTCTGCCACTCTGATCAGTCCGTCAGCGCCTTTGATGGCTTGGACTATTCTTCCTAGTGGCCAATTTAATGAGGGAAGATTTTCATCTTTTACCACCACCATTGTGCCAGGCTGTACGTTGTTGCACCGTTGTTTCCACTTAGAGCGGTGCTGAAGCTCGCTCAAGTATTCTCTTGACCATCGTTGCCAAAAATTATTCTTCAAATGAGAGACCAATTTCCATCGTTGAAGTAAGCTCCCCTTTGCCGGGCCAGCATGAGGATCTACTATGCTTGTTAACGGCTCCCCAATTAAGAAATGCCCTGGGGTCAATGCGGAGATGTCATTTGGGTCCGATGACATTGGCGTTAGTGAGCGGGAGTTTAATATGGCTTCTATTTCTGTCATTACAGTTTCCAGCTCCTCGTATGTAAGCGATGCTGCAGATACATTTTTCTGGAACATATGCTTGGTAGATTTGACGGCTGCCTCCCACAAGTCGCCGAAGTGTGGCGCCCTTGGAGGAATGAAGTGAAAGTCTGCGCTTTTTGATGTACTGAACCTTGTGATTTTTTCCTGCGACTCCTTACTGTATATCACTCTTTCCAATTCTCTTAGTTGATTGCTGGCCCCGACAAAGTTTGTCGCATTATCGCAGTAGATGTTTTTGCAATTTCCTCTTCTACTGATGAATCTCTTCAAGGCTCCAATGAAGGCGTCGATGGTCAACTCACTTACGACCTCGATGTGGACTGCCTTGGTTGCGAAGCAACAAAATAGTGCAACATAAGCCTTTCAGGGTCTTTTTCCTCTTAACTTGAAATGCACCCAAAAAGGTCCACAGAAATCGATCCCGACATTAATGAAGGGTCTGGCTGGCTGTACTCTGTGAGCCGGCAAGTTGCCCATAAATTGCTCTAGAAGTTGTGGCTTGAATTTCCGGCAGCGGACACAATTCTGTACTATTGACCGCGCTATGGTCTTGCCCTTGATGGGCCAGAATCTTTGTCTAATCGTGTGGTGTTGTGGGCGTATGGCAGCAACATTGGGTGTTTGGCGTCATAAGTCAATTCTGATTCCTGCAATCGTCCACCTACTCTAATCAATCCCCTTTCATCCTCAAATGGGCTCAGGCTGCTTAAGCTACTATTCGACTTTACGTGGTGCAACTGGGTTAATTGTTTTACATCTTCTCCGAACCCTTGGGATTGTGCTTCCTTTATAATTACCACCAGTGCCCCTTCTAATTCTTCTACACTTAGTGGCGCCTTCTCACGTGCATCCGGCTCCTGGCGAGCATTTGATACAAATTTCAATATGTATGCTACGATCCGTTGCAGATGTTTAAAAGAATTGCGATGATCTATGGCGTCGGTAATGTATCTCGTCTTAATTGATGCTGATAACACCACCTTGGCTTGCCTTTTCTCCAAATCTGTTTTACGAGTCACTATCTTAGATGGCCATGCCGATTCTTTACCGTGCAGAAATAATGGGCCATAGAACCATAAACTGCAGTCCTTCAATTTCTCGGGATCAATTCCTCTAGACACCAAGTCTGCCGGATTTTGCTGTGAAGGCACGTGACGCCATTGATCAATTGCAGTTTTTTCTGAATAGCGGCTACACGGTTGGCAACAAATGTGTGGTAGGAAGCTGATGGTGAGCTTAGCCAGGCTAGAACTATTTCCGAGTCGGTCCAAAAATAACATGCATAGTTTTCCTTCAAGTCTGTCTTTACTCGATGAGCCAAGTCAGCTGTAAGTTTCGCTGCACATAATTCTCATCTTGGCACTGTTGTGGTTTTGGGTGGTGCTACTCTCGATTTTGCGCAGAGTAACCTTACCAATATGGTACAGTCTTGGAGAATTGAGCGCACATATATTTTTTTTTTTTTTTTTTTTTTATATTATTAAGCCAAGCTCAGGGGATACCCTATGATGCAAAGCACAGCATGGCAGGAAGGAGATAGGGAAAGGATTAGGGGATATGAGGAGAGTGGCGGAGGTGCCGATGTATGTCGCCCTTAAACTTCCGCAGATTGTACGCCGGAGGAAAAACAGAAGATGGTAAGCTGTTCCACATTCGCACTGTTCGGGATAAAAAAGCATCACGGAATTTTACTGTACGGCCGAAAGTAATTTGAAGGGTTAAAGGATGTGCGCGGTTTGCAGCGCGAGTATTGCGTGCAGGAATCATTCTACAAGGGATTAGACTAGATATTTCATCAGAACATTGACCATGCATATAGCGATAAAGGAGCGAAAGGCATCCAACATTGCGGCGGTGCTCGAGTGAGTCGATATGACAAGTTATTGCCAAATCGCCAATGAGCTTGAAGGCTCTCTTTTGGACAATATCCAATGAAGCTAAGGCTGTGCGACCAGCCCCGGCCCATATATGGGAGTTGTACTCCATTCTAGGTCTAATGTAGGACTTGTAGAGGAGCGCTAGATTTGACGGGCTGAAATATTTCTTACACCTTTTCAGAAATCCAAGACATTTCGATGCTTCTTTGGCAACAGAGAAGATGTGATCTGTCCAGTTTAACTTACTGGAAATATTAATGCCAAGAATGCTTAGTGACGGTGAATCAGAAATTAATGCTCCATCAAAAGAAACGGGTGTGGTTAAGTTATGATCTTGTTTTAATGAGATAAGACAGCTTTGGGACTTTGATGCATTGAATTCGACGCGATTCGCTTTGCCCCAAGCGAGGATATTGTTAAGATCGTTATTCAATGATCTAGTCATGCAATCTCGTTTAACACATGCAGCATTCCCCCTGGATTCCGCAAGAGTGTCAAAGGAGTAAGCGAAATCAAGAGTACTGTCATCTGCGAAACTATGGATGGGATTGAAAGTAAGGGAAAGCAGATCATTAATGAAAATTAAAAAGAGAGTTGGAGAGATAACAGAGCCTTGAGGTACACCGGCATTTATGGGATGCGGTTCAGATGTAACGCCATCTAATACAACACGTATTTGGCGACTAGATAGGAAACTTTCAATCCATAATAGAAGAGGAGGGGAGAGACCAAGTGCTTTGAGTTTGGCTAAAAGGGCTGGATGCCAGACTCTATCAAAGGCCTTTGAAATATCTAGGGCAACGATTTTAGACTCACCAAAATTGTGAAGACTACGGTTCCAACGTTCCGTAAGAAAAGTCAGCAAGTCTCCAGATGAGCGTCCAGCTCGGAAGCCATATTGGCGATCGTTGATGAGATGATTAGTTTCAAGATACTTCATTAATTTAGAGTTAATGATAGATTCAAAAACCTTTGAAAGAATCGAAGTGATCGCAATTGGTCGATAATTTGAGGGATCGCTACCCTCTCCCTTCTTGGGAATAGGCTGAACGTGAGCTAGCTTCCAAGCAGTTGGAAATTTTCCTGTCGAATAAGACAAGTAGAAGAGTTTGCGCAGAGGTTTAGCCAAGGAAGAGGCGCAGCTTTTAATTAACAGGGGCGAAAAACCATCAGGGCCTGCGGCTTTGGAGACGTTGATCCCCTTAAGGACCCTGAACACATCCCTCGTACGAATGTGTATTGGCTCTTGTACACATTCACACGGGCGATGCAAAACAGGTGTTTGTGAAGTTGGTGGAAGGCGAGAATTTGAAGCGAATCTAGCAGCTAAAATATTAGCTTTAACCAGGGAGTCAACAATCACTTCACCATTATTAAGTAGTGAAGGTATAGAGGAACTGGTGAAATTGTTCCTGATGGTTTTGACCAGGGACCAGAAACCTTTGCTACCTTTGCGGCTTGCCAAGATTCTTTGTCTAATATTCTGGTCAAAAAGAAATTTTTCTCTCTGGATAATGGACTTGCAGGTGTTCCGTGCAGTCTTGTAGACTTGTTTCATTTCCGGACATGGATGCAATTGATAGGCGCGAAAAGCAGACTCTTTCGCTTTTATAGCTTGGTTGCACTTATCGTTAAACCAGGAGCGATCATGCTGTTGTTGAGACCTGCTGTAAGAATACGGAATGTATTCACGCATGCCAAGATTTAGTATGTTACTAAATTGTAATGTGCATTCATCAACATCCCTCGCAGCAAAACAGACCGACCAATCAATTTCATTAAGATACTTATTGAGACTTTCCCAATCAGCATTCTTATAGTGCCAAAGAAGCCTACTTGTAGGTGGAGCAGTTGGGCGGCACAGGTTTGAGGTGGTAAATTGAGCCGTGATTAAACAATGGTCTGAATTTCCAAGAGGGGAACCGACTGAAATGGAATATTTGTCAGGATGGGATGTTAGAAACAAGTCGAGTAAATTAGCTTTATCTCCAGCTGCATCAGGAATTCGCGTTGGTGCATCCACTAGCTGTTGCAAATTAAATGATTCACAGAAGAGTTCAACGAAACGGCCCGCTGGACTTGTGGTAGAAGAATGTCTGAGCCACGGTATATTATGAACATTAAAATCGCCTGCCAGGACGATTTCGGAAGAGGGGGAGAGAGAAAGCAAATGATCAATATTGTTGGAGATATTGTCAAATACGGATACCGTGTCGTCATCAGACATATTTGGGCTGCGATAAAGGAAACAGAAGTATATGATGTGCTTGTGAAGTTTGAACCTAATCCAGATGTAATTAAACTCTGGATTGGCAGAAGGAAAATCTTGAAGAATAGTAAAGGCAACATCATTCCGAATATATACTGCGATCCCTCTATGCTGAGAAAAAAGAGGCACGAAGCTGTAACCAGGGACGTGATACTGATTAATATCAGCATCAGAAACGACTTTGGTTTCACTTAGCGCAAGAATTGCCGGATTTTTTGAGTTAAGGTGGCAGTACACCGAAAACCGATTTGCTCTTAATCCGCGAATGTTGCAGAAATCTAAAATGAAATTCTGCATGCTGAAGGCAAAAACAAAAAAGCAAAAAATAAAAAACAAAAAAGCGACACACAGCAACACAAATATTTGGGCGCCACCAGCAGCAGTCAACGACACAGCGAGGTAAAAAAAAACAACAATAGTGTTATGCCTATTGCTGCTTTCAATACCTCAGACCGTGCAGTTCAATGACCACAGCTGGGTGCACCCGGATTGATGATCAGTGACAAGTGCTAATGCAATTGCACTGATCACAGATGAAAAGAAGGAAAGGAAACGTTACCGTGGTGCTGGCTTATTGAATATTGATAGGGCATAGAAGAGCCCTTCACTTGGCGGATAAAATTTATTTTGATCATTTATTTATTTAACGGTCGCGTCGGATTTTAAATAATTATAGTTATCGATTTAGATGGAAACTGTTTAGCACAACACTATCACTTGTTTAAAAATTATTTGGATAAGATATGTTTATATTAATTTATTAGATCTACTACACGAGGCAACGTCCGATCGGATTGACTCCACGCACTCGACTCCGGCTCCGTACGCCTTTTCTGAGGCATCAGAGAAGGCATGTAGCTGCAATTTTTGTGGTATCTTCCCTGCGCTAACGTGGCTGGGTACCTTGATATCATTCACAAACTTGAGGGCGTGACGAAAGTGTATCCATCTACTGTGCAACTCAATTGGTACTGCCGCATCCCAATCCAGTTTCAAAACCCACAGCTTTTGGAGAAATATCTTGGCACTCACCACCACAGGGCTCATGAGGCCCAGCGGATCGAACAAGTGAGCGATATCTGAAAGGAGCCGTGTCAAACCGAGTGTTTTAATGTGACAGTCATTGTCATCAGTAAGGTCTAGCTGAGTGGCGACGTCCTCAAGGGGTATGATTTTGATTATCGTTGGTTGATTAGTACACCACTTCCTTAACTTGAATCCGGCGGATAACAAAATTCCGTTTAATTGTTCCTGCATTTGAACAGCTTCTTGCAAATGATTTGACCCGGTCATGACATCGTCAACATAAAAACCTTGCTTCAATATCAATGAGCCGAAGGGATGCTGTGTTTCATTTTGTCTGGCTAGGCTTTGGAGACAATTCGTTGCCAAGAATGGCGCCGTTGTTACGCCGTATGTGACTGTCCGCAGTTGATAACATTTCGTAGGCTGTGATGGGTCGTCCCTCCAGAAGATTAATTGGAATTTCCTGTCATCCTTGCTGACTTGTACTTGGCGGTACATTTTTTCAATGTCAGCTGTGAAGACATATCGTGGTAATCGGAACCGCAGCAACATGGAGAAAAGCTCGTCCTGGACTGTTGGGCCAGTATGTAAAATGTCATTCAATGACACATTTGATGAGGTTTTCATTGATGCATCGAACACTACTCGCAATTTCGTAGTTGTGCTGTCTGGTTTCATCACGCAAGATGCGTCAAAAAATAATGCGGTATAGGAAGGCCTCTTAAATTGACTTCCTCCATGTGGCCTAATGCAATGTATTCCCTTATGAAATCCATGTACTGCCTTTTCATCTCTGGATTCTTGTTTAATTTTCGTTCCAAAGAATGGAACCGACGTAAAGCGATATCCTTGGATTCGCCCAGATTATGCGGATCTTGGGAAAAGGGAAGCTTAACCATGAAGCGACCTGTATTGTCTCTTTGCGTGTTTAAGTTAAAATGTGACTCACATCTGAGCTCGGAAACCGTCTTGGGTTGTCTGGTGCTGTCAACCTCCTCCAACTTCGAGAATCTTTCCATTTGTTCCTCGAGAGTGCCATCTTCTTGCGAGCACACTCCGCATACGGCTTCAGAGCGTTGTGTGGTTTTGTAATGAGCCTACAGACTCATCACCTTCTCCAAAGCTCCAAAGAACCTAAAAACGCCAAATCAATCAACTTCATCAATTCATTATCCAGATTTCATATTTTGCCCTTGGCATGAATCTCAATTCTGCATTAGTTCCACTTTCCAAAGAACAAATATTTCCGCATAAACAATATGCAACATATTCCCACATTAGTTCCGCTTGCCCAAAGATTTCAGCATAACCATTCCCCATATGTGAAAATGCATTCACATCACAACTAAAACAATTCAAGTAAGCCATAAAATGTCACAACTCATTTTCAAGTACACAATGCATATGCACTTGAAAAAGTTGACCGTCATATATCTCACAGTGCCGGGTCTTGCACCATAAAAAGTAAACAAGCATACCGCACATGTTTACTTTTTACCATGATACAAGCTACCGCACTGCTGGTCATGACTAAGTGACGGTATATTGACAAAAATTATATACTTACCATTGCCCAATAGCGGATATTTCTCGCTCATGCCTAAACGGCTTAAGGGAAGTTATGTATAATGTTGCCCAATAGCAGCAATTCAGCTCTTTCGGCTTATGTGCCTGTACGGCTTACTGCGGCAATGCAATTATGTAGCTGGGCGTGTTTTACCTTTTGAAGATGAGGAAGTAAATTCCCTCCACTCGGATTTCCGTGTTTTACGCATGAAACATGTGAAACTGCCCAAATAAATAGGCTGTGGGCAAACTAAGAAAGTCAGTCAGTTTTCGGCGTTCAGCTCGGAGGAGTCAAGTATCGTCCAATTAATTTCAAAAGCAATAACTAATACAGTGTCAGTCAGTGTAAAATAATTTACCACTTAAGAAGGAAAACTATCAAATAAAGTAACAAAGGATTGTTGTAATATCCGTTATCAGTGAACTAATAAAGTGAAAAGACAAATTCAGTGTTTTATTACCGAAAATACTAATACTAAATACTAAACTAAGGGCCAGCGACCTTCTCCTCACGGAAAGTACATCGCAGTCCTTGTCACGACGAAAGTGAAGGAAACCCGTGACAGAACAACTGGTGGCAGCGGTTAGATTTTGTTTAACGCAAATCAGCCAATCAGACAAGAAACAATAAGCAAAGATCATATACCCTTTTGCTTATCTGACACCAACACTGAAGAAAAAGTAAAAACGTAACAAATGTGCTACCCTAAACCCCTGGACGATACCATTGAGGCCCCAGAGGAAGTGATTGCAGCCATAATAGAGGATCCAGAAGCAGAAAATAGCGAAGGGGAAGAAGAATACGACTACGAGTTCGAAATCAGCATCGATTCAGAGGAGGAAACGCCAACAGTAGAAGAAGTTTATCTGGAAGTTCACCAACACATCACTCCAGAAAGCGACGACGAAGCAACGTGGGACTTCGATACGTACAGCCAGATAAAAAGCATATTAGAAAGTAGACAGAACAATAGGAATAATATGTAAGTCAAAAAAAACAGATATCTTTCTATTATATTACTATTATATTTAACTATATATATATATAAATTTTTATAAAAAATCATTAGATTAGTCTAGACAATACAAAAAAAAAAAAACGAAAAGTGAGTGGAATTCTTTTTAAAAAAATATACATAACTCATCAACATAAAATTTTTTTTTTAAATTTCTCTGACCCAAGTGATTTTTTGTTACTTTCATTACTTTCACCAATTCTTTTTCAAGTTCCTACAAGTGAGAAAAACAAAACAAACCGCATTTTATAAAAAAAAAATCTCTTGTGTATCAAGTTCAATCAAGTGGATAATTAGTAAAGTTTTTTTTTTTTACCACAAACGGCGTCGAATTCTGTTCCTTGTTCTTTTCTCTAGTGTTCCAAAATTGTTGTTACGCGAGCTAAGAGCTACCCAGCTCCGACAAATCAAAGCCGCAAACGCAACGAAAATAAGTTTGCTCGAGTTTCCCGCTACTTACGCCTCCCCAAAATGTCAAATCCACAAGGCCAAGGCGTTGGTAATGTAGCTGCGAATAACGCTGGGCAAGGTGCACCTCCACCCCGCCCACAAACTTTACCTGCAACAAGCAGACTCTCCACTAGTGAGGCACGAAACCTCATACCTGAATATGACGGTAATACTGAGGAGCTTCACAGATTTTTGGCTTGTTGCGATATATTGTTCTCACAAGCCCAAACTCCTGTAGATAAACTCCTGTATCTCAGCTTATTAAAGACAAAGCTGACAGGACCAGCCTATGACTTATTTAAGTATAGGGATTATTCTACCTGGGAAGACCTGAAAGCAGAGCTCAAGTCTCATTTCCAAGAGCATCGCCCCCGAATAGCCATACAGGGTGAACTCTTACGCTTAAAACAAAACCCCAGAGAGAATGTGCATGACTTTGCTCGCAGGGTAACTAAGCACTTGGCAGATTTAAATAACGCCACTTTAAATGAAGCATCCCAGTTAGAGTCAAGAGAGTTTCTGCTTAACGAAAACGAGCAAAATGCCATCAGAGTATTTGAAGATGGTATTAGGAATGACCAATTAAAAGTCATTATTAAAGCTCGCGCCGAAACTAAACTGCGTACTTTGATCACTTTCGCTATAGAGCACGACCAGAGAATAGAGGAGACTCAACAACATCATTCTCGTTCACCTCAAAATACTCCAATCGTCACATGCGAATTTTGTGGAAAAAGGGGCCATCGCAAAGAAAGTTGTTTTAAACGAAAACAACTTCCCCCATTTCCCTCGTTTTCAAACGTTAAAAATGAGGTTCACAGAATTATTTGTGGCTATTGCCAAAAGGCAAATCATCGCACCCATGAGTGCAGAAAGAAGATGTATGATGAACGTTTTTCACGAAGTCCGCAACAGGGCCAACGAACATCATCACAACAACCTTCAAGGCCCTTTTCACAGAGGCAACCTCAATCAGACCAACCACGGCAATTTCGCCAAGTTAGGTGGTCTACTCCTATTAATGAGTTCACGGGAAACGAGTTTGCGCGGGAAGAAACAGACGGCGAAACTCCCCGCCAAATTATCTCTCAGGCCGTCATCCATCAGCAACCGCTGAATTAGTAATATCCAGAATAAGACTACCTATAAGCTTAGAGCTTAACACCCTTCTAATCTCGTTACCTCTAAGCATATCTACTAAACCCAGTACTACTTTTATAATAGATACTGGAGCTGAGATTAGTCTCTACAAAGCCGAATCAACCCATGATCTTGCTCTCGTATATGAAAACGAGCGCTGCACAATTTCGACTCTTGCAGGAGCCTATACTCCTACAATCGACATAACTTATGGCCAATTGAATTTATCAAACGGAATTGTAATTGAACATCCGTTCCACTTAATCCCAGGGGGTAGTAAATTAACTTATGATGGAATTTTGGGCATAGATTTTTTGACCAAATATAAATGCAATCTTAATTGCTCAGAAGGATATATAGAGCTATTAATTCAAACAGTAGTAGGCATGAACAAAACAGTACTAATGAAAGAAAACGGAATCACTAATAAATTCATAAAAAATAAAAATATACAAAACAATAAAGATAAAGAAATCAATAAAGAAGAAATTGAAGAAAGTGCAAAAGAGGTTAAAAAACAGAATGAAAATAAGACAGAGCGTGATAGATTAAAAGGAAATAATTTAAAGGAACCAAATGAAATTCTACAAAACTTGGAACCTACATCAAGTAAGTACATTGACTTGGACACGCGACGCTACGACTGCGGTTCAAGCCAAGTCATTTCATGTGATAGTAAGCTAGGTACGCGACGCTACGACTGCGGCCTAACTCAAACTAGTTCATGTGACAGCAATTTAGGTACACGACGCTACGACAGTGGCCTAAATGAAGCTGACTTAAACGATAGGCATATCCAAATTAATCCCTTACAAAAGGAAGAACCAGAAAAAACTGGTAAAACTAATAAATAAAACGCAGCTCTGATCGTCTTACAAATTATATATTACCTCTTTTTAATAATTATAAAAAACTCAAAACTTTCATTGGAGAAAACCATCAGTTCAAATTCCGTTGTTCATCGCATAAAAGAAGACAAGAATCCGATAAAAGTAGGCAATGAGCCTAGGACAAAAGGCAGCAAAGTAGGAAATAATGATAGCCCAAGCAATTCAAACGAACAATCTCTCACTCAAAATTTGATTAAATTACCACCAAGATCAGAAGTTATTGTTACGGTACCTAAAGCCGAGAATAGGGAATTATACTGTAAAAAGGAAGAAATTCTACCAGGAATTTTTATAGGGAATACTTTAACCAAACCTGAAAATCAGGTCACTAAAATATTGATGCTGAATACGAATGAAGAAGAAACCATTATACCTATGGAAGAAATTAACCCATCTTGGGAATATCTAGAAGATTATGACATTCTACAAGCTCAATACAATGCAGACCCAGTAGAGAATCGGTTGAAGAAACTGGAAGATACACTAAGACTAGAGCATTGTAACAGCGAAGAAAGAAAAACTATACTGGATGTATGCCGACAATACAATGAATTATTCTTTCTAGAAAATGATTCTCTTACGTGTACAGATGCAGCAGCACACACAATACCAGTCAAAGTAGATACGACACCGATATATGTAAAACCTTATCGTTTGCCAGAGTCCCAGAGAGATGAAATCGACAAGCAAATAGGCGAGATGCTAGACCAAGGAATAATAAGTCCAAGCCGAAGCCCCTGGAATTCGCCCCTACTAATAGTTCCGAAGAAACCAGACGAAACTGGAAAAAAACGATGGCGAATCGTAGTGGATTTTAGGCGCCTGAATGAAGTCACTCTAGGAGATGCCTATCCATTGCCAAACATAACTGACATATTAGATCAGTTGGGACGATCCAGGTATTTTACAACTTTAGATTTAGCAAGCGGATTTCATCAGATTCCCATGGACGAAAACGACAAGGAAAAGACAGCCTTCAGTACACCATTTGGTCATTACCAGTATAACCGTATGCCATTTGGACTGAAAGGAGCACCAGCCACCTTCCAGCGGCTGATGAACAATGTCCTAACTGGTTTGCAGGGATTACATTGCGTCGTGTATCTCGATGATATCGTAATCTACGGGTATAATTTAAAAGACCACAATACAAAATTAATTCAGGTGTTCGACCGGTTAAAAAGTCATCTGTTAAAATTACAGCCTGATAAATGCCATTCTCTAAAAAAAGAAATTGCTTATTTAGGGCATGTCGTAAGCGCAAAAGGAGTTCAACCAGACCCTTCTAAAATAACTGTAGTCAAAACTTATCCAAGACCTAAAAAGCCTAGGGATGTCAAAGCATTCCTTGGATTTGTAGGTTACTATAGACGATTTATACCAAATTTCTCGAAATTAGCCAAACCTTTGACAAAACTGCTAAAAAAAGATGTACCATTTCTATGGGACAGTTTTTGTGACGAATCTTTTAGAATTCTAAAAGAAAAATTAATCACCTCTCCCATACTTGCATACCCAGAATTTGATAAGCAATTTATCATTACAACTGACGCAAGTGATATAGCAGTTGGAGCAGTTCTATCACAAGGCGAAATTGGCAAAGACCGACCCATATGCTATGCTAGTAGAACCTTAAATCCAGCAGAAACCAGGTATTCTACTATCGAAAAGGAGTTACTAGCCATCGTATATGCAGTAGAACAATTTCGACCTTATGTGTATGGTAGAAATTTTACTATCATAACAGATCACAAACCACTAGTCTGGCTAATGAAATTAAAAGATTCCACCTCTCGGCTCATGAGATGGCGAATCAAGCTGGAAGAGTATGACTACACTATTATACACAAACCAGGCACATTGAATGCTAACGCTGACGCCCTAAGCAGAATAATTCCTACAGAAAAAACAGTAGATAAAGAAAAGATTGTAAACGTAATGACCCGAAATCAAGCTAAAAATCAAGCTAATACGATAAATTTACCGAAACAAGATGACCTATACAGTAAATATATTTCAGCTGTTAACCCAGCCAATAATCCAATAATTGAAAACAGCGAACACTTGTTGAACCAAAAAGGTATCAACCATAAATTTTTCCTATTACCAAAGTCTGAAGATGAAACCGAGTCTTATTTAAAAAACCTCTTTCCCACAATGGAAAAAGATCTTACTACGGATAATGTAAAATATTATCAGTTACAAAAACATAACTACATAATAGCCAAAAGTGAGATTCCTATGCGAACCATAGACGATCACAAGCAAGTATTAAACATACTGACTCGAATCAAAAGTCACTGCACTGAAAATAAGCTCGATGAAATAAATATATCACTTCCAAACGTAGATTTATTAGCGCTTTCAGAACTGAAAAATATGATTTATTTTATATTTGGAAGCCAATTTTCTATAAGAATTTTCTTATCTCGCGTAAAGGTCATAAAAATTCCAGACGATCAAAAAAGGATCATGGAAACATTTCACCTATCTCCAATAGGTGGACACCAGGGAATCACGCGTACAATTAAAAGGATCCAAACAATGTATACTTGGCCCGGACTTAGTCAAGACGTGGAAAATTTCATAAAGAAATGTCCATCCTGTCAGGCCAATAAGCTCTCTAAGAATCCAAAAATCCCGATGAAAATAACTACAACGAGTTACAGACCATTCGAGAGGGTATCATTAGATATAGTTGGACCACTCCCGGTTAGTCACGAAGGTAATAAATTCCTTTTGACCTTCCAGGATGATCTTACAAAATATACTGAAGCCACACCCCTGTACAATGCTGAAGCTCGAACGGTTGCTGAAGCATTTACTATAAAAATTGTCTGTAAACATGGCATACCAGAATCAATATTAACTGATCAAGGAACTAACTTCCTGAGCGAATTATTTTCTCAAATGTGTAAATTATTGAAAATTTCCAAACTTCAAACCACCCCATATCATCCTCAAACAAACGGAGCCTTAGAGCGAAGTCATAGAACTTTGGCCGAGTACTTACGCCATTACGTGAATCGTGATCCTTTAACATGGGACACTTGGATCCCCTATGCAATGTTCGTATACAATACTAGCATACACTCTAGTACTGGATACTCCCCTTACGAACTCCTATACGGATTTCCCCCAAAAATACCCTCTACTATCAAAACTTCTCCTGTCATAAATTATAACTATGACAATTACGCGAATGAACTCAGAGCAAGACTCCAGCATAGTCATCAAATTGCTCGAGAGAGTTTAATAAATTCCAAGGAAAAATCGAAACTCGCATATGATAAAAGTACTCGATTAAAATCATATAATATCGGCGACAAAGTACTTCTAAAAAATCATGCGAAAAAGAATAAACTATCTTCCTTATGGATTGGTCCATATGAGATAGTCGGAATTAATTCCACTGAAAACTCTACAGTTAAAATTGGAAACAGGACTAAAACAGTCCATAACAACAACTTAAAATTATACATAGAATAAAATTTTAACCAAGCATCCTTACTACAGGATTATCATATTGGCGATTGTTTTCTGGCATGCAATCCTGGCAAAAGCAGCTAACGTGGAACCATTAAGCGTTACCCAATTAGGCGCTAACCCCGGAATATATTTTGAAGAAGTAGGACGTGTGGGATTATTCAGCAACGATTGGCAAGTAATTATCTATTATGAGCTTAAAGAATTTAACTTCGAATTAGAAAAACTAAGTAACTGTACAGAAGATGCGCGTATTCTTTGTGATCTAATAGAACGATATCATGATAGGTTACCCTTATGTAGTGACATTACACACCAATTACACACAATTAATAGGGCACTAAGGCAAAATTCACTCCTATTAAAACCCGAAACCGGACGGTTTAAGAGAGGATTGTTTAACGCAGTAGGTATATTGAGCAAAACCTTATTCGGAACACTAGATGAAGACGATGCAATAGAACTAAATTCACACATCGAAAAGTTAAACGATGACCATGAATATCTATCACATTTAATTAAAAACCAAACTCTCATAATAGACACCACAATAAACATTTTTAACAAAACACGTTTAGCAATTAAAGAACAGTTTATTCACATTGAAGACAAACTGGAGGCCCTAAGATCGGCAGTGAATAGAGTTAATACTCAGGTACTCCACCAAAACATAACCACGGACCTAGAAACTATGGTCTCCTTAACAGCCTTAATGATGCTACGGTTTCAGTCTACCCAAAATCTCTTAATCGACCTAGTAACTGATGTACGCCATGGTAAACCTCATCCTTCAATTATTACACCAGATCAAATGAGAATGATTTTGGAAACAATCCAGAAAGAAATCCCCGACACCCTGACATTACCCATTAATAAAGATAAAAATAGCTTATTACAATTATATCAAACGTCCGTACAGCCATTGTTGATAATAGAATAATATTCCACCTAAAAATTCCTCTCCCTTTCAAAGGAAAATATCAATTAATAAAAGCATATCCACTCCCCACTTCGTACACAGATCAATTTGCATATATTAAACCTTCATTAGAATATCTTGTCGTTGATTATAACAGAGAACATTATTACCCCTTAAATACAATAGATTTACAAAATTGTCAAACACATGATCTAGTATCATATCTGTGTCGAATAATTCATCCAATTTTTAATGTTCATTCAAGCAACAACCTGTGCGAAATAGACTTACTAAAACATAGCAACAAGATACCATCTCATTGTAAAATTCAAACAGTACCTCAATTAGATTTCTGGATTCAACTTTCTCAACCAAACAAATGGTTATTCTCCATGCAAAACCCAGTTACTATCGATACAGTTTGTTGCGATGAAATTAGCTCTAAAACGCTACAAAACACTGGAGTAGCTCAAATAGCATCTGGCTGTTACTTAAGAACCAAAGATCTAGTCATACAAGCACACAATGTAAAACAAACAGAGCTCAACAACCATTACCTACCGTCTCTTAACCTTACATACACACCCCCACAAATAAAACAAGAAAACCTTTTAACAAAACAAGTGCATGTAATTAGGTTTCACGACAATCAAGAACTACAAGAACTTAATGTCGCAACAAAACAGGAAGAAAAAGACCTAGAATCCCATAGATTAAAAAACTTGTCATTCCATGACATACATCACTACACCCTATCATACTCATTAATTATCATCATAATAATTATCGTCGGAGCGATTTTTTTAAGAAATAATTTGCTAAAGAAAAAGAAAGAAGAAGATAATAATGATCACTTGGAAGAAGTTAAGCACGATACTTCCGATCAAACAAACATGCAAGCTGAACACTTATATGCATGCTAAGAAAACAATTCCACAAGCTTTTCATTACTGAGATAAAAAAAAAAAAACTCACAAATCACGTAAAGTTTTTATATCACTAAGCTTAATAATGTTAAACTTAAGGAAACTCCTAACAATAGTGAAATTAATTTTTAGTAGTTAACGCCTAAGCATATGCAAAATTATTCTAAAAATAAAAAGTTTTTTTTTTTCATGTTATTTTAATTATGCAAGTAGTTAGGAAGAAACAAACAAACAAAACTGGTTATGAGGATGTTATAGTGCCATGTACCATTTTAATATTGTAATCTTCTAATTTTAATGTATGTAGTTAAATCCTAAGAATATGCTACTAAGTAAAATCTTTAAATAAGTAAAATCATTCCTAAAAATATGCAAATAAGCTACTAAGTAAAGCTTTAGATAAGTAAACTTATTCATTACCTAATCCTAAAAATACGCAAGTAAGCAAGAAAAGATCTAGTAAGTAAAGCTTTAGATAAATAAATTACAATTGTTCTAATAATAAAATACCTAACCTAGATAATTAGAAAAGAGAGCACAATTTTTTTAACTAAAATAGATTTGTAGAAACTGACGAATGGCACAACTGAACCCCACTTTTCTCCTTCTTCAGAAAGTTCTTCACGTTGCACTTATGAACTTTCTTTTTCTAAGGGGGATGGTGTAATGAGCCTACAGACTCATCACCTTCTCCAAAGCTCCAAAGAACCTAAAAACGCCAAATCAATCAACTTCATCAATTCATTATCCAGATTTCATATTTTGCCCTTGGCATGAATCTCAATTCTGCATTAGTTCCACTTTCCAAAGAACAAATATTTCCGCATAAACAATATGCAACATATTCCCACATTAGTTCCGCTTGCCCAAAGATTTCAGCATAACCATTCCCCATATGTGAAAATGCATTCACATCACAACTAAAACAATTCAAGTAAGCCATAAAATGTCACAACTCATTTTCAAGTACACAATGCATATGCACTTGAAAAAGTTGACCGTCATATATCTCACAGTGCCGGGTCTTGCACCATAAAAAGTAAACAAGCATACCGCACATGTTTACTTTTTACCATGATACAAGCTACCGCACTGCTGGTCATGACTAAGTGACGGTATATTGACAAAAATTATATACTTACCATTGCCCAATAGCGGATATTTCTCGCTCATGCCTAAACGGCTTAAGGGAAGTTATGTATAATGTTGCCCAATAGCAGCAATTCAGCTCTTTCGGCTTATGTGCCTGTACGGCTTACTGCGGCAATGCAATTATGCAGCTGGGCGTGTTTTACTTTTGAAGATGAGGAAGTAAATTCCCTCCACTCGGATTTCCGTGTTTTACGCATGAAACATGTGAAACTGCCCAAATAAATAGGCTGTGGGCAAACTAAGAAAGTCAGTCAGTTTTCGGCGTTCAGCTCGGAGGAGTCAAGTATCGTCCAATTAATTTCAAAAGCAATAACTAATACAGTGTCAGTCAGTGTAAAATAATTTACCACTTAAGAAGGAAAACTATCAAATAAAGTAACAAAGGATTGTTGTAATATCCGTTATCAGTGAACTAATAAAGTGAAAAGACAAATTCAGTGTTTTATTACCGAAAATACTAATACTAAATACTAAACTAAGGGCCAGCGACCTTCTCCTCACGGAAAGTACATCGCAGTCCTTGTCACGACGAAAGTGAAGGAAACCCGTGACAGAACAGTTTGTATTCCTCCACCAATCACCCAACCAAATATTGTATTGCTGTATTCCACGACCAATACCACGGATATTCAAATGATCCCGAGTTGGCTTTACTGACAATGTCTTGGCCATACGGTCGTTTATGACGTTTAGCTGAGAGCCGGAATCTAGAACCGCCCTGCATTCCACTTCGACTCCCTCCTCGTTCCTCAATCTCACTAATAACGTACGTACGTACGTTTGGGCTGCTAAAGTCGTTGACTGACTGACTGGTACTTGGTTAGCAGCTGATGCTGAATCTGGGCCTGATTGACTTCTCATAAGATGTGTCCTCTCCATGTTGGATGAGGCGTGGCTTGTTGGCCCTCTTGAACTGTTGTCTAAATGCACCAGTGTGTTATGCTTACCGGAACATTTTGTACAGCTTCGTAAATTGCAACTGGCTGCCGTGTGCTTCTCTTTCATGCAGTTGACACACAAATGGTGATTCCTGAATAATTGTAGACGATTGTATGGCAATAGTGAGAGAAAGCTCTTGCATGCAAATAACGCATGGTTCTGTTTGCAGGCTATGCAACGCTTCCCGTTTGAAGTGGCTAAGAGAGCCGACTTGGGGTGCTGGATACCCTTCAGGCTTAGCCTGTCCCGGAGGCAGCTCTGGACTCTCCCTGTTAATGTTTCCAGGGATTGCAATCGGATCTCCAAAAATTCTAACACTCTTTTCATAGAGCTCAATTCCCTTGGGCCTCTAATGATTGCTCAAATAAGGTGTGTGTAGTTTGATCAAACCTTTTAGTTATCAAATGAACCAACAATGGATCCCAATTGTCTGTTGGTACTCCTATATTTTTTAACCCAAGAAGGCACTCGTTTGTAGTATCGTGGAGCTTCTTTATGGCTGCTGCCGATTCTATCTGACTAGTCGGCTGGGATAATAGCTTATTCAATAGCGCTGTTACTAAGTGTTGTTTATTATCGTATCTGTGCTGTAGAGTGCTCCAAGCATCTTCATAATTTTCGTTTGATACTGGTAAATGCTGTATTAATGCCCTTGATTCTCCTGATAAGTTGCTCGTTAAGTAGAACATCTTTTGGGCATTGCTTATAGGCTGATTATGTATCAGCTGGATATAGAGATCTTGGAACTGTGTCCAACGTAAATAATTACCATCGAATGTAGGTAAGACAATTTTTGGCAATTTGATTAAGCCGCTATGCGCTTGTGAAGATGCAGCTTGATTTGTTGCTGTGTTGAAGTCGCTTAATTTTTGCTGGAGTGATATGATTGCATCTTGTATCCAGCCATCTTGTTCATAGTAGAGATCAGGTTCATATCCCAATGGGTTTGGTCCTGCGGACTGTTCCCAGATGAGCTGATCGTTGGTCATCATATCACGCTGATATGTCTCGAGCATCTCTACCTTTAATTGATAATAAGGCTTCTCATGAGGCTGCCCGGCCTTAGATTCAATGTCCTGGACGAGATGTGTGATGATTCTCATCAAGGTCTTCTGCCGTCGTACTAATCTTTCGACCTCATCATTTCCGGTCTTCATGCCTTCATCCCCTGGAGTCTGTTCAATTTCGTTTGATCTGTCATCATCTCGTAATGTCGGTTCAACATCACTTGGGGTTGCGATGGGGACTGGGATAGTAGCTGCCGTTGTAAATGACCCTGGTGGAGCTGGTGATTTAGGCCTTGCTGGATGTGCACGTAATTCTTTCAGCAATTGCTGGTATACTTCCTTGATAGCATAATGGCATGATTTTTTGAAGTACAGGTTCTCTTTGTATTCTTCTTCAAGCGGTGCCAACCTTTTGTGATTGTATTGAAAGAGAGCCCAATATGCCTTGGAAATTTCCAGGCGCTTTGTTATATACTGCTCGTCTTTTCGTGAAGCAGAATCCTTTCCGTAATTTATGTACAGTTTCTCTAGCTTGTCGCCAACCATGGATTGCTCATGGATGACCTCTTCGAATACGAATTCTTCTTGGTTTGAATCCATCGTGGTTGGATGACTTCTTTTTCTTATTTCTGTTAAAGTTGAGCCTGGTATTAGCTGGGAATATCTTACTGCAGCCTAATCGAGTCCTTTCTAGCCTGGCGGCCTTCTGGATAGCCTGTGGTGGCTTATTGCTTTAGTAGTAGCGAATGATAACTTAAATTAGCTTCCTGTAGCCTGGGGGTTCCTTTCAGCCTGATGGCGGCCTTCAGGATAGCCTGTGTGTGGGACTCAGATCACGTCGGGGTCACCAAAAATGTCAAAATTCTCAACGAAACAATCGTGTGTAATATTTTACACCAGACACCACTTTTCCTTTTAGCTTCCGCAGATTTTTTAACACTTTTCTAACTAGACAAAAACGCCTTCACTTCTCAAGCAGGAATGAAAATTTATTATTGTTCAACACTAAATTTATAAAGACAAATTTGCTTACTTTGATGAAGTCGATAACATGCAAGACAAATAAATACAAAACTTAAACATAGCAATTCATTCTCACTTGAAGAGTGAAGATAAAGAATTGCATTGTCGGCTTTAATTCCGCGGCATGACGATACAATGTTGCTGCGATAAATTCCAAATTACAAGCTCCGATAAATATTTCATGGGGGGTTATTTCTATGGGAACGTAATCTGATACGATTTGTATATGATTCTGTAGGAATGCGTTCTTTGTGACTGAATATTCGTGCTGATTATGAAATTTTATTTTTCATGCAACTTGTGATTTGGAATTTAATGCTAAAATCCTAATTAATTAATTGTAATGCTAGGGTAGAATTCAACAGTTATCAAGAGCCGAGTTGATTTTTAGCGATCAAGAAGCGTAGGTTTTTCGAGATCTGAGACGGGAAAGATATTAAATGATTTTTGTGTAAGAATTTGTCTTTAAAAAAAAGAAAAAAATCGAAAAAGAATAAGACGCTGAATAACGCGGTGCTAATAGTTGATAACAAAAATTAGAAAAAACAGTCGTAAGTAATATAAAAGGGAGAGTTTGTAAAAAGGCTGTTCGGTTGTTGTGAAAATTAAAGATAACTAACTATTCATATACGGGTGGAATGTAACGAGATAAATTTAAGAGTGTGTAAGAAAAAAACTAGTTTAACTGAAACCAGAAGTTGTGTTGTTCATAAAATAAATCAATTTGAATAAAACTAGTTTAACTGAAATCAGAAATTGTGTTGTTAATAAAAGATATCAATTTGTACACCGGAGAAATATGGTTAAAAACCTAATGAAAGAATAAAGCAAACGAACACAAGGCAGTACCAGTGAGTACATCTGTTATATCCATTGCAGGAAAATAAATATATAACAATTGGCGCAGCCGGTAGGATAGAGGAAGCCTACTTTAAACCAACGAAGTATGAGCGCTCGAAAACCCTCTATCCTACGAATCTAAAACGAGTTTAGGATGAGATCGAATACTGGGCAAGACACCCTACCCTCCGCCTGAAGTTGAGTCTGGCTTCAGGAGTATTTCGATCTTGTCGGGAAACGCCGCAGGAAATCTCACCACTTCCACTAACTCCACAACAATCTTCCTCACCGGACGACGCACAGGATTATCCGTCCCGGTACGAAGGAGGCAACGAGGGAGCAATAGCCGCAACAGATTGTGGAGTACAAACACCCCCAACACTATCAACAGTAAAAGGGCTAACACTCAGGAGTGGGACAATCCTTACAGGTCCCCAACAAGTAAGACCTTCTAATTTAAATTTAGAAAATTATTTAAAATATCTAGAAGGGAAAGTGCGAGACTCCTCCGAACTTTCTGTTATACAGTGCGATTCTATTGATAAACAGCTCATAAAGTCCCGTGAACGGCGGCTTGAGCAAATCACGCAATTCAAAGAAAGTACGGAAAAATTTAAAGAAAGCTTAAAGCAGTTTGGGGAACTCTCGCACTCTCTCGAAACAGAAACTAAAAATAATAGTGTAGAATTAAGAGAAGGTGCCATTGAAGACAGTGTAGGTGATTCCACCGAGAGTGAAATCCTTTTAAATTGGCTGGGGGACTCCCTTCTGGAAACCAGCATAGAAGAAAATAGTTCCCCAACAATACCAAGATTAAAGTCAAAAATCCCCAGTATAAACATGGCAGATTACGCGAAAATCGCCAAGCTGACTGCTCAGCTGGTTCCCCTATTCTCAGGAGAACAGCACCCAAAATTGAGCCTTGAGCTCCAAACATTCCTAGGATTCTGCAGGCAGGTAATACAGTGCATTTCGGTGGATGAACTAACAACATTTTTACAAATCTTTCCCACCAGACTTCGAGGCGAAGCTTACCAGATTTTTGCCTCAAATATGCCCACTACTTTTAAAGAAGTGGAAGAACGGCTATATCGCACATACCTGCCTAGAGAAACTTACCAGGAACAGGTAAATAAATTGATTACCACAAGGCAGTATCCTTTAGAAAATCTCACAGCCTTCACGGCACGAGTAAAACAAATGCTGGCACTCTGCAATGAAGCAGCAGAATCCAAATACGGAGCCACAGCAGCTCCACTGTTAAAACGCAGCTCGAGGACTTTGCCAAAAACGCAAACAGGCGTAAATAACCCATATATGTGCCAATACCTTCTGACCATAATAGGTGGATGACCTCGTACAAAGAGCACTTGACATGGAACGTCTCCAGCAATGTAATCTATTCTTGCAACCTTCAGGACAATTTCAACAAAATGTGATGCAAAATACTCTACCCCATTCAATAAGTGCAATAACACCCAATAACGCACAATTTAGTGGAATTAACTCATCAGCAAACCACAGCGTATTTAATCCAGACATAATGACATTCGCTCAAGTTCCTCAGACCCTGCCAAACACAAATAGTCACATTCAGCAGTCGCAGTTCACACAGGCAAACACACCACCATACATCAAACAGGAGCCAAGATCTCCTAATAAAAAGTATAATGTACAAAATAAAAATAATTATTTAAATAAAATCAGTTGTAGTTTTTGTAATTTAAGAGGCCATACATACGCCGATTGTTTGAAACGTAAAAATACGTCGTACTGTGTGAACTGCAAAATGTATAATCATGACGTGCGTGACTGCAGAAGCAACAACAATAGTTTTCAAAGACCACAAAACAGAGAAGCACCACACCAACGTCCTAGAGAGCCGCAAAACCCCAATAACAACTCAATAGTATATAATGTGCGTAAAAAGTGTGAGTCTTGTGGTCCTTCTGGAGATGCAGTAAATAACTGTCAACAAAAACGTAAATGGGAAGTCCAGAGTCAGGGAAACGACGTACAGTCGACCCAAAACTCCCCGGCTCGACTATAATTCTCCCATCTAATAAAATAGGGTCACCTCAGCAGCCCGATTTCAGTGTCGCTACAGTAAAACTTCCTTTAGACATAGGCCTGAACGGCAAAACTAAACTAGTAGTAGACACAGGCGCTGAGGTTGGTATAATAAAGAAAAGGTCATTAAAAGATCCCAAAGAAATTAGCCACAATGAGGCATGTACACTTCAGACCCCATTTGGTACCGGAGAGACGCTGGGAAATTGCCAGGGAAACTTCGTTTTCAAAAACAAAATTCCCTGCAAGTTTCAAATCGTAAAGAACTTGCCTGGCTTTTCCGATGATGGACTTCTAGGAAATGATTTCCTAGCAAAAAACTGTAACGTTGATGGTCCTGATAAGACACTAAGGTTTTCTCGCACGGGGACTAATCCTGATGAATTTGCTTTGCCATTGATGTTTGAAACGGACAAGCTACATTCTGAAAAAGCAGTCGAAGTAAGAACACTTGCAGAAGAGGTAGAGTCTAAACAGGCTGAACTCTCCACCTGCAGTGCCTTCAAGGCTTCTCAAACTAGAAAAGCTGGCTGCCAAGCTCCAAAAGAGCTCAATGAATGTGAAAAAGGCTGTCTGTGCGCGCTCTCAAATTGTTGTCTCAGTCCCGTTACAAGCGCAAGAAGAAATGCTCTGTTTATCACAAGAGATAAGCGATGGAGTCTTCTTGGCAAACAGTTTGCTATGATCTGGAGAAGACTTAGTGCTGGTTAGTATTCTCAACGCTAACAGTCACCAAGTAGTCATACACAGCTTAAAGTTACAGCTGTATCCTGTAAACGACTACACAATCGTTCCATTAACAGGTGCAAAAGACCACAAAATCATGCACATTCCAATAATAAACACACAAGAAGAGACAAATTCCCCAAAAGACGGATACGAGTGTCTAAAGCCTGCCAAAAAGGTGCGTATAGTTCTACCGTCCAAAATTCCTAGGCACAAATCCCTTTTAAATAAACAAAGATGATATATGAACGGTAGCGAGTCGCCAAAGCCTATACTAAAGGTGCATATTACTCCACCGTCTTCTAGCATAAAAAATCCTACATGATCAAAAAATACTAGCATCGGCTCGCATGAGTATCCCACACAACCTAAGGCAAAGACCGCACAGGTGTATCAAACTCAGCCGTCGGCAAAGCAGGAAGCAAGTACCCTGTTACATGCTAAGTACAACAAAATAAAGCCTCAAAAGGAATTAATTAAATTCAATCCCATTTCAGGACACAAATTTACAAGGAATAGGAAGTCAAACCAAGGTTCAGCCGACAAAACAGCAACCCTACAACATGTACGCTTTTTATACCCGGATTATGAGACACCGGACGACCCAAAGCAATACCCGCGTATTTTTAGGCTAGAGCAGGAACTCAGCCTAGACCCTTATTTGACCGCGGAAGAAAAAATTTCGATATCAGAACTCTGTGAGGAGTATAACGATATCTTCTTCCTCAAAGGTGACAAACTCACCTACACAAATGCTATAACGCATAATATTCCATTGGTGCAGGATCAAGCACCAATCAATCAAAAAATGTACCGCTTACCTGAAACACAGCGGAAAGTAATTAACGAGCAGCTAAAAGAAATGCTAGACAGCGGGATAGTCCCGTCTAGTAAAAGCCCTTGGAATTCACCTCTACTAGTTGTCCCCAAGAAAGCGGGACCTGACGGTGAAAAAAGGTGGCGCGTCGTTGTCGATTTTCGGAAATTAAACGAAAAGACAATTGGAGACGCATTCCCGCTACCCCGGATCGAGGAAATTCTCGACCAACTAGGTCACGCAATGTATTTCACCACACACGATTTGGCCAACGGCTTTCAGCACAAGTTATGGGCACTACGAGTTCAAGCGTGTGCCATTCGGGCTCAAAGGAGCCCCCGCCACATTTCAACGCCTAATGAATTTCGTCCTAATAGGCCTACAATGTTTTGTCTACCTAGATGACATAGTCATCTATGGTAAAAATTTAAATGTCCACAACGAAAAGTTGAGGAAAGTCTTCAATAAGTTGAGAGAGAACAACTTAAAACTGCAGCCAGAGAAGTGCCAGTTCCTACGAAGAGAAGTTGTTTACCTAGGACATAAATGTTCTAGCGAAGGAGCCCTACCAGATCAAAGTAAGACGGCCTGTGCCCAAACATTTCCTGTTCCAAAAACGGTAAGGCAAGTTCAGTCATTTTTAGGACTTGCCAATTACTACAGGAAATTCATTGCAGACTTCTCCAAATTGTACGTCCAATCACAAATTTACTCCGAAAAGATGTAAAATTCACTTGGACAGAGAAATACCAAGAAGCATTTCAAAGCATAAAAATGCTTTAATTTCTCCACCACTGTTAATTTACCGCGATTTTTCGAAATCTTTTAATCTTACTACAGACGCAAGTAACGAGGCTCTAGGGGCTGTTCTTTCTCAACGAGAAGTCGGAAAGGACCAGCCCATTGCTTATGCAAGCCGCACGTTAAACAAAGCCGAAAGAAATTACTCTACTATAGAGAAAGAGTTATTGGCTATTGTCTGGGCTACCAAGAACTTCAGGTGCTATCTTCAAGGCCCGAAATTTACGGTATATACTGACCATAAACCTCTCAAAGGTGTCTTAAATGTGAAAGACCCTACTTCCCGTTTGGTGAGATTTCACCACAAATTGAGTGAATTCGATTACAACATCGAATACAAACCCGGGAAGTACAACACTAATGCAGATGCACTAAGTCGCATCCCTCAAGCATTAAAGGAAGACAGTTTAGGCAATACCTTAACGGTAAAAGCCCTAGTCCACCACACGATGGACTCAGATGTAGACGAAGACGATTCCACAAACAATAAAAAGAAAAAGAAATCCGCTCATTGTTTCGTCGTGACTCGAGCTCAGAAGCAGAAGGCTCAAGAGACAATAAATAGCTCCAGTGTGGAGACAGAAGAGCACACGAAAGCGGACCAAAACGAAATTCAACTCACAGAGGCGGTAACACTAAACCCAGCATCGCTTGAGAAAAAAGTAAGTACTGATAAGACACCCGAAGTTATTACGAGCCCCACAGAGATCCAAACAATCTTAAAAGATTATAACGATTCTCCATTTGGTGGCCATCAAGGTGTCATAAAAACTTACAAACGAATAAGACGCAAGTATTGGTGAAGACACATGCTTAGCGATATCAAGAAATACATCAAAAAATGCCCAAAGTGCCAGACGATGAAAGCATCTCCACTATATAAAATGCCAATGGTTTTCACGGACATCGCAGAAAAACCGTTCAACAAAGTTTACCTCGATATCCATTAGAAGAGACCAAATCAGGTAACAAATATATCTTGACCTTCCAAGATAATTTAACAAAATTTGTCGACTGGTATGCAATACCTAATGCAGAAGCCGTCACAGGTTTTCTTTGATGAAATCGTTACGCGCTATCGCATACCCAAAAGAATACTCACCGATCAGGGAACACAATTCCTGAGTGAATTATTCAAAAGAGTATGTAAGCTTCTAAAGGTAAAGAAGTTACAGACTTCAGCATATCACGCACAGTCTAATGGAGCACTAAAGCGTGTGCATAGACCCTTGATAGAATAACTGCGAACAATCGTAGATGAAAATCCCAAAACGTGGGACCAATACCTACGAACCGCTGCATTCGTGTACAACAATAGTGTACACGAGGGTACTAAACTTACCCCAATGGACTGCCTATACGGCTTCACAGCGGATGTCCCATCAAATTTAAAACGGGATCCCGAACCCGTTTACAATCATGAGAGCTATTATCATATACTGAGGTATTAGCTCCAAAATTCATATGCCACGGCAAGAAAGAACTTATTGGCAAGTAAACAGCGCTCAAAGGGGTACTACGATAAGACAGTACGGCCCCTAACTTTTCATGTAGGAGACAAGGTCCTCATCAAGAATTAAAGCAGAAAACATGAACTTAATGCTTGTGACAGTTTGATATTTCTACCAAGCCGACTGGCTGGGAAGTGGAAGAAATTGTTTTTAGCTTTTTTTTTTCTTGCAGAAATAGTTTTGATTGTCAAGTTTGTGCATGCTGTAAGTTCAGTTTCTACCACTTTAGATTTACATAGGAACCTTTGCATTAGAAATTGACTATTGTGTTAGTTAAAACCGTTGAAAGAGAAAGTATAGTCTCTTTATAGAAGCATCCTTCTCGCTTGACAGTTTTGACTGAGCTGGGCTACTGTGTGATATATACTGTGGCAAGGTATTGCGCTGGTCACTGAGTAAAAGTCGCTTCTGCCTGGTTGAATGAAGGTGAGCGCGGTCGATTGGGTAGATCGGGTTGCGCATTTATTTGTTGTGTGTTTTTAAGATAATGGTTCGGTGTCAAGTTCGTTAGTTTAAATTCAGGTGTCCGATAGCGAGTAACAGTTCTTGTAATAAAACTAATTAATTTAAGCAGATTAATAAAGTGTTACATTTGAAATACGCGAGTTTTTATAAAGTTTATTGGTTTTTAATTGTTTTTTTACTGGATTGCTTTTGGGACACAATAATTTGGCACAGCCGGTTAAAGAGTAGGTATGTGGTATCTTTTTTTTTTTAGTGAAACACATTTTTCTTTCTAATTTTTAATTTTGTGGTAGATCGGGTTGCGCATTTATTAGTTGTGTGTTTTTAAGATAATGGTTCGGTGTCAAGTTAGTTAGTTTAAATTCAGGTGTCCGATAGCGAGTAACAGTTCTTGTAATAAAACTAATTTAAGCAGATTAATAAAGTGTTACATTTGAAATACGCGAGTTTTTATAAAGTTTATTGGTTTTTAATTGTTTTTTTACTGGATTGCTTTTGGGACACAACAATTTGGCACAGCCGGTTAAAGAGTAGGTATGTGGTATCTTTTTTTTTTTTAGTGAAACACATTTTTGTTTCTAATTTTTAATTTTGTGGGAGTAAAGCTTAATAGCTGCTCCTTTTTTTTTTAAAACTTTGGAGGTTATGCTTTTTAGTTGCTCCATTTTTTTTTTTAATTATGGGAGTTATGCTTTTTAATTACTCCATTTTGTTTATTGTGGGAGTAATGCTTATTATCTGCTCCATTTTTTTTAGTGTGGGAGTAATGCTTTTTTAGCTGCTCCAGGTTTTTTTGTATTTTGTTGAAGTTAGTGGCTGTGTATCACATTGTAATATCAGCAAGGCACTGGCGAAGGCCGTAGGCCGAGGCAGGGCGCGTCTCTGGTTCCTAGTCTACCTATTTTCTAATATGTGTATTTAGCTAACCTATGCTGGTGAGGGGCGGAGCCTGAGGCGGCATTGGCTGAGGGCTAAGCTAACTATATCTCATTGCTATGCTACCTTCGGTTCGTCTTGTTCATTTATTAAAAATTACAGACTTCAGCATATCACGCACAGTCTAATGGAGCACTAAAGCGTGTGCATACACCCTTGATAGAATAACTGCGAACAATCGTAGATGAAAATCCCAAAACGTGGGACCAATACCTACGAACCGCTGCATTCGTGTACAACAATAGTGTACACGAGGGTACTAAACTTACCCCAATGGACTGCCTATACGGCTTCACAGCGGATGTCCCATCAAATTTAAAACGGGATCCCGAACCCGTTTACAATCATGAGAGCTATTATCATATACTGAGGTATTAGCTCCAAAATTCATATGCCACGGCAAGAAAGAACTTATTGGCAAGTAAACAGCGCTCAAAGGGGTACTACGATAAGACAGTACGGCCCCTAACTTTTCATGTAGGAGACAAGGTCCTCATCAAGAATTAAAGCAGAAAACATGAACTTTCTCAAATCTGGGTAGGACTTTATCAGGTAATCGCAATACCAAGGGATGTGAATACCACAATCAAAATTGGTAAACGTATCGTAACGGTACATAATAATCGTTTAAAACCATATTTCGAGTAAAAGCATGTTGAACAAAAATGAACCAAGTGACTTGAAATTGCTACTACAGTGTCCATTAAACCTTATTTCGATAACTTCCCCATAAACATTTGCGGTGGAGTCACTCCACTGCCCAGTTTAAAACGGCACAATACAAGTACAAATATGCTTAAAGGATTGTTTTCTTCTTCTGAATTGTCCACAGAAATGGCGCTAAAATTCATCATAGTTACCCTCTTCATCCAGTACACAACTGGAGCAACCGCTGACATCGCTCATGTAAGCTAAATGGCTCGGGTATATTTTTCGAGGACCTATTAAATCTCATGGTATATCATGACACCTGGAATGTCCTCACCGAAATAGACTTGGATGAACTAGATGTACAGATAAAGCTAGCAGAATATGCAGAGCACTTGGTGCGTAAACTATGCATAAATATAACAAACCCAGAAGACCTGTGTAACGTGCAGCAACTACACATACACGCTATAATAGATAGCGTACGAAAGCGCACGGAAACTATAAAGAAACTAGTACCAGGAAAACACAAGGCCAGATCGCTATTTGATGGAATAGGCAATGCCATGCACTATTTGTTTGGAACTGTGGACAGCAATAACGAGAAAGAAATTTACAGCAGGTTATAAGAACTTGAATCAAATACACAAGCCCTAGCCGAGCTAGAGAAACAACAAATCAGTGTTGTAAAAACTACCTTGGAAAAGATTCAAAAACCGCTGGCTATGTTAATAGACAAAAAACAAAAAATAGCCCACCGGATAAATGATCTCCACCATGTGGCCGATGATTTAACTAGGAGACAATTGAGACAAGAGATTATATCAAGCTTATTGCTCCAAATCATCGAAGTTGAATATCGACAAAAAGCCCTCCTGGATATAATAATGGCTAGTAAAACCAATCATATTCATCCACTCCTAATGTCTCCCAAAAGTCTGTTGGAAATATACCGCAAGACGGCCTCGAATTGCCCAAATGACCAAAATTGTCTATCTGTTCTATATCAGACAGCAGGAGCTCAGTCACTCCTTATGCAGAGTAAATTGGTGGTGAGAATTACTCTCCCAATTTTTAATCTGCCAAAAATGAGGCTACAACAGATTCAATGCTATCCTGTACCCAAGTCAGCAAATTACTCATTAATTCCAGACCCTTGTTATTCATACATAGCCAATAGCGAAAAAACTCAGGAATTTCTCTTACTAAAAGGCGATGACATGAAAAGGTTCAAAAAAATAACAAGTAATTTGGAGGAAAACACGTATGTAGGCCGGCTGAACGTGCCTATAATCAAAGCGGCAACGTCCAACGAATGTGCTATTAAATTGGTATACAACCCTTTAAATGAAATGCCCAAATGCAGGACCAGAGTACAACCGCCCCAAAAAGACATGCTGATCCAACTAAGCAAGCCCAATACGTGGCTATTTTCATTTATCACCTCCACGGTGCTACACATCACATGTCCAGATCACTTTGTGATCTCGAAACTGGTAGGATAAGGGATATTAGAGATAACGCAACCATGTCAAGTTCAAATAGGTGACCAAGTGCTTAAATACGAAGGTCAGAGTAAATATCTACTGAAAATTGTTCAGCCGAACCAGTTTCCTGAGCTCAACCCCTCTCTACTCAAAGTAAACCTGACTGAAATCTTACAGGAAGTTCAAAATCACAGTCTGGGGAAAATCGAGATTTTAACGGGAGATGATATCCATAAATCAATTTATACTGACACCCATTCGCTGGAAGAAATCCAAAGCAAAATCAACAAATACCAAGAGAAAGTATCAAATAGAAACTCCCATATTCTGTCCACAACCTCTCTATCATTTACGAGCCTACTAGTTCTGGCCATAATGGTCGTTGTGGCAGTAAAATATCTACACCCTGTTGTCATCAGGATGAGACAACAGGCGAGTCAATCACAAGGTAACCCCGAAATTTTATCAGAGGGAATTCCTTTACAAGAGCGAACTAACTCTGCCCCACCCACTTTAAAGCGAGCTCGATCGCTCCCCAGGACCAAATCGGTTCAAATAGTTTAAAAATGCGACACTGACACTGTCAACATGGCTCAACAAACTAATTTAAACAAGGTCGCTCTAACATAGAACAACAATCAAAAATGTAGTCCTGGTAAAACGTCCAATGAAAATCTAGGTATATATCTATCAACCTATGTATATTTAACGACTTAACAAAAATAAAACAATGTATACATAGATATAGTATAATTAATTATAGTGCAAATAACAAAAGGTATATGCAAAAAACAAAAAAAGTGTACTAAAGTTACATAACAAAGTAAGTTAAAATAAACAAAAGCATGTAAAGAGGAATAGATATAGAAATAAAACAGCAACATGAGAAAAAATAAAAATATTATAAAAATACAACATAAAATGTATCAATAAACTATATATTAGTAGAATATAAATAAAAAAAAAGGAAATAGGAGAAACAAATAAATAAAAATAGATAGCGTAGTAAAAAATTATATTGCGTAAAATAATAAATTAAACTTGAAAGGATTAAATAAAAAAAGGGGTTACTAAATTATAAATAGAAATAATAAATAAATACCCTAAAGAATATAAGGAGAAAACACATTCGAATAGAATAAATCACAAGAGAAAACTGAAACGCATTATATTAAAAAAAAAGGAAGTAGAATAATGTCAGAAACATAGAGATATAAATAATACATAAATAAAAAAAAAAATATACCTGATACCAGGCTACTACCCCTATTCTGATAATAATGATAAAAGATTCAAAAATTTTGGTATACCTATTCATATATATATTATAGACAAGTAGCTAAGATAAAAAAAGGTGCTAAAATAAGGGTAAAGACAAAAAAAAAACAACAAAATATAAAACCCAAGCGAGACCAAGATCCGAACCGGAATCAGAGCCGCCAAAAACCACACACAACAAATTCCCCTGAGAATTATTCCTCTTCAAAGAATAATTCTCTTTTTCTCAGGGGGAAGGATTGTTATGTATGTAAATTTACATACATGCATACATCTTGGAACATGATTAATAAATAAATAAAATAAATAGGATTTTTTTTGGATAAGCCGAACCGACCGAGACGCCAAAATAGCACCCACAACAACTTCCCCTGAGAATTATTCCTCTTCAAAGAATAATTCTCTTTTTTTCGGGGGGAAGGATTGTTATGTACCCAAAAGCATAAAAGAGGAATAATATAACATATAATATAAAAAAAACAACAAAATATAAAACCCAACCGAGACCAAGATCCGAACCGGAATCAGAGCCGCCAAAAACCACACACAACAAATTCCCCTGAGAATTATTCCTCTTCAAAGAATAATTCTCTTTTTCTCAGGGGGAAGGATTGTTATGTATGTAAATTTACATACATGCATACATCTTGGAACATGATTAATAAATAAATAAAATAAATAGGATTTTTTTTGGATAAGCCGAACCGACCGAGACGCCAAAATAGCACCCACAACAACTTCCCCTGAGAATTATTCCTCTTCAAAGAATAATTCCCTTTTTTTCGGGGGGAAGGATTGTTATGTACCCAAAAGCATAAAAGAGGAATAATATAACATATAATATAAAAAAAACAACAAAATATAAAACCCAACCGAGACCAAGATCCGAACCGGAATCAGAGCCGCCAAAAACCACACACAACAAATTCCCCTGAGAATTATTCCTCTTCAAAGAATAATTCTCTTTTTCTCAGGGGGAAGGATTGTTATGTATGTAAATTTACATACATGCATACATCTTGGAACATGATTAATAAATAAATAAAATAAATAGGATTTTTTTTGCATAAGCCGAACCGACCGAGACGCCAAAATAGCACCCACAACAACTTCCCCTGAGAATTATTCCTCTTCAAAGAATAATTCTCTTTTTTTCGGGGGGAAGGATTGTTATGTACCCAAAAGCATAAAGAGGAATAATATAACATATAATTCAATAAAATATTCCAAATTTTAAATTTTAACATAAGCTAATCATGCCTAAAACATGGTTAGCTTATGTGAGCAATTTCCTTCACATTCCATGAATTAAAGCAAAATTATTCCCATGGCAAAGTTTGCCTTCAGCAAAATTTGCCAGTAGAAATATTTAATTTAAAAAAATATAAAACAAAAGACAAATCGTACCTTCAGTACGATTTGTCATGAAAATTACAATATAGATGTACGAACGTACATACATAACACAAGAAAAGCTTTCGCGATAAGAAATGCGCGCCGCGAAATTACATTATATGTATACGCGCGCCGCAATTTCAGTCGACGGGACGGTGTCTGATGTTTATAAAAACATCAAATTTCATTTTTGCAAGCCACCGTCCAACGAAAAATATTCTGGGCTTGTTTAATCAAGTCCAGAATAAATGAAAATTTTTCTCAGGGTAGAAATGCAACTATGCATTTTCTACCCTTACCGACGGCTCTTGATCGCGATGAAAGTGATCAAGAGCGCAGTCGAATTATAGAACGAGGGCTCTTGATCGCGAAAAAAGTGAGCAAGAGCCGAGTTGATTTTTAGCGATCAAGAAGCGTGGGTTTTTCGAGATCTCAGATTCGGCGGTTCGACGGGAAAACTATTAAATGATTTTTGTGTAAGAATTAGTCTTTCTTGAAGAAAATTAAGTTTAACCCGGTAAAAAGTCCAAAAGAGTAATCTCTTTTTATTTTTTTTTCCTCCTGGGCTTGTATAGGAGTGTTTTTTCCTCATATAATTCACACCCAGAATTTATTCTGAGTTTATATGAGAAGAGATCGGTTTGATCTATTTCCAAGCGTCTGCAGCAGGCAGAAAACCAAGCTGCACCGATGAGTGGAAGGTTTTCTGCTGACACGAAACGCTTCTTCTTCTTCCTTTTTCTTCTTCATTTTTCAGCCCACTGCGTGGCGTATACAGGTTCGATTCGCTTCGAATGAATCTGTTTCTTTAAAATTTTTAAAATTTTTTTTAATAAATAAAAAAATTTTTTTTTCTATTTTTCTTAAACTTTTCATTTCTTTCTTCTTTTTTCATTTTTTCATTTGTGTTTCTAATCACCCAATTTCGCTATTTTGGACCTGTTGACGAGTCAAACGACTTGAAACTTGTCACCAAAAATTAATGGATTGTGTGATGAAATAACAAATTGAACATTTTTTAGCTTTTGCTATATACCGGAGATATCCCAAAAAATTCTTTCTTGAAGAAAATTAAGTTTAACCTGGTAAAAAGTCCAAAAGAGTAATCTCTTTTTATTTATTGTAATATTATGGTGCAGAGCTTTATGTAATCAAAAGTTCCTCTGATTGATGAATCTGTCATTGAGACCATGGTATAAAAATATAAGGTATGCTAGTATGAAATTAAAGCTCTTTAAAGCTTTCTGTGGCGTCATAACGAGCCACTTTTTCAAATGAACATAAGAATAAATGAACTAAATACCTTTTTCTGTTCAAATGATTATTTTATTTTATTTATTTTCCATGTACGTTTATTTCATTCTTCCTTTTTATTTATATTCTCAATACGAAAGTAATTTAGCCTTCCTTCTTAAAGTAATCTGCTACGTTCCCCCCGAACGTAACTACGGCTGCTCAGGGAAAGGTGCAGGTTCCAGGAAGATTCAGGTTCATATAGGGCGCCACGAAGTTTTTCCCGCTTGGGAGGTTAAACTACGAAACCTATTGAGTAGAACGCGTTACTAAATTGGGTAAATCTCTATATTGATTAATCATTACAAAACTTATTAGGCTTTCACACCGCAGAACAAGATTTCAGCATTTAATACGTTAGTGGTTAAGCTATGTACCTAGTGATTTGTATTAGACGGCAGGATACACCCGCACTCTTATATAAAGCGAATAAAGCACACAAAAAAAAACTTATAGCCCGTTGGCCACAATAGAAATATTCTTCCAGTAAGCCAATAGAAACAGATTTCTTCAAAACAACTACTTTCTAGATATTCCGAACCTTTACTTCATGTATCTTAGACTTTAGCAGTATCTTGTCACCACTATGGTATCGTCCTGACCTCAAGCAATTTAACACTATAACTGATAATAGATTATTGAGCTACGCATGTGCCGCTGGGCGGATCAAAGTACAACAAAAGAAACAATTTTATAGAATCGCAGTCGCCAACTAGCCACGCACAGAACACCTAAAGGTTTTAATAAAAGAAAACATGAATATTGTAAAGAAGTACTTAGCTTTTGCTCGATATTGCACGTTGTTAACTAAGGCTTGTTTCCCGGTTGACCTCTAACCAACCTTCTGCGCTTTGTCCCGAGGAATCACCCCTATCCTTTCCACGCGGTGTTCCAAATTTCCTTTTCTTTTTTTTTTGTTTTGTTTTTATCTTCTACTGAACTCCTTTCTAGTTCGGATCTCACTTTTCTAGTTCCTTTACTATTATTTATTGCTTTTTTTTTTTCTTTTTTGCAGGAAGGTAGCACTAAACTTTTATTACTTTCTGGCTGTGCGATGCGACTCGTCAGACGAACGTACCACAGAAGAGAGAGAGCAGCTTCGTTCTTCGGTCTGCCTCTCGCTACGGATATCGAATTTTCGAGCTTTTCGCCGACCGCTGCAATGTTGCCAATATTGACAATCTAATTTAGGCCAGTTTGATGTTTATTTAGTTTGTGCCCCAACCCATGTATATTGTACTATTTCGGACTTGTATTTGAGGAAATCTGGACTCACCTTTGACCACTCGCGCAGGGTGTGAACAATATCGTGACATTAATGGCATTGATTTTTTTTTTGATTTGTCTAACAAGTTTAAATAAAGAGCGAGGCTGGCTGGCTGTGCGAGAACAATTACTTATGCTTACTAATAGTTATTCGGTTGAAAAAAAAATCTTCTTTAGGAAATTCATTTGACTTAATTCTAATTTACTTTTAAAAGAAATATGCTAGGTTAACAATGATAACCATAACAGATCTATTCAAATGGATCTGGACAATTTGTTTCTCTTAACGAAAATATATAACTATATGCGAGTGTGAAAGCCATTATTATTCCTATACATGATTTACTTTTACTTATCTAATTCGATGGTACGGCCTAAGTAGCTGGTATGAGGTTGGACGTGACTTCTGCTTTAGTGAGGTGTGTTTCGGTTTTTTTTTCTAACATTCCAGAGAGACCTTTCATGATCGTTGTGTTCCCACAATCCTTAACCCGCGAAGATGATTTCTGGGCAGATAAATAGACCTCATGAGACCTTCAATCCTGGGCAGCGTAAGAGCTGTGGAAGTTCTAATGTGTTGTCCTGGAAATAAGAAATTCTGGGTAGATTACAAGTTGCTACTAATTATCACAAATAATCTCAAGCGCAACAAACAACATTTAGGTTCACGCCTAGGGATTTCTGGGACGTAACAAATCATCCATTACTCCAAGTTCAAGATCCGATCCCTGCAAGTATTGCCCTGTTCTAATCTACTGCTTTTAATGACTACCTACTCAAATTCAAATTCAAAGTTTATTTATTACAAACCCCGGCATATGCGCCACGCTGACTAGCGTTGGGTATAGCGACTAGGTAATAAGACATATTTACAGAGTAGTTTAGGTTCTAAGTAGTGTAACAGCGATTAATAAGATTGTTGTATTTAGAATGAGTACAAGTATGTACATAATGTTAGATTGCTTATGTCTATATAATATATGCCGTATGGTGACTAAAACTCAAGTTTGAATTTTCATAATCTCAAATTTAAGTATAAGTGACCAATTTCTTATTACATAATTATAAGCTAAGTATTAGGAAAAATATGGTAGGGCAAAGATACTCCGATAGTAGTAAGGGTCCCACCTCCCTATACTTTTACATTACGTCCGATAGAGACAACTGCCACGAGGATCCCACTCGCGGGTTTTCTGCAAGACGGTTCCCACCGCCGATAAGAAGTTGTTGAGGAGGGAGTAGGATAGACACGTCCCTGTCGCAAGCATTCGGGGGTAAAAATAAAAAGGTTGAGTTGCCACCGAGTTGTGTTGTTGCAGGATGTTGGTTGGCAGGAGAGGCTGGTGCTGTCTGTGGTAAAGACGGTAGATGGGTCCCTGTCGCAGGCATTGGGAGGCAAAAATAAAAAAAAGGCTGACTTGATACCGAGTTGTGTTGTTGCAGGATGTTGGTTGGAAGGAGAGAGCTGGTGCTGTCTGTAGTAAGGACGGTAGATGGGTCCCTGTCGCAAGCATTGGGGGCAAAATTAAAAAAAAACTGACTTGATACCGAGTTATCTTGATGCCGGCTGTTAGTTGAAAGGACAGAGCTGGTGCTGTCTATGGCAAGGACGGGAGATGGGTACTGTTTTGGAAAGGTCCAGTTGCTAGGATGGCTGAGCCTAGTGGGTGCAAGCAGGTGAACTATAGACGGCTCACGTGCAAGTGTAGTAAAGTTTTATAAAATTGCACTACCAGGCAAGCAGATAACTAAAGCACAAAATCTTGCGACCATGTGTAGCAAGCATCCATGGTTTAAACCTGTATCGTTGTGTACTGCCCGTAGTTAGAGCGTACATACAATAATTGAAAGGTGTGGTGAAATTTATGCCACTGCTATAAAGTTAGTGGTTTTATTTATCTATTCACTGCACTGAATGTTTCCAGTTCAATAAATGCTATAACTGGAGAACTACAAGATATGTATATCTATATTTTATAATATAAGAAGCTGAACCCAAGACATATAATAAATAATTAATATATATAAATTTGTTTTATTCAACTGTAGCAATTGACTTGTACTCACCTGATCGATATGTAGCAGCTGGTTTACTTGACCTTTTATTTGACTGAGGTGTGGGATGAGGATATTCGATACCCGCAATAAAGTGGATTTGTTAGGAATTGTCTTATTACAGTCGAGACCCGCAATAAGACTCTTTATTACAGTCGATACCCGCAATAAAGTGTTTTGTGTTAGTGATTTTCTTACTACAGTCGAGACCCGCAGCAAGAATCTTTATTACAGTCGAGACCCGCAATAAAGTGTTTGTGTTAGTAATTGTCTTACTACAGTCGATACCCGCAGTAAGACTCTTCATTACAGTCGATACCCGCAATAAAGTGTTTGTGTTAGTAATTGTCTTACTACAGTCGATACCCGCAGTAAGACTCTTTATTACAGTCGATACCAGCAATAAAGTGGTTTTGTTAGTAATTGTCTTATTATAGTCGAGACCCGTAATAAGACTCTTTATTACAGTCGAGACCAGCAATAAAGTGGTGTGAGTTAGTAGATTTCTTATTACAGTCGAGACCCGCAATAAAGTTATTTGTTAGTAATATATTATCTCAGTCGAGCCCCGAGATAATATTCTTTAAGTCAGTCGAGACCCGACTTAAAGTGAATGTTAGTATATATCTTAGCTTCAATCGAGACCCGAAGAAAGATCCTTTATTTCCGTCGAGATCAGAAATAAAATGTATTGTTAGTAATATTTTTTATTGCAGTCGCTACCCACTATAAAAAACCTTTAATTTAATCCCTATCTAAAGTAAACTCCTTAATCCAGTCGATACCCAGAAAAAGAATATTTTATTTTAGCCGTCAATTAAATAAAGTATTTAATTTAGTAACACTAGGAAAAATCACTAGGAAAGAACACAAAGGAATAAATTGCCAAGTTAGTCACTGCACTGCTAAATCACAAAAGAGATCGAATCAAGTCAAACTGCTATTTATATAGCCAGAGTTTGCGCACGGCACCAAAGAACGGTAGTCAACGGCGCGTGGTAACAATATTGGCATAGCAACAACTTGCATAGCAACAATAACCTGACCTAGCAACTGCACTTCATCATTGGTTCATAAAGTGTTACCATTTTAGTTATTGTTGTCAACAAGCTGCACTCGACTTATGAATATATAAAATGTTTTAGATAAATTAAAATTATTTCCAAATCAATATGGTCTAAATATCAATAAATAAAAAGAAAACTTTCGGCTTCGTTTAATTAAAACGTTTACTAACCCGGAATAGTTTGTAAATTCCTAAAACCAATACCTCCACCTGACTTAGACGTAGCTAGAAGCAGCACGCACGAGTTGCTGCCCTTGTACTTAGATGTACCGTCACAATATTCTGCTGCGCAGTAATTCTTTATGTAATTATCGCAGTTCATATGCTGCTCGTGTTGCAAGTTAGAACTGGGAGTATTAAATTTTCTTATATTTTTGATCTGTTCACTGCTTTGTGACCAACAATCATGGCGGAACGTGGTTCGTAATGAGAATTTCTAGTATCTCTGTTCCATTGGAAACAATCATGGCGGAACGTGGTTAGTAATGAGACTTCTTTGCATCTCCATTTCGTTTTCTAGTACCTTTGACTTTCTGAAGTTGGCATTCCTATATAAATTATTTGTGTTTGACATTCAGCTGACATCAGTAGATGTTGATTGCTGATGTTTTGCTATTTCTGAAGAGTGTAAGAGTGGACTACGTGCACTGGCCTCCAAGGACACATCTTCATGTTCGTGCGATTAAATAGTCAGGTAAGATTAATTCATAATTATTTAAAAAGATTTGATTCTTGGTGGTAGATGCGACTTCTCTTTTCACGTTTTCCAAATCACCAAATAGATATGAGAAGTATGTGTTAAATAACAACACACGCAGCAACAAACAGCTGCTGAGAAACGAATTATTTATGTAGTCAGGTACGTAGTGAAATTACGCTTTTGTTAGATTTAATTAAAACTATTTTGTTACTTTTTAGATCTTAGTTCCTGTTCGGAACACGTTGTCTTCACATCTTCAGCGGTTATCGTGCCTCTTTTTTATATTCCGTTAATTTTTTCTTCCACTCCAAACAAGCTTTGATCAGTTAGTCACACTTCTTCAACGTCATTTTTCCATACGAGTTTTAATACTTGAACGCGATGCGGTCACGAGTTGTTGTTTCTTTATGCATATAATTTTAAATCTACCTGAATTGAAACTGCGAGACATTTGGGTGAATTCATTTTCTGAATATTTTTTTGAGGTAAAGGAAAAAGATTAAGAAAAGATCGCAAAGAGCAAGTTCTGATGCTACTTATGCAAGGGTTCTTTATTCTTGTGGCGTTCAATACTGCCGGCGTATGATAAAGAGCTGCAAGACAAGAAAAGATCGGCGGCAGTCAGTAAACTTTATGTTGTGAACGACACGAATGTGGGTGAAGGTGAGCTAAAAGAAACGGGTTGCTTGAGTAAAAAACGAATTCGGCTGAGATGCCTTTATTGAAGGTAAGTAAAGATAGACTGTATGGCTGATAGACAATTTCTTCTACAAAAGACGTACATATTTAATTTTTTATTCGCGCTTTTTAAAACTGATTTTCAAAAATCCTCCACTGGTATCATCTTTTCCGTCAAAGGTTAGATAACATCCCACGCGCTGCTGGATAAGATCCTCAATCTGTCGCTGGGTTTTAATTTTTTCGGCAAAACGGCGGGGTAAGAACACATATGTGTTGTCTACAAAGTGTACTGTCACGCGAAGTCCGTACTGCGTCTTTAACAGCTAGAAAGACTTCACTTGGTACTCCTTCCCAAGCTTCAACTCTGTGATTGGCACAAGAGTATCGTAGCTATTTTCCGACACACTTTGCAACAGTTCAAAAGTGTTCTGTCAAAAATAGAGTTATAGTAGTGCCCAATAATCAGAAAATGTTGGGTACCTACCATTGTATACCAAAAAGTTTTCCTGGCTCGTGAGTTAAACTGTAGTTGATGCTGAACACTATTTTGAGGACGACTAGAAAAAACACGGCCCTATATACTGTTTGGGTTCTCCGTCTTTTTCAAGTAGGGATGGTTAACAGTAAATTTGTTATTATGGCTGATGTAGTTAAAAGGAAATTTATTATTATGGCCGATTTGAAAGGTTATTTATGTGCAACATTATTATTTCAACCTAGAATAAGTGCTGTTCTTTAATCATAAGGCAGATCCTGTCTTGCTGCAACTTTACAAGATAATTTAGATGTAATTTACCCGCAGATCGTGTTTTTAAAAAAAAAAACAAGTTATGCTAGGCGCATTGTGGCATTTTTGTTCTAGTAATATTGTCACATAGGCCGAAATCTGTTCTTAATTTATGAAGGAGGTACAACCTTGTTGCAATTTAAACGAGATGTTTAGATTTGAAAGTTATGTTAAGGGAATGGTAGAAATATTATTCTAGTAATATTTTCGCGTAGGTTGAGACCTGTCTTCCATTTGTGTAGGAGGTGCAGCTTTGCTGCAATTTAAAAGAGAAGTTTGGATTTTTGTCTGGCAAGAATAGCGAATAAAGGTTATGAGTTCTTAGTAGAAATATTTTCATCTTACCTGGATTTTTTCTTTTTGGGTCCAGCAAAAATGGCATAACAGCCTACAGCGAAGTCACAAGGAATCAGTCTTTGTTTGTTTCTGAAAAGTTCGAGTGTGGTTTCAAAGGGGCATTAAACCAAAATTTAAAAAAGTAAGTATAAAAAACTTGCCCGATCCGTTATCACTATAGGTTTAAAAATTATCTCTTGTTTTTTTTTTTTTTCTTAAAAAAGATACATTGATGATACTCCCCGAAGGCAAGCAGATCACCCCCGCTGAAAAACATCCTTCAACTAGAGGCAGAGGTACCGTGTCTGTGTGGATTTAATAGAGTGGTAATAAAAGATATATTTTCACTAGATTTAAATAGCTGTGAAATTAGAAAATTAAAAAATTGAAGTCGCATGAGCTAATTTTCCATTTAAAAAGTGCGCTAAATTTAAACCCGGAAATTTTCTTATCCGCCTTAGACACCTGTATAAAGGTGGTGAAAAAAGAAAAAGTGTTATTTTCGTATCGTGAAAATTTTTTTTTATTAAGGCTGTTGACAGAGTTTTCAATTCTGTATAATGTACCGCTTGTAAATGGGGTCTTAAAGAGCGCCTTTGATTATTTAGATGTGTGTGAAGATAATAATTCCGCGGTCTGTGACGTTCAGAACGGGGCGTCTGGGAGTAAACAAAATAATTCTGTCGTCTGCGATAATGAAAATAGTGCTTTACCAAAAACAAGTTGTGAGCAAGGTCAGGGGCCGGATTCTGTAGCACGGAGAATTTGGGAATTTGGGAGATGAGAATTGCGTTTTCTTAGAATTCTTAATTCCCTAATTCTCCATTCCCAATTCACTAACATGGTTGGAGAATTAGGGAAAACGTAAGAAATGTGAAGAAGTGCGAATCTCCTGGGACGATTAAGGGTATCAATTTTTGTTGTAGAGGGTTGGACTTTTTTTCATATGTGAGGTACATCTGCCTATTACCTTCCACTGTCGAAATAAATTTAAATTTCTTTTTTGTTGGGGTAGTTTTTGAGGGATGTAGGAGGGTAGGTTTTCTCGAGTTTTTCCGGGATAACGAGAGAATGGAGAGTAGAAGGAGAATGTATGTGGTATAAAAAAAAATGGGAGCACAGCGCGAACAAGATAGGCTTAGGAAAAGGGGCGGGGAGAGTGCGGGGTAGAAATGGGAGCTGATTAAGGGAAATTAAAAAAAATAAGACAATATCAGGAGCTGCAATAATTCGCAGGGGTAAGCTCAGGATCTCTAAGCCAAATAAAAAAAAAGTAAGAATTCACTTTGGTAATTAGCCATGCATGGGCATTATAGGCTGTATTTTATTTCGATTAACGGTAATTTGAAGATTTGAGCGGCTTCGGCGGTAAATTTTGCTATAGCAATATTCACGGGCGCCTAACTTTATGTGGGAGGGCTGTAGAGTATTGGAATTTTTTTGATAGATTAAGGGTTTAGAGTACAAAAGTATAGGTGAACAATTTTGGGGCAGGGTGCTTTGGGGGTTGGGGGTCGTACCACCCCTCATAGGGGGTTGCTCAAACTACGTCATGTTTGGTACCAAATTAAAGAGGCAGGATATGGTAATCGAGCGGTGTAGTTTGTCTTTGATCGTTTTAACGTGATAGCTGACTTTTGACCGCCGAAAGACTATTTTTTAACACTACGGTCATATACACCCCAGTTTCCATATTTTGCATATATTTCTTCCGTTCTTTGTTTCACATCCATTAGTACTCAGTTGTGAACATTTCTGTCATGGGAAGTGAATTTCCTGGACTTACCAGTTCTTCGCAATGATGAGATGAAAATATGTCAATTTTTGTACCAAAAACGGCCAATTTTTCACCTTAAAAAGGACTGCTACACTTCTTTTACAGTTATTTCCAAAACGGTTTATCGGATTCAAGAATTATTTACATATTTAATTAGGGGACAAAATGTAGATGCGATTTCATCCTACACACAAGCTTTACCGTGTATATTTAAAAATTTTGCAGCATCTCTTCTGTACTGGACGACGACCAAATTGATCAATTTCACGTGATTTGAGAGACAAAATCCTTGTTTCTCTGTTAGTATTGCATGGATTTCCATAATTTGTTTTTTACAATCTAGCCAGGATACGCAGTGAATACATAACTCAATTTGAAATTCTTTTCCACAATTGGACGGTCCAACAATGATGCTCCTTATACTATTAGCCAACGCCTGGCTTATAACAAACGCAATGAAGGCTAAAATTAAGCTAGGTATGGGTCGTAAGGCTAAAAATAAACGCCAACCCACATTCCGAGAAGCAGTACGAAATGAACGTAAAATTTTAAAAGTCAGAAAACCAAAAGACTTTATGGAAGCTACAAAAATAGCTCTTAGTGCAGCTAAAAATATTGTGAAAAGAAAGAAAAAATCAATTAAAACTCCACGAGTGATACCTGTACCAAAGGTTGGCGGGGCACCTCCGTTCCTCATCCCGTTTTTTGCTGGGCTTTCAGCATTGGGAGCACTATCGGGAAGTGCAGCAGGCATAGCTAAAGTAGTAAATGATACCAGTGCGGCAAAGGCAAAATTGGAAGAAAGCAAACGTCATAACCAAGCAATGGAAACTATAGCGGTTGGTAAAGATGGAAACGGGCTGTTCTTGAAGCCGTACAGAAAAGGACTTGGACTCTATCTACAACCTCAACCAAAAAACTATTAAAAACGCTACCCAAAAGACCGCTAAACGAGTTGGATCTTCACAAGTATATCACACACTTGCCACACTTCAGAGGAGTATTTATGCGTGATAATCTACCTAAAAAGCCATGAAAGCGAGAAAGCGGTTGTGTTAACTTGGACATCTCAACTGGAGCAGGTACATACTGGGTAGCGCACTACAAGAAAGGTGATAACATCGAATACTTTGATAGCTTTGGCAATCCCCAACCACCAAAGGAGCTCATAAACTACTTGGGTAGTAATATTACGTACAACTACAGTTCTTTTCAGAACTATGATGCAGTAATTTGCGGTCACTTATGTTTAGAGTTTTTATATAATTGTTATAACCATTAATTATTATCTATAAATAAATGTATCTATATTGAAATTGTAACAGTTCATTATCAACCACCATGTCATTAACACTTACTCTCACGGGAAAATCATATCTACTCACTCCTGAGTACTTTCCTCCGCTGGAGCTAGCAACGGATTACATTTGTGGATTAATTGATTTTAAAACATACAACTCTATACCAAATATTTATGTGAGCAATAATCTGGTTCATGTAGGGAATGAGGTTGTTGGGATACCTGTTGGATCCTATGAGATTGACGATATATCAAAATATGTACAAGGATACTGGGATAAAGAAGGGAGAAGGATAAAGGTTGCGATAAAGGCTAACAATAATACACTGAAGAGTGAAGTTAAGGCAACTGAAGAAATACATTTTGAAAAACAGAGATCCATAGCTCCTCTGATAGGATTCAGTAAAAGAAACTTGACTGCTAATATAGTGCATACATCAGAATTGCCAGTCAACATCATTTAAGTAAATACTATACGCATCGAATGTAATATTATATCAGGATCATTCTTCAACAACACACAAGTACACAGTCTCCACGAGTTTTCTCCGAACGTTGGACCTGGGTATAAAATAGTGGAGGTACCCAAACATGTAATCTATTTGCCTGTGAACACCAAACGTATAAGTTCTCTAACATTGAAGCTCCTTGACCAAGACGGTGACTTAATCAACTTCAGAGGAGAAACTGTAACCATCAGGTTACATTTGAAGCCACAGCATATTGATATACAATAATGACAAGTACGAGTTCGGAGCAGACAAGTTCATTAGTCAGCGGACAACCTTGAAGCGGTCAAGACCTACATTAAAACCTGCAAATACAGCATATTTACAATCGATAGGCTTAACGCTGAAACAATGAATAAAGGAATACTAGATATTGCACCAGACGCTCGCTTTGATAACAGTGTTACTAAATTTGAACATCACTCCTATTCACCATTTCTAACATCATTTAAAAACAGCGATGAAATCCGTATCTCTGTACAACATCAGGACTTGAATCTTCTACCCAGCAGGAGTTTTCCTTACATTGAGTGATCTCTAACAAAGCTGGATGGAACCGTTTCAGCAACTGCAAAATTAGCTAACAACGCTCTACCATTTCTTTTTGAGGAAATACGCTATGAATTGAATGCAGTGGAAATCGATCGTACAAGAAATCTTGGGATTGCAACAACATTAAAAAACTACGTATCGCTAAATGCAAATGTAAGCAGGATCCTACTCAACGGCAGTTGGTCACCTGATTCATCCGTTATACCAACCAATGGACTGTTTAACTATTGAGTACCTCTGAAATATTTTTTGGGATTCGCTGAAGATTACAAGAAAATTCTGATAAATTGCAAACATGAACTCATATTGATTCGGAGAAGGACAGACGATAATGCCATTATATCACCCACAGATGTGGTGAAAATTGAAATTACCAAACTTCAATGGAGCATTCCGCATTTTACAGTATCCGATGATGAAAAGCTGCAACTATTTAAAGTTATCGGGAGAGGTCGCCCGATACAAATATCATTCCGCAGCTGGGACATATATGAGTATCCAGTACTACCGGAATCCATGCATCAAACCTGGTCAGTTAAGACTTCCACTCAACTGGAGAAACCTCGATTTATTATCTTAGCATTACAAACGAATCGAAGGAATGATAAAACCAAGGATGCTAGCAAAATTGATCACTGCCAACTCACCGATGTTACAGTTCATTTGAACTCAGAATCATATCCCTACGATGATTTGAATTTGAAATTTGATTTGAATAGATACGCATTGCTGTATGAGATGTATATAAAGTTTACACAATCAAACTATGGTCATCAGTATCAGCCGTTCCTCACATGGGAGAAGGTCAAAACCGATGCTCCGATCGCTGTCATTGATTGCTCTCATCAAAATGAAACAATAAAAACTGGACCTGTTGACATAAGGCTAGAATTCATGACATCTGAAAATATACCGGCTAATACAACAGCATATTGCCTGCTTCTACACGATGGAATAGTAGAATACAGTCCGCTGACAAGTGAAGTTAGAAAGTTAAATTAAGAAGATGACTGTCATCGTAGACATCCAAGGATTCAAAACAAACCTCAATGATTTCATCACTAAAGAACTGGCAATTTTAAACAATGAAAACCAGATGCAGCACTTTATATTTCAACCACCATTCAGATACAAAGATTTGACTTCAGCAAAAAAGAGACAAGTAAAATGGCGTCATCACAATTTTCATGGATTCCGCTGGGATGATGGCTACATACCGTATCACAAGCTGTACACTATAGTTGAACCACTACTTCGAAACAAAACCAAATATGTAAAGGGAGCTGAAAAAGTTCATTGGATGCAGAAGATAGTTGGAGAGGGTGAAATCATTATCAACGTCGAAGATGAATACAATTGTGGAAAACTAATAGAGATTAACACAAATGCGTCATCTTGCCAAGTTCATATTGGACAATATGCTATAAGAAATACTTTCGTAATAAGAAATTTTATTGGAAATAAAAACAAATGTTTATAAAACATAAGACTTTTCAATACACACCTACCCCAGAACCCTCACTGACATTTTCTAGAATCTGTTCATGGTGATGTCATGTTGTGAAATTCGAATGATACTGATATCTATAACTTGCCTGCTAAGAAAACTTATTTAGGTGCAGCAAAACCATGATGATATCATGCTGATATCTAGAACTCTCCCGCTAATAAAAGAAAACAACAAAATAAAGGCATGTTGGTAGTTCCGGCTAAGGCCGCTAGGGCACCTTACTCAAGAAATGGCGTTTGCACCCAAACAGGTGTCGCTAATATGTCGAAAACCAAAGCCCGTAGAGGATTTCTGATGAAAATTTCGTTCCCCCTCTAACCACCGGTCCTCTAACACCTTCTGGAATCTATTGGCATGAACAAAACTATCCTAGGTAGCTTGAATTATTAGTAATATTAACTTTATCTGAAAAGGTAAAATCGCTAATATCTCGAAAACCAGAGCCCGTAGAAGATTTCTGATGAAAATTTCATCCCCCTTAATATTCCCACCCGAACCATCTAGAATCCATTGGCATGAACAAAAATTTCCTAGCGTTAACTTTAATTATTACTAATATTAGTTCAAAACCAAAAGCCTACATTTAGGCGCTCAAGAACAATCATAATAAAAAGCCTACATTTAGACGCAGCACCCCCATGAGCAAAAAAAAAACTTGAATTATCATGAATATTAACTATATCTAAAAAGGTAAAATCGCTAATATCTCGAAAACCAAAGCCCGTAGAGGATTTCTGATGAAAATTTCGTTCCCCCTCTAAGCCCCGGCCCACTAACACCTTGTAGAATCTATTGGCATGAACAAAACTATCCTAGGTAGCTTGAATTATTAATAATATTAACTATATCTGAAAAGGTAAAATCGCTAATATCTCGAAAACCAGACCCCTTGGAGGATGAAAATTTCATCCCCCTTAATACGCCCACCCCAACCATCTAGAATCCATTGGCATGAACAAAAATTTCCTAGCGTTGACTTTAATTATTAGTAATATTAGTTCAAAACCAAAAGCCTACATTTAGGCGCACCACATATCTATCCAAGAAAACCGTAGTACCGGAGCATGCTAGTTGTACCGGCTAATGCCGCTAGGGTGCAGTCAAGACCAAATGACACATCCCGGTAGTACCGATTAATCCCGCTAGAGCGCAGTCGAGACTCAATGGTGCATCCAAGGTACAATGGTGTATCCATGATACAAACCACCTAGCGCCGGTGGCGCCATCTGTGGCAAAATACTGGAGGCTTAAAAAAGTGAGCCAGAACATACATAGAACAACTACTGGTTTTATTTGGTATTTATCTCCCCGAAATGGTGTTGTATGGGTATCAGGAAGGTTGAAAAAAAGTTGATAATGCTTCAAGTTCAATAGTGAAGACCACGAAGTTGAGAGAGGGTATTTGGCATGATATAACTCTAGTAGGATATGGAGGTATTATTTATTCATCTTTAAATCTTACTATATCTGAAAAAAATACAAAAAATGTTTTGTAATGTAGCGGTAACTGAACAACACAGCTATATTACTGCATTTTGGGTAAGTTAGTGTAGCGGTATGTTAAAATGACAAGATATGTGAGCTTGTGTTTACTGTTACTTTATTGAGCAAAAACTCCTTATTTTACGTTAGTCTGAATTCTATTTTATTGTTTTCACTTCAAATGTACTTAATTAATTTAATTAATTATCTGTAGGCATGTATTCTTGAGGTGTCGTAACGTGACACGTGCTCAATTTTATACCTCAGATTTTCACCAATTTCACTTATATTCGAAAATTCACTGTCTATTATTATTAGTTCTTCTTAATATAATTCACATCACATCATCATCACACACATAATATTAATTAATTCTACTTTGTTTTTTCACATGAAACGTCTAATATGCTTAGCTTGCATGAGTTAAACGCTATGTGAAAAAACCTAAAATTAAAATGTCTGCCACCAAATATATTTTAAAAATGTATAAAAATACTTAGCCTATAATTCCACCAAAACCCTGTAACACCACAGAAGTTAAAATTGCTGCTGTAATCTTTACGTAGCATGTAAATACTGTACCTTGCTTGGCACGTTGGTTTATGCTAGAAAGATTCGAAGTAATTTGCACTAATTAATATTTTTCCACTTTAGATTTTTTTAGAGAACACTGGATCTATGCGAAGTTGCATTTGCGATCGCTGTCAAACTAATGAGAGTTTAGTTAGGGAGCACCTCCTTTTTATAATGTCCGAGCCGCCATTTTCGGACAAGTTCCACATGAAAAAATGCAATTTTCATATATTTTTTGCACATTATAAGTCCATGCTGTAATGTCAAAATATTCCAAATTATGTGAATTAATTTATTTTTAATTATTCATAATTTTTCCTAATTCATTTATTGAAATATTTCAATTTTTCTAAAATTTATCAATATGGCCGCTCCCTATCATACTATGTTGATTTCCGGTGTGGAACATAAATTCTCTCACGAATTTTCTTCTGTCTCGTTTCCACATCGTTCTCTTTCCCACTCATTATGGGAATTAAAATTACCATTTTTTATAAATATTTTCTTACCTGGGCAATTTCGCGTTTTCTAACTATTGCCAACAGGTAGAGCGCGGCCAACTTCGTAAAATTGATTATTTACGTTGTCGCAGTGACAGTTCGGTTCGCGGATTTTAAATAGTGAAGTGCCGTGTTATTTGAATGGATTTCTCCTCAACAAATGGATTAATTATTAAGGTAAGTTGATTTATATATTCTATAAATGTTATTTAGTGATTTGCCTGTGCATAATTTGCAAGAATCATGCAAATTATGCGAAAATTTTATGTTGAAAAAATTGTTAGTGAAATGTCAACAATGGCAACAATTGTTGAATTTCACTAATAATAATGTATATGGATTCTGCAAATTTATGTATTTTGCACATTTAAGCATAAATGCATGGTTTGCAAATGTTTATTGTGCAGAAAACATGAATTTCGCTAAGAAATCCCAATGTTTATGTTTGCATGTAGTGTTGTTGTTGTACTGCCAAGAAATTTGTTTCTTGGCAGTTTGCATGTAACTATATATTTTTGTTTGTAATTTTTTTTGATACCTTTGCTGGTCTTAATTATATTGAACTAATTTATATGTTTTTCTTATTTCAGATGCTGCATAGACGTATAGGAGGCGTTTGCTGACTGGAAGAGGAATTCAGGAAATAGGGAAGTATCAATTATTGTATATATTGTATTTTAATATTTTTTATTTATTTTCAGCTGTGTTCATACTCCCCCCCGTTGAACAGTTTGTTCAACCAAAGCTTCCTTTATTTTGCGTATACCTCTCTTGTGGTAATGATGGAATATCAACGTTCCGTCCTTGTTAACTTTTAGTTTAACCTGATACTTGTCGGGTAAATTGATGAATATTTCCCGATTCCTTTGCTGCTGTATGGCTCTCACGTTGATACGCTGCAATACGTATCGTGGTAAATATATATCTACGCCTTCTCGCGTTCGAAATTTTTGAAAACTATTGTTCATCCTCATTTCGGACTCATTTATGTTCGTAGTCAGCAGAAGTCTGGATAACTGTGATATCCGACTGCCATTAACCACCACTGTCTGATGCGGGTGTGGATCCGTAAAAGGAGTTGGGCCTACAAACGGTAAGTTTGTAGCCGTAGTTAAATCCTTAGCTATTGCGCTCGTGGATGGCTCTCCTCTGATTCTGGCAACTTCTTCTCTAGCTCATACAACTTCTTCTTGAACTCCTGAAGCCAATTCGTGGGCCAACTCCGGACTGGGTCTGCCAAAGACATCACATCCCGGGTCACGCAACATCCTCCGCTCCGGGCTTCCTGGTGGGCTAAAATAAATGTCCTCCAGAATATATAACGTATCATCCTGTTCGTAGGTGAATGACATCTGAAATGGCAACCAGTTAGTATGGCGTAACGTGAATATAACACAACCCTCAGCCAACAGTAGTACACAAAAGGACAGACACATGACGACACTAAGAACAGGTAGTTAATCTATAGCTAATGGTAGCGGACTAATTTTTGCAATTGGTCGTAGAAAACTACCGTTTCGCGTTTTGACCTTGACTACCCGAACCAGATCATCTGTCCCTGGATGCACTTGTTCGATTATGCCCATTAACCAACTTGTGGGTGGCATCTGATCGTGTTTTACAAGTACCACGTCCCCTACTTGAATATTTGGTTGTCTTGTATACCATTTGGGTTGATTTTGCAATTGGTTCAAGTAATCCCTTGACAATTTATCCCAAAATTGTTTATATAATAGTTGTATGTACTTCCACCGTTTGGAAGGTAGTATTGCTTCATGTGTATAGTCTGGCTCTGGAACGGCATTAAGTGCTTGGCCTATTAAAAAATGTCCGGGTGTGAGGATAAGTAAATCCTCTGGGTCATTTCTCACGTAGCGTAGCGGTCTAGAATTTAGACATGCCTCAACCTGAGCCAGGACTGTAGAGTATTCTTCGGATGTTCATCTGGAGTGTTGTAATGTTCGGCGTAAATGGTACTTTATTGCCTTTACTCCAGCTTCCCATATCCCTCCAAAGTGTGGAGAGGCTGGAGGATTAAAATGCCAATTGATTTGCTTGGAGGCAAGATATTGTGCTGCTACTGGAGTTGCACCTTTAATTGCTGCTTGCAAATCCTTGTCTAAAATCGCTTTTCCTCCAATGAAGTTGGTGCCACAATCTGAGTATATGCTTCAGATGTGAGATCTGATCAGCAATTTTGCATTTCGTAGGTTTGATGCTTTTATTATTACAGGTCCTGCATAATCAATTCCTACGTTAAGGAACGGTCTCGTTATATTCACTCGAGACGTTGGTAGATTTCCCATTAATTGGGTTCTTGTTGTAGTGCGATGTTTAAAACAGATAATGCACTTATGTATTCGACTGGTAATTCGGCGTCGTGCATCCAAGATCCAAAATCTATCTCGACTAGTGCTGAGAACTAGTGATGGCCCGCCATGCAGAGTATCTACATGTAGTTTATCAATTAGTATTAGTGTAACGTGATGATCACGTGGTAAGATGATTGGGTGCTTCCTATTATATGGCAATGTTGCATTCAGAAGTCTACCACCTAATCGTATTAGACCGTTGTTGTCCAGAAATGGATTGAGCTTGATTAATTTGCTATGTTGTGATAATGGTTTCTTGCCCAACATATTCTTATACTCTTCTGCGAACGCAGTTTGTTGTACGAGTTTTAATATTGTTACTTCAGCATTATTCCATTCCTGCACAGTGAAAGCTTGAACGAGTTTCGATTGCGGATGCCGACAATTGTGTATGAAACGTTGAATGTTTGCTACAATTCGCACAAGGCGAGTATACGACGAATATCGTAAAAGAAGATTGTTTTCTAGTTTCGCTAAAAAACTTACTGTAGGAAGTTCTTTAGCTTCTAAATTTGTTTGTTCCGAAATGTCCTGTTCTTCAGCTAACCATGATGGTCCATGCCACCATAAATGATTACTGGTTAAATCTGCTGCAGGAACACCTCTGGAGGCTAAATCTGCCGGATTGTGTTTTGTGGATATGTGACGCCACTGTTCGAAGCGTACAACGTCTTGTATTTCGACGACGCGGTTTGCTACGTAGATTTTCCATCGAGCTGGATGTTGCTTGATCCATTGCAAGACAATTGTTGAGTCTGTCCAGGCGAAGATTGGCACATGATATAGGCGCATATCTTCAAGTGTAGCCTGAAGCCGTCGTGCAAGTAGTAGAGCTCCATTAAGCTCTAATCTAGGAATTGTTGTTGGCTTAATTGGCGCTACCCTAGTTTTTCCAGTAAGCAAATTGGTATGAATTAAGCCGTTCTGATCGTCTACCCGTAAATAAACGGCAGCTGCAAAAGCCTTTGTAGACGCATCACAAAATCCATGTAATTGGATGCTTGCCTCAGATGAATAGTTGATCCATCTAGGGATTTGTATGTTTTCTATGCATTTTAAGTTACGTTTGAACTTATTCCATTGTTGTTCTATTATCTCCGATACCTTGTTGTCCCATGCACATCCTGTGATCCATAGTGCTTGCATGAGCACCACTGGTGCCAGCCAGCCTAAAGGATCGTACAGTGATGCGATGTCAGACAGAATGGTTCGTTTAGTTACCTTGGCATGAACTGTCCATGGTTTGGTTATAATGGAAAAACTATCCAGTTTAGGATGCCAGCGAATTCCTAGTGTTTTTACAGATTCCTGGTCTGTGATCGTTAGTGTTTCTGTGAATTCACGTTGCTCTGCAGGAAGATGGCTTAACAACTCTGAACTGTTGCTTGTCCATTTCCTGAGATTGAATCCTCCAGATTTCATCATACCTATTAGTTGATTTAATAAGCATTTGGCGTCATTAAGATTGTCAGCTCCAGTCAGGAGATCATCTACATAAAAATCTGTGGTTGTAACCGTAGAAGCTAAAGGCCATCTTTGCTGTTCATCATTTGCTAACTGTTGTAGTGTCTGAATAGCTAAGTATGGCGCTGACGCAATTCCAAATGTCACCGTGTTCAGCTGAAAATCCTGAATCTCCTTAGTTTTAGGATGTCTCCAAATGATTCGCTGAAATGTTCGGTGATCGGGATGCATGGTGATCATGCGATACATCTTTTCAATGTCTGCGTTCATAGCGATTTTATATTTGCGCCAGTTGAGCAACGTGGCGAACAGCTTAGGTTGCAGAACTGGGCCCTTTAGTAGATACTCATTAAGGGATTTGCCATTCGACGTCTTAGCTGAGGCATCGAATACTACTCTCACCTTTGTTGTCGTGCTTTCCTTCACAACGGCATGATGAGGTATATAATAATGGGGCTGATTGATATTGGGCGGAGGTATTTCCTCCATATGACCCAACAAGAGATATTCGTCCAAACATCTCTCATATTCAACTTTCAAGTCAGGATTTCTGGCTAATTGTCGTTGAATTCCTTGAAAGCGTTTGATTGCTTGTATTCTCGATTGCCCCAGAGTAGGGTTCTCGTCGTTTACAAAAGGTAACTTAACTTGATAAGTTCCATTATCCAGACGCTGGTGAGTGAGTTGATAACTCTGTAGACATTCCTTGTCTTCTTTTTTGAGAATGGGGTTTGTGGGAAATTCTTCTGTTTCCCAGAACTTCTTGAGTTGAAGAGCCACATCATCAGTTGTGATTGTAAATGATGACGTTTTGTGCTCTGCATCATCTATGCTAGACCCTAGCAAAATCCAACCAAATATTGTGTTGACTGCTGTAGGAGTCGTATTTGTTCCTTGCCGTATACCGGTTCGCAATATTTGAGCATAAACTCTTGCTCCTAATAATGCATCTATCCTTCCCGGTTTCCAGAATGTGGGATCTGCGAGTTGCAGTTTCTTTAGCTTCGCGCATTCCTTTTTAGACACTATTCTAGAAGGCAGAGGATCTGTAATGTTCTTAAGTATTAGAAAGTTTTCTTCTAATACTGCTGTAGATCTCGTTGTTCGAAGCCGAAGAGAGAGTATTGTTTGGTGCCTTGAGATGGCTGTATGGCTAGTGTTTAAGTGATTGAGACTGCAATTGGGCTTTGTACTGCTCCTAATTTCCTGCAAGCTTCCTCCGTGATGAAAGATGATTGCGAGCCACTATCTATCAGACATCGTAGAATATAAGGTTTTCTGCTTTTTGTCTGTGCTACTACTAATGCAGTTGCAAGTAGAGCATTGTGACTTTCTCGGGTTACGAAGTTATGACTAGTTTTTAAGCCATCAGTATTGTTGACTGCTTGTAACCGGGAAAAGCTTTCCTGTGAGGAGCCAGATTGATTAGCTTGACTTGTGTTCAATCTAACCTTGTCATGTGCTGACTTATGCTCATTATGAACAGCTGACGACTTGTGTTTTTCCTTATTGTGTTCTTCATGAAGGGTGCTATGATGTCTCCTATTGCATTTCAGACATCTAAATTTGCTAGTGCAATTATTTAAGTGGTGAATTCCTAAGCAATTTGAGCACCGACCTGATGCCTTCAATATCTGATATTTGGATGGTATGTCCATCGCTTGATACTTCGGACACTTTTGGAGGTAATGCCTGGCATTGCATGCTGCGCATTTAAATTCATTTGTAACGTGATATGACTTTGTCACATCTGGTGTGGTGTTTGGTTTGTGATGTGGTGTGGACTTAACAAGACTATCTGCTAACGATTCTAAAATTCTTAAACGTGTATTTAAGAATTGCTTTGTAATGTAGCGGTAATTGAACACTACAGCTATATTACTGCATTTTGGGTAGGTTAGTGTAGCGGTATGTTAAAATGACAAGATATGTGAGCTTGTGTTTACTGTTACTTTATTGAGCAAAAATTCCTTATTTTACGTTAGTCTGAATTCTATTTTATTTTTTCACTTCAATTGTACTTAATTAATTTAATTAATTATCTGTAGGCATGTATTCTTGAGGTGTCGTAACGTGACACGTGCTCAATTTTATACCTCAGATTTTCACCAATTTCACTTATATTTGAAAATTCACTGTCTATTATTATTAGTTCTTCTTAATATAATTCACATCACTCTTAATATTAATTAATTCTACTTTGTTTTTTCACATGAAACGTCTAATATGCTTAGCTTGCATGAGTGAAACGATATGTGAAAAAACCTAAAACTAAAATGTCTGCCACCAAAAATATTTTAAAAATGTATAAAAAATACTTAGCCTATAATTTCACCAAAAACCTGTAACACCACAATCTTTACTTAGCATGTAAATACTGTACCTTGCTTGGCACGTTGATTTATGCTAGAAAGATTCGAAGTAATTTGCACTAATGAATATTTTTCCACTTTTAGATTTTTTTGAAGAACACTAGATCTATGCGAAGTTGCATTTGCGATCGCTGTCAAACTAATGAGAGTTTAGTTAGGGAGCACCTCCTTTTTATAATGTCCGAACCGCCATTTTCGGACAAGTTCCACATGAAAAAATGCAATTTTCATATATTTTTTGCACATTATAAGTCCATGCTGTAATGTCAAAATATTCCAAATTATGTGAATTAATTTATTTTTAATTATCCATAATTTTTCCTAATTCATTTATTGAAATATTTCAATTTTTCTAAAATTTATCAATATGGCCGCTCCCTATCATACTATGCTGATTTCCGGTGTGGAACATAAATTCTCTCACGAATTTTCTTCTGTCTCGTTTCCACATCGTTCTCTTTCCCACTCATTATGGGAATTAAAATTCCTTTTTTTATAAACATTTTCTTACCTGGGCAATTTCGCGTTTTCTAACTATTGCCAACAGGTAGAGCGCGGCCAACTTCGTAAAATTGATTATTTACGTTGTCGCAGTGACAGTTCGGTTCGCGGATTTTAAATAGTGAAGTGCCGTGTTATTTGAATGGATTTCTCCTCAACAAATGGATTAAGGTAAGTTGATTTATATATTCTATAAATGTTATTTAGTGATTTGCCTGTGCATAATTTGCAAGAATCATGCAAATTATGCGAAAATTTTATGTTGAAAAAATTGTTAGTGAAATGTCAACAATGGCAACAATTGTTGAATTTCACTAATAATAATGTATATGGATTCTGCAAATTTATGTATTTTGCACAATTAAGCATAAATGCATGGTTTGCAAATGTTTATTGTGCAGAAAACATGAATTTCGCTAAGAAATCCCAATGTTTATGTTTGCATGTAGTGTTGTTGTTGTACTGCCAAGAAATTTGTTTCTTGGCAGTTTGCATGTAACTATATATTTTTGTTTGTAATTTTTTTTGATACCTTTGCTGGTCTTAATTATATTGAACTAATTTATATGTTTTTCTTATTTCAGATGCTGCATAGACGTATAGGAGGCGTTTGCTGACTGGAAGAGGAATTCAGGAAATAGGGAAGTATCAATTATTGTATATATTGTATGTTAATATTTTTTATTTATTTTCAGCTGTGTTCAACATACTCCCCCCCGTTGAACAGTTTGTTCAACCAAAGCTTCCTTTATTTTGCGTATACCTCTCTTGTGGTAATGATGGAATATCAACCTTCCGTCCTTGTTAACTTTTAGTTTAACCTGATACTTGTCGGGTAAATTGATGAATATTTCCCGATTCCTTTGCTGCTGTATGGCTCTCACGTTGATACGCTGCAATACGTATCGTGGTAAATATATATCTACGCCTTCTCGCGTTCGAAATTTTTGAAAACTATTGTTCATCCTCATTTCGAACTCATTTATGTTCGTAGTCAGCAGAAGTCTGGATAACTGTGATATCCGACTGCCATTAACCACCACTGTCTGATCCGGGTGTGGATCCGTAAAAGGAGTTGGGCCTACAAACGGTAAGTTTGTAGCCGTAGTTAAATCCTTAGCTGCTGCGCTCGTGGATGGCTCTCCTCTGATTCTGGCAACTTCTTCTCTAGCTCATACAACTTCTTCTTGAACTCCTGAAGCCAATTCGTGGGCCAACTCCGGACTTGGTCTGCCAAAGACATCACATCCCGGGTCACGCAACATCCTCCGCTCCGGGCTTCCTGGTGGGCTAAAATAAATGTCCTCCAGAATATATAACGTATCATCCTGTTCGTAGGTGAATGACATCTGAAATGGCAACCAGTTAGTATGGCGTAACGTGAATATAACACAACCCTCAGCCAACAGTAGTACACAAAAGGACAGACACATGACGACACTAAGAACAGGTAGTTAATCTATAGCTAATGGTAGCGGACTAATTTTTGCAATTGGTCGTAGAAAACTACCGTTTCGCGTTTTGACCTTGACTACCCGAACCAGATCATCTGTCCCTGGATGCACTTGTTCGATTATGCCCATTAACCAACTTGTGGGTGGCATCTGATCGTGTTTTACAAGTACCACGTCCCCTACTTGAATATTTGGTTGTCTTGTATACCATTTGGGTTGATTTTGCAATTGGTTCAAGTAATCCCTTGACAATTTATCCCAAAATTGTTTATATAATAGTTGTATGTACTTCCACCGTTTGGAAGGTAGTATTGCTTCATGTGTATAGTCTGGCTCTGGAACGGCATTAAGTGCTTGGCCTATTAAAAAATGTCCGGGTGTGAGGATAAGTAAATCCTCTGGGTCATTTCTCACGTAGCGTAGCGGTCTAGAATTTAGACATGCCTCAACCTGAGCCAGGACTGTAGAGTATTCTGCGGATGCTCATCTGGAGTGCTGTAATGTTCGGCGTAAATGGTACTTTATTGCCTTTACTCCAGCTTCCCATATCCCTCCAAAGTGTGGAGAGGCTGGAGGATTAAAATGCCAATTGATTTGCTACTGGAGTTGCACCTTTAATTGCTGCTTGCAAATCCTTGTCTAAAATCGCTTTTCCTCCAATGAAATTGGTGCCACAATCTGAGTATATGTCACTACACAATCCTCTTCGTGCCACAAATCGTTTTAATGCAGCGAGGAATGCTTCAGATGTGAGATCTGATACCAACTCCAGATGTACCGCCTTTGTGGCCATACAAATGAAGATGCAAAAGTATGCTTTCAGCAATTTTGCATTTCGTAGGTTTGATGCTTTTATTATTACAGGTCCTGCATAATCAATTCCTACGTTAAGGAACGGTCTCGTTATATTCACTCGAGACGTTGGTAGATTTCCCATTAATTGGGTTCTTGTTGTAGTGCGATGTTTCAAACAGATAATGCACTTATGTATTCGACTGGTAATTCGGCGTCGTGCATCCAAGATCCAAAATCTATCTCGACTAGTGCTGAGAACTAGTGATGGACCGCCATGCAGAGTATCTACATGTAGTTCATCAATTAGTATTAGTGTAACGTGATGATCACGTGGTAAGATGATTGGGTGCTTCCTATTATATGGCAATGTTGCATTCAGAAGTCTACCACCTAATCGTATTAGACCGTTGTTGTCCAGAAATGGATTGAGCTTGATTAATTTGCTATGTTGTGACAGTGGTTTTTTGCCCAACATATTCTTATACTCTTCTGCGAACGCAGTTTGTTGTACGAGTTTTAATATTGTTACTTCAGCATTATTCCATTCCTGCACAGTGAAAGCTTGAACGAGTTTCGATTGCGGATGCCGACAATTGTGTATGAAACGTTGAATGTTTGCTACAATTCGCACAAGGCGAGTATACGACGAATATCGTAAAAGAAGATTGTTTTCTAGTTGCGCTAAAAAACTTACTGTAGGAAGTTCTTTAGCTTCTAAATTTGTTTGTTCCGAAATGTCCTGTTCTTCAGCTAACCATGATGGTCCATGCCACCATAAATGATTACTGGTTAAATCTGCTGCAGGAACACCTCTGGAGGCTAAATCTGCCGGATTGTGTTTTGTGGATATGTGACGCCACTGTTCGAAGCGTACAACGTCTTGTATTTCGACGACGCGGTTTGCTACGTAGATTTTCCATCGAGCTGGATGTTGCTTGATCCATTGCAAGACAATTGTTGAGTCTGTCCAGGCGAAGATTGGCACATGATATAGGCGCATATCTTCAAGTGTAGCCTGAAGCAGTCGTGCAAGTAGTAGAGCTCCATTAAGCTCTAATCTAGGAATTGTTGTTGGCTTAATTGGCGCTACCCTAGTTTTTGCAGTAAGCAAATTGGTATGAATTAAGCCGTTCTGATCGTCTACCCGTAAATAAACGGCAGCTGCAAAAGCCTTTGTAGACGCATCACAAAATCCATGTAATTGGATGCTTGCCTCAGATGAATAGTTGATCCATCTAGGGATTTGTATGTTTTCTATGCATTTTAAGTTACGTTTAAACTTATTCCATTGTTGTTCTATTATCTCCGATACCATGCACATCCTGTGATCCATAGTGCTTGCATGAGCACCACTGGTGCCAGCCAGCCTAAAGGATCGTACAGTGATGCGATGTCAGACAGAATGGTTCCTTTAGTTACCTTGGCATGAACTGTCCATGGTTTGGTTATAATGGAAAAACTATCCAGTTTAGGATGCCAGCGAATTCCTAGTGTTTTTACAGATTCCTGGTCTGTGATCGTTAGTGTTTCTGTGAATTCACGTTGCTCTGCAGGAAGATGGCTTAACAACTCTGAACTGTTGCTTGTCCATTTGCTGAGATTGAATCCTCCAGATTTCATCATACCTATTAGTTGATTTAATAAGCATTTGGCGTCATTAAGATTGTCAGCTCCAGTCAGGAGATCATCTACATAAAAATCTGTGGTTGTAACCGTAGAAGCTAAAGGCCATCTTTGCTGTTCATCATTTGCTAACTGTTGTAGCGTCTGAATAGCTAAGTATGGCGCTGACGCAGTTCCAAATGTCACCGTGTTCAGCTGAAAATCCTGAATCTCCTTAGTTTTAGGATGTCTCCAAATGATTCGCTGAAATGTTCGGTGATCGGGATGCATGGTGATCATGCGATACATCTTTTCAATGTCTGCATTCATAGCGATTTTATATTTGCGCCAGTTGAGCAACGTGGCGAACAGCTTAGGTTGCAGAACTGGGCCCTTTAGTAGATACTCATTAAGGGATTTGCCATTCGACGTCTTAGCTGAGGCATCGAATACTACTCTCACCTTTGTTGTCGTGCTTTCCTTCACAACGGCATGATGAGGTATATAATAATGGGGCTGATTGATATTGGGCGGAGGTATTTCCTCCATATGACCCAACAAGAGATATTCGTCCAAACATCTCTCATATTCAACTTTCAAGTCTGGATTTCTGGCTAATTGTCGTTGAATTCCTTGAAAGCGTTTGATTGCTTGTATTCTCGATTGCCCCAGAGTAGGGTTCTCGTCGTTTACAAAAGGTAACTTAACTTGATAAGTTCCATTATGCAGACGATGGTGATTGAGTTGATAACTCTGTAGACATTCCTTGTCTTCTTTTTTGAGAATGGGGTTTGTGGGAAATTCTTCTGTTTCCCAGAACTTCTTGAGTTGAAGAGCCACATCATCAGTTGTGATTGTAAATGATGACGTTTTGTGCTCTGCATCATCTATGCTAGACCCTAGCAAAATCCAACCAAATATTGTGTTGACTGCTGTAGGAGTCGTATTTGTTCCTTGCCGTATACCGGTTCGCAATATTTGAGCATAAACTCTTGCTCCTAATAATGCATCTATCCTTAGCGGTTTCCAGAATGTGGGATCTGCGAGTTGCAGTTTCTTTAGCTTCGCGCATTCCTTTTTTAGACACTATTCTAGAAGGCAGAGGATCTGTAATGTTCTTAAGTATAAGAAAGTTTTCTTCTAATACTGCTGTAGATCTCGTTGTTCGAGGCCGAAGAGAGAGTATTGTTTGGTGCCTTGAGATGGCTGTATGGCTAGTGTTTAAGCCTGTGATTGAGACTGCAATTGGGCTATGTACTGCTCCTAATTTCCTGCAAGCTTCCTCCGTGATGAAAGATGATTGCGAGCCACTATCTATCAGACATCGTAGAATATAAGGTTTTCCGCTTTTTGTCTGTGCTACTACTAATGCAGTTGCTAGTAGAGCATTGTGACTTTCTCGGGTTACGAAGTTATGACTAGTTTTTAAGCCATCAGTATTGTTGACTGCTTGTAACCGGGAAAAGCTTTCCTGTGAGGGGCTAGATTGATTAGCTTGACTTGAGCTCAATCTAACCTTGTCATGTGCTGACTTCTGCTCATTATGAACAGCTGAGGACTTCGGTTTTTCCTTATTGTGTTCTTCATGAAGGGTGCTATGAGGTCTCTTATTGCATTTCAGACATCTAAATTTGCTAGTGCAATTATTTAAGTGGTGAATTCCTAAGCAATTTGAGCACCGACCTGATGCCTTCAATATCTGATATTTGGATGGTATGTCCATCGCTTGATACTTCGGACACTTTTGGAGGTAATGCCTGACATTGCATGCTGCGCATTTAAATTCATTTGTAACGTGATATGACTTTGTCACGTCTGGTGTGGTGTTTGGTTTGTGATGTGGTGTGGACTTAACTAGACTATCTGCTAACGATTCTAAAATTCTTAAACGTGTATTTAAGAACTCCTTAAATGACTTAAATGTTGGGAGTTCTTGTGTGCCTCCCTGCTCTTCTTCCCACATTTTGAGGGTAATGAAAGGTAATTTTTGTACTAACAGATATATTAGAAGTACATCCCATGATGTCGTATCAACTTCTAAACTTTGTAATTGTTGGATACATTCGTCTGTTGTATCAATTATTGACTTGAGTCCTTTAGCAGACTCTGCATTTAGTTTGGCTTGGTTTACCAAAACCTTTAATTGATGATTAACTAAAATTCTCTTGTTCTCATATCTAGCCTTTAACTTGTTCCATGCTGGCATGTAATCTTCATTTGTTACTGGGGTGTGCCGCAACAATTTCTCAGCATCACCCACTAAACAAGATTTCAGATGATGCAGCTTTTGAACTAGTGTTAGCTTTGTATTGTCATGAACAAGAGAGATGAATAGATCATGAAATGATCCCCATAAATCGTAGTTGCCGTTATACTTGGGCAACTGAATGCGCGGAAGGAATGATTCCTGTTGAACAACAGTTGTCGAATGAATAGGTACTTGTCCCGAGCTTGATGCTTCAGAAGTTGGGACAAATTTCCGCAATCCTTCTACTAATTCTCCCATATATTCGGACTATTTTAACTCTGTTGAGCTATGATTATCTTGGGCTAAATACTCATGTTGCTTTTCATCAGAACTTTCTATTAAAGCCTGATTTATTGCCATATCTGTATCGCTATATATTTCCCATAGTTTCTTCAAATCTGTAATTTTAGTTTCATAAAAGCCTTGTGTTCGTTTAACAAGGTTCGTTTTCTTTCCATTTTCGATTAACTTTTCAATTCTTGCACGCAATATGCTTTCCGTAAGGATTAGTTTATCTACTGAATCCATGTTGATTGATATTTTACGATTAGTTAATTAACCGTGTGGATTAAATGATGAAGATAATTGAAAAAAAAGCAATTTAATGCCACGTGGGATAAATGTAAATTTAGTCGAAGAACGTAAATTGATACCGTGTATGTCAAATTGACGAGAAAAATATTTATCTAAATTTTCGTTACTAATTTTAGTTAATTTGATTAATCAGCTATTTATTAAGAGTTACTGACATGTAAGTTCAGCAAGTAACTATGTAACACGATTTACTGACATGTAAGTTCAGTAATTATAACAGAAATTTCGAAAATATTCGAGCTGCCTCGTCTGGGCACCCTGAAGTTTTACGTCTAAGCACGTTTATAAATTAATTTTTCTATTTTTTAATAAGAACTGCCACGTCTAAGCACAGTTATTATTTTGAAAACTTCTTAAAAACTGCCACGTTTCAGCACAATAACAGTAAGAATTGCTTGACTAATTTAATCGTAACTGAATTATTGTCAATCGCAACAGTAAACAGGCACACATTCCTGGATGGAACCACCAAAAAATGCTTTGTAATGTAGCGGTAATTGAACACTACAGCTATATTACTGCATTTTGGGTAGGTTAGTGTAGCGGTATGTTAAAATGACAAGATATGTGAGCTTGTGTTTACTGTTACTTTATTGAGCAAAAATTCCTTATTTTACGTTAGTCTGAATTCTATTTTATTTTTTCACTTCAATTGTACTTAATTAATTTAATTAATTATCTGTAGGCATGTATTCTTGAGGTGTCGTAACGTGACACGTGCTCAATTTTATACCTCAGATTTTCACCAATTTCACTTATATTTGAAAATTCACTGTCTATTATTATTAGTTCTTCTTAATATAATTCACATCACTCTTAATATTAATTAATTCTACTTTGTTTTTTCACATGAAACGTCTAATATGCTTAGCTTGCATGAGTTAAACGCTATGTGAAAAAACCTAAAACTAACATGTCTGCCACCAAATATATTTTAAAAATGTATAAAAAATACTTAGCCTATAATTTCACCAAAAACCTGTAACACCACAATCTTTACTTAGCATATAAATACTGTACCTTGCTTGGCACGTTGATTTATGCTAGAAAGATTCGAAGTAATTTGCACTAATGAATAATTTTCCACTTTTAGATTTTTTTGAAGAACACTAGATCTATGCGAAGGTGCATTTGCGATCGCTGTCAAACTAATGAGAGTTTAGTTAGGGAGCACCTCCTTTTTATAATGTCCGAGCCGCCATTTTCGGACAAGTTCCTCATGAAAAAATGCAATTTTCATATATTTTTTGCACATTATAAGTCCATGCTGTAATGTCAAAATATTCCAAATTATGTGAATTAATTTATTTTTAATTATCCATAATTTTTCCTAATTCATTTATTGAAATAATTCAATTTTTCTAAAATTTATCAATATGGCCGCTCCCTATCATACTATGTTGATTTCCGGTGTGGAACATAAATTCTCTCACGAATTTTACTAATGAAAAGACTTTTGTCTTATTGTACTCTTATTAAATAAATACTTACTTACTTACTTACTAATTTTCTTCTGTCTCGTTTCCACATCGTTCTCTTTCCCACTCATTATGGGAATTAAAATTACCTTTTTTTTATAAATATTTTCTTACCTGGGCAATTTCGCGTTTTCTAACTATTGCCAACAGGTAGAGCGCGGCCAACTTCGTAAAATTGATTATTTACGTTGTCGCAGTGACAGTTCGGTTCGCGGATTTTAAATAATGAAGTGCCGTGTTATTTGAATGGATTTCTCCTCAACAAATGGATTAATTATTAAGGTAAGTTGATTTATATATTCTATAAATGTTATTTAGTGATTTGCCTGTGCATAATTTGCAAGAATCATGCAAATTATGCGAAAATTTTATGTTGAAAAAATTGTTAGTGAAATGTCAACAATGGCAACAATTGTTGAATTTCACTAATAATAATGTATATGGATTCTGCAAATTTATGTATTTTGCACATTTAAGCATAAATGCATGGTTTGCAAATGTTTATTGTGCAGAAAACATGAATTTCGCTAAGAAATCCCAATGTTTATGTTTGCATGTAGTGTTGTTGTTGTACTGCCAAGAAATTTGTTTCTTGGCAGTTTGCATGTAACTATATATTTTTGTTTGTAATTTTTTTTATATCTTTGCTGGCGATAATTATATTGAACTAATTTATATGTTTTTCTTATTTCAGATGCTGCATAGACGTATAGGAGGCATTTGCTGACTGGAAGAGGAATTCAGGAAATAGGGAAGTATCATATATTGTATCTATTGCATTTTAATATTTTTTATTTATTTTCAGCTGTATTCAACAACATTCCCGAACCAAAAACCACATACACCAAACGAATAATACTGTCTGAAGTGTCGTCTCTATTCGACCCACTAGGCTGGTTAGCGCCATGCATTATTACTGCCAAAATTTTAATTCAGAAGCTCTGGCTCTCTAAATGCGACTGGGATGATTCTGTATCCACAGAATTTTTAAAAGAATGGAGTTATTACAAAGATCAACTACCTACCATTCAGGATATTCAGATTCCACGCTGGCTAGGCTACCAGCCTAACATACGCGAGATGGAACTACATGGTTTTTAAGATGCCTCCAATCATGCCTACTCAGCAGTTTTATATCTCAAAATACATCTTAATGAGAGCTCCCGAGTACAAATCATGACAGCAAAAACCAAAGTAGCTCCCATCAAACCAGTCTCACTACCTCGACTAGAGCTATGTGGTGCTGTCCTGCTCTCCCGACTTATTAAACAAGTTGTCACTGATTTAGAGCTTGAAAAGGTTAAAATTACAGCATGGACAGACTCCAATATAGTTCTAGCTTGGCTACAAAAACACCCATCCACCTGGAAAACGTTCGTAGCTAACCGTGTCTCCGAAATACATGAAAACATTCCACTAGCCATATGGAAACACGTTCCTTCAAAGTGCAGTCCAGCTGATATAGCATCTAGAGGAATTCCACCAAATACCTTAGCTACAGCATCGATATGGTGGAATGGTCCAGACTGGTTACACCAAGATGAACAATTCTGGCCGCAACAAACACCAGAAGTACACACCCATTTAGAGTAGAAAAAGAAATCAAAGGTTCTCACCACTAAAATCGATGAACAAATTGCTTTACTTCTCAAATATTCATCATATCAAAAAACGATAAGAATAACCGCCTACTGTCTCCGATTTATAAATAGTGTACGCAAACTACATCCGACTACTCAATTCTTATCAGTACACGAATTAAAAATTGCGGAACGATGTCTAATTAAATTGCTCCAAAATATTACACTTCCCAACGAAATCTCCCACTTACTAAAAAATCTTCCCCTTCCTAAAAAGAGTCGACTTCTATCTCTCAATCCCACGCTCGACTCTGCCAACATTCTCCGAGTTGGAGGTCGTCTTACAAAATCTCAATTAAATTACGACCAACAACATCCTATAATACTCCCTAACAACCATCATATAACCAATATCCTTATAGACCACATCCACCATTATACATTACATGGAGGCACCCAAATAATATTAAGCACTATAAGGAATCACTATATTGGTTACTAAACGCCCGCAATACTATTAGACATCGCATCCACAAATGTGTTGATTGTTTTCGGTTCAGTACAAGGCCTAATACTCAGTTGATGAGCTCTCTACCCTCAGCTAGAGTCAACATATCTTTACCCTTCCAACACACTGGGGTAGACTATGCAGGCCCGCTTGATATGAAAACATCAACACTAAGAGGAACGAAGATAACAAAAGCATACATTTGCTTATACGTCTGCTTAGCCACTAAGGCTATACATATAGAGCTCGTCTCTGATTTGTCCACACCAGCCTTCCTAGCCGCCCTCAAACGATTTGTTGCACGAAGAGGCCTCTGCTCACACGTTTATTCTGACCAAGGTACTAATTTCATTGGAGCCAATCGACTTCTACAGTCAAATCTAGAAAAATCAATCAAAGCAATCGAAGTCGATCTAGCTAATGAAATTGCTAGCCGAGGTATAACTTGACACTTTAACCCTCCTGCAGCACCTCACTTTGGAGGCCTATGGGAAGCCGGTGTAAAATCCACCAAGCGCCATCTCTACAAAACCATTAAAGATACAAAACTCACATACGAAGAACTCTACACAGTCTTAGTTCAAATTGAGGCATGTTTAAATGCCCGACCTCTTTCCCCTCTGTCCAATGATGCAACTGACTATAATATCCTCACTCCTGGGCACTTCCTAACAGGTCGTCATCTCCTTACTACATGTGAACCTCCCCCACTTAATCCTCTCCATCATCTTCTCAAGAGATGGCAACACATTCAATCACTCTCCTACACCTTTTGGAAACAGTGGTCGAGAGATTATCTCCATACTTTACATCAACGACATAAATGGCAGACTGAAAGGGAAAATACAAAAATTGGAACTCTCGTTTTAATAAAACAAGACCAAATCCCCATAGGAAAATGGCCATTAGGACGAATCATTGAAATTCATACTGGTCATAATGACTTAGTGCGAGCAGTTACCATTAAAACACCGAAAACAACTCTCACCCGTCCTATCGCAAAGGTCTGCCCTCTCCCGTCAACAGATATCTCTCACCAGTAATTCAAAATCCCCACCAATATCTACTACTCTGTGGCAGTACAAAAATTCAAAAAATACCGTTTTGTTTGAATATAAATAAATCCACAATCCGCCAAAAATCACTTCAAATTTGAAAAGTGACAAGTGAAGATCAAGTGCGGTTCAGTTTCAGTTTTTTCGTTTGTTATTATTTCATTCTTTGGTTTTTTTTTATTTATTTTGTCTACCATGGAGGAACTATTAGAGATTTTCAACTCAGAATCACTAGATTCCGTAGATATGGACTTATCACCGACTCCTCCAGAACTGTTGGTAGCACCTAAAAGAATCAAGCCAGTAAGCCCATTACCTCCGACTCCTACCAAAAAACGCAGATTACAGTCCGCAATCGTACGACCTCCACCACACGAAGTTCTGCCGGTGAGGGAGCAACTTAGACCAATCGAAGCAAAGCCAGCTTCGCCAGACATCAAGAGACTTCAGATCAAAGCCAAATCAAATGATCGCTTCAAGTTTAGGCCACTGTCAAAGAAAAGCCGTCCAGGGATTCGTGTTCCAACTCGACCACGTTTGTCCACGTTAACAAGAGGAAGCCCGCCAAAAGATCTGCATGTCATAGCTTCTTCAAAGCAAACAATTACCACAAATACTAGCAAACACAACTCTGCATCACAAAATATAATACAAACACATCATAGTATCAAACGGTCAACAAGTGCTCAAATACTTCCCAATAAAAAGAGCAAAATGGCAGAGCATCCTCAAAGAAAACCTACGCCTAATAACTCTGCAAAATCAAAAACAAAGATATCATCATCCACGAGCACTGGTCAAACTTCCCGGACGACTAGCGATTATACAACCAAGTCCATATCACCAAGTATGCCTGATCTGAGCCCGATAATGCCCATCAACAAAATTGAATCAGTTGGCAGACAAGATTCCTATAAAAGCACATCACATCCACGAACAGCTATCAAAATAGCATCAACAAATATTAGCAATTTGGTATCTCAGGACATGATTATAGATCCTCCAACCGAGTTTATGGATCCACCAATTATTCCTCCAATACAATTCCAAGATGTTCCATCAGCCAACGCAGAGCCTCTGACATTAAGACCAGGAATACCAGAAGACATCAAAACATCAATACGAGCCAGCCCCGACGTCAAACAGCTATTGGAATCCTCAGCTATTCCATGGAATACAATCCGAAAATCTAAAATCTTTTTTCGTTTCAAACTCCCTGGTGGAATAACTCTCAAAATGAAAAGGAAAAGGGAAGGACTTCACTTTTTCAAACAAGACACTGTAAGTTCTTATTTTATAATTTTTATTTATTTATTTATTTTTTTTTTTTTGTGGGAGTGGAGGATGTTCAGTCCACATCCATATTTATGAATCCCTCGTCGAAATTCCGCCATCAAATGATATCCCTCGATGAAATATTTTTCCTAAAAAGTACAAAAACAAAACCCCACAAAGAATCATACTTATAGCAAATGAACTCAATATACTTATCTGAGCAATAAGCTTCACCACCTCGAATCCCTCCTACAAGTTATCCCAGAGTTCATTCTATCTATAAATAATCAAAAAGTATTAATATTTTAATTAAAATATAAATAATTAACTACAAACTCACCTAATCATACACCTCCAGCGTATTTACATTTTTTTAATGTCATCTAATGACATTACGTCAAACAGCTGGTGTCGCCACAATCAAATTTGGACCATCGAACCAAGCGTTGCCAGGGCAACATATTATGAAGCTGGGACATAGCTGTTCACGGCGGCTATAAAAAGGCGGCGAGCCGCAGCAAAATCACCATTCGTTTTTCAGAGTCTAATCTGAAAGCATCCTCCACCAGAGTCTAATCCGTTTCCTATCCTTTGAACAAAAGTATAATTTTGTTTATTCCTTCATATAGAAGTTTAATTCTATTAATGTAGAAGTATAATTCTACTTATATCCAACATCCAATTTTGCCGCATATTATAATTTCAGAGTTTAATCTGAAAATATCCTCCATCAGAGTCTAATCTGAATCTCATCCTAAGAGCAAGAGTATAATTTTGCTCTATCCTTCATATAGAAGTCTAATTCTATTAAAATTCACACTCCCAAAAATCTGACACTTGATCCCCGATCGTGTAACAGAAGTTTAATTCTGCTTACACGCTTCAGGACGTTGCGATTGAAGTAATAGTTCTGCGCAGACGTTTTAACATTCGCTGTAACAGAAGTTTAATTCTGCTTACACGCCCCAGCACGTTGTAGCAGAAGTATAATTCTGCTTACGCGTTTCAATATTCGCTGTAACAGAAGTATAATTCTGCTTACACGATTCAGCACGTTGCAGTCGAAGTCTAATTCTTCTACATCGTCGCTCTCTTTCTCAGAAATTCCTAATAAAATTGTCGCTATCTGATTCCGAAGAAATAAAAACTTTCTTCTTCTTCTTTCCAGGAACAGAAGTAAGGACAGAGAGTATGCGCAAAGCAGCACGATTTTATATTGAATTTTTTATTGTGGATTTTTAAATTATTATTATTATTATTATCGTCATTGTTGTTGAATTTTAATTGAATTTGAGTTGAATTTTTTAATAGTATTAGTAGTTTTATTAGAATTGGATTATTTATTGAATTAAAAGTATTGAATTTGTGATATTAGGTTAAGTATATGAATTATTTTAATAAAATTTATATTTGAACTACATCAAAGCTGAGTTATCCATTTTAAAACCGGCACCCTCCCTTACGCTCGAGACTAGATCTCACATTGGTCCTTCAAGTCTGGATAACTCAGTCAGTCAAATATAAAATTAAAATATTACTTAATATCACATAATTCAAGCTTCTCGGTTAAAAATGTCAAAAGATGGCGAATCCATTTCATCTGACGTTGGTGACGAAACCATTGACTCTGTGTCAGAGTTGGTTCAGTGCTAAAAAGAAGTCAAAGAGTTAATGGAAGATTTATTTAAAAGGCATCAAAGAGAAGGAAAAAAGAAAACTGCCAAATCGACAGAAAAACGTTTACAAACGTTTACCGAATACTGGAAAGAATTCCAAACGCGGCATAGGGTAATTAAAAAGACAGCGACAAAAGAAGATCTCCAGCTAAACTATTTTACGAAGGAAATATTTAGCGAGGTTCAGGAGTACTACATTGAAAAGGCTGCTGGCATGGAAGAGGACATAGACAGACTAACACCAACGCCGTCTGCCAGAAATCCTCCTAAGACAACACAAGCCAGCACAATCTCATGTAACAATGAAAGACTCCCTAGAATCAAGCTACCAACCTTCAATGGAGAATATTCTACATGGATCTCATTTCATGACTTGTTCAACTCAGTAATTCACAATAACAATAATTTAAGAGACGTCGATAAATTGTACTTTTTGAAGACAAATCTAATTGGAGAAGCTGAGAAGCTGCTCAGGCATTATGAAGTATGCGACGCAAACTATCAACCAGCCTGGCAGCTCTTAAAAGAACGCTACTCAAATAAGAGAATCCTAGTCAATGTGCAATTAAAAAAATTATTATCTCTCCCAACCATAAACCATGATACTGCCGACAATATTAAAAGGCTACTGGATAACATAACTACTGAGGCTTTACTGGCACTTCAGAACTTGAAAATAGACACCGATAATTGGGATCCAATAATTATATACTTGACTGTACAAAAACTGCACCCAGACACGCACCAATTATGGGAGCAGAGCCTCCACAGTAGCACAGAATTGCCCGAATTAAAAACATTAACAAACTTCTTAGAGTCTCGCTTCCGAACTCTAGAAATGATAGGAAACAAAAATACGTCATCAAATATGACACAGATAAAACCATTCTCACCCAAACCCACATATGGACTCTTGAACAAAACTAAAAATGCAGTGCCAATACACCCACCTACAAAAAAGACCTCTTGCAGCCATTGCAAAGGTAGCCATATAATTTTTCATTGCCCAACATTTAGAAATTTGACCACCCAACAAAGGCACGAAGTTGTCATAAATAAACACTTATGCAAAAATTGCTTATCACCCAACCATGTAACTACTAGCTGCACAAGCAACAAAAAGTGTTATCATTGTAATAGAAATCATAACACTCTGCTCCACTACGAGCAAAATTATTCAAAAACACCAAATCAGTCCACCCAAAATTCCAACATGGAAGCCAAACAAATCACACCCGCCTGTAGAAATGATGAACAACAAGTTCAGAAATTCCTAACGTCAAATATGAAAAGAGCTCTTCCCTCTACGGCTCTGATAAACTTCACTGCACCATCCGGAATCACAATTGCATTCGGAGCACTAATAGACTCTGGGTCTCAAGTGTCCATGATGAACGAGAAAACCTTTAAACGATTACAACTCAAAGGATCTCCTACTACCCACGAATTAATTGGACTTGGCATGACACCCACTAATATAGCCTTTAAACAGGCCACAGTCACAATTAATTCACTACATTCAAATTTTAATATAACAAGCAACATGCTTGTAATTAAAAAGATCACCGAACTATTCCCAGCCCAAACTATCGAAGTTTCAAAATGGAAACACATCGACAATCTCCCGCTAGCAGATCCTAAATTCGCTATTCCAGGAGAAATAGACATTCTTCGTGGAGCAGATATTTACGCCGCCATTCTCACAAATGGCATAAAAAGAGGACCTTGCAATACACCCACTGCCCAAAATACAAAACTTGGCTGGATTTTAATAGGAGCAGTACCAGAAACAAAAAGCATGACAACGACAATGCTATCCATCCACACCATTATAAATACTGATTTAGATAATCAGTTAACAAAATTTTGGGAACTAGAGGAATGCTCCACTAGACCCAAATTTCCCCCAGAAGATCAATTATGCGATGATCTCTATAATGAAACAACAAAACGATTACCCTCTGGAAAATATGAGGTAAATCTACCTTTCAAAGACTGTAATACACCACAGCTCGGACAGTCTAGAAACATGGATGTCAAACAATTCTTGCAGCTAGAGAAAAGACTATCTAACAATCCAGAATTGTATAAACTATACAAAGCTTGTATCGATGAGTACACTCATCTTGGACACATGAAGCCTATTCCACACACACAACTATTATTAGAAAACAAATCATGTGATAACACTCCATTCTATTACCTACCGCATCATGCAGTGTTTAAAGAGAGCACTACCACGAAGCTTCGAATTGTATTCAATGCATCAGCACGCACCTCAAATGGTAGATCATTGAATGAACAATTACTGATTGGACCTACAATCCAACCAACACTTTGGACCACCTTATTGAGATGGCGACTGTACAGACTTGCATTTACTGCAGATATTGAGAAGATGTACAGGATGATTCAGATGGCACCTAAACACCAACAGTACCAGAGAATAATCTGGAGAAATACACCAAAGGAAGAAATAAAAGACTACGTCCTAACTACGGTCACCTTTGGCACAGCACCAGCACCATATCTCGCCATTAAAACTCTGTAGCAGTTAGCAAAGGATGAAGCTAGCAGTTATCCACTCGCAGCAAAAAGCATCATGAGAGATTTTTATGTGGATGACTTGGTCTCGGGAGCACACAGCTTAAGCGAAGCACAACAACTACAACAAGAACTTATTGAAGCTCTAGCCTCAGGAACATTTAACCTAAGGAAATGGACAGCCAACCATCATGACTTACTAAAAAATATTCCACTAGAGCAACGAGAGTTAAAAACGAATCTGGAATTTTTAGAACACGAATCGATAAAAACTCTCGGCATCCGCTTACACCCAATAACAGATTTCTTCTCTTTCAAAGTGAACATTCCCGAACCAAAAACCACATACACCAAACGAATAATACTGTCTGAAGTGTCGTCTCTATTCGACCCACTAGGCTGGTTAGCGCCATGCATTATTACTGCCAAAATTTTAATTCAGAAGCTCTGGCTCTCTAAATGCGACTGGGATGATTCTGTATCCACAGAAGTTTTAAAAGAATGGAGTCATTTCAAAGATCAACTACCTACCATTCAGGATATTCAGATTCCACGCTGGGTAGGCTACCAGCCTAACATACGCGAGATGGAACTACATGGCTTTTGCGATGCCTCCAATCATGCCTACTCAGCAGTTTTATATCTCAGAATACATCTTAATGAGAGCTCCCGAGTACAAATCATGACAGCAAAAACCAAAGTAGCTCCCATCAAACCAGTCTCACTACCTCGACTAGAGCTATGTGGTGCTGTCCTGCTCTCCCGACTTATTAAACAAGTTGTCACTGATTTAGAGCTTGAAAAGGTTAAAATTACAGCATGGACAGACTCCAATATAGTTCTAGCTTGGCTACAAAAACACCCATCCACCTGGAAAACGTTCGTAGCTAACCGTATCTCCGAAATACATGAAAACATTCCACTAGCCATATGGAAACACGTTCCTTCAAATTGCAGTCCAGCTGATATAGCACCTAGAGGAATTCCACCAAATACCTTAGCTACAGCATCGATATGGTGGAATGGTCCAGACTGGTTACACCAAGATGAACAATTCTGGCCGCAACAAACACCAGAAGTACACACCCATTTAGAGTAGAAAAAGAAATCAAAGGTTCTCACCACTAAAATCGATGAACAAATTGCTTTACTTCACAAATATTCATCATATCAAAAAACGATAAGAATAACCGCCTACTGTCTCCGATTTATAAATAGTGTACGCAAACTACATCCGACTACTCAATTCTTATCAGTACACGAATTAAAAATTGCGGAACGATGTCTAATTAAATTGCTCCAAAATATTACATTTCCCAACGAAATCTCCCACTTACTAAAAAATCTTCCCCTTCCTAAAAAGAGTCGACTTCTATCTCTCAATCCCACGCTCGACTCTGCCAACATTCTCCGAGTTGGAGGTCGTCTTGCAAAATCTCAATTAAATTACGACCAACAACATCCTATAATACTCCCTAACAACCATCATATAACCAATATCCTTATAGACCACATCCACCATTATACATTACATGGAGGCACCCAAATAATATTAAGCACTATAAGGAATCACTATTGGTTACTAAACGCCCGCAATACTATTAGACATCGCATCCACAAATGTGTTGATTGTTTTCGGTTCAGTACAAGGCCTAATACTCAGTTGATGAGCTCTCTACCCTCAGCTAGAGTCAACATATCTTTACCCTTCCAACACACTGGGGTAGACTATGCAGGCCCGCTTGATATGAAAACATCAACACTAAGAGGAACGAAGATAACAAAAGCATACATTTGCTTATACGTCTGCTTAGCCACTAAGGCTATACATATAGAGCTCGTCTCTGATTTGTCCACACCAGCCTTCCTAGCCGCCCTCAAACGATTTGTTGCACGAAGAGGCCTCTGCTCACACGTTTATTCTGACCAAGGTACTAATTTCATTGGAGCCAATCGACTTCTACAGTCAAATCTAGAAAAATCAATCAAAGCAATCGAAGTCGATCTAGCTAATGAAATTGCTAGCCGAGGTATAACTTGACACTTTAACCCTCCTGCAGCACCTCACTTTGGAGGCCTATGGGAAGCCGGTGTAAAATCCACCAAGCGCCATCTCTACAAAACCATTAAAGATACAAAACTCACATACGAAGAACTCTACACAGTCTTAGTTCAAATTGAGGCATGTTTAAATGCCCGACCTCTTTCCCCTCTGTCCAATGATGCAACTGACTATAATATCCTCACTCCTGGGCACTTCCTAACAGGTCGTCATCTCCTTACTACATGTGAACCTCCCCCACTTAATCCTCTCCATCATCTTCTCAAGAGATGGCAACACATTCAATCACTCTCCTACACCTTTTGGAAACAGTGGTCGAGAGATTATCTCCATACTTTACATCAACGACATAAATGGCAGACTGAAAGGGAAAATACAAAAATTGGAACTCTCGTTTTAATAAAACAAGACCAAATCCCCATAGGAAAATGGCCATTAGGACGAATCATTGAAATTCATACTGGTCATAATGACTTAGTGCGAGCAGTTACCATTAAAACACCGAAAACAACTCTCACCCGTCCTATCGCAAAGGTCTGCCCTCTTGTAGAGGTAGGTATATTTCTTTTAGGATGGGAATTGGTTTTAGAAAGAAAACAACCGAAAAGTTTTTAATTTTATACGTGTATTTATCAGGCTTTTCCACTTATTTTATTAACAAACGACTTTTCTATCTTATCTCAAATTAAATCCTCTCCGTTTTATCACTACTTTTCTATCTTATCTCAAATTAAATCCTCTCCGTTTTATCACTACTTTTCTATCTTATCTCAAATTAAATCCTCTCCGTTTTATCACTTGCCCGAAGTATCTTTTTTCGACCGTCTTCAATCGCCCGTATTCAATGACTCGCCCTCAGTTCTTTCCAAAACCTTTCTTCACGCTTTCGCACTGACCTACTTTCATTTGTTGCTACATATTGTAGGATCAGCGGAATTAGCGTATTTTATAAATTTAAAGTTGATCAGCTATTGCGAAAGTAAATAATCGATGCCTTATAGGTCGATACCCTTAAAGAATTCAATTGTCTCGCAATTGCTTTTCTGGGTTATATATTTTGCAATAACTGATCAGCACTTAACGGTAACCACTTTTACATTACATTCCTCCCCCCCTTTGAAGCGAAGGCTGTAAGCCTTCATTAGGGTATGAATTTTGGGGTTGTATTATATGTAGTGGTTCGTTATTATAAGTGACGAAAATATGTAGAAGCCAAAAAGATAAGTGATCGGTTTTGGAAATATCTGAAAACCACATCTTTAACTAAGAAAGAGTTTCTTTTTCTACTGTAACGGAAATAAATTCATAATATACAATTTGCTTTTATATATATATATATATATATATATTATAGATACCTTTTTCCTTTGTTTTTCTTTTACATATAACATATTATTTTATCATATTTTTGTTTTATTTTCATTATGTAGTTGTAACACATGGGTCACCTCACATTTAATATATAATTTCTAATTACTTTTTTCTATTTTTCACTTTCTGATATTTTTATTTTTATTATTTTCTGCGTTTTCTTTATAATTTTTTTTTTTTTTCATATTTTTATAGAAACATTCTGCTATAAAAAAAAAAAACTATGATCAACGAAACTAATACACTTTTTTTTTTTTTTTTTTTTTTTATTACAAATATAAGAAATAAGAAATTACATAATATAATTTGTGTGTAGCTATTATTTATAATCCTTCTCGTAATATGGAATTTTATTTTATTCCTGTCGATTTACTTTACTCACATTGATCAGTATAAAGCATACAAAAATAAATGTCTATAAAAAGTTTTAACAATTGATATATGTTTTTTTTTTTTTTTTTTTTTTTTTTTTACATGGATTAATCTTAACGTTTATAATTCGTATAGTTGTTCTATTAAAACTTTATTATTACTTTATAATATACCCCAAATATTTATTTATACTTATTTACGTTTATTATATATTATTACAACACCTTAGAAAAATTTATAAATTCTTAAAAAAAAAAAATCCAATTAATTAATTCAACTTACGCTTTTGCATTTAAAACTTTGAGTAAATAATTAATTCCTTTTGTCGTAAATAACAAAATATCCACTTTTTTTTTTTTTTTTTTTTTTTTTTTTTTATTATTAAATTATTTCAAAGTCACTAATATTAGTCTTTTCTCCCGCACGAAGATATTTCATAGTAGGGGTAGTTAATGGTATCGATGGTGTCTTGATTTCGGGGTTATTAGTTTGTTTGCTGGAAATAGATTGGCAATTTGGGTCAACCGGGGTTTCTTTTGTATTTGTTTTATTTTCAATTTCTGGAGTTCTATCGTTTTGCTGTATTTTAACTAAACTATTAGTTTTGAAAATTTTCCTGTTAATACTCGGAAACCTGCTTTGTAAATTGCTATTTGATCTAGCAATCCTTGCTAATTTTATTATTAACACTATTGACAGTATGGCAAGGAGACATATCGAAGCTCCGAAGACAATTGAATGACTCCTTTGGTTTTGCCTTTGCGATCGTAAAGTCCGGTCTTTTTCTACTTGTTCTACCTTTAACTGGAAGTTTTTTAGTTTATTTTTTTGTATTTCGAGGTAGTTGGAGTGCGTTTGGTGATTCGTTAACTGCAATTTCATTTCGGCCGTGAAAATTGGATTTTGTTGTTTGAACAGTTCATGTGTCTCTAATTCGAAATCAACTTTCGGTATCAACTCAATCGATTCTATTGAGACATTTCGAACAAAGGTGTTAGTAGTTGTGAGAAGTACATTCCCGATTTTCATAATACATTTCGGTTTTAGATTTAGTATACCTTTACCAACTAACTTTATGACTGTTCTGAAATCTTCACACTCAATAGTCGCAGTAATTTCTTTCACTATTAAATAAAGCCAAGAATTTTGTGTGACCATTTTGATAAGCGAGTCGTGCTCTTGGAGTATATGCGAAATAGTGCATGCTTGGTTAGCCTCTGGCCATCCCTTGTAAAGCAATATAAGACAATGATTATCAGGTGCAGTATAGATGGGGAGCATAAAATGGCAGGCTAAAATTTCTTTGGTAATACCAAGGGTAACCTTCTTACAGTTTTTTACTTGAGATTCGACTAGCATAATAAAGTTATTTGCTCCGTTATCTGTAAGTAAGTAATCCTCTGGTATCTCATAATGCACTGAAACGTTTCCCTTGCTAATTACGGGGAGAGGATACGCTTTTTTAAGAGAAAACCACTCTTTTTGGAGTAGTGGTATTATAATTTTGCATATTAATTTCTGCTGGTCAACAAAGCTTTCGACCGTAGTTAACTGCTGTAACAAGAACGGGTTTTGAAGTGTCTCACTAAGTGGATAAGTTGTGGGCAGATTTTCCATTAGCTCCGCAAGTTGAGCGTAACTAAGCACTAACGGGTGTAACTGCTTGCTGCTCAAACTACTAAGAATGATATAAAGATTTTCAATTTGGCGCTCAATTTCTTGCAGGTGAATAATAATATTCATTGTGGTTTCATCCAAGGAAAGTTGCCATTTTATGATTGAATTCTCTGAAAGTATTTTTGCTATTGTTTCATTAAAAAGGTTTAGCATGGTCATAGTTTGGTTTTTAATTTCTTGTAAGTCTCTGTTGAATTTTTCAAGTGTTTCATTATTATCCTCGTAATTTGCTTTTATTAGGCTAATTTGCTCTTTCACTAAATCTAAAGTTTGTTTATTATCCCCTTCTAAATTGTCTAGCCTAGAGTAAATCTCTTTCGCATCTTCTTGATCCATCGTTCCGAAGAGGAAATTAGCAAACGACCCTACACCATCGAATAATGACCGCCGCTGTTTATTTCTAGGTTTCATTTCTATTTTACTTAGGGCTAATCTTATTTTACCTGATATATATTGTACATTTTTTATATCTCGTTTACAGGTTTGATTTATGTTTAAAACTATATACTGATTGCAAATTGTTACCACAATATTTTCACTCCAATCCAAGTATTCCTCCCACACGGAAACTCGCGACAAATTTACTGCAGTGAGAATGGTCCACTGGTCCTTGTATAGGAGCGCTTTACTAGCTTCTTCAAAAATGATACCTGTATTGTCTACCTGTGTTCGGGTAAATGGAACCTCTGCTCTAACTAAACTGAGCGCTCCCAATGCAAACATAGTAAGTAATTGCATTTTTTGTTAGTACCTGATAAGGAATAAAAATCGTAAATTCAGTAATATAAAAAAAAATTTTGTTTTTTTGTTAATGTACATTGTACATATTCAGGGTGTTTGTGTAGGCTAAGTTAACTTTATTTTTGAAATTTTTTCAATCGATTAGCATGAACAGTTTTCACCTTCCGACCTATCTGAATTTTTAAATTCACTGGAGAGGTTACTTCCTTTACCTCATAAGGTCCGATCCATATCGGTGATAACTTATCCTTTTTAGCTTCATTTTTCAAAAGGACCATATCACCTATTAGGAATGATTCCTCACGGATTGTTCTGTCATAATATTTTTTATTAACCGCTTTACTATTTATGAGATTTTTTCTAGCAATATTATGGGCTTGTTGAATTTTGTTTCGAAGGCTGTAGAAGTAGTTTTCGTGGTCATATATTGGTTCGGGCTTGCGCTTAATATTTGTCGGTAACTCAGCCGTAAACCCAAAAAGACAATCCATTGGTGTTAAACATGTCGAGGAATGCTTAGTGTTGTTGTGTACATGGACAGCCTCTCTTAGCCATTCATCCCAAGTATGAGGGTTCTCGCTAACAAAGTTTCGCAAGTATTCCCCTAATGGCCGATGGGATCTTTCCAAAGCACCATTCGATTGAGGGTGATACGCAGAAGTGTTGAGTTTTTGAATTTTCAGGAATTTACATAAACGCTTAAATAAGTCACTCATAAAATTAGAGCCTTGATCAGTTACTAATTTCTTCGGTATTCTATAGCGTGTTATTATCTCTTCATAAAACGTTTTCGCCACAGTGGCCGCTTCTCCATCGGGTATAGCGTAGCAATCCATAAACCTTGTTAGGTCATCCTCAAATGTAAGTATGTACTTATTTCCTTGGTTTGTCACAGGAAGTGGACCTACTATATCGAGATACACTTTGTCGAAAGGCCTTTTTGCTGTATCCGGCATTACCATTGGCATTCGAATTTGCTTACTATGTTTGTTTTTCTGACATTTAGGACAGGATTTAATGAATTTGACTACATCTTTCAACATATTCTTCCACCTGTATTGTCGTCGAATGCGATGATATGTCCGTGCAATGCCTTGGTGACCCCCCAATGGGTTCATATGAAATGCTTTTAATATTTCGTTGATATCTTTTTCATCAGTAATAATCTGATACTGAGTAGCGTTTTCTCCTGAAATAGATAAATCATCTAGATATTCTGTTCCCAAGCTTAAAACCGAGTCTTCTTCGCTTATCATTCCTTTTTGGTTTAGATTTTCGATGTCTTTCGATGTTTCTGGTTTCTTGTTTTGAGATCTGGTGGTGACTAGTATAGAATTTTCTTCCTGAGGTATGCGGCTTAAGGCGTCCGCGTTGGAGTTTTTTCGACCTGGCTTGTACTTGATTTCGTAGTCGAATTCCGAAAGTTTATGGTGAAATCGTATCAGTCTTGAAGTGGGGTCTTTTATATTGAATACCCCCAACAGTGGCTGATGGTCAGTATAGACCGAAAATTTTCTTCCAAGAAGGTAACATCGAAAATTTTTTACAGCCCAAACTATGGCTAACAACTCCTTTTCTATAGTTGAGTAGCGTCTCTCTGCATTATTGAGGGTGCGACTAGCGTACGCAATGGGACGATCACGACCTGGGAGTCCTTGAGATAGGACCGCACCTAATGCTTCGTTGCTAGCATCAGTTGTAACATTAAAAGCTTTTGTAAAGTCAGGATAAGCCAAAAGAGGAGGTGTGGTTAACGCTTTTTTAATTTCTTGGAAGGCTACTTCACTTCTCGGTGACCAAGCGAATTTTTGTTTTCCGCGCAACATTTTTGTCAAAGGCTCTGCGATGTTAGAGAAATTTGCTATAAACTTTCTGTAGTAATTAGCTAAACCTAAAAAACTTTGCAGTTGTTTAATTTTTCTGGGTATAGGAAATTCTTGAACACATTTGATTTTGTCTGTATCAGGGGCACAACCATCTTGTGTACATTTGTGGCCTAAGTATACTACTTCTTTCCTAAGGAAGTGGCATTTATTAGGTTGAAGTCTTAAATAATATTCCCTGAGTCTATCAAATACTTCCTTTAGTTTTTTCATATGGTCTTCCAGGTTTTTTCCGTAGACGACTATATCATCTAGGTAAACAAAACACTTCAATCCCTGTAAGCCGGTTAGTACATGATTCATTGCGCGTTGGAATGTCGCTGGAGCTGTTTTTAAACCGAAAGGCATGCGAAGGAATTCATAATGACCATATGACGTGCTAAAAGCGGTTTTTTCACGGTCGGAAGGGTCCATTAATATTTGATGGTAACCGCTCGCTAAATCCAAGGTTGAAAAATAACGGGAATTTCCTAGTTGGTCTAAAATATCGTCTATTCTTGGTAAAGGGAATGCATCTCCGATTGTTTGTTGATTAAGTTTTCGGAAATCTATAACGAGTCTCCAACGTTTTTTACCATCTGGGCCAGGTTTCTTTGGGACTACTAATAACGGTGAGTTCCATGGGCTGTTGCTTGGAATAATAATGTTATCTTTCATCATTTTGTCTATTTGTTTATTGATTTCGTTTTTATGAATGTCAGGTAAACGGTAAGGCCTTTGGTTTATTGGTGCTTGGTCGGATTTTACAGGAATAGTGTGACATGCGGCAGTGGAGTAAGGTAACGGGTCACCTTCTAAATAAAATAAATCATTATACTCTTCACATAAATTTTTTATCGCTTCCAGCTCTTCGATATTATGCGTTAGATCAGTATTTATTTCCGTTGATAGTCTATCGAGACGATTTTTTGTGGAAACATTTAACTGGTTTATCTGTGTCTTCTCCAGTTTAAAAGTAGTGAAGTTTTGTAAAGGTTCGAACTTTGGTTCGAAATGTGGTAGTGCAATTTCCCTGTCATGCGTATTTATTACACTTAACCTTATCTTTCCATTTTGTGGCTGTATTAACGAATTGGCTGTGAGAAGGCCGGGTAAAACCTCTTGTGAGAAACAAAACATTTCACCATCACAGTTATCTGCTGGTATTTCTAATACCATTTCTGATCGCGGTGGAATCCGCGTCGCAGTGTCATAAAGAAAATCAGTGTTTATGTTTGTTTCTTTGCTTGAGGTTAAGGAATTGGAAATATTTGATTGTTTTCCTTTACTATGGTTGGTGTAGTGTGTGCTAGTAATTATTGCATTAGGATCAGATGATAGTGAATATTTTGCATTAGGTTTATGCTTATGATCTAATGTTTTCGCTACTGTTTTATTTAAAAAAGGGATTTTTAGGTCGATTGGGTTGTTATCGTTGTACGGGAAGTGTAAAATGCCTTCAGTTGTGAGAATATTTGCATTCCGCCATAGAAAGTTACGGCCTAATATACCATCGAAAGGAACAGAGCTGTTAGCGTTACAAATATTAAACTCACATTTTAGACCTTCCCCTATAAGAAATATTCCTATGCAAGAACCAAGCGTTGTGTCATTACCACCATATAATCCTGAGAGGTGAAGTATTTTTTGAGAATTTATGGCAGTATTGCTGCTCAAGCTGTCTTTTTTTAAAATACTTACTTCAGCTCCCGTATCGACCAAAAGTTTAACGGTGCCTGTTTTTGAAATATTTAATGGTAGTTCGATTACTGCTTCATTCTTAGTTTTTGCATTATTTTGCAAGGGAATGGTAGTAAAGGTGGGAGTATTAGGAATAAGTTGATTTTTCTTAAATTTATTGCACCCATCTGTAGAAGGGTTAGCCATAGGGCGCAGTAGGCTAGCCCCCTTTAGTTTCCCGAATGATTGTGGTTTATTTGGTTCTGCTTTTTTTCCCAAGATTTTTTTGCTCGACACTCTGTTATAGTATGATAGAGCCTTTCACACCAATCACATTTTACTGGTGTGGGGTTTGCATTTACCTGAGTTTTCCTTTCTTTTGTTACTGAGCAATTTTGGAAAATATGACCATAGCTTCGACAAATTGTACAGTATGGAGTGCGTCGTCGGGTCCGGCACTCTTGATAAGTGTGGCCGTCTTTCTCACAGAAACTACATTTCTTGATGTAACTTCTTCTATTGATACGGGGTGCTGACGTTTGGATGATGTGAGCTCCTGGAAAAACACGTGTGTTTTCTTGAGGGGTAGACAGATTTCTCTTAACGTCCATAATTCTTATATCATTGTGTGATTCTGGTCGTACAGGGGTGAGTGTGGAAGGATAAGATGAACACTGACTTTTTGACGGTATAAGTTTCTCTTGGACATTGTGACTGAGCGCAGTATCACGCAAGAGATCTTTAAGTTGTCTGATTTCTATTTCGCTCAATGTATTTGGGGAGGAAATAGGAGAAGTCTGCCAACTAAAACCAATTTGTCGACTCTGAACTTGTCGATCTTCAGTCTTTTCAATTCTTTGGGCAATTTTGATTAGCTCCTCAAGACGTTTATCCGCATTACCTAGCAAGCTTTGTCTTATTATGGGGCTGAGGATGCCTGTCTTAAAAACATAACACGCTTCCTCCTCAATTTCACCTATTAATGCCTGATTATTTTCGGGATACTTGTTATTAATAGCTCTTTTGCATTCCACCAAAAGCATACTCAGTTTAGTTCCGAACGCATTAACAGTTTCTCCCGGCAATTGTATACACCGTCGTATGTCGCTTATTATATCATTAATGGACTTTTCTGGGGTGAATGAATTTAATAAAAGCGACTCAAATTCGGTGATTTTTTTTATTTGTAGGTGTTTTACTAAGTCGTAGGCTTCCCCTCTCAACTTAGTTTTCAATAACGGTATCAGAATGCCTTTCTCCTCATCTGTAGGTAAAGCATCATGTACCTGCTTACAGCAATCTAAAAATATTTGCAGATCATTTGCGAGATTATTTCGTCTGTCACCGTGAAAAATGGGGACGACGTTATTGACGAGTTTACTTATTCGCTCCAGTGCTATCATTGTACTTTTATCAGAATTTCTTGAACCGGGGTGTGCGAATATTGTTGCTTCTGTGACTATGCCACTAACGGGAGTTTTTTCTATGGGATATGAGTTAATACGACCGCGCTTGTAAACGACACCACTTCTTAACTTGCAATCGCTAAATCTAGTTTGGATTGTTTGTTTTGAAACTTGATCGCACGAATTTGGAATTGAGCTTGTTGCTTCTTGAAAGACTGCAATTTCTGAAGCAGAGATTTCAACACTTTCTCTTGTAAGTTCAGGGGAACTTAAATTATCTAAAGAAAGTGAATCTATTCTTTCACAAAGATACTCGTATTCTTTAGTGCGAGTAATATGCTCTAGGGGCAATTGGGGGAGACTTGATCGTCGAGTGCGGCTACCAGAAGTTCGGGCTAGATCTGGGAAAAAATAGGCAAAAGACATTTATGTGTGATCTACAGAACCGTGGTTATCTTGTTTTTTCATATTACGAAATGTAAAAAAAAAAAAAACGTAAGTAGAATTTTTTTTTAACTGATTTTTTTTTTTTTTACACGATAATTATTGTCTGCTCATATTACGAATTAAGTAAGTTGAGTTTTCCTAACACATTTTTTTTTTACGATAATTACAGAGAGATTCGATTTTATTCAAGCCCTTACGTACATATATATACATATATAGCTAATTTGTGTTTTTTTTTTTTTTATATACCTTGTTCTGTGTTATCAATTAAGTACCTACATATATACCTACGAAGTTAACAAAATCTGATTTTTGTTTTTATGTTTAAAATATTATGTGAATGATATAATCGGTACTTATATGTATGTATGTATATATTTACAAAATTGACTGACTTACAGACGATGGTTAGATCTGGTGTCTTGTTTCTCCACTTTTTTCCACTTTCACGTGCTTTGTTATTGCCGTTGTAGTTTTTTTTTTGTTTTATATTTATATATATATAAGTCGCACTGTATTGTTTTCTTTTGTTTTTTCTTTCTCTTTTTTTTTTTATATTTTCTTTTCTTTTAAGTTCACTTGGTAAATACACATTTATAAAATATTAATTTTTTCACTTTCCTATCCTACCGGCTGCGCCAATTTGTAGAGGTAGGTATATTTCTTTTAGGATGGGAATTGGTTTTAGAAAGAAAACAACCGAAAAGTTTTTAATTTTATACGTGTATTTATCAGGCTTTTCCACTTATTTTATTAACAAACGACTTTTCTATCTTATCTCAAATTAAATCCTCTCCGTTTTATCACTACTTTTCTATCTTATCTCAAATTAAATCCTCTCCGTTTTATCACTACTTTTCTATCTTATCTCAAATTAAATCCTCTCCGTTTTATCACTTGCCCGAAGTATCTTTTTTCGACCGTCTTCAATCGCCCGTATTCAATCACTCGCCCTCAGTTCTTTCCAAAACCTTTCTTCACGCTTTCGCACTGACCTACTTTCATTTGTTGCTACATATTGTAGGATCAGCGGAATTAGCGTATTTTATAAATTTAAAGTTGATCAGCTATTGCGAAAGTAAATAATCGATGCCTTATAGGTCGATACCCTTAAAGAATTCAATTGTCTCGCAATTGCTTTTCTGGGTTATATATTTTGCAATAACTGATCAGCACTTAACGGTAACCACTTTTACATTACACTCTCCCTTCAACAGATATCTCTCACCAGTAATTCAAAATCCCCACCAATATCTACTACTCTGTGGCAGTACAAAAATTCAAAAAATACCGTTTTGTTTGAATATAAATAAATCCACAATCCGCCAAAAATCACTTCAAATTTGAAAAGTGACAAGTGAAGATCAAGTGCGGTTCAGTTTCAGTTTTTTCGTTTGTTATTATTTCATTCTTTGGTTTTTTTTTATTTATTTTATCTACCATGGAGGAACTATTAGAGATTTTCAACTCAGAATCACTAGATTCCGTAGATATGGACTTATCACCGACTCCTCCAGAACTGTTGGTAGCACCTAAAAGAATCAAGCCAGTAAGCCCATTACCTCCGACTCCTACCAAAAAACGCAGATTACAGTCCGCAATCGTACGACCTCCACCACACGAAGTTCTGCCGGTGAGGGAGCAACTTAGACCAATCGAAGCAAAGCCAGCTTCGCCAGACATCAAGAGACTTCAGATCAAAGCCAAATCAAATGATCGCTTCAAGTTTAGGCCACTGTCAAAGAAAAGCCGTCCAGGGATTCGTGTTCCAACTCGACCACGTTTGCGCACGTTAACAAGAGGAAGCCCGCCAAAAGATCTGCATGTCATAGCTTCTTCAAAGCAAACAATTACCACAAATACTAGCAAACACAACTCTGCATCACAAAATACAATACAAACACATCATAGTATCAAACGGTCAACAAGTGCTCAAATACTTCCCAATAAAAAGAGCAAAATGGCAGAGCATCCTCAAAGAAAACCTACGCCTAATAACTCTGCAAAATCAAAAACAAAGATATCATCATCCACGAGCACTGGTCAAACTTCCCGGACGACTAGCGATTATACAACCAAGTCCATATCACCAAGTATGCCTGATCTGAGCCCGATAATGCCCATCAACAAAATTGAATCAGTTGGCAGACAAGATTCCTATAAAAGCACATCACATCCACGAACAGCTATCAAAATAGCATCAACAAATATTAGCAATTTGGTATCTCAGGACATGATTATAGATCCTCCAACCGAGTTTATGGATCCACCAATTATTCCTCCAATACAATTCCAAGATGTTCCATCAGCCAACGCAGAGCCTCTGACATTAAGACCAGGAATACCAGAAGACATCAAAACATCAATACGAGCCAGCCCCGACGTCAAACAGCTATTGGAATCCTCAGCTATTCCATGGAATACAATCCGAAAATCTAAAATCTTTTTTCGTTTCAAACTCCCTGGTGGAATAACTCTCAAAATGAAAAGGAAAAGGGAAGGACTTCACTTTTTCAAACAAGACACTGTAAGTTCTTATTTTATAATTTTTATTTATTTATTTATTTTTTTTTTTTGTGGGAGTGGAGGATGTTCAGTCCACATCCATATTTATGAATCCCTCGTCGAAATTCCGCCATCAAATGATATCCCTCGATGAAATATTTTTCCTAAAAAGTACAAAAACAAAACCCCACAAAGAATCATACTTATAGCAAATGAACTCAATATACTTATCTGAGCAATAAGCTTCACCACCTCGAATCCCTCCTACAAGTTATCCCAGAGTTCATTCTATCTATAAATAATCAAAAAGTATTAATATTTTAATTAAAATATAAATAATTAACTACAAACTCACCTAATCATACACCTCCAGCGTATTTACATTTTTTTAATGTCATCTAATGACATTACGTCAAACAGCTGGTGTCGCCACAATCAAATTTGGACCATCGAACCAAGCGTTGCCAGGGCAACATATTATGAAGCTGGGACATAGCTGTTCACGGCGGCTATAAAAAGGCGGCGAGCCGCAGCAAAATCACCATTCGTTTTTCAGAGTCTAATCTGAAAGCATCCTCCACCAGAGTCTAATCCGTTTCCTATCCTTTGAACAAAAGTATAATTTTGTTTATTCCTTCATATAGAAGTTTAATTCTATTAATGTAGAAGTATAATTCTACTTATATCCAACATCCAATTTTGCCGCATATTATAATTTCAGAGTTTAATCTGAAAATATCCTCCATCAGAGTCTAATCTGAATCTCATCCTAAGAGCAAGAGTATAATTTTGCTCTATCCTTCATATAGAAGTCTAATTCTATTAAAATTCACACTCCCAAAAATCTGACACTTGATCCCCGATCGTGTAACAGAAGTTTAATTCTGCTTACACGCTTCAGGACGTTGCGATTGAAGTAATAGTTCTGCGCAGACGTTTTAACATTCGCTGTAACAGAAGTTTAATTCTGCTTACACGCCCCAGCACGTTGTAGCAGAAGTATAATTCTGCTTACGCGTTTCAATATTCGCTGTAACAGAAGTATAATTCTGCTTACACGATTCAGCACGTTGCAGTCGAAGTCTAATTCTTCTACATCGTCGCTCTCTTTCTCAGAAATTCCTAATAAAATTGTCGCTATCTGATTCCGAAGAAATAAAAACTTTCTTCTTCTTCTTTCCAGGAACAGAAGTAAGGACAGAGAGTATGCGCAAAGCAGCACGATTTTATATTGAATTTTTTATTGTGGATTTTTAAATTATTATTATTATTATTATCGTCATTGTTGTTGAATTTTAATTGAATTTGAGTTGAATTTTTTAATAGTATTAGTAGTTTTATTAGAATTGGATTATTTATTGAATTAAAAGTATTGAATTTGTGATATTAGGTTAAGTATATGAATTATTTTAATAAAATTTATATTTGAACTACATCAAAGCTGAGTTATCCATTTTAAAACCGGCACCCTCCCTTACGCTCGAGACTAGATCTCACATTGGTCCTTCAAGTCTGGATAACTCAGTCAGTCAAATATAAAATTAAAATATTACTTAATATCACATAATTCAAGCTTCTCGGTTAAAAATGTCAAAAGATGGCGAATCCATTTCATCTGACGTTGGTGACGAAACCATTGACTCTGTGTCAGAGTTGGTTCAGTGCTAAAAAGAAGTCAAAGAGTTAATGGAAGATTTATTTAAAAGGCATCAAAGAGAAGGAAAAAAGAAAACTGCCAAATCGACAGAAAAACGTTTACAAACGTTTACCGAATACTGGAAAGAATTCCAAACGCGGCATAGGGTAATTAAAAAGACAGCGACAAAAGAAGATCTCCAGCTAAACTATTTTACGAAGGAAATATTTAGCGAGGTTCAGGAGTACTACATTGAAAAGGCTGCTGGCATGGAAGAGGACATAGACAGACTAACACCAACGCCGTCTGCCAGAAATCCTCCTAAGACAACACAAGCCAGCACAATCTCATGTAACAATGAAAGACTCCCTAGAATCAAGCTACCAACCTTCAATGGAGAATATTCTACATGGATCTCATTTCATGACTTGTTCAACTCAGTAATTCACAATAACAATAATTTAAGAGACGTCGATAAATTGTACTTTTTGAAGACAAATCTAATTGGAGAAGCTGAGAAGCTGCTCAGGCATTATGAAGTATGCGACGCAAACTATCAACCAGCCTGGCAGCTCTTAAAAGAACGCTACTCAAATAAGAGAATCCTAGTCAATGTGCAATTAAAAAAATTATTATCTCTCCCAACCATAAACCATGATACTGCCGACAATATTAAAAGGCTACTGGATAACATAACTACTGAGGCTTTACTGGCACTTCAGAACTTGAAAATAGACACCGATAATTGGGATCCAATAATTATATACTTGACTGTACAAAAACTGCACCCAGACACGCACCAATTATGGGAGCAGAGCCTCCACAGTAGCACAGAATTGCCCGAATTAAAAACATTAACAAACTTCTTAGAGTCTCGCTTCCGAACTCTAGAAATGATAGGAAACAAAAATACGTCATCAAATATGACACAGATAAAACCATTCTCACCCAAACCCACATATGGACTCTTGAACAAAACTAAAAATGCAGTGCCAATACACCCACCTACAAAAAAGACCTCTTGCAGCCATTGCAAAGGTAGCCATATAATTTTTCATTGCCCAACATTTAGAAATTTGACCACCCAACAAAGGCACGAAGTTGTCATAAATAAACACTTATGCAAAAATTGCTTATCACCCAACCATGTAACTACTAGCTGCACAAGCAACAAAAAGTGTTATCATTGTAATAGAAATCATAACACTCTGCTCCACTACGAGCAAAATTATTCAAAAACACCAAATCAGTCCACCCAAAATTCCAACATGGAAGCCAAACAAATCACACCCGCCTGTAGAAATGATGAACAACAAGTTCAGAAATTCCTAACGTCAAATATGAAAAGAGCTCTTCCCTCTACGGCTCTGATAAACTTCACTGCACCATCCGGAATCACAATTGCATTCGGAGCACTAATAGACTCTGGGTCTCAAGTGTCCATGATGAACGAGAAAACCTTTAAACGATTACAACTCAAAGGATCTCCTACTACCCACGAATTAATTGGACTTGGCATGACACCCACTAATATAGCCTTTAAACAGGCCACAGTCACAATTAATTCACTACATTCAAATTTTAATATAACAAGCAACATGCTTGTAATTAAAAAGATCACCGAACTATTCCCAGCCCAAACTATCGAAGTTTCAAAATGGAAACACATCGACAATCTCCCGCTAGCAGATCCTAAATTCGCTATTCCAGGAGAAATAGACATTCTTCGTGGAGCAGATATTTACGCCGCCATTCTCACAAATGGCATAAAAAGAGGACCTTGCAATACACCCACTGCCCAAAATACAAAACTTGGCTGGATCTTAATAGGAGCAGTACCAGAAACAAAAAGCATGACAACGACAATGCTATCCATCCACACCATTATAAATACTGATTTAGATAATCAGTTAACAAAATTTTGGGAACTAGAGGAATGCTCCACTAGACCCAAATTTCCCCCAGAAGATCAATTATGCGATGATCTCTATAATGAAACAACAAAACGATTACCCTCTGGAAAATATGAGGTAAATCTACCTTTCAAAGACTGTAATACACCACAGCTCGGACAGTCTAGAAACATGGATGTCAAACAATTCTTGCAGCTAGAGAAAAGACTATCTAACAATCCAGAATTGTATAAACTATACAAAGCTTGTATCGATGAGTACACTCATCTTGGACACATGAAGCCTATTCCACACACACAACTATTATTAGAAAACAAATCATGTGATAACACTCCATTCTATTACCTACCGCATCATGCAGTGTTTAAAGAGAGCACTACCACGAAGCTTCGAATTGTATTCAATGCATCAGCACGCACCTCAAATGGTAGATCATTGAATGAACAATTACTGATTGGACCTACAATCCAACCAACACTTTGGACCACCTTATTGAGATGGCGACTGTACAGACTTGCATTTACTGCAGATATTGAGAAGATGTACAGGATGATTCAGATGGCACCTAAACACCAACAGTACCAGAGAATAATCTGGAGAAATACACCAAAGGAAGAAATAAAAGACTACGTCCTAACTACAGTCACCTTTGGCACAGCACCAGCACCATATCTCGCCATTAAAACTCTGTAGCAGTTAGCAAAGGATGAAGCTAGCAGTTATCCACTCGCAGCAAAAAGCATCATGAGAGATTTTTATGTGGATGACTTGGTCTCGGGAGCACACAGCTTAAGCGAAGCACAACAACTACAACAAGAACTTATTGAAGCTCTAGCCTCAGGAACATTTAACCTAAGGAAATGGACAGCCAACCATCATGACTTACTAAAAAATATTCCACTAGAGCAACGAGAGTTAAAAACGAATCTGGAATTTTTGGAACACGAATCGATAAAAACTCTCGGCATCCGCTTACACCCAATAACAGATTTCTTCTCTTTCAAAGTGAACATTCCCGAACCAAAAACCACATACACCAAACGAATAATACTGTCTGAAGTGTCGTCTCTATTCGACCCACTAGGTTGGTTAGCGCCATGCATTATTACTGCCAAAATTTTAATTCAGAAGCTCTGGCTCTCTAAATGCGACTGGGATGATTCTGTATCCACAGAAGTTTTAAAAGAATGGAGTCATTTCAAAGATCAACTACCTACCATTCAGGATATTCAGATTCCACGCTGGGTAGGCTACCAGCCTAACATACGCGAGATGGAACTACATGGCTTTTGCGATGCCTCCAATCATGCCTACTCAGCAGTTTTATATCTCAGAATACATCTTAATGAGAGCTCCCGAGTACAAATCATGACAGCAAAAACCAAAGTAGCTCCCATCAAACCAGTCTCACTACCTCGACTAGAGCTATGTGGTGCTGTCCTGCTCTCCCGACTTATTAAACAAGTTGTCACTGATTTAGAGCTTGAAAAGGTTAAAATTACAGCATGGACAGACTCCAATATAGTTCTAGCTTGGCTACAAAAACACCCATCCACCTGGAAAACGTTCGTGGCTAACCGTGTCTCCGAAATACATGAAAACATTCCACTAGCCATATGGAAACACGTTCCTTCAAAGTGCAATCCAGCTGATATAGCATCTAGAGGAATTCGACCAAATACCTTAGCTACAGCATCGATATGGTGGAATGGTCCAGACTGGTTACACCAAGATGAACAATTCTGGCCGCAACAAACGCAAGAAGTACACACTCAATTAGAGTATAAAAAGAAATCAAAGGTTCTCACCACTGCAGTCGATGAACAAATTCCTTTACTTCACAAATATTCATCATATCAAAAAACGATAAGAATAACCGCCTACTGTCTCCGATTTATAAATAGTGTACGCAAACTACATCCGACTACTCAATTCTTATCAGTACACGAATTAAAAATTGCGGAACGATGTCTAATTAAATTGCTCCAAAATATTACATTTCCCAACGAAATCTCCCACTTACTAAAAAATCTTCCCCTTCCTAAAAAGAGTCGACTTCTATCTCTCAATCCCACGCTCGACTCTGCCAACATTCTCCGAGTTGGAGGTCGTCTTACAAAATCTCAATTAAATTACGACCAACAACATCCTATAATACTCCCTAACAACCATCATATAACCAATATCCTTATAGACCACATCCACCATTATACATTACATGGAGGCACCCACATAATATTAAGCACTATAAGGAATCACTATTGGTTACTAAACGCCCGCAATACTATTAGACATCGCATCCACAAATGTGTTGATTGCTTTCGGTTCAATACAAGGCCTAATACTCAGTTGATGAGCTCTCTACCCTCAGCTAGAGTCAACATATCTTTACCCTTCCAACACACTGGGGTAGACTATGCAGGCCCGCTTGATATGAAAACATCAACACTAAGAGGAACGAAGATAACAAAAGCATACATCTGCTTATTCGTCTGCTTAGCCACTAAGGCTATACATATAGAGCTCGTCTCTGATTTGTCCACACCAGCCTTCCTAGCCGCCCTCAAACGATTTGTTGCACGAAGAGGCCTCTGCTCACACGTTTATTCTGACCGAGGTACTAATTTCATTGGAGCCAATCGACTTCTACAGTCAAATCTAGAAAAATCAATCAAAGCAATCGAAGTCGATCTAGCAAATGAAATTGCTAGCCAAGGTATAACTTGGCACTTTAACCCTCCTGCAGTACCTCACTTTGGAGGCCTATGGGAAGCCGGTGTAAAATCCACCAAGCGCCATCTCTACAAAACCATTAAAGATACAAAACTCACATACGAAGAACTCTACACAGTCTTAGTTCAAATTGAGGCATGTTTAAATGCCCGACCTCTTTCCCCTCTGTCCAATGATGCAACTGACTATAATATCCTCACTCCTGGGCACTTCCTAACAGGTCGTCATCTCCTTACTACATGTGAACCTCCCCCACTTAATCCTCTCCATCATCTTCTCAAGAGATGGCAACACATTCAATCACTCTCCTACACCTTTTGGAAACAGTGGTCGAGAGATTATCTCCATACAACGACATAAATGGCAGACTGAAAGGGAAAATATAAAAATTGGAACTCTCGTTTTAATAAAAGAAGACCAACTCCCCATAGGAAAATGGCCATTAGGACGAATCATTGAAATTCATACTGGTCATAATGATCTAGTGCGAGCAGTTACCATTAAAACACCGAAAACAACTCTCACCCGTCCTATCGCAAAGGTCTGCCCTCTCCCTTCAACAGATATCTCTCACCAGTAATTCAAAATCCCCACCAATATCTACTACTCTGTGGCAGTACAAAAATTCAAAAAATACCGTTTTGTTTGAATATAAATAAATCCACAATCCGCCAAAAATCACTTCAAATTTGAAAAGTGACAAGTGAAGATCAAGTGCGGTTCAGTTTCAGTTTTTTCGTTTGTTATTATTTCATTCTTTGGTTTTTTTTATTTATTTTATCTACCATGGAGGAACTATTAGAGATTTTCAACTCAGAATCACTAGATTCCGTAGATATGGACTTATCACCGACTCCTCCAGAACTGTTGGTAGCACCTAAAAGAATCAAGCCAGTAAGCCCATTACCTCCGACTCCTACCAAAAAACGCAGATTACAGTCCGCAATCGTACGACCTCCACCACACGAAGTTCTGCCGGTGAGGGAGCAACTTAGACCAATCGAAGCAAAGCCAGCTTCGCCAGACATCAAGAGACTTCAGATCAAAGCCAAATCAAATGATCGCTTCAAGTTTAGGCCACTGTCAAAGAAAAGCCGTCCAGGGATTCGTGTTCCAACTCGACCACGTTTGCGCACGTTAACAAGAGGAAGCCCGCCAAAAGATCTGCATGTCATAGCTTCTTCAAAGCAAACAATTACCACAAATACTAGCAAACACAACTCTGCATCACAAAATACAATACAAACACATCATAGTATCAAACGGTCAACAAGTGCTCAAATACTTCCCAATAAAAAGAGCAAAATGACAGAGCATCCTCAAAGAAAACCTACGGCTACTAACTCTACAAAATCAAAAACAAAGATATCATCATCCACGAGCACTGGTCAAACTTCCCGGACGACTAGCGATTATACAACCAAGTCCATATCACCAAGTATGCCTGATCTGAGCCCGATAATGCCCATCAACAAAATTGAATCAGTTGGCAGACAAGATTCCTATAAAAGCACATCACATCCACAAACAGCTATCAAAATAGCATCAACAAATATTAGCAATTTGGTATCTCAGGACATGATTATAGATCCTCCAACCGAGTTTATGGATCCACCAATTATTCCTCCAATACAATTCCACGATGTTCCATCAGCCAACGCAGAGCCTCTGACATTAAGACCAGGAATACCAGAAGACATCAAAACATCAATACGAGCCAGCCCCGACGTCAAACAGCTATTGGAATCCTCAGCTATTCCATGGAATACAATCCGAAAATCTAAAATCTTTTTTCGTTTCAAACTCCCTGGTGGAATAACTCTCAAAATGAAAAGGAAAAGGGAAGGACTTCACTTTTTCAAACAAGACACTGTAAGTTCTTATTTTATAATTTTTATTTATTTTTATTTTTTTTTTTTTGTGGGAGTGGAGAATGTTCAGTCCACATCCATATTTATGAATCCCTCGTCGAAATTCCACCATCAAATGATATCCCTCGATGAAATATTTTTCCTAAAAAGTACAAAAACAAAACCCCACAAAGAATCATACTTATAGCAAATGAACTCAATATACTTATCTGAACAATAAGCTTCACCACCTCGAATCCCTCCTACAAGTTATTCCAGAGTTCATTCTATCTATAAATAATCAAAAAGTATTAATATTTTAATTAAAATATATATAATTAACTACAAACTCACCTAATCATACACCTCCAGCGTATTTACATTTTTTTAATGTCATCTAATGACATTACGTCAAACAGCTGGTGTCGCCACAATAAAATTTGGACCATCGAACCAAGCGTTGCCAGGGCAACATATGAAGCTGGGACATAGCTGTTCACGGCGGCTATAAAAAGGTGGCGAGCCGCAGCAAAATCACCATTCGGTTTTCAGAGTCTAATCTGAAAGCATCCTCCACCAGAGTCTAATCTGTTTCCTATCCTTTGAACAAAAGTATAATTTTGTTTATTCCTTCATATAGAAGTTTAATTCTATTATTGTAGAAGTATAATTCTACTTATATCCAACATCCAATTTTGCCGCATATTATAATTTCAGAGTTTAATCTGAAAATATCCTCCATCAGATTCTAATCTGAATCCCATCCTAAGAGCAAGAGTATAATTTTGCTCTATCCTTCATATAGAAGTCTAATTCTATTAAAATTCACACTCCCAAAAATCTGACACTTGATCCCCGATCGTGTAACAGAAGTTTAATTCTGCTTACACGCTTCAGGACGTTGCGATTGAAGTAATAGTTCTGCGCAGACGTTTTAACATTCGCTGTAACAGAAGTTTAATTCTGCTTACACGCCCCAGCACGTTGTAGCAGAAGTATAATTCTGCTTACGCGTTTCAATATTCGCTGTAACAGAAGTATAATTCTGCTTACACGCTTCAGCACGTTGCAGTCGAAGTCAAATTCTTCTACATCGTCGCTCTTTTTCTCAGAAATTCCTAATAAAATTGTCGCTATCTGATTCCGAAGAAATAAAAACTTTCTTCTTCTTCTTTCCAGGAACAGAAGTAAGGACAGAGAGTATGCGCAAAGCAGCACGATTTTATATTGAATTTTTTATTGTGGATTTTTAAATTATTATTATTATTATTATCGTCATTGTTGTTGAATTTTAGTTGAATTTTTTAATAGTATTAGTAGTTTTATTAGAATTGGATTATTTATTGAATTAAAAGTATTGAATTTGTGATATTAGGTTAAGTATATGAATTATTTTAATAAAATTTATATTTGAACTACATCAAAGCTGAGTTATCCATTTTAAAACCGGCACCCTCCTTTACGCTCGAGACTAGATCTCACACTATGTTCGAACCAAATCGCTTCGAATATATTTTTCTTAACAGATACCTTCTGAAAAGAAAAAAATTCCTGAAAACAAGGCATAAATTTTTATATAAAATTAAATCTAATTTAATCACTCAATCAGAACACAGATACACAACCATACAAATCCAGGTATTTATCATATATATAAAATATTGCACAAATGCAACATAAAAGTATAGCCTTATTGAGCAGATTAAATAAAAATCATGATCATACGTTTAAATGCGTATTAAAAAACAATTCCTGAAATGGGAACATATTACAACAATACCATGCTGAAATTGAGTTCTGAAAATCAAATAAATTCAATCTAATTACAATTTTCCTAAAAATAGGTAAAACATCTAACAAAATCATGTGTTGTCAGGTAGCATACAATGCATCGCACAAATATAATCAGATCAAGCCGATCAATTTGTAACTCTATCATTATCATCATTACAATTAATATCCAACGGGAATTTCTTCTCTACGTGATAGAACAAACATTTTTTGCAAATATAATTTAATTTAACACAGCAGCATGTGAAGCTCTAAATTTCTTGTTGCTATGCATTTTTGTTCGTTGCTAGGCAAATTTTATCCCCAGTACCGTAAGATCACAGCTGCACTGCCAATTCTTGTAATCATGCGCTGCTGCTACTCTATCAGTGGTGTCGTGTGCAAGCAAGGGCTATATAAACGACAAGCTGACTGATTTCGAGCTTCTTTTTGCACTTGGCATCGCTTGGGGTAAGTTGGCTTGTTAGGGACTAACATTTATACCGGGTATCGACTGGTATACCAATTACTAATCATCATTAATTTCTGGTCTCGACGGAAATTAAATTATCTTATTTCGGGTCTCGACTGAACTTAAGATAACTCTTTAAGCCGGGTCTCGACTGACTTAATGAACATTATCTCGGGTCTCGACTGAGATAATATTTTACTAATAACCACTTTATTTCTGGTCTCGACGGAAATAAAGAATCTTACTTCGGGTCTCGACTGAAGTTAAGATAACTCTTTAAGTCGGGTCTCGACTGACTTAATGAACATTATCTCGGGTCTCGACTGAGATAATAATTTACTAACAAACACTTTATTTCTGGTCTCGACGGAAATAAAGAATCTTACTTCGGGTCTCGACTGAAGTTAAGATAACTCTTTAAGTCGGGTCTCGACTGACTTAATGAACATTATCTCGGGTCTCGACTGAGATAATAATTTACTAACAAACACTTTATTTCTGGTCTCGACGGAAATAAAGAATCTTACTTCGGGTCTCGACTGAAGTTAAGATAACTCTTTAAGTCGGGTCTCGACTGACTTAATGAACATTATCTCGGGTCTCGACTGAGATAATAATTTACTAACAAGCACTTTATTTCTGGTCTCGACGGAAATAAAGAATCTTACTTCGGGTCTCGACTGAAGTTAAGATACTCTTTAAGCCGGGTCTCGACTGACTTAATGAACATTATCTCGGGTCTCGACTGAGGTAATATTACTAACATTAACACTTTATTTCTGGTCTCGACGGAAATAAAGAATTGTTCTAACCAAGAACAAAGGGCTTAACATTAGCTTACAGCCAATTCCTCAAGTGCCAAGTTTGAGATCGGTGAGTACCAGCCACTTGTAACATTATAATATTATTTATATATCTATCTGATTATTTTGACATATATATATTATACATTTCGTGTGCATATCTATTTTTTTACATATACATTTATATTACATTTGTGACGATCTTATATTACAACTTGTTGCCAATTAGTGTTTTCAGTGTAATACAAAAATCTCTGACCTAAACTTATTTATTGAGTTTTGTCTCAAAAATATCTGTTTCTAAAAATCATACATCATAAATCGATGTCAATAAGTGTGTTTTCTAGTGTGTGTTTGATCTCTGACCCAACAGTTTATATAATCCTGTCTTAATACGATTGCTCAAGTTATTTAAGCTAAGTAAGTGTGCCAGTGTTTTGAAGTTAAGTTATTTTAACTTTGCTCTATATTAACCCTATATTGAATATCTATTTATATATTTATTATAAACAATCCTGTAAGTGTGTTTCCCTAAACGTTTGAATCGTTGACCTGAAAACTTGATATATAATCTGATCTTAATATAATTAGTGGGCAGTCTTAAAAAAATAAGTGCAGAATTTACTTGAAAGTTAAAATAAAGTGAATAGTGTTGATTCGTTGTTAAGAAATAAACCACTGATCTTGATCCAAATTTACCAGTGCATTCATTTCAGTCACTTAATCAAATTTGCGTGTGCGTTCTATTAACGGACAGTACATTTTATGGTCCTTCGAGCCGGATATAAGGTCTAGTGTTTTATCTTATCAATTGTTTCATTATGTCTGCTCTTCAAAAACTTTTGGGCAACCAAGCCACTTCCGCAATAATTTTTGAAAAATCGTTCAATAACTACAACAAAACTGATGTAGACAAACGAACGAAAGGTCTTATTTCTGAGCGATTAACCGCTCTAAGTGAAATTTGGTCAGAGTACAAAAAAGAGCACTATACACTTATTCAAGCCACGCAGGCTTTGGATGATAGTGAACTTCAAAAGTACGATTATTTCGCAAAGGATCAATTTTCAAAGGTATTCGAGGTATTCTTAGGGATGCATTAGATGCATTCGAAACAAAGGTTGAACCAATTTCAAAATCAGAACATGAAACTTCATCGTCTCTGAGGCTACCTAGCATCACAATCCCAAAATTCTCAGGATCTTATGATTCTTGGAGACCTTTTCACGATCTTTTCAAGTCCCTGGTGCATTCAAATTCTGCGTTATCATCTGTGCAGAAATTGCATTATTTAAAGTCAAGTGTATCTGGAGAAGCAGAGCACTTATTGCGTCAATTTCCTATGACCAACTCGAGCTATGACAGCGCATGGAAGACATTGCTTGAAAGGTATGATAATAAACGAGTCTTGGTAAACGCCCAATTGAAAGCACTCTTTAATCTACCTAAAGCAGCCCACGAATCAGCCAAGGCTATCAAAACCTTGCTAGATAAGTCTTCGGAATGTATCTTCGAACTCGAGGCATTGCAAGTTTCCACTAAGCAATGGGATGCAATTCTCATCTATATGGTGGTACAATGTTTACCAGCAGAAACGCACCGTGCATGGGAACAAGAGATCAATACAGCAAAAGGACTTCCCACTTTCGAATCCTTAAAAATATTTTTACAATCTAGATTTAGAATTTTAGAAGCCATAGTCGATACCAAACCATCCCCAGCCAACAAAAATGCTCAAGTCCCGAGAGCATCTACCCATTTTACTTCATACACCCAAGCATGTCCTTTATGCAGAGAGCAGCACCGTCTATTTAAATGTCCGAAATTCATAAAACTCGATGTAGACAATAAATTCCAAATTGTCACATCAAATCAATTGTGTAATAATTGCCTATCAAAAGGCCATAGCACGAAAACTTGTACGAGTAAGTTTTCATGTCAGCGATGTGGAAGGAGGCATCATTCTTTACTTCATAGGAATAACGCCATTCCAAGGGTCTCGACCCAATTCAAGCCAAGGGAGCAGCAATCAGAAGCTCAACCTTGTAATTCACCTTCCACATCCAATAAATCTCTTCACACCCTTCACGCAAAAAATCATCATACCAAACAAGCACTGCTTGCAACAGCGCTGCTAAACGTTCCTACAAAAAAGGGAAACATGTTGGTATTAAGGGCACTGATAGATTCAGGCTCTCAAGTTTCATTTGTAACCCAAGCCTCCGCACGTAAGCTGCAATCATCCACTACAAACGTGGAAATTCAAATTACTGGCCTGGGAAAAACTGAAACTACAAATGTTCAAAAACAAACTACATTGAACATTTATCCTTATTCAACCACAACTAAGGCAACCACAGTTACAGCCCTTATAGTGGATACAATTACGGACATTTTACCTCCTTCAACCATTCCAAACAAAGAATGGAGTCATATACATGAGCTACCACTTGCCGATCCGTTTTTCTTTAAACCAGGAAAAATTGACCTGCTTTTAGGAGCAGATGTGTACAGCGAAATTCTCTTGGAAGGTTTACGGAAAGGTCCTCCAGGAACACCAACTGCCCAAAACAGTACCCTCGGATGGATACTTTTCGGAAAGCTAAAAAATACATCCACATTCTTAACAGCATCTGCGTTAACAGCAAAGGCTCATTACGACGACGACACTTCACTGGATAAACTTTTACGTCAGTTTTGGGAAACTGAAGAAGTTAATCCAGGAAGAAAGCTGTCTAAAGCAGATCAAGAATGTGAAGAGTTTTACCAAAAAACTCATTTTCGTAACGCACATGGCCGTTACGAAGTTCGCCTGCCTTTCATCGCAGAAAGTCCCAGCCTAGGTGACTCTCGTGGTATGGCATTACGTAGGTTCTACAGCCTAGAACGGCAGCTAGAACGTAATCCTGAACTCTATCAGGAATACAAAGCTTGTATTAATGAATACAAGACACTAGGTCACATGACAGTGGCTAATAAGATAGTAAGCAATGAACAAAGTTACTATCTTCCTCATCATGCTGTTATCAAAGATAGCACCACTACAAAGGTTCGCGTCGTCTTTGATGCTTCAGCAAAAACGACTAATGGAAAAAGTCTGAACGAACAGCTGCATACGGGTCCAGTACTGCAGTCTGAACTCTTCTCAATCATCCTCAGATGGCGAAAGTACAAATTCGCTATGTCTGCTGACATAGAGAAAATGTACAGGATGATAAAAGTACAACCTCCAGATCAAAATTATCAAAGAATAGTTTGGAGGAATAATCAAAATGAACCTATTCAAGATTACCAATTGACCACGGTAACTTTTGGCACCACGCCAGCGCCCTATCTCGCAATAAAAACGCTCAATCAACTAGCCATTGATGAAGCTGACAAATTCCCCGAAGCTGCGAAGATAGTGTCTCGTGACTTCTATGTTGATGACCTTCTTACAGGCTCAGATACAAAGGAAGAAGCCTTCAAAATACAAGATCAACTTATTAATCTGTTATCTTCCGGCGGATTTAATTTGAGGAAATGGGTTAGCAATTCTTCAGATTTACTATCTAGGATCCCCGAATCATACAGAGAAGTTGAACTTCCTTTGCGATTCGCAAGCGACGAGTCCGTAAAAACTTTAGGCATTCATTGGTTCCCAGGATCTGATTGCTTCACGCTACAATATAAAAGGAAATCAGATTGCCTCTCTACAAAGCGTTCTATTCTTTCAGAAATTGCAACGCTTTTCGATCCACTTGGCTGGATATCACCAATTATAATCACTGCCAAAATATTGATGCAAGCTTTATGGCTTGCAGGTTGTTCATGGGATGAACCAATACCGGCATCCATTGATAAGCAGTGGCGCGAATTTAAAGCAGAATTACATCACATTAGCAGCATCAACATACCACGTTGGTTACATACTACAAGTAACCTATCCACCTGTCAAATACATGGATTTTCAGATGCTTCTAATCAAGCGTATTCTGCCGCTGTTTATATTAGAGTTGTGGATGAAGAAGGATTTGTTCAAGTCAATTTACTCATGGCAAAGTCAAAGGTAGCGCCTGTAAAATCCGTATCCCTTCCACGTCTTGAATTGTGCGGGGCGGTATTGGTAGCACGACTCATAAATCGTGTTAAAATCGATTTAAAATTTGATCAAGTTCCTACGTTTGCATGGACAGACTCATCTATTGTATTAGCTTGGATTCGTAGTCACCCTAATAAGTATAAGACATATGTGGCTAATAGGGTGGCGGAAATTCAGAACTTGATCGACATTAAGGCATGGCATCATGTAAAGTCTGCTGACAATCCAGCCGACTGCAATTCTAGAGGAATTAAGTCTTCATTATTGATTGACCATAAGTTATGGTGGCATGGACCTCATTGGTTGCAGGACAGTGAAAATAATTGGCCGAAATTTAAAACCATTCCAGGTAATGAGCATGAAACTGAACAAAGACGAGTAACTCACTTCACAACAGCTCATTCAAGTATTGATGATTTGTTTGGAAAATTCTCTAGCTTTTCCAAATTGCAAAGAATCGTCGCATATTGCATCAAGTTCATCAATAAGTGTAAAAGTGCATTGGCGAAGTCCACAGAAGAACAACCAATGGATCCAAAGATACTTCATCCAAAAGAAATTGCCCAAGCTAAAATTCAACTCATTAAAGCAGCACAGAATGCCGCTTTCGGTACTGAAATTAAATGTTTACAAGAACAGAAACCACTTCCAGTGAAAAGCAAAATCTTATCTCTAAATCCATTTTTAGATAACAATGGATTAATTCGGGTAGGTGGTCGATTGAGAAATGCTAACATTTCTTATAATCGAAAACACCCAATACTCCTGCAAAAGGACAGCAAACTAACAACATTAATAATCAACCACTTCCATATAAAGACTTTGCATGGAGGTCCGCAATTGGTATTATCCATGATTCGAAACGAATTTTGGATTCCACAAGGGCGTAAAATCGTAAAACAAGTATTACATAAATGTATAACTTGCTTTAAGCAATCCGCATCTATCAAAAATCAAATCATGGGAAATCTTCCTTCACCACGGGTCAATATGACTAGACCGTTTCAACAAACTGGCCTAGACTATGCTGGTCCTTTCAATTTAAAGGTATCTAAATTTCGAAACAATCGAATATATAAAGGGTATATTTGCATTTTCATTTGCATGGCCACGAAAGCCATTCATATAGAAGCTGTGTCAGATTTGTCCACAGCAGCCTTTATAGCAGCTTTTCGCCGTTTCTCCAGCCGAAGGGGACTCAGCACAGATATCTTTTCAGATTGTGGCTCTAATTTCATTGGAGCTGACAAAGTCCTACAAAAGGAATTCCGAACAGCCATACTGCAAGCTAACAATCAGATTGCAGAAACACTAGCCCAAGACGGGATATGTTGGCATTTTAACCCGCCTTCCGCACCTCATTTTGGAGGATTGTGGGAGGCCGGAGTTAAATCCATAAAATTCCATTTAAAGCGAATTTTAGGGAATTCTTCATTGACATTTGAAGAATTTGCAACTGTTTTGACACAAATTGAAGCCTGTCTAAATTCCAGGCCTCTATGTCCTATCACAGAAGATCCAGACGATCTCAATGTTCTTACTCCAGGACATTTTTTAATCGGTACTTCTTTATTACTTCCACCAGAACCCGTACTGGAAAATAAGGTTTCATCAGTTACCAGATGGAAACATCTCCAATTGTTGCAACAACAGTTTTGGCACAAATGGTCTAACGATTATCTAAATTCCCTACAAAATAGACCTAAATGGCAGTCTCCAATATCAAATCCTAAAATAGGAGATCTAGTTATAATTAAAGAACCTAATCTGGTAGTGAGCCGGTGGTTATTAGGACGAATAACTGAAGTTCATCCAGGTGCTGACAACTACGTTCGTGTAGTCAGCATAAAAACGAAAAATGGCTTTGTAAAACGACCAATATCCAAAATATGTGTCTTACCGATACAAGAAAATTAAATTGAGTATTTAAAATTAAACAACTTTATGCATGATAAAAAAAAAAAAACCAAAACCCACACAAAACTACATATTCAATTCTCTTACAGAAAAATTCATGCTACAACCTCTTATTTACCATAACATATCATCACAAATATATTCATATCCCGTTACGTGTAAATACACAAGTTTGTCTCGATAACAAAGGTTCTGCCATCAAAGTAATCGAATTCTAAATTTTCAACCAATTGCAAACACATACCGTTATCTCCAATCGCTAAATGATCGTCTCTATGACTACGGTCCTCATACCGAGGGAATCAAATTGCAATTTTAACAAATGCATTTTTTTTGTACATGGGAACACAAATTTGTATCGCATTCAGGCAATGCAAACAAAATTAAAATTAAGAAACCCGTTATGTTTGCATAAATACGATTACGAATTTAGAAAAATTATCAGTTTAAGAAGTGCGCCTATAATGGAATCACCTGAATATCACCATATTAACGAAGATGAGTTGCCCATCACTCCTGGGCGGAATATTGAACAGGAATTGGAGGAAGCTTGGAACTTGGAAAAAGAGTTGGCAGCGTGGCCCCCATCGCCCGATCGAGACGAAGATGAATCCATGGAAGAAGACTGGGACCTAGATGAGGAGCTAAATTTATTACCACCATCTCCGACGCGAAGTCTGAAGGAGGAACAGGAAACCCTCAACAAGTTGACTAAGCAACTCGATGATTTGAAGCAACGAGCCAAGATATTGAAAGTTAGCCAAGATCTCAACCAAATGACCATAAGTCAACATCCAGTAGCAACCATCGTGATTGAGGACTCACCGTCCACCTCCCCGAATGCGGAAAGAGAACTCCTTGAACCACTAGTAGTACAGGAGACAGCAACTAATACTCAGCCATCAACCAGTACTCAGTCAGCAACCAGTATCCAGCCAGCCATGTGCTTGAATGATCAACCAGCAACACCAAAGCTACATATTTTAAGTGATCAACTTATCGTCCCAGCAACACTTTCAGAAGATAACTTTTGCGTAACCTTCGTCGATAACAAGACAGGGTTGGCAGAGAGTGTTACCGTATCGTGGACAGCATTAAAGCGCTCCAAGAAAAAAAACCAGCGATTTACCACCAAAGATGGGTCTAAAGTGAAAATAAGACTGTTGGCCAATGGCAACATTAAAATTATTCAATAAAAAATGTGTTTTCTTTTCTTACACCATTGGTCCTTATTTAATCATTATCCTGCTTCCCTAGCTTTGTCATTTCAACTCTCAATCGTTAGGTGGTTACTGGAAAATTGTGTGCTTTTTAAAGGATAAACATTCCGTATAGTTAATTCTAGTTCTCATAAGCCAAGCATTCTATTTTATCCTGAGAAAAGGAAGCAACTTTCTAGAACAACACAACACAAAACCTTTTTCTTAATTAATTGCTTAGTCAATGAGTTCAAACTGACTTCTTTCTTAGAGATGTAGCTTAAGGCTCTTTACTTAAAAGACACTTACAGTCTTTCAACGGGGGGCAGTATGTTCGAACCAAATCGCTTCGAATATATTTTTCTTAACAGATACCTTCTGAAAAGAAAAAAATTCCTGAAAACAAGGCATAAATTTTTATATAAAATTAAATCTAATTTAATCACTCAATCAGAACACAGATACACAACCATACAAATCCAGGTATTTATCATATATATAAAATATTGCACAAATGCAATATAAAAGTATAGCCTTATTGAGCAGATTAAATAAAAATCATGATCATACGTTTAAATGCGTATTAAAAAACAATTCCTGAAATGGGAACATATTACAACAATACCATGCTGAAATTGAGTTCTGAAAATCAAATAAATTCAATCTAATTACAATTTTCCTAAAAATAGGTAAAACATCTAACAAAATCATGTGTTGTCAGGTAGCATACAATGCATCGCACAAATATAATCAGATCAAGCCGATCAATTTGTAACTCTATCATTATCATCATTACAATTAATATCCAACGGGAATTTCTTCTCTACGTGATAGAACAAACATTTTTTGCAAATATAATTTAATTTAACACAGCAGCATGTGAAGCTCTAAATTTCTTGTTGCTATGCATTTTTGTTCGTTGCTAGGCAAATTTTATCCCCAGTACCGTAAGATCACAGCTGCACTGCCAATTCTTGTAATCATGCGCTGCTGCTACTCTATCAGTGGTGTCGTGTGCAAGCAAGGGCTATATAAACGACAAGCTGACTGATTTCGAGCTTCTTTTTGCACTTGGCATCGCTTGGGGTAAGTTGGCTTGTTAGGGACTAACATTTATACCGGGTATCGACTGGTATACCAATTACTAATCATCATTAATTTCTGGTCTCGACGGAAATTAAATTATCTTATTTCGGGTCTCGACTGAACTTAAGATAACTCTTTAAGCCGGGTCTCGACTGACTTAATGAACATTATCTCGGGTCTCGACTGAGATAATATTTTACTAATAACCACTTTATTTCTGGTCTCGACGGAAATAAAGAATCTTACTTCGGGTCTCGACTGAAGTTAAGATAACTCTTTAAGTCGGGTCTCGACTGACTTAATGAACATTATCTCGGGTCTCGACTGAGATAATAATTTACTAACAAACACTTTATTTCTGGTCTCGACGGAAATAAAGAATCTTACTTCGGGTCTCGACTGAAGTTAAGATAACTCTTTAAGTCGGGTCTCGACTGACTTAATGAACATTATCTCGGGTCTCGACTGAGATAATAATTTACTAACAAACACTTTATTTCTGGTCTCGACGGAAATAAAGAATCTTACTTCGGGTCTCGACTGAAGTTAAGATAACTCTTTAAGTCGGGTCTCGACTGACTTAATGAACATTATCTCGGGTCTCGACTGAGATAATAATTTACTAACAAGCACTTTATTTCTGGTCTCGACGGAAATAAAGAATCTTACTTCGGGTCTCGACTGAAGTTAAGATACTCTTTAAGCCGGGTCTCGACTGACTTAATGAACATTATCTCGGGTCTCGACTGAGGTAATATTACTAACATTAACACTTTATTTCTGGTCTCGACGGAAATAAAGAATTGTTCTAACCAAGAACAAAGGGCTTAACATTAGCTTACAGCCAATTCCTCAAGTGCCAAGTTTGAGATCGGTGAGTACCAGCCACTTGTAACATTATAATATTATTTATATATCTATCTGATTATTTTGACATATATATATTATACATTTCGTGTGCATATCTATTTTTTTACATATACATTTATATTACATTTGTGACGATCTTATATTACAACTTGTTGCCAATTAGTGTTTTCAGTGTAATACAAAAATCTCTGACCTAAACTTATTTATTGAGTTTTGTCTCAAAAATATCTGTTTCTAAAAATCATACATCATAAATCGATGTCAATAAGTGTGTTTTCTAGTGTGTGTTTGATCTCTGACCCAACAGTTTATATAATCCTGTCTTAATACGATTGCTCAAGTTATTTAAGCTAAGTAAGTGTGCCAGTGTTTTGAAGTTAAGTTATTTTAACTTTGCTCTATATTAACCCTATATTGAATATCTATTTATATATTTATTATAAACAATCCTGTAAGTGTGTTTCCCTAAACGTTTGAATCGTTGACCTGAAAACTTGATATATAATCTGATCTTAATATAATTAGTGGACAGTCTTAAAAAAATAAGTGCAGAATTTACTTGAAAGTTAAAATAAAGTGAATAGTGTTGATTCGTTGTTAAGAAATAAACCACTGATCTTGATCCAAATTTACCAGTGCATTCATTTCAGTCACTTAATCAAATTTGCGTGTGCGTTCTATTAACGGACAGTACACACTACCAAATCAAAGCGTATTTAATCCTGACATAATGCCATTCGCTCAGGTTCCCCAGACCCTGCTAAACACAAATAGTCGCATGCAGCAGCCGCAGTTTACACAGGCAAACACACCACCATACATCAAACAGGAGCCAAGATCTGCAAATAGAAATTATAATGTAAACAATAAAAATAAATATGAGAATAATATAAATTGTAGTTTTTGTAATCTAAGAGGCCAAACATATGCTGATTGCCTCAAAAAGAAAAATACGCCTTATTGTGTGAACTGCAGGATGTATAACCATGACATACGTGACAGCAGAAGAAACAACAACAGTTTTCAAAACAAGAACGGAGAAGCACCAAATCAACGTCCTAGAGAGCCGAAAGATCGCAGTAACAACTCCAGAGTATATAACGTGCGCAAAAAAAGCGAATTTTGTGGCCGTACTGGTTATGCAGTAAATAACTGCCAACAACAGCTTAAATAGGAAGTCCTCCCTGGCTCAACTTTAAAAACCCATCTAATAAAATAGGGTCCTACCAGCAGCACGATTGCAGTGTCGCTACAGTAAAACTGACTTTGGACATAGGCTTGAACGGCCAAACTAAACTCGTAATAGACACCGGCGCTGAGGTTAGCATAATAAAGAAAAGGTCAATAAAAGACCCCAAAACAATTAACCACAATGAGGCATGCACACTTCAGACCCCATTTGGTACCGGAAAGACCCAGGGAAATTGCCAGGGAAACTGCGTTTTTAAAACAAAATTCACTGCAAGTTTCAAGTCGGAAAGAACTTGCCTAGCCTTTCCGATGATGGACTTCTAGGAAATGATTTCCTAGCTACCAACTGTAACGTCGAAGGTCCTGATAAGGCACTAAGGCTTCGGCGCACGGAAACTAATCCTGATGAATTTGATTTGCCATTAGAGTTTGAAACGGACAAACTCTTTTCTGAAAAATCAGTCGAAGTAAGAACACATGCAGAAGAGGTAGAGTCTAAACAGGCTGAACTATCCACCTTCAGTGTCTTCAAGGCTTCTCAATCGAGGAAAGTTAGCTGCCAAGCTCCAAGAGAACTCACGGAATGTGAAATGAGCTGTCTGGGCGAACAAGAGTCCGTCGAAGTCACGCAGCAATTGGTTACCTTTAAGGAACCAATCTGCATACCTGCATTCGCGATGGAGTCTTCTTGGCGAACAGTTTATTATCATCTGAAGAAGAATTATTGCTGCTTAGTATTCTGAACGCTAACAGTCATCAAGAAGTAATATGCATTTTAAAATTACAACAGTACCCAATAAACGATTACACCATAGTCCCATTAACGCGCACAAAGGAACACAAAAATACGCACATTCTTATATTGAACACAAAAGAAATATCCAAGTTAAAAACAGACGGAAACGAAAGTCCGAAGCCAGCCTAAAAGGTGCATATAGCTCTACCCTCCAAATTTTCTAGGCACAGAAATTTTTTAAATAAACAAAAACCATATAAGAAACGTAGCGAGTCGCTAAAGCCTACATTAAAGGTGCATATTACTCCACCGTCTCCCAATTTTAAAAGTTCTACATGGTCAAAGCAAAACAGCATCGACGCGCATGAGTACCTCACACAACATAAGGCAAAGACGACACAGGTGTACTAAACTCACACGTCGACAAAGCAGGAAGCACTTACCCTGAATCATTGTAAGTACCACGAAATAAAGCCTCAAAATGAATCAAATAAACCCCATCTACTTACAGGAAATAAATTTAAAAGGAAGAATAAATTAGCCGAAGGTTCAGCTGAAAAGACAGCAACCCTACAACATGTACGCTTTTATACCCGGATTATGAGACTCCGGACGGCCCAAAACAATACCCGCGCATTTCTAGGGTAGACGAAGAACTCAGGCTAGACCCTAATTTAATCGCGGAAGAAAGAATTGCGATATCAGAACTCTGAGAAGAGTATAACGATATCTTCTTCCTAAAAGATGACAAGCTCACTTATACAAATGCGATAACGTATAATATTCCAATGGTGCAAGATCAAGCACCAATCAATCAAAAAATGTACCGCTTACCTGAAACACAGCGGCAAGTAATTAATTAGCAGTGAAAAGAAATGCTAGACAGCTGGATAGTCCAGTCTAGTAAAAGCCATTGGAATTCACCTCTACTGGTTGTCCCAAGAAATCGGGGCATGACGGTGAAAAAAGGTGGCGCGTCGTCGTCAATTTTCGTACATTAAACGAAAAGACAATTGGGGACGCATTTCCGCTACCCCCAATCGAGGATATTCTTGACCATCTAGGTCACGCAAGGTATTTCACTACCCTAGATTTGGCCAACGGCTATCACCAAGTCCTCGCCGACAAAAAAGTCGACATAAAACTGATTTCAGCACAAGTTATGGGCACTACTAGTTCAAGCGTATGCCATTCGGGCTCAAAGGAGCCCCCGCCAAATTTCATCGCCTAATGAATTTAGTTTTAACAGGCCTGTAAGGCCTCGAAAATTTTGTCTACCTAGATGACATTGTCATCTATGGTAAACATTTAAATGACCACAACGAAAACTTGAGGAAGGTCTTCGACAAGTTGAGAGAGATCAACTTTAAACTGCAGCCAGAAAAGTGCCAGTTTCTAAGAAGAGAAATTATTTACCTAGGACACATATGTTCCATGAAGAGTAAGGCAAGTCCAATCGTTTTTTGGACTTGCCAGTTATTATAGAAAATTTATTCCAGACTTCTCCAAAATTGTACGTCCAATCACGAATTTACTCCGAAAGGATGTAAAATTCACTTGGACAGAGAAATGCCAAGAAGAATTTCAAGGCATGAAGTAAGCTTTAATTTCTCCACCTCATCTAATTTATCCCGATTTTTCGAAATCATTTAATCTAACCACGGATGCAAGTAACGTGGCTCTAGGAGCTGTCGTTTCTCAAGGAAAAGTCGGAAAGGACCAGCCCCTTGCCTATGCAAGCCGCACTTTAAATAAACCCGAAAGAAACTACTCTACTATAGAGAAAGGGTTATTGGCTATTTTCTGGGCAACAAAGAACTTCAGGTGCTACTTTCCAGGTAGGAAATGCACGGTCTATACAGACCATAAACCTCTCAAAGGTGTCTTAAATGTGAAAGAACCTAATTCCTGTTTGGTGAGGTTTTATCACAAACTATCCGAATTCGATTACAGCGTCGAATATAAATCAGGGAAGTACAACACTACTGCCGATGCACTAAGTCGCATACCTCAAGCAATAAAGTAAGACAGTTTAGGCAATACCTTAACGGTAAAAGCCCTAGTCCACCACACGATGGACTCAGATGTGGAGGAGGACGATTCCACAAATAATAATAAGAAGAGATGAAGAACACACGAAAGTGGACCAAAACGAAGTTCAACTCACAGAGGCGGAAACACTAAACCCAGCAACGCTTGACCCGCATATACGTACTGGTAAGACACCGGTAGAAATCTCGAGCCCTACGGAAATCCGAACAATATTAAAAGATTATCACGATCATCAAGACATTAGCGACATTAAAAAATATATTAAAAAATGTCCAAAGTGCCAGACGATGAAAGCATCTCCACAATATAAAATACCGATGGTTATCACGGACATCGTAGAACAACCGTTCGACAAAGTTTACCTAGATATTGTAGGTTCACTAGAAGAGACCATATCAGGTAACAAATACATCTTGACTTTCCAAGATAATTTAACAAAATTTGTCGACTGGTATGACATACCTAACGCAGAAGCAGTCACAGTAGCGCAAGTTTTCTTTGATGAAATTGTTACGCGCTATCGCATACCCGCAATAATACTCACGAATCAGCGAGCAAATATCCTGAGAGAGGTCATCGCTCTACCAAACCAATAAGAAGTGATTCATTATGAAGTTCAGTGATCAGGATTGTTGACACTGCTGTCGTGTCCCTTAGCAATAAAAACACTCCGTTTTCACCAAATGCACTACTTTTATTTTATTTACAGATCTTACTAACTTAATCTTAACTTTTAACTTAATCTAACTTTTACCGCCGACCCAACGCTGTTTAATTGTATCCCGAACTGACCACACCAATTCAGTTGCGCACCTCGAAAGCTTGCACACGGAAATCGGAAGTAGAACATGACCCTCAATATAATGTAATTATGATGCGGTAATATTCTACAACCGATGACGAAAACTACTGGCCAATGTCACCGATAGCAAGCAGCTGTGCTGTTGTAAACAAAACGGGCGAAGTAGCATGTTTAGTCACTGCCGCTGTAATGTAAACAATCATCACATTATTTAGCAATAAGCGGACACCTTACTGTGCGAAGTAATGTGTTCCGCTATTGCTTGCTACTTTACTACCGGTACACCTGCCATGCTCTTGCTTGCGTGTACCAGCAGACTGGGCCACAACATCCCTCCCCCCTAGAAAAAACTAGTTCCTAGAGGAACTAGGTCCGGTGTATTCATTTAAGGCATCCAATCAAAAGCTGTTGGAATTTCATTTTTTTTAAGTAAATTTAATTTAATTTATACCTTAATACAACTATAGCTTGCCTGACAATTTTGTTTTAAACTACGTCTTGACATAATTTTTTTTTTTTTTTTCAATTACAACTCTTTCTTTTAGACTATATACACGTACTTTACATATTCGTTTTATTGATTTTTTTTTTTTTTTTTGTTTACACACATTCATTTTCACTTAATTTCTGTCCTTTTTTTTTTTTACAAACGCCTCTATGTAATACATACTCTTATGTCTTATATTCCTTGTAACAAATTTTATTTATTTATTTTAATTATTCACATTTTTCTTCCTTGAAGTTCTTACACAATATAAATTTTTCCTTTTAAACACATTTTCATCAATATAATTTAATACATTTCAGTTCGTTTCTTTTTCAACACATTATTTTCTTAATTCATACATCCTATTGTTAGTGCATTCGTATATTCCTATAACAAAATATTGATCAAAGATTTTATTTTCATACATAATTTTTTTTTACATACAGATTTGACTTTCCATACTTAATTAACAAACAATTCTAGTCACTAACAAGTTATAACTATTTATTTACACAGTTTTAGTTTACAATTTACATTTCAATAACTACCATTAATTAAAGAAAGGCTAAGTAGTACCAAATTGAAAGGAACAAAAAACAAAACTAAAAAGTAAGCTCTACTTATTTATTATTATGATTCTTGAGTAAAATGAACACATAATGATAATTAAAGATATTAATTTTATATACATATATAATAATACATATATAATAATTTTTTTTTATTTATATATAGGCTCTTTATTTGGTGGCTCTTTGGCTCTTTTCAAAATCCTTAAAACTAAGTGGCAAAAGGCTCTACAAAGTGTAAAAAGAAGACGCTAGCTAAACTAAATGGTATAAAGTGTCAATAGGGACAAATAATAACATCTAAAACAATTATAACAACTAATAAACAACAACAATGACACAAAAAGGAAAACAAACAAGACAAAATGCTCAAAAGAGTCTAAAAACGGTCACAAGAATTTTGAAAAAGATCTAAAGTTTAACCAAAAAATTTTGAACCAGTCCCAATTTTGACAATTAGGTAAGTGGCAGTTCCAATGAGTTCCAAATTTCCAAAATAAACTAATAAAAATGTTGCTAAACGAGCGAATTTAAACAAAAAATTTTGCAATTTAGCACCGAAACCGAAACCGAATTAAAAACTTAATAGCCGAACGAACGAAAAATTTACCCGATACCGTTATAGAGTCCCGCGAGGGCGGCCTGTAGTATCATAGACCTCTACAAACTGCCCTCATCATCCCTCCAGCTTAGCATCTCTAACGGAGCGCTTATCCTTCCCACAGCACTAGCAACGGTTCCAAAGCGAGGAGAAGCCCCGTGGACTAGAGTTGCAAATGCTGTGGCCTGATATCACCAGCGAAAGACAAGAGCGCCGTCCTGCACTGACGATAGTGGCTGCCATGTGCAGTTGAATGCATCTGCGTTCGTTGCCAGATATTCAAGACGTAAACGTCTCTTCAATCTGTCAACGAAGTGGCGCTTAAGTGCATGTGCGTGGTGTTGTGGGTCAGTGTTCTGATTCCCATCTCCGGCTCTCATGTAGTACAAGTGAATTGTAGATTTGGCCAGTGTCAACACAAAGCTAATCAAACAATTCACCCGACTACAAACCTTTGGTCCCCATAGAAACGATGTCCTAATAATGCCGAAATTCGGGTGGATCAACTGACACATATCGCGCACCAGTTCCATCAGACTCTGCAAAGCTGGACAAGTGAAGAACCTGTGAAACAAGGTGCCTTCACCAGAACAAACTGTGCAGATCCTCTGAACCCGCCGGTCGATATGTGACAACTGATTGGGATGCATAAGACTGTGATGCAGCAATTTGAATGCTACATCAGCATCTTTGTAACTAGAAGGATAACTGTAGACTACTCTGCAAGTTATCCCTCCCATCACGCCCATATTCACCCCGAGGTGTGTTCGCCATCTGTTGTATCCTGTGTACTCCGGAGGTCTTATTGACATAAGCACGTCACGGAGCACACGTGTTGTAATTGTGCTGAAAGGCGTGTGAGGCGGTCTGTCCAGAACGAAAGCATCTTCCAACTTAGTGCCAGGGTCACTGGTCCCAAGTTGGCGAAATCTCTCCCGCGCAGAAGCCGCCAGGTCGTGTAGTTGTGGAGTGTTCGTGTTTATTCGACAGTTTCCAGAGATATCAATAATATCTCCGAGAACTGTCAGTGTATGCGTGTCAGCTTCAAAACCTCGAGCATTACTGAACACTGAATCTATTAATTCAGGATTAAACCTGATTGGAATCGACGCGAATTGCGTGTACCGCAGAGCATTCCACTTAAGGTGAAATGCTGGCCTGATTCTGCCCCAGGTCTGAATCGTTGAGATTAGATCCTGTGGCCAGTCACGAGGATAGGGTGGTCGAACAGAGAGCAGGTAGTAATACTCCCCTATGCCGATCCCTCCCAGTACATTCACCCACAGTTGAGAAATTAAGGTGTCTCTCTGGCAAAACACTCGTTGGAATGCACGCACTTGGAGACACCTTGATTTCACAACCAAGTTAGTGAGACCTAATCCACCTATCTTGACTGGCAGACAGAGCGTGCTTTCAGCAACCCATCGTCTTCCGCACCAAAAGGCGTCTATCGCTTTTGCTTGAAGAAGACCTACGAAGCCTTCATCAAACGTCTCAGACTTTAGCAGATGAACGATGGACGAGGTAATCAAATAGTTTATCACGACTGACCTTCCCATTAGGGATAGTGGAAACAGTCGACTACGCCATGAGTTTACAGCTCTAGAGAGTTTCTCAAGAGCGATGCGGCTATATACACACCTAAATACTTCAGGCAAGTATTAGTCCATTGGATATTCAGTGGAGTATCTGTACGATCTCTCCACCATCCACACCACAAGCCTTGACTCTTGCTAAGGTTGATTTTAGCGCCCGCTATACGTTCGTACTGTTCGAAAACAGCACGAGCGACCGGAAAAGCTTCATCTCTTGTCACGAAAATAGAAAGGTCATCCGCATATGCCAACATAAGAGGCCTCACATTGGTATATGGTAGATGCACTGAATATTGTCCGAGCATTCGACGAAGATTCACCAGTAGCGGCTCCAACGAAAGATCATAAAGCATACCTGACAATGGACAGCCCTGTCTGATACCTCGATGAAACGAGATAGGAGCCAGAACCTGTCCTTGATGCTTAATCAAAATCGCTGAATCTCTATACAGTTTCCCGATGATATCGAGCCACCTGGGCGGGAACCCAAATGCCTCGAGAGCAGTCAGGAGATACTCGTGCGAGACGCTATCAAAAGCCTTTTGCTGGTCAAGAGAAATCATGGCCATTTGTGTACCTGTCTGTTCATGGTAGGCAAACAAATGTTTGGCTACCGCGATGTTGTCGTAGATACTACGACCAGGAACACAATAGGACTGTTCCGGGTGTATTACCGAAGCAATCACTGAGCGGAGTATCGCCCCTAATGCTTTGCAGACGATTTTGTAGTCAACATTGCATAGGGTTACTGGCCTCCAGTTCCCCATCCTCTGCAAATCTCCTTTCTTTGGAATCAATCGCATAACAGACCTCCTCCAACTAGAAGGAAAGTCTGAATGTGTCTCAACCGCCGAATTGAAGACTTCCAAAAGGTCAGGAATTAATAAATCCCTGAAACGTATGAAGAATTCTGGAGTCAAGCCGTCATAACCAGGTGAAGTGTGTCGCCTTAGATCCTTTGTCGCAGCGATCATATCCTCCAATGAGATTACTGTATCCAGGATCTCCTTGCTGTCTTCAGAGAAAATGGGAATATTCTCAAGAAATTCATGAGTGGTCGAGGATGTTGTCGACGTCGATTCAGAGTAGAGACTACTGTAATAGTCTCGAATAAATTCTGATAGCTGTTGTCCGTTGAGGACTTGTCCAGATTCATCAACTATCGATTCGACTTCACAAGAAGCAGTACGTCGTCTAGTTGCCTGAAAGAAGTACTCGGTTGGAGAATCGCCTTCCCTCAGCCAGCGTGATTGGCTGCGCAGCACAAACTCCAAGCTGTGCTTGTAAGTTTGTGTTGCCAAGCGTTCCTTTATTCTGTTAAAATAAAGAATCAACTCCGGCTGAGTTGGGAGAAGAGCTGCCACCCGAGATACTTCGGCCGACAAGCTGGAAGCTTGATACCCACTTCGATTGAAATTCGCTTCGATAAAAGATCGAACTTGGAGCTTTCCAACATCCCACCATTGACTAAGAAGAGGAAAGTCACCTTTCCTCTCTTGCCAATCGTGCCAGAATTCAGTGAATTCATTGATGAACTGCTCGGAATTCAACAAATAGTTGTTGAATATCCAGTATGCAGTTCTTCTTTCAACTAGAGTGCTGGTTGCCACTACAAGAAGGTGATCGCTAACGGAACACACTTCATGAGTGACACCAACGAAATGTTCTAGTATTCCAGGTGAGACGTAAAGTCTATCGATTCTGGAGCCTGCGAGACTTCCATGGATATTTCGCGAGACCCTCGTGTATGATCTAGTCGTAGGATGCATCCAACGATAGATATCCACGAGTCTGAAAACACGAACAAAATTCCTCAACCGAGTAGCATTGACAGAGTTGAACTCAACTCCGGAATGCCGATCCATTGAGGGATTTAGCGTGCAGTTGAAATCACCTCCGAGGATAGTTTCGCCACTAAAATTCACCAGACAGGATTGAACACTATCAAGAACTTGTCTTGTAATGTCCTGGTCATGAGGAAGGTACACGTTTACTACCTTGATATGTTTGTCTTGAACGACAAAGTCCAAGGAAGAAGCGAAGCCTGGAAAGATATCTGTATATACAGGAGACGATAGTGTAAATTTGTTGGATACAATGATTGCCACTCCTGAGCCTCGGCGAGGTGCAGGTGTGGCAAACATTGCATAGCCAGTGTGCAAATAAGCATAACGCTCAAGGTGTGTATACGTGTCTTGTGTAAAATTCGTCTCCTGCAGAAGTGTAATGTCTATATCGAACATTTTGGCATGTTCGATAGTACTGTGTAGTCTTGTATGAGCACTTAAACCCCCGGTGTTAAGACAGCCTATCTTACACATTCACAGAGATAAGAAGCTCAAACGATGATGGTACGACGTCTATTGACTAGGAGAATCAACCAAGCGATGCTCCTGCATCAACTCCTGCACCCTCCTATGGAGTCGATCTAACCGGGATATACCGTTGTACTTCCCCTTCTTCTTGCACTCCTCTTGTAGGAGTAGAAGTTGGGGAAGTAGCAATTCCGGCTTCCCCAGCTCCTCCACAAGAATACTCCAGATTTTGCCTGAATTCTTCTTGTACAGGAGCCGGGAAAGAATCCTCGAGATCTTCTCCCTAGGAAGGGTTTCCAAACCCTCCGAGACTTCAAATTGGCTACCAATCGACATGGTGCTACCACACGATTCGTAGCCACTGAAGCTGGAGAGACCAGTCTCATCCAAGCCGGTAATTTCGCAGTCCGAAAGCTGTTCGAGAGATGCTTCCGCCTCTCTCACAACAACCTTCGAACCGCGGGCACCACTATCGTCCTCCTCCGAGTGGGGCCGCTTGGGTGCGACTGGCTTTGCTGGCTCTGGAGGAGGCAGCATCACCCGGTCGACCTTCTTCCTCCTCGTCCTCTTTTTTTTTACTAGATGGCTAATCGACTCCTCGTCTGAAGTAGCCATGCTTTCACGTGCCGACGTGGCGCCGTTTATAGCCTTAATGTTTTTTGCATCAGGGACAACTTCAGGCACTTTAGCCACTGGCTGCTCCAAGATAGCAGGTTGAGTGCTGGCAGAAAGTTCCTTTTCCGGAGCCACTACCATAGCAGTGGTTTCCTTCGAGGGAGCCTTCTGTTCAGCCTTCTTCCCGCTTCTCTTCGGGCAGTCAGCAATAAAATGCCCTACTAAATGGCAAGCATGGCATTTCGCTTCGGTGCTCACATCTATCCAGTGCCTTGAGCCGGATATGCTCAAGTAGAAGCCTCTTGGAAGCGTGCACCCCTTGTTTAGATTGATGGACGCTTCCCGGCTGGTACCGAAAATACCCCGCCCAAGACCCTCGTCCGCAATTTTAATGGGAATAGCACGAACACTGCCATGAACCTTCCCAAATCTCCCTAGGAAATTCAGGAGGTCTTCATGACTGGCTCGCATTGGGACCCGTGAAAAGACAACCTTCGTGGGCTTTTCCCTGAGTGGGAATGGCACAAGGTGTCTACCATCCACATCGATGCCCGCAAGCATGAGCTTGGTAGCACTACCGAGGGTCGTGGTATACACCTCGACCATTCCCCCAGCTATTACTCCCATGGAGAATAGCTCCTCACGAGAGATGACTTGAAAGATCGCTTTCAGGTATGCGCTCTGAGGACATCTATTGATGTGCTCGAGCTGCATACCGTAGCTCTCATCCTGCCACCTCCCGTCGAAAAAAGCCTGAAGACCCGCACCGGTCTTAGGCCGAGGCTTACCTGCGTCCAGTGGGGCTGGACGAGGAGTGATGCCCTTTCCTAAAATTTCAATTGTTGAACTTTGGTTGGAACTGCCACTTACCTGAGCATATGAAATCCGTGACACTAACGCCGGGGATCGTGATGCTGCTTCTGGTGTCAGTGCTGATGCTGTTGTTCCTGGTGTCTGCTTTTTCGAGGCATTTGCCTTCGTAGAAAGCGATGGCCTCATTATTGCACTAGTAGGTTTTGGCGCTGAATCTGAGGCCGCCTTAACGACTTGCATCAAGCTTGGATTTTGCCCCTGGCTTGAGGTAGTCATCGAGGCTTCTGCTGCTGTTGCTACTGAAGCTTTAGCTTCTGCTGCTGCTGGTTTGCTAGCCTCTTCAGTTGGGCCCTTAACGGCCTTTTCTGTGGGCCCTTGATTTGCTTTGGAGGAAGAAGAAGCATTCGTGCTCTTCTTCCTCCTTAAATTTGATTTGGGGGGATCATCTGTCCCCCCAGAATCACTGCTGCTCGCATTCATTTTGAATGCGGCAGAGCAATCTTACAGGATTTTTTCAAAGTTTAGTATTTTTTGTTTTTTATTTATATTATTTATTTCACTCCAGTATTTATTAAATTTTTGCAACGGTTTCTATTTTAAAATTTAGAATTTAGGTGCTCATGTTGCCATGACAACTTCGAAAAATTGATTTTAATTAATTAAATTTTTCAAATGTCAAATTTTTAGATTCTCTGGCTTAGTTTTTAACACAATTTTTTATATATTTTTTGTGTTTTTCTTACGTAAGAACGACACTTCACACTTACTATTCACTTATCACCACTTTTGAATCTTTTTCGGGCTAATTTACTATATTTCCTCGACGCTTTATTTATTAACTCAAACTGACACGTCCGTTCTCTCCAGAAATAATAATAATTTTTTTTTTTTTATGTATATAAGATCTTTATTAAACGTTATAAATTGACTCTTAAAATTAAAAAACAAACAAAAAGTGGCTCTGTAAAAAGGAGAAAAGGCTCTAACTGACTAATATATAAATAATAATACACAAGTCAATAGGGACAACAAGATAAACTAACATTTAAAGGCACAAAAAAGCACAAACTAACACAATATTCTCAAAAGAGACAGTATATACGGTTACAAAAATTTTGGAAAATGCCTAAAAGATGAAAAACAAAAAATTTTTTTCACTTGTCCCTATTTTGACAATAGGGTAAGTGGCAGTTCCAAGCAGATCCAAATTTTCCAAAAATTATCTAATAAAAATTATTTTCTAAACGATCGAAATTTCAACTTATAAATTTTACAATTTTGTACCGAGACCGAAACCGAATTAGAAAAAAAGAAACCGAACGAACGAAAAAATTTACCCGATACCGTTATAGAGTCCCGCGAGGGCGGCCTGTAGTATCATAGACCTCTACAAACTGCCCTCATCATCCCTCCAGCTTAGCATCTCTAACGGAGCGCTTATCCTTCCCACAGCACTTGTAACGGTTCCAAAGCGAGGAGAAGCCCCGTGGACTAGTGTTGCAAATGCTGTGGCCTGATATCACCAGCGAAAGACAAGAGCGCCGTCCTGCACTGACGATAGTGGCTGCCATGTGCAGTTGAATGTATCTGCGTTCGTTGCCAGATATTCAAGACGTAAACGTCTCTTCAATCTGTCAACGAAGTGGCGCTTAAGTGCATGTGCGTGGTGTTGTGGGTCAGTGTTCTGATTCCCATCTCCGGCTCTCATGTAGTACAAGTGAATTGTAGATTTGGCCAGTGTCAACACAAAGCTAATCAAACAATTCACCCGACTACAAATCTTTGGTCCCCATAGAAACGATGTCCTAGTAATGCCGAAATTCGGGTGGATCAACTGACACATATCGCGCACCAGTTCCATCAGACTCTGCAAAGCTGGACAAGTGAAGAACCTGTGAAACAAGGTGCCTTCACCAGAACAAACTGTGCAGATCCTCTGAACCCGCCGGTCGATATGTGACAACTGATTAGGATGCATAAGACTGTGATGCAGCAATTTGAATGCAACATCAGCATCTTTGTAACTAGAAGGATAACTGTAGACTACTCTGCAAGTTATCCCTCCCATCACGCCCATATTCACCCCGAGGTGTGTTCACCATCTGTTGTATCCTGTGTACTCCGGAGGTCTTATTGACATAAGCACGTCACGGAGCACACGTGTTGTAAGTGTGCTGAAAGGTGTGTGAGGCGGTCTGTCCAGAACGAAAGCATCTTGCAACTTAGTGCCAGGGTCACTGGTCCAAAGTTGGCGAAATCTCTCCCGCGCAGAAGCCGCCAGGTCGTGTAGTTGTGGAGTGTTCGTGTTTATTCGACAGTTTCCAGAGATATCAATAATATCTCCGAGAACTGTGAGTGTATGCGTGTCAGCTTCAAAACCTCGAGCATTACTGAACACTGAATCTATTAATTCAGGATTAAACCTGATTGGAATCGACGCGAATTGCGTGTACCGCAGAGCATTCCACTTAAGGTGAAATGCTGGCCTGATTCTGCCCCAGGTCTGAATCGTTGAGATTAGATCCTGTGGCCAGTCACAAGGATAGGGTGGTCGAACAGAGAGCAGGTAGTAATACTCCCCTATGCCGATCCCTCCCAGTACATTCACCCACAGTTGAGAAATTAAGGTGTCTCTCTGGCAAAACACTCGTTGGAATGCACGCACTTGGAGACACCTTGATTTCACAACCAAGTTAGTGAGACCTAATCCACCTATCTTGACTGGCAGACAGAGCGTGCTTTCAGCAACCCATCGTCTTCCGCACCAAAAGGCGTCTATCGCTTTTGCTTGAAGAAGACCTACGAAGCCTTCATCAAACGTCTCAGACTTTAGCAGATGAACGATGGACGAGGTAATCAAATAGTTTATCACGACTGACCTTCCCATTAGGGATAGTGGAAACAGTCGACTACGCCATGAGTTAACAGCTCTAGAGAGTTTCTCAAGAGCGATGCGGCTATTATTTGATTTACTCTCGCGTCCGATATACACACCTAAATACTTCAGGCAAGTATTAGTCCATTGGATGTTCAGTGGAGTATCTGTACGATCTCTCCACCTTCCACACCACAAGCCTTGACTCTTGCTAAGGTTGATTTTAGCGCCCGCTATACGTTCGTACTGTTCGAAAACAGCACGAGAGACCGGAAAAGCTTCATCTCTTGTCACGAAAATAGAAAGGTCATCCGCATATGCCAACATAAGAGGCCTCACATTGGTATATGGTAGATGCACTGAATATTGTCCGAGCATTCGACGAAGATTCACCAGTAGCGGCTCCAACGAAAGATCATAAAGCATACCTGATAATGGACAGCCCTGTCTGATACCTCGATGAAACGAGATAGGAGCCAGAACCTGTCCTTGATGCTTAATCAAAATCGCTGAATCTCTATACAGTTTCCCGATGATATCGAGCCACCTGGGCGGGAACCCAAATGCCTCGAGAGCAGTCAGGAGATACTCGTGCGAGACGCTATCAAAAGCCTTTTGCTGGTCAAGAGAAATCATGGCCATTTGTGTACCTGTCTGTTCATGGTAGGCAAACAAATGTTTGGCTACCGCGATGTTGTCGTAGATACTACGACCAGGAACACAATAGGACTGTTCCGGGTGTATTACCGAAGCAATCACTGAGCGGAGTATCGCCCCTAATGCTTTGCAGACGATTTTGTAGTCAACATTGCATAGGGTTACTGGCCTCCAGTTCCCCATCCTCTGCAAATCTCCTTTCTTTGGAATCAATCGCATAACAGACCTCCTCCAACTAGAAGGAAAGTCTGAATGTGTCTCAACCGCCGAATTGAAGACTTCCAAAAGGTCAGGAATTAATAAATCCCTGAAACGTATGAAGAATTCTGGAGTCAAGCCGTCATAACCAGGTGAAGTGTGTCGCCTTAGATCCTTTGTCGCAGCGATCATATCCTCCAATGAGATTACTGTATCCAGGATCTCCTTGCTGTCTTCAGAGAAAATGGGAATATTCTCAAGAAATTCATGAGTGGTCGAGGATGTTGTCGACGTCGATTCAGAGTAGAGACTACTGTAATAGTCTCGAATAAATTCTGATAGCTGTTGTCCGTTGAGGACTTGTCCAGATTCATCAACTATCGATTCGACTTCACAAGAAGCAGTACGTCGTCTAGTTGCCTGAAAGAAGTACTCGGTTGGAGAATCGCCTTCCCTCAGCCAGCGTGATTGGCTGCGCAGCACAAACTCCAAGCTGTGCTTGTAAGTTTGTGTTGCCAAGCGTTCCTTTATTCTGTTAAAATAAAGAATCAACTCCGGCTGAGTTGGGAGAAGAGCTGCCACCCGAGATACTTCGGCCGACAAGCTGGAAGCTTGATACCCACTTCGATTGAAATTCGCTTCGATAAAAGATCGAACTTGGAGCTTTCCAACATCCCACCATTGACTAAGAAGAGGAAAGTCACCTTTCCTCTCTTGCCAATCGTGCCAGAATTCAGTGAATTCATTGATGAACTGCTCGGAATTCAACAAATAGTTGTTGAATATCCAGTATGCAGTTCTTCTTTCAACTAGAGTGCTGGTTGCCACTACAAGAAGGTGATCGCTAACGGAACACACTTCATGAGTGACACCAACGAAATGTTCTAGTATTCCAGGTGAGACGTAAAGTCTATCGATTCTGGAGCCTGCGAGACTTCCATGGATATTTCGCGAGACCCTCGTGTATGATCTAGTCGTAGGATGCATCCAACGATAGATATCCACGAGTCTGAAAACACGAACAAAATTCCTCAACCGAGTAGCATTGACAGAGTTGAATTCAACTCCGGAATGCCGATCCATTGAGGGATTTAGCGTGCAGTTGAAATCACCTCCGAGGATAGTTTCGCCACTAAAATTCACCAGACAGGATTGAACACTATCAAGAACTTGTCTTGTAATGTCCTGGTCATGAGGAAGGTACACGTTTACTATGTTGATATGTTTGTCTTGAACGACAAAGTCCAAGGAAGAAGCGAAGCCTGGAAAGATATCTGTATATACAGGAGACGATAGTGTAAATTTGTTGGATACAATGATTGCCACTCCTGAGCCTCGGCGAGGTGCAGGTGTGGCAAACATTGCATAGCCAGTGTGCAAATAAGCATAACGCTCAAGGTGTGTATACGTGTCTTGTGTAGTCTTGTATGAGCACTTAAACCCCCGGTGTTAAGACAGCCTATCTTACACATTCACAGAGATAAGAAGCTCAAACGATGATGGTACGACGTCTATTGACTAGGAGAATCAACCAAGCGATGCTCCTGCATCAACTCCTGCACCCTCCTATGGAGTCGATCTAACCGGGATATACCGTTGTACTTCCCCTTCTTCTTGCACTCCTCTTGTAGGAGTAGAAGTTGGGGAAGTAGCAATTCCGGCTTCCCCAGCTCCTCCACAAGAATACTCCAGATTTTGCCTGAATTCTTCTTGTACAGGAGCCGGGAAAGAATCCTCGAGATCTTCTCCCTAGGAAGGGTTTCCAAACCCTCCGAGACTTCAAATTGGCTACCAATCGACATGGTGCTACCACACGATTCGTAGCCACTGAAGCTGGAGAGACCAGTCTCATCCAAGCCGGTAATTTCGCAGTCCGAAAGCTGTTCGAGAGATGCTTCCGCCTCTCTCACAACAACCTTCGAACCGCGGGCACATCAGCAGCATCACCCGGTCGACCTTCTTCCTCCTCGTCCTCTTTTTTTTTACTAGATGGCTAATCGACTCCTCGTCTGAAGTAGCCATGCTTTCACGTGCCGATGTGGCACCGTTTATAGCCTTAATGTTTTTTGCCTCAGGGACAACTTCAGGCACTTTAGCCACTGGCTGCTCCAAGATAGCAGGTTGAGTGCTGGCAGAAAGTTCCTTTTCCGGAGCCACTACCATAGCAGTGGTTTCCTTCGAGGGAGCCTTCTGTTCAGCCTTCTTCCCGCTTCTCTTCGGGCAGTCAGCAATAAAATGCCCTACTAAATGGCAAGCATGGCATTTCGCTTCGGTGCTCACATCTATCCAGTGCCTTGAGCCGGATATGCTCAAGTAGAAGCCTCTTGGAAGCGTGCACCCCTTGTTTAGAGTGATGGACGCTTCCCGGCTGGTACCGAAAATACCCCGCCCAAGACCCTCGTCACCAATTTTAATGGGAATAGCACGAACACTGCCATGAACCTTCCCAAATCTCCCTAGGAAATTCAGGAGGTCTTCATGACTGGCTCGCATTGGGACCCGTGAAAAGACAACCTTCGTGGGCTTTTCCCTGAGTGGGAATGGCACAAGGTGTCTACCATCCACATCGATGCCCGCAAGCATGAGCTTGGTAGCACTACCGAGGGTCGTGGTATACACCTCGACCATTCCCCCAGCTATTACTCCCATGGAGAATAGCTCCTCACGAGAGATGACTTGAAAGATCGCTTTCAGGTATGCGCTCTGAGGACATCTATTGATGTGCTCGAGCTGCATACCGTAGCTCTCATCCTGCCACCTCCCGTCGAAAAAAGCCTGAAGACCCGCACCGGTCTTAGGCCGAGGCTTACCTGCGTCCAGTGGGGCTGGACGAGGAGTGATGCCCTTTCCTAAAATTTCAATTGTTGAACTTTGGTTGGAACTGCCACTTACCTGAGCATATGAAATCCCTGACACTAACGCCGGGGATCGTGATGCTGCTTCTGGTGTCAGTGCTGATGCTGTTGTTCCTGGTGTCTGCTTTTTCGAGGCATTTGCCTTCGTAGAAAGCGATGGCCTCATTATTGCACTAGTAGGTTTTGGCGCTGAGGCTGAGGCCGCCTTAACGACTTGCATCAAGCTTGGATTTTGCCCCTGGCTTGAGGTAGTCATCGAGGCTTCTGCTGCTGTTGCTACTGAAGCTTTAGCTTCTGCTGCTGCTGGTTTGCTAGCCTCTTCAGTTGGGCCCTTAACGGCCTTTTCTGTGGGCCCTTGATTTGCTTTGGAGGAAGAAGAAGCATTCGTGCTCTTCTTCCTCCTTAAATTTGATTTGGGGGGATCATCTGTCCCCCCAGAATCACTGCTGCTCGCATTCATTTTGAATGCGGCAGAGCAATCTTACAGGATTTTTTCAAAGTTTAGTATTTTTTGTTTTTTATTTATATTATTTATTTCACTCCAGTATTTATTAAATTTTTGCAACGGTTTCTATTTTAAAATTTAGAATTTAGGTGCTCATGTTGCCATGACAACTTCGAAAAATTGATTTTAATTAATTAAATTTTTCAAATGTCAAATTTTTAGATTCTCTGGCTTAGTTTTTAACACAATTTTTTATATATTTTTTGTGTTTTTCTTACGTAAGAACGACACTTCACACTTACTATTCACTTATCACCACTTTTGAATCTTTTTCGGGCTAATTTACTATATTTCCTCGACGCTTTATTTATTAACTCAAACTGACACGTCCGTTCTCTCCAGAAATAATAATAATTTTTTTTTTTTTTATGTATATAAGATCTTTATTAAACGTTATAAATTGACTCTTAAAATTAAAAAACAAACAAAAAGTGGCTCTGTAAAAAGGAGAAAAGGCTCTAACTGACTAATATATAAATAATAATACACAAGTCAATAGGGACAACAAGATAAACTAACATTTAAAGGCACAAAAAAGCACAAACTAACACAATATTCTCAAAAGAGACAGTATATACGGTTACAAAAATTTTGGAAAATGCCTAAAAGATGAAAAACAAAAAATTTTTTTCACTTGTCCCTATTTTGACAATAGGGTAAGTGGCAGTTCCAAGCAGATCCAAATTTTCCAAAAATTATCTAATAAAAATTATTTTCTAAACGATCGAAATTTCAACTTATAAATTTTACAATTTTGTACCGAGACCGAAACCGAATTAGAAAAAAAGAAACCGAACGAACGAAAAAATTTACCCGATACCGTTATAGAGTCCCGCGAGGGCGGCCTGTAGTATCATAGACCTCTACAAACTGCCCTCATCATCCCTCCAGCTTAGCATCTCTAACGGAGCGCTTATCCTTCCCACAGCACTTGCAACGGTTCCAAAGCGAGGAGAAGCCCCGTGGACTAGTGTTGCAAATGCTGTGGCCTGATATCACCAGCGAAAGACAAGAGCGCCGTCCTGCACTGACGATAGTGGCTGCCATGTGCAGTTGAATGTATCTGCGTTCGTTGCCAGATATTCAAGACGTAAACGTCTCTTCAATCTGTCAACGAAGTGGCGCTTAAGTGCATGTGCGTGGTGTTGTGGGTCAGTGTTCTGATTCCCATCTCCGGCTCTCATGTAGTACAAGTGAATTGTAGATTTGGCCAGTGTCAACACAAAGCTAATCAAACAATTCACCCGACTACAAATCTTTGGTCCCCATAGAAACGATGTCCTAGTAATGCCGAAATTCGGGTGGATCAACTGACACATATCGCGCACCAGTTCCATCAGACTCTGCAAAGCTGGACAAGTGAAGAACCTGTGAAACAAGGTGCCTTCACCAGAACAAACTGTGCAGATCCTCTGAACCCGCCGGTCGATATGTGACAACTGATTAGGATGCATAAGACTGTGATGCAGCAATTTGAATGCTACATCAGCATCTTTGTAACTAGAAGGATAACTGTAGACTACTCTGCAAGTTATCCCTCCCATCACGCCCATATTCACCCCGAGGTGTGTTCGCCATCTGTTGTATCCTGTGTACTCCGGAGGTCTTATTGACATAAGCACGTCACGGAGCACACGTGTTGTAAGTGTGCTGAAAGGTGTGTGAGGCGGTCTGTCCAGAACGAAAGCATCTTCCAACTTAGTGCCAGGGTCACTGGTCCCAAGTTGGCGAAATCTCTCCCGCGCAGAAGCCGCCAGGTCGTGTAGTTGTGGAGTGTTCGTGTTTATTCGACAGTTTCCAGAGATATCAATAATATCTCCGAGAACTGTGAGTGTATGCGTGTCAGCTTCAAAACCTCGAGCATTACTGAACACTGAATCTATTAATTCAGGATTAAACCTGATTGGAATCGACGCGAATTGCGTGTACCGCAGAGCATTCCACTTAAGGTGAAATGCTGGCCTGATTCTGCCCCAGGTCTGAATCGTTGAGATTAGATCCTGTGGCCAGTCACGAGGATAGGGTGGTCGAACAGAGAGCAGGTAGTAATACTCCCCTATGCCGATCCCTCCCAGTACATTCACCCACAGTTGAGAAATTAAGGTGTCTCTCTGGCAAAACACTCGTTGGAATGCACGCACTTGGAGACACCTTGATTTCACAACCAAGTTAGTGAGACCTAATCCACCTATCTTGACTGGCAGACAGAGCGTGCTTTCAGCAACCCATCGTCTTCCGCACCAAAAGGCGTCTATCGCTTTTGCTTGAAGAAGACCTACGAAGCCTTCATCAAACGTCTCAGACTTTAGCAGATGAACGATGGACGAGGTAATTAAATAGTTTATCACGACTGACCTTCCCATTAGGGATAGTGGAAACAGTCGACTACGCCATGAGTTAACAGCTCTAGAGAGTTTCTCAAGAGCGATGCGGCTATTATTTGATTTACTCTCGCGTCCGATATACACACCTAAATACTTCAGGCAAGTATTAGTCCATTGGATGTTCAGTGGAGTATCTGTACGATCTCTCCACCTTCCACACCACAAGCCTTGACTCTTGCTAAGGTTGATTTTAGCGCCCGCTATACGTTCGTACTGTTCGAAAACAGCACGAGCGACCGGAAAAGCTTCATCTCTTGTCACGAAAATAGAAAGGTCATCCGCATATGCCAACATAAGAGGCCTCACATTGGTATATGGTAGATGCACTGAATATTGTCCGAGCATTCGACGAAGATTCACCAGTAGCGGCTCCAACGAAAGATCATAAAGCATACCTGATAATGGACAGCCCTGTCTGATACCTCGATGAAACGAGATAGGAGCCAGAACCTGTCCTTGATGCTTAATCAAAATCGCTGAATCTCTATACAGTTTCCCGATGATATCGAGCCACCTGGGCGGGAACCCAAATGCCTCGAGAGCAGTCAGGAGATACTCGTGCGAGACGCTATCAAAAGCCTTTTGCTGGTCAAGAGAAATCATGGCCATTTGTGTACCTGTCTGTTCATGGTAGGCAAACAAATGTTTGGCTACCGCGATGTTGTCGTAGATACTACGACCAGGAACACAATAGGACTGTTCCGGGTGTATTACCGAAGCAATCACTGAGCGGAGTATCGCCCCTAATGCTTTGCAGACGATTTTGTAGTCAACATTGCATAGGGTTACTGGCCTCCAGTTCCCCATCCTCTGCAAATCTCCTTTCTTTGGAATCAATCGCATAACAGACCTCCTCCAACTAGAAGGAAAGTCTGAATGTGTCTCAACCGCCGAACTGAAGACTTCCAAAAGGTCAGGAATTAATAAATCCCTGAAACGTATGAAGAATTCTGGAGTCAAGCCGTCATAACCAGGTGAAGTGTGTCGCCTTAGATCCTTTGTCGCAGCGATCATATCCTCCAATGAGATTACTGTATCCAGGATCTCCTTGCTGTCTTCAGAGAAAATGGGAATATTCTCAAGAAATTCATGAGTGGTCGAGGATGTTGTCGACGTCGATTCAGAGTAGAGACTACTGTAATAGTCTCGAATAAATTCTGATAGCTGTTGTCCGTTGAGGACTTGTCCAGATTCATCAACTATCGATTCGACTTCACAAGAAGCAGTACGTCGTCTAGTTGCCTGAAAGAAGTACTCGGTTGGAGAATCGCCTTCCCTCAGCCAGCGTGATTGGCTGCGCAGCACAAACTCCAAGCTGTGCTTGTAAGTTTGTGTTGCCAAGCGTTCCTTTATTCTGTTAAAATAAAGAATCAACTCCGGCTGAGTTGGGAGAAGAGCTGCCACCCGAGATACTTCGGCCGACAAGCTGGAAGCTTGATACCCACTTCGATTGAAATTCGCTTCGATAAAAGATCGAACTTGGAGCTTTCCAACATCCCACCATTGACTAAGAAGAGGAAAGTCACCTTTCCTCTCTTGCCAATCGTGCCAGAATTCAGTGAATTCATTGATGAACTGCTCGGAATTCAACAAATAGTTGTTGAATATCCAGTATGCAGTTCTTCTTTCAACTAGAGTGCTGGTTGCCACTACAAGAAGGTGATCGCTAACGGAACACACTTCATGAGTGACACCAACGAAATGTTCTAGTATTCCAGGTGAGACGTAAAGTCTATCGATTCTGGAGCCTGCGAGACTTCCATGGATATTTCGCGAGACCCTCGTGTATGATCTAGTCGTAGGATGCATCCAACGATAGATATCCACGAGTCTGAAAACACGAACAAAATTCCTCAACCGAGTAGCATTGACAGAGTTGAACTCAACTCCGGAATGCCGATCCATTGAGGGATTTAGCGTGCAGTTGAAATCACCTCCGAGGATAGTTTCGCCACTAAAATTCACCAGACAGGATTGAACACTATCAAGAACTTGTCTTGTAATGTCCTGGTCATGAGGAAGGTACACGTTTACTACCTTGATATGTTTGTCTTGAACGACAAAGTCCAAGGAAGAAGCGAAGCCTGGAAAGATATCTGTATATACAGGAGAATATAGTGTAAATTTGTTGGATACAATGATTGCCACTACTGAGCCTCGGCGAGGTGCAGGTGTGGCAAACATTGCATAGCCAGTGTGCAAATAAGCATAACGCTCAAGGTGTGTATACGTGTCTTGTGTAAAATTCGTCTCCTGCAGAAGTGTAATGTCTATATCGAACATTTTGGCATGTTCGATAGTACTGTGTAGTCTTGTATGAGCACTTAAACCCCCGGTGTTAAGACAGCCTATCTTACACATTCACAGAGATAAGAAGCTCAAACGATGATGGTACGACGTCTATTGACTAGGAGAATCAACCAAGCGATGCTCCTGCATCAACTCCTGCACCCTCCTATGGAGTCGATCTAACCGGGATATACCGTTGTACTTCCCCTTCTTCTTGCACTCCTCTTGTAGGAGTAGAAGTTGGGGAAGTAGCAATTCCGGCTTCCCCAGCTCCTCCACAAGAATACTCCAGATTTTGCCTGAATTCTTCTTGTACAGGAGCCGGGAAAGAATCCTCGAGATCTTCTCCCTAGGAAGGGTTTCCAAACCCTCCGAGACTTCAAATTGGCTACCAATCGACATGGTGCTACCACACGATTCGTAGCCACTGAAGCTGGAGAGACCAGTCTCATCCAAGCCGGTAATTTCGCAGTCCGAAAGCTGTTCGAGAGATGCTTCCGCCTCTCTCACAACAACCTTCGAACCGCGGGCACCACTATCGTCCTCCTCCGAGTGGGGCCGCTTGGGTGCGACTGGCTTTGCTGGCTCTGGAGGAGGCAGCATCACCCGGTCGACCTTCTTCCTCCTCGTCCTCTTTTTTTTTACTAGATGGCTAATCGACTCCTCGTCTGAAGTAGCCATGCTTTCACGTGCCGATGTGGCACCGTTTATAGCCTTAATGTTTTTTGCCTCAGGGACAACTTCAGGCACTTTAGCCACTGGCTGCTCCAAGATAGCAGGTTGAGTGCTGGCAGAAAGTTCCTTTTCCGGAGCCACTACCATAGCAGTGGTTTCCTTCGAGGGAGCCTTCTGTTCAGCCTTCTTCCCGCTTCTCTTCGGGCAGTCAGCAATAAAATGCCCTACTAAATGGCAAGCATGGCATTTCGCTTCGGTGCTCACATCTATCCAGTGCCTTGAGCCGGATATGCTCAAGTAGAAGCCTCTTGGAAGCGTGCACCCCTTGTTTAGAGTGATGGACGCTTCCCGGCTGGTACCGAAAATACCCCGCCCAAGACCCTCGTCCCCAATTTTAATGGGAATAGCACGAACACTGCCATGAACCTTCCCAAATCTCCCTAGGAAATTCAGGAGGTCTTCATGACTGGCTCGCATTGGGACCCGTGAAAAGACAACCTTCGTGGGCTTTTCCCTGAGTGGGAATGGCACAAGGTGTCTACCATCCACATCGATGCCCGCAAGCATGAGCTTGGTAGCACTACCGAGGGTCGTGGTATACACCTCGACCATTCCCCCAGCTATTACTCCCATGGAGAATAGCTCCTCACGAGAGATGACTTGAAAGATCGCTTTCAGGTATGCGCTCTGAGGACATCTATTGATGTGCTCGAGCTGCATACCGTAGCTCTCATCCTGCCACCTCCCGTCGAAAAAAGCCTGAAGACCCGCACCGGTCTTAGGCCGAGGCTTACCTGCGTCCAGTGGGGCTGGACGAGGAGTGATGCCCTTTCCTAAAATTTCAATTGTTGAACTTTGGTTGGAACTGCCACTTACCTGAGCATATGAAATCCCTGACACTAACGCCGGGGATCGTGATGCTGCTTCTGGTGTCAGTGCTGATGCTGTTGTTCCTGGTGTCTGCTTTTTCGAGGCATTTGCCTTCGTAGAAAGCGATGGCCTCATTATTGCACTAGTAGGTTTTGGCGCTGAGGCTGAGGCCGCCTTAACGACTTGCATCAAGCTTGGATTTTGCCCCTGGCTTGAGGTAGTCATCGAGGCTTCTGCTGCTGTTGCTACTGAAGCTTTAGCTTCTGCTGCTGCTGGTTTGCTAGCCTCTTCAGTTGGGCCCTTAACGGCCTTTTCTGTGGGCCCTTGATTTGCTTTGGAGGAAGAAGAAGCATTCGTGCTCTTCTTCCTCCTTAAATTTGATTTGGGGGGATCATCTGTCCCCCCAGAATCACTGCTGCTCGCATTCATTTTGAATGCGGCAGAGCAATCTTACAGGATTTTTTCAAAGTTTAGTATTTTTTGTTTTTTATTTATATTATTTATTTCACTCCAGTATTTATTAAATTTTTGCAACGGTTTCTATTTTAAAATTTAGAATTTAGGTGCTCATGTTGCCATGACAACTTCGAAAAATTGATTTTAATTAATTAAATTTTTCAAATGTCAAATTTTTAGATTCTCTGGCTTAGTTTTTAACACAATTTTTTATATATTTTTTGTGTTTTTCTTACGTAAGAACGACACTTCACACTTACTATTCACTTATCACCACTTTTGAATCTTTTTCGGGCTAATTTACTATATTTCCTCGACGCTTTATTTATTAACTCAAACTGACACGTCCGTTCTCTCCAGAAATAATAATAATAATAATACTAGCCCTACGGTGGGGAACTTAACTACTTCAGCTGCATCAGATCTTTCCCTCCGATTTTAGGTAAGCTTATAGTGGGTTGTTGTTGGTACTATCACTTGTATGTATTCTGGGTTAGTGGGTTGCTCCTTTTTAGTGATCTGGATTGTTTAAGCTGATTTCAGTGTCAGAGGTGCTATAGATAGTTTATTGGGTCGTGCTGCTACTTTATTTAATTCTTCCATTTTTTATTCACTTTTAATACAGTTAAAAGTTTTTACGCTTTTTAACATGAAGTTCAAGTTATGTCAGAGCCAACAAACGCTCTTCTGCCTTAAGAGATGTTTCCAAATTTCTACTGCAAGTGAATTGTGCTGCACTTTCAACTTCCTTCTTTTGTAATATTTCCAGCATATTACATATTTATATCTTGTAATGCCAAATTCTGCGATTCGCATGTCAACAACTTTTTCATCGGAGTTATCAATACTATATTAGCATTTTGATTCTCATTAAATCGACCATTCCGATCTTAGTTCCACCATAACATTTTTGGCGACATTTATATACTTCAACATTCAATAAGAACACGTGTAATCGCTTTCTCTAATTTTATTACACAAAAAAAAAAAAAACTAGGTTTTAAGAAGATATTTTTTGTCCAGGAGATAACACTGTAGCATTATTGTCGATTATTTAGTTGCCATAAAGTGGATTGATAATAAATATTATTTATCTTTTATTGATTTTCTTTCTGGCACGATGGAGTTCTCTCAATTATATTGAGAGTCCACCCGTACTTCAAGAAATATTTCTTTTTTTTTTGTAAATGTCATAATTGTAATACTGTATATATGTATGTTCAGTACATGTATTATATTACAAAGCTGTCAACATTAAAATGTAGTCTAGTATCTCCGTAATGTTTACCAATTGTTGTCTTGTTTAGCAGGCTTCACTTCCAAATTTCACAGCCATATCTATACTAGTTAAATAGTCCAGGGCTCCATAAAATATTGCTTTCTTCTCTTTCTACTGGTTTCGTATGAGTACCGTTTTTTTTTCTCTGTTACCGTAGTTACTTCCATCGTTGTGCTACTAAGGCTTAAACCAGTACTAATACTACACTAGGTTTATTTTCTTTTGACCTACATATTTTCAATTTTTCTTAGCTGCTAAGCCTTAAGGTATCTTATTATGTAATCATTATTGTTCTTTATTTATACATTGCGTTTTGTAAACATTATGTTTTTCTCATATTTTCATTACTCTTTTGTTGTTATCTGATGTGTAATGTGTTTCGCTAGAGGTTAGACGTGCTCGAAATTAGCTCCTGGTTCTTTTGCAGTTCTTTAGTATAGTATCCGGATTTAATTATTTTTCCGCAATCAAATTCTACATTTGCATAACAGTGTGTTGTTGACGTTGTGTTCGGTGATCAATTGCATTTGTTTTCTACAATAAACGTGATTGAATTTTAAAGATTCTTCTAGTTTATTGTGAGCGTATACATAAATTCCTACGTGCTTGTGTCCCGCTACCCTCTTACTTCACTATACCAATTGGACTAAAAAAAAAAAAAAAAAGAAATGGCAACGAAGGGGCAACAGAAAGAGAAATCCCGCACAAATTCTGCATCAGAACTTGCAGCCAATGTAATGACGCGTGGCGTTGCAGGCAAGCAACAAGCTACCAGTAGTGCTGATGCTGCTCTTAAGTCGTCCACGATTAGTATCAAAGAGGGGAATGCACTTCTGATGGTCCAGCTCAGTGATAAAATGGATGATCTCTTTCACCAGCTTGAACAAAGGATTACTAACGTGGCTGATCTTTTCCAGCAGTTTGAGGAGCGGATTGCAAAGAGAATTGAAGAGTCAATGTGTACTTTAAATGATCGCCTGACTAAGTGTGAGAGTGATATATTGGAGCTGAAGGTTAATCAAAAATCTACTCAAGCAAGCTGATAATGTTCTGCAGGCGCACAGAATGGGTGACGTGATCATAAGGGGTATCCCCAGCAGTCCCAATGAGAAGGTCGTTGACATTGTTAAAAATATTGCTTGTGTAATTAAGCATCCTATATCACCATTTTTCGATGCATTCCGATTGAAGTCTATGACGAAATCTTCTTCTAGCCTTTCTTCTATTGTTGTGCGCCTTTCAGGGCATGCTGAACAACGAGCGTTGTTGTCTGCCTTTCGTCACTGTGGGGATCTGAAGCTGTCGCAAATCGATGGATTCTCCACTGCTAGTCTCGTTTACATAAATGAAAGCCTGACCCCAGCTAACAACTCATTACTGCGAGAGGCACTAAAACAGCGTCGACTGCAGAAGATTTCTACTGTCTTCACTAGGAATGGCTCTGTTTACGTCAAAAAAACACTGGATGGGCATCCAGTAAAAATATCGAATGTGGAGCAATTGCTTACTGGCCTCGACTAAAGGTTCCAAGTTATCATTATCCACGGATGGAGCTGATTAAATAGTATGCATTTTATTATTCTTCTATATCTTCTTTTACATTTTATTAATTTTCTTTGAATTATTTTTAACAACACTTCTTTTTTCTTTTTTTTCTTTTTAAGTATATACACTTTCTTGAATTATGATCAAACTATTAATTACCTCAGTTTACTTAGAAATTTCATGTAATTATTTATTAGTTAAGTTCTCCCTATTAGCCTCACTGCTTGGATTGATATGGAATAGTACTCTTTTTTATATAGCAATTGAATTTGTTGGCTGGCTATGCATTTTCGGTTGTGCCCTTCTTGTGGTATACTATGGGTTCTCATAGCTTCGGTGGCCTGGACAGGGTGAGAACTCTGTTGAAAATTTTTTGTAACCAATCTGTGGGGTTGAACATATGCTCGATCAATGCGCGAAGCATTAGAAACAAAATTGGTGAATTCTGTGAGCTTTTTGCCGAGGTTGAGGTACACGTGATTTTAATAAGTGAAACCTGGTTAAATGGCAACATACCTTCGTCGCTGGTTAATATTGCTGGCTACAGATTATATCGGCATGATCGCAAAACACGTGTTGGGGGTGGAGTGGCAATCTATGTTAAGGAAACCCTTAAGGCGAAAATTATCTTTTCCTCTGTTAATAGTGACCTAGAGTTCATGGGTGTGGAAGTCTCTTCTGGATTGGAAAAATGTGTATTGGTTGCTGTGTATTGTCCTCCGACCAAATTTAGCTGTGAATGTGCATGTGAACTAGAAGAATTATTATTATTAAGTGTCACGAAGCGTTGCACTAATGTACTGGTGGGAGGCGACTTTAACGTAAATATTCTACGCAAGGACTCCATCGCTAATCAGTTTCTACATTTCTTCCAAACAATTCACCTTAATGCAATTAACTCCCAGCCCACCTTCATTAACGCAACAAATCCATCACTGCTTGACATTATCTTTGCATCGGATATGGGAAAAGTATTATTCTTCAATCAGATTTCCCCATTCAGTTCCTTGGATCATGATATTCTTTTCTTGACCTATGATTTTGCATTACATCGTGACCCAGCGGTGGAGTATTTCTACCGAGACTATAAGAATATTGATGTACTGGCTTTGACTGAGGAATGCAGGATACTTCCTTGGGATGGAATATATGAACGTGTGACAGTGAACCAACAAGTTGATATCTTCTCCTCCTTGCTCAGGTACTTGGCGGATAAGTACGTTCCTACCAAAATCAGGCGTATACCTGGAGCAGGCTGCCCATGGTTCTCGCCCCAGGTACGTTTACTTATTGCGGAGAGAGAATTTCTTTATCAGCGCTTCAGACGTTTAAAAACTAATCAAGCTCGAGTACTGTATAAGGCTGCTCGCAATAAAGCAACGGTCGCCATTAGAAATTCCAAGAGACGTTATTTCAGCGCTAAGTTTAGCTTAGACCCAAAACCCAAAGTACTTTGGCGCAATCTGCGGAAGGCTGGTGTGTATGGCACTGATGGTGCATCTTGTAATTTAAACCGTGATGACCTGAATTCGCATTTTCTGGCTTCAAGTGTCTCACCTCTAAGCAACATTCCTAGCTCCGATGCTACTTGGGTCCCACAAATTAGCCATGACTGTTTTTACTTTCGAGGAATTGATTTAGAAGAGCTGATCTCTGCTATTTTCTCAGTTAAATCGGAGGCAGCAGGACCTGATTCTCTACTACCACGCCTTATAAAACTACTACTTCCCTACATTGATAAGTACATTCTTCATATCATGAATACTTGTTTTACCTCTTCTACCTTTCCCAATGCCTGGAAAACTGCTATTGTCCTGCCAATCCCTAAGAAGGATAAAGCTGAAACACCTAGTGACTTTCGTCCTATCAGTATCTTGTCATTCTTATCGAAAGTTCTAGAGAAGCTCATATATAGGCAAATACTAGGTTGGATTGATTGTAATCAGATGTTGTCTCCTTGGCAGTCTGGTTTCCGTCCGTTTCGCAGTTGTGAAACTGCTATATTAAAGATATCAACAGGTATAAGAATGGCCATTAACGACAATAATTTCAGTACGCTTGTCCTTCTTGACTTCTCTAAGGCATTTGATAGCGTTAGCCATGAATTCCTACTTTGTAAACTTGCATCCGAATACAGATTCAGTGCAAACGCTATTTCCTTGATTAAAGAGTTCCTCTATGATCGACATCAGCTAGTTAAGGTGGATAATAACTTTTCGGCCATGAAGGCCGTCTCATGTGGTGTACCACAGGGTTCTGTACTTGGTCCTCTACTTTTTAGCCTGTTTATTAATGACCTTCCTGATGTTATTGAAGATGCTAAAATTCACCTATATGCTGATGATATACAGCTATACTTAAGTAGGCCTATTGGCCTCATTGAGGACTGCATCGAGCGTATTAATCAGGATCTTGGGAGGATTCATGAATGGTATAGGCTGAATGGGTTACTGCTTAATCCTGCAAAGTCGCAGTGTATATGTTTCTTTAACCGACCACTGGACGAAATTGACATACCTGATATAAGTCTGAATGGTTTTATATTGCCTGTGTACAATAAAGTTACAAGCTTGGGAATAGTACTGAGTTCAGACATGAAATGTTGCGATAATACTAAAGTCTTACTTAGCAAAGTCTATGCAGGTTTAAGAAGGCTATGGCTCTCGGCGAGTATTTTAGACACATCCGTTAGGCAGAGATTGGTGAAGACATTAATTATGCCTTACTTCTCTTTTGGAAATGCTATCTTCCCCAAATTAGATAGTGAATGCGCCCGGAGAGTCCAAGTAGCTTTCAATGATTGCATTCGATTCATTTTCGGCTTAAGAAGGTTTGACCATGTTTCACCTTACAGTAGTGCCCTACTTGGCTGCTCTCTAGATAACTACTTAAAGCGTAGAATTTTAATTCTGCTCTTTGGCATATTAAACAGCAATGAGCCAGAGTATCTCCGAGAATTTTTCCAATTTATGGTATCCCCACGTAACCGTAATATTATTATTCCCCGTTTCAGCAGAACAGTCATGGAGAGTTCTTTTCCTGTTCAGGCTGCCCGCTTTTGGAATCTGCTCCCTTCTAACTTGCAGGGGGCTCGCACCGTTAATGCATTCAAAGCTATTATTAAAACTCATGTTCTGTAATCTTGTGAATACTTTTGAGCGCTTTTCTGAGTTTCAATCTGTGCAGTTTATTGCTAGTGTAGTAGTCTATCTATTTTTATTGAATTCTTGAATTTTTCTATGTAGTTTCTCTTATTTTCTTAATTGCTTTTTCTCAGATTTTTGTAATTGTGTATTAATTATTAATTTTCTCTAATAGTTAAAATTGTTAATATTTGTTTAATCACCTCATTTATATATAACTATAACTCTTAGATTCCACTGTAATTTCTATATGTACGAACAAAAGATTTGTAAATCTTGTGTACCACTTCCTATAAATAAATTATTATTATTATTATTATTATTATTATTATTGTCGCAGTGACCGGACGCGTCATTTTGAGTTCCGGGAAATCCAAGAGAAAAGGGCATAATAAATATTAAAAAAAGTGTTAAAAGTGTTATTGACGTTCACTTACAATAACGCCAATCGTCTGTAGTGAATTATTTATAAAAAACATTCCAAAATAGTTGTGAAAAAGTGTTTAAAATAAAATTCTAGTGACATTTGAGAAAACAATTTAATTTAATTTGGTCGTTGCCATGGCAACAGAAAATTTTTAAAGTGATTTAGATACAATTTGAACAAAAAAATTATTAAAAAATAAAAACTAAGTAATTTAGAAATAAATAAAAAAATAAAAAAGTATTATACATCTACACTGCCGCATTCAACATGAATGCGAGCAGCAGTGATTCTGAGGGCACTAATGATCCCCTCAAATCAAAGCAAAGGAGGAAGAAAAACACGAAGGCTTCTTCCTCTTCCGAAAAACTTCACCAAGGGCCCACAGAAAAGGCCATCAAGGGCCCTATTGAAGAGGCCAAGAAACAGGAGACTCTCTGTGAGAAGACTCCAGCGAAGAGAGCGGTTGCGACTGGTGAAGACCATGGAGCATCTGCTTCAAACTCGACCGCTGCAATTGCAGCACTACCAGCAGGAACTTTCCCGCCGCTAAGCCCAACGCCACGTCGGCGTTCGAACTTAGCGGAGGTTGTGAAATCGGCTTCAGCTTCAGCGCCAAAGCCAAGCTATGTGGTAATGAGGCCGCCGCTTTCTGCAGCAAAGGAAAATGCCTCAAAACAGAAGCCAGCGGCACCAGCAGCAAGACCAGCAGCAGCACCACGATCCCCAGCAGTAGAGTCAGGGATCCTTTATGCCCAGGTAAGTGGCAGTTTCAAGACTAGTTCAGCTATCGAAATTTTGAGCAAAGGCATCACTCCTCGTCCAGCCCCATTGGACGCAGGTAAGCCTCGGCCCAAGACCGGTGCGGGTCTCCAGGGCTTTTTCGACGGGAGGTGGCAGGACGAAAGCTACGGGATGCAGTTGGAGCACATCAGAGGATGTCCTCAGACTGCATACCTGAAGGCGATCTTCCGCGTCATCTCCTGTGAGCAGCTATTCTCCATGGGGATAATAGCTGGGGGAATGGTTGAGGTGTATACCACAACCGTCGAAAGCGCTACCAAGCTTTTGCTTGAGGGCATCGAGGTGGATGGTAGACACCTTGTGCCGTTCCCACTCAGGGAAAAGCCCACGAAGGTCGTGTTTTCACGGGTCCCTATGCGAGCCCAACATGAAGACCTCGCGAATTTCCTTGGGAGATTCGGGAAGGTTCATGGAAAGGTTCGCGCCATTCCCATCAAAATTGGGGACGAGGGTCTGGGGCGGGGTATGTTCGGTACCAGCCGGGAAGCGTCCATCACCTTAAATAAGGGATGTACGCTTCCGTCAGGCTTCTACCTGAGCATATCCGGCTCGAGATACTGGATAGACGTTGGCACCGAAGCGAAATGCCATGCTTGCCATTTGGTAGGGCATTTTATTGCTGACTGCCCCAAGAGAAGCGGAAAGAAGGCTGAACAGAAGGCTCCTTCGAAGGAAACCACTGCTACAGTAGTGGCTCCGGAGAAGGAACTTTCTGCCAGCACTCAGCCTGCTATCTTGGAGCAGCCAGTGGCTAAAGTGCCTGAAGTTGTCTTAGAGGCAAAAAACATTAAGGCTATAAACGGTGCCACGTCGGCACGCGAAGGCATGGCTACTTCCGACGAGGAGTCGAATAGCCAAGTAGGTAAAAAAAGGAGGACGAGGAGGAAGACGAAGGTGGACCGGGCGATGCTGCCTCCTCCAGAGCCAGCAAAGCCAGTCGCATCAAAACGGCCCCACTCGGAGGAGGACGATAGTGGTGCTTGCGGCTCGAAGGTTGTTGTGAGAGACACGGAAGTGTCTCTCGAGCAGCTTTCGGACTGCGATATGACCGGTTTTGATGAGACTGGTCTCTCGAGCTTCAGTGGCTACGAATCGTGTGGTAGCACCATGTCGATTGGTAGCCAATTTGAAGTCTCGGAGGGTTTGGGAACCCTTCCTAGGGAGAAGATCTCGAGGATTCTTTCCCGGCTCCTGTACAAGAAGAATTCAGGCAAAATCTGGAGTATTCTTGTGGAGGAGCTGGGGAAGCCGGAATTGCTACTTCCCCAACTTCTACTCCTGCAAGAGGAGTGCAAGAAGAAGGGGAAGTACAACGGTATATCCCGGTTAGATCGACTCCATAGGAGGGTGCAGGAGTTGATACAGGAGCATCGCTTGGTTGATTCTCCTAGTCAATAGACGTCGTACCATCATCGTTTGAGCTTCTTATCTCTGTGAATGTGTAAGATAGGCTGTCTTAACACCGGGGGTTTAAGTGCTCATACAAGACTACACAGTACTATCGAACATGTCAAAATGTTCGATATAGACATTACACTTCTGCAGGAGACGAATTTTACACAAGACACGTATACACACCTTGAGCGTTATGCTTATTTGCACACTGGCTATGCAATGTTTGCCACACCTGCACCTCGCCGAGGCTCAGGAGTGGCAATCATTGTATCCAACAAATTTACACTATCGTCTCCTGTATATACAGATATCTTTCCAGGCATCGCTTCTTCCTTGGACTTTGTCGTTCAAGACAAACATATCAAGGTAGTAAACGTGTACCTTCCTCATGACCAGGACATTACAAGACAAGTTCTTGATAGTGTTCAATCCTGTCTGGTGAATTTTAGTGGCGAAACTATCCTCGGAGGTGATTTCAACTGCACGCTAAATCCCTCAATGGATCGGCATTCCGGAGTTGAGTTCAACTCTGTCAATGCTACTCGGTTGAGGAATTTTGTTCGTGTTTTCAGACTCGTGGATATCTATCGTTGGATGCATCCTACGACTAGATCATACACGAGGGTCTCGCGAAATATCCATGGAAGTCTCGCAGGCTCCAGAATCGATAGACTTTACGTCTCACCTGGAATACTAGAACATTTCGTTGGTGTTACTCATGAAGTGTGTTCCGTTAGCGATCACCTTCTTGTAGTGGCAACCAGCACTCTAGTTGAAAGAAGAACTGCATACTGGATATTCAACAACTATTTGTTGAATTCCGAGCAGTTCATCAATGAATTCACTGAATTCTGGCACGATTGGCAAGAGAGGAAAGGTGACTTTCCTCTTCTTAGTCAATGGTGGGATATTGGAAAGCTCCAAATTCGATCTTTTATCGAAGCGAATTTCAATCGAAGTGGGTATCAAGCTTCTAGCTTGTCGGCCGAAGTATCTCGGGTGGCAGCTCTTCTCCCAACTCAGCCGGAGTTGATTCTTTATTTTAACAGAATAAAGGAACGCTTGGCAACACAAACTTACAAGCACAGCTTGGAGTTTGTGCTGCGCAGCCAATCACGCTGGCTGAGGGAAGGCGATTCTCCAACCGAGTATTTCTTTCAGGCAACTAGACGACGTACTGCTTCTTGTGAAGTCGAATCGATAGTTGATGAATCTGGACAAGTCCTCAACGGACAACAGCTATCAGAATTTATTCGAGACTATTACAGTAGTCTCTACTCTGAATCGACGTCGACAACATCCTCGACCACTCATGAATTTCTTGAGAATATTCCCATTTTCTCTGAAGACAGCAAGGAGATCCTGGATACAGTAATCACATTGGAGGATATGATCGCTGCGACAAAGGATCTAAGGCGACACACTTCACCTGGTTATGACGGCTTGACTCCAGAATTCTTCATACGTTTCAGGGATTTATTAATTCCTGACCTTTTGGAAGTCTTCAATTCGGCGGTTGAGACGCATTCAGACTTTCCTTCTAGTTGGAGGAGGTCTGTTATGCGATTGATTCCAAAGAAAGGAGATTTGCAGAGGATGGGGAACTGGAGGCCAGTAACCCTATGCAATGTGGACTATAAAATCATCTGCAAAGCATTAGGGGCGATACTCCGCTCAGTGATTGCTTCGGTAATACACCCGGAACAGTCCTATTGTGTTCCTGGTCGTAGTATCTACGACAACATCGCGGTAGCCAAACATTTGTTTGCCTACCATGAACAGACAGGTACACAAATGGCCATGATTTCTCTTGACCAGCAAAAGGCTTTTGATAGCGTCTCGCACGAGTATCTCCTGACTGCTCTCGAGGCATTTGGGTTCCCGCCCAGGTGGCTCGATATCATCGGGAAACTGTATAGAGATTCAGCGATTTTGATTAAGCATCAAGGACAGGTTCTGGCTCCTATCTCGTTTCATCGAGGTATCAGACAGGGCTGTCCATTGTCAGGTATGCTTTATGATCTTTCGTTGGAGCCGCTACTGGTGAATCTTCGTCGAATGCTCGGACAATATTCAGTGCATCTACCATATACCAATGTGAGGCCTCTTATGTTGGCATATGCGGATGACCTTTCTATTTTCGTGACAAGAGATGAAGCTTTTCCAGTCGCTCGTGCTGTTTTCGAACAGTACGAACGTATAGCGGGCGCTAAAATCAACCTTAGCAAGAGTCAAGGCTTGTGGTGTGGAAGGTGGAGAGATCGTACAGATACTCCACTGAACATCCAATGGACTAATACTTGCCTGAAGTATTTAGGTGTGTATATCGGACGCGAGAGTAAATCAAATAATAGCCGCATCGCTCTTGAGAAACTCTCTAGAGCTGTTAACTCATGGCGTAGTCGACTGTTTCCACTATCCCTAATGGGAAGGTCAGTCGTGATAAACTATTTGATTACCTCGTCCATCGTTCATCTGCTAAAGTCTGAGACGTTTGATGAAGGCTTCGTAGGTCTTCTTCAAGCAAAAGCGATAGACGCCTTTTGGTGCGGAAGACGATGGGTTGCTGAAAGCACGCTCTGTCTGCCAGTCAAGATAGGTGGATTAGGTCTCACTAACTTGGTTGTGAAATCAAGGTGTCTCCAAGTGCGTGCATTCCAACGAGTGTTTTGCCAGAGAGACACCTTGATTTCTCAACTGTGGGTGAATGTACTGGGAGGGATCGGCATAGGGGAGTATTACTACCTGCTCTCTGTTCGACCACCCTATCCTCGTGACTGGCCACAGGATCTAATCTCAACGATTCAGACCTGGGGCAGAATCAGGCCAGCATTTCACCTTAAGTGGAATGCTCTGCGGTACACGCAATTCGCGTCGATTCCAATCAGGTTTAATCCTGAATTAATAGATTCAGTGTTCAGTAATGCTCGAGGTTTTGAAGCTGACACGCATACACTGACAGTTCTCGGAGATATTATTGATATCTCTGGAAACTGTCGAATAAACACGAACACTCCACAACTACACGACCTGGCGGCTTCTGCGCGGGAGAGATTTCGCCAACTTGGGACCAGTGACCCTGGCACTAAGTTGGAAGATGCTTTCGTTCTAGACAGACCGCCTCACACACCTTTCAGCACACTTACAACACGTGTGCTCCGTGACGTGCTTATGTCAATAAGACCTCCGGAGTATACAGGATACAACAGATGGCGAACACACCTCGGGGTGAATATGGGCGTGATGGGAGGGATAACTTGCAGAGTAGTCTACAGTTATCCTTCTAGTTACAAAGATGCTGATGTAGCATTCAAATTGCTGCATCACAGTCTTATGCATCCTAATCAGTTGTCACATATCGACCGGCGGGTTCAGAGAATCTGCAGAGTTTGTTCTGGTGAAGGCACCTTGTTTCACAGGTTCTTCACTTGTCCAGCTTTGCAGAGTCTAATGGAACTGGTGCGCGATATGTGTCAGTTGATCCACCCGAATTTCAGCATTACTAGGACATCGTTTCTATGGGGACCAAAGGTTTGTAGTCGGGTGAATTGTTTGATTAGCTTTGTGTTGACACTGGCCAAATCTACAATTCACTTGTACTACATGAGAGCCGGAGATGGGAATCAGAACACTGACCCACAACACCACGCACAAGCACTTAAGCGCCACTTCGTTGACAGATTGAAGAGACGTTTACGTCTTGAATATCTGGCAACGAACGCAGACACATTCAACTGCACATGGCAGCCACTATCGTCAGTGCAGGACGGCGCTCTTGTCTTTCGCTGGTGATATCAGGCCACAGCATTTGCAACTCTAGTCCACGGGGCTTCTCCTCGCTTTGGAACCGTTGCAAGTGCTGTGGGAAGGATAAGCGCTCCGTTAGAGATGCACAGCTGGAGGGATGATGAGGGCAGTTTGTAGAGGTCTATGATACTACAGGCTGCCCTCGCGGGACTCTATAACGGTATCGCGCAAAATTTTCGTTCGTTCGGCTGTTATGTTTTTAATTCGGTTTCGGTCTCGGTGCTAAATTGCAAAATTTTTTGTTGAAATTCGCTCGTTTAGGTAAAAATATTTATTAGTTTATTTTGGAATTTTGGAACTTTTGGAACTGCCACTTACCCAATTGTCAAAATTGGGACTTTAAATTTTTTGTACAACTTTTAGATCCTTTTCAAAATTCTTGTTTCCGTTTATACAGTCTCTTTTGAGAATTTTTTCTTGTTTGCTTTCATTTTGTTTGTGTCATTTTTCTTGTTTTTTAGTTTTTCTAATTGTTTTAATTGTTTAATTGTCCCTATTGACCTTTTATAACCTTTAGATTAGCTAGCGACCTTTTGTTTACATTTTGTAGAGCCTTTTGCCACCCTATTTTTAAGGAATTTTTAAAAAGAGCCAATGAGCCAAATAATAAAGAGCTTATATAAATAAAAAAAAAAAAAATTATTATTATTATTGTCGCAGAGACCGGACGCGTCAATTTAATCTCAGAAAATAATAAAGAATAGCAGCGGAAAAAAGTAGGGAAAAGGCCGTAAAAGTGCTCCAAAGTGACATTAAAGTTAACGCATTATAGGATATTGTGATAGTGTAAATAAAAACTATAAAAAATTGTTCAAAAATTCAAAAATTAAATTGTTTAAAAAAAAGTGGAAAGTGATTGACAGATTCAGATTTGGATTTTAATTAATTTCGTTCGTTGCCATGACAACATGGCAACCGTGAAAATTTTTAAGTATATCTAAAATTATTTAATAGGACAAAATTTATTAAAAATTTAGGAAATAAAATTCTTATAAATTATAAAAAATTAATAAAATTTTAAAAAGTAAAGACAAAGCCACTTCTGCCGTGCTTGAAATGAGTACGAGCAGTAGTGATTCTGGGGGGATGGATGATCCCCTCAAGTCAAAAGGAAGGAGAAAGAAGAGCAGAAATGCGTCTTCTTCTTCAAAAACTAACCCCCAAGAGCCCACTGAAAAGGCTATTAAGGGCCCTAGTCAAGAGGCCATAGAAAAGAAGGCTGATCAAAGTTCCTTGGAGAAGATGGTAACGAGGGCAGCGGATGCTGTCCGCGAAGTACCTGGGACGTCAGGTGCTACAATGGCTGCTATCCTAGCAGCACCTCAAGCAAAAGGACAACATCCAAAATTATTGGAAGTTGTCAAATCGGCTTCGTCTACAGCGCCTAAGCCGGACGGAGTTATTTTAAGGCCACCACTGTCTTCAACGAAGTCAACTGGCCAGAGCAACAAGCCAACATCGCCAGTAGGACCACCAGCAGCACCACGATCCCCGGCGTTAGTTGCAAGGATTTCTTATGCACAGCAGGTAAGTGGCAGTTCCACTAAAGAGTCAGCCATAGAAATTTTAGGAAAGGGCATCACTCCTCGTCCAGCCCCATTGGACGCAGGTAAGCCTCGGCCTAAGACCGGTGCGGGTCTTCAGGCTTTTTTCGACGGGAGGTGGCAGGATGAGAGCTACGGTATGCAGCTCGAGCACATCAATAGATGTCCTCAGAGCGCATACCTGAAGGCGATTTTCCAGGTCATCTCTCGTGAGGAGCTATTCTCCATGGGAGTAATAGCTGGGGGAATGGTTGAGGTGTATACCACAACCCTCGATAGTGCTACCAAGCTCATGCTTGCGGGCATCGATGTGGATGGTAGACACCTTGTGCCATTCCCACTCAGGGAAAAGCCCACGAAGGTTGTCTTTTCACGGGTCCCAATGCGAGCCAGTCATGAAGACCTCCTGAATTTCCTAGGGAGATTTGGGAAGGTTCATGGCAGTGTTCGTGCTATTCCCATTAAAATTGGGGACGAGAGTCTTGGGCGGGGTATTTTCGGTACCAGCCGGGAAGCGTCCATCACTCTAAATAAGGGGTGCACGCTCCCAAGAGGCTTCTACCTGAGCATATCCGGCTCAAGACACTGGATTGATGTGAGCACCGAAGCGAAATGCCATGCTTGCCATTTAGTAGGGCATTTTATTGCTGACTGCCCCAAGAGAAGCGGGAAGAAGGCTGAACAGAAGGCTCCCTCGAAGGAAACCACTGCTACAGTAGTGGCTCCGGAAAAGGAACTTTCTGCCAGCACTCAACCTGCTATCTTGGAGCAGCCAGTGACTAAGGTGCCTGACATTGTCCCAGAGGCAAAAAACATTAAGGCTATAAACGGTGCCACATCGGCACGTGGCTACTTCTGACGAGGAGTCGACTAGCCATGTAGTCAAAAAGAAGAGGACGAGGAGGAAGAAAGTCGACCGGGTGATGCTGCCTCCTCCAGAGCCAGCAAAGCCAGTCGCACCCAAGCGGCCCCACTCGGAGGAGGACGATAGTGGTGCCCGCGGTTCGAAGGTTGTTGTGAGAGAGGCGGAAGCATCTCTCGAACAGCTTTCGGACTGTGAAATGACCGGCTTGGATGAGACTGGTCTCTCGAGCTTCAGTGGCTACGAGTCGTGTGGTAGCACCTTTTCGGCTGGTAGCCAATTTGAGGTCTCGAAGGGAATGGAAACCCTTCCTAGGGAGAAGATCTCCAAGATTCTTTCCCGGCGCCTGTACAAGAAGAATTCAGGTAAAATCTGGAGTATTCTTGTGGAGGAGCTGGGGAAGCCGGAATTGCTACTTCCCCAACTTCTACTCCTACAAGAGGAGTGAAAGAAGAAGGGGAAGTACAACGGTATATCCCGGTTAGATCGACTCCATAGGAAGGTGGAGGTGTTGATACAGGAGCATCGCTTGGTCGATTCTCCTCGTCAATAGACGTCGTACCATCATCGTTTGAGCTTCTTATCTCTGTGAATGTGTAAGATAGGCTGTCTTAACACCGGGGGTTTAAGTGCTCATACAAGACTACACAGTACTATCGAACATGCCAAAATGTTCGATATAGACATTACACTTCTGCAGGAGACGAATTTTACACAAGACACGTATACACACCTTGAGCGCTATGCTTATCTACACACTGGCTATGCAATGTTTGCCACACCTGCGCCTCGCCGAGGCTCAGGAGTGGCAATCATTGTATCCAACAAATTTACACTATCGTCTCCTGTATATACAGATACCTTTCCAGGCTTTGCTTCTTCCTTGGACTTTGTCGTTCAAGACAAACACATCAAGGTAGTAAACGTGTACCTTCCTCGTGACCAGGACATCACAAGACAAGTTCTTGATAGTGTTCAATCCTGTCTGGTAAATTTTAGTGGCGAAACTATCCTCGGAGTTGATTTCAACTGCACGCTAAATCCCTCAATTGATCGGCATTCCGGAGTTGAGTTCAACTCTGTCAATGCTACTCGGTTGGGGAATTTTGTCCGTGTTTTCAGACTCGTGGATATCTATCGTTGGATGCATCCTACGACTAGATCATACACGAGGGTCTCGCGAAATATCCATGGAAGTCTCGCAGGCTCCAGAATCGATAGACTTTACGTCTCACCTGGAATACTAGAACATTTCGTTGGTGTCACTCATGAAGTCTGTTCCGTTAGTGATCACCTTCTTGTAGTGGCAACCAGCACTCTAGTTGAAAGAAGAACTGCATACTGGATATTCAACAACTATTTGTTGAATTCCGAGCAGTTCATCAATGAATTCACTGAATTCTGGCACGATTGGCAAGAGAGGAAAGGTGACTTTCCTCTTCTTAGTCAATGGTGGGATGTTGGAAAGCTCCAAATTCGATCTTTTATCGAAGCGAATTTCAATCGAAGTGGGTATCAAGCTTCTAGCTTGTCGGCCGAAGTATCTCGGGTGGCAGCTCTTCTCCCAACTCAGCCGGAGTTGATTCTTTATTTTAACAGAATAAAGGAACGCTTGGCAACACAAACTTACAAGCACAGCTTGGAGTTTGTGCTGCGCAGCCAATCACGCTGGCTGAGGGAAGGCGATTCTCCAACCGAGTACTTCTTTCAGGCAACTAGACGGCGTACTGCTTCTTGTGAAGTCGAATCGATAGTTGATGAATCTGGACAAGTCCTCAACGGACAACAGCTATCAGAATTTATTCGAGACTATTACAGTAGTCTCTACTCTGAATCGACGTCGACAACATCCTCGACCACTCATGAATTTTTTGAGAATATTCCCACTTTCTCTGAAGACAGCAAGGAGCTCCTGGATACAGTAATCTCATTGGAGGATATGATCGCTGCGACAAAGGATCTAAGGCGACACACTTCACCTAGTTATGACGGCTTGACTCCAGAATTCTTCATACGTTTCAGGGATTTATTAATTCCTGACCTTTTGGAAGTCTTCAATTCGGCGGTTGAGACACATTCAGACTTTCCTTCTAGTTGGAGGAGGTCTGTTATGCGATTGATTCCAAAGAAAGGAGATTTGCAGACGATGGGGAACTGGAGGCCAGTAACCCTATGCAATGTTGACTACAAAATCGTCTGCAAAGCATTAGGGGCGATACTCCGCTCAGTGATTGCTTTGGTAATACACACGGAACAGTCCTATTGTGTTCCTGGTCGTAGTATCTACGACAACATCGCGGTAGCCAAACATTTGTTTGCCTACCATGAACAGACAGGTACACAAATGGCCATGATTTCTCTTGACCAGCAAAAGGCTTTTGATAGCGTCTCGCACGAGTATCTCCTGACTGCTCTCGAGGCATTTGGGTTCCCGCCCAGGTGGCTCGATATCATCGGGAAACTGTATAGAGATTCAGCGATTTTGATTAAGCATCAAGGACAGGTTCTGGCTCCTATCTCGTTTCATCGAGGTATCAGACAGGGCTGTCCATTGTCAGGTATGCTTTATGATCTTCCGTTGGAGCCGCTACTGGTGAATCTTCGTCGAATGCTCGAAAAATATTCAGTGCATCTACCATATACCAATGTGAGGCCTCTTATGTTGGCATATGCGGATGACCTTTCTATTTTCGTGACAAGAGATGAAGCTTTTCCGGTCGCTCGTGCTGTTTTCGAACAGTACGAGCGTATAGCGGGCGCTAAAATCAACCTTAGCAAGAGTCAAGGCTTGTGGTGTGGAAGGTGGAGAGATCATACAGATACTCCACTGAACATCCAATGGACTAATACTTGCCTGAATTATTTAGGTGTGTATATCGGACGCGAGAGTAAATCAAATAATAGCCGCATCGCTCTTGAGAAACTCTCTAGAGCTGTAAACTCATGGCGTAGTCGACTGTTTCCACTATCCCTAATGGGAAGGTCAGTCGTGATAAACTATTTGATTACCTCGTCCATCGTTCATCTGCTAAAGTCTGAGACGTTTTGATGAAGGCTTCGTAGGTCTTCTTCAAGCAAAAGCGATAGACGCCTTTTGGTGCGGAAGACGATGGGTTGCTGAAAGCACGCTCTGTCTGCCAGTCAAGATAGGTGGATTAGGTCTCACTAACTTGGTTGTTAAATCAAGGTGTCTCCAAGTGCGTGCATTCCAACGAGTGTTTTGCCAGAGAGACACCTTAATTTCTCAACTGTGGGTGAATGTACTGGGAGGGATCGGCATAGGGGAGTATTACTACCTGCTCTCTGTTCGACCACCCTATCCTCGTGACTGGCCATAGGATCTAATCTCAACGATTCAGACCTGGGGCAGAATCAGGCCAGCATTTCACCTTAAGTGGAATGCTCTGCGGTACACGCAATTCGCGTCGATTCCAATCAGGTTTAATCCTGAATTAATAGATTCAGTGTTCAGTAATGCTCGAGGTTTTGAAGCTGACACGCATACACTGACAATTCTCGGAGATATTATTGATATCTCTGGAAACTGTCGAATAAACACGAACACTCCACAACTACACGACCTGGCGGCTTCTGCGCGGGAGAGATTTCGCCAACTTGGGACCAGTGACCCTGGCACTAAGTTGGAAGATGCTTTCGTTCTGGACAGACCGCCTCACACACCTTTCAGCACACTTACAACACGTGTGCTCCGTGACGTGCTTATGTCAATAAGACCTCCGGAGTACACAGGATACAACAGATGGCGAACACACCTCGGGGTGAATATGGGCGTGATGGGAGGGATAACTTGCAGAGTAGTCTACAGTTATCCTTCTAGTTACAAAGATGCTGATGTAGCATTCAAATTGCTGCATCACAGTCTTATGCATCCTAATTAGTTGTCACATATCGACCGGCGGGTTCAGAGGATCTGCACAGTTTGTTCTGGTGAAGGCACCTTGTTTCACAGGTTCTTCACTTGTCCAGCTTTGCAGAGCCTGATGGAACTGGTGCGCGATATGTGTCAGTTGATCCACCCGAATTTCGGCATTACTAGGACATCGTTTCTATGGGGACCAAAGGTTTGTAGTCGGGTGAATTGTTTGATTAGCTTTGTGTTGACACTGGCCAAATCTACAATTCACTTGTACTACATGAGAGCCGGAGATGGGAATCAGAACACTGACCCACAACACCACGCACAAGCACTTAAGCGCCACTTCGTTGCCAGATTGAAGAGACGTTTACGTCTTGAATATCTGGCAACGAACGCAGACACATTCAACTGCACATGGCAGCCACTATCGACAGTGCAGGACGGCGCTCTTGTCTTTCGCTGGTGATATCAGGCCACAGCATTTGCAACTCTAGTCCACGGGGCTTCTCCTCGCTTTGGAACCGTTGCAAGTGCTGTTGGAAGGATAAGCGCTCCGTTAGAGATGCTAAGCTGGGGGGATGATGAGGGCAGTTTGTAGAGGTCTATGATACTACAGGCTGCCCTCGCGGGACTCTATAAAGGTGTCGGGTAAATTTTTCGTTCGTTCGGTTTCTAATTCGGTTTCGGTCTCGGTTCTAAACTACAAAATTTTTTGTTGAAAACTCGTTCGTTTAGGTACTTATTATTATTAGATTATTTTAGAAATTGGAACCTCTTGGAACTGCCACTTACCCAATTGTCAAAATTGGGACGTAAATTTTTTGTTTTCCATTTTTTAGGCCTTTTTCAAAATTTTTGTACCCGTTTATATTGTCTCTTTTGAGAGCATAGTATTATGTTTTTGTTCTTTTCGCTTCTAGTTTGTTTTTGATGTCCCTATTGACGGTTATTATGTAATTATTTCAGGTTAGCTAGTGTCTTTTTCGTCGTTTTTTGTTTTGTACTCCTTTTATAGCCTTTTGGCATTTTCTGTTTAAGGAAAGTTGAAAAGAGCCAGAGCGCCATCAAATAAAGAGCTTATTTAAATAAAAAAAAAATTATTATTATTGTCGCAGAGACCGGACGCGTCAATTTAATCTCAGAAAATAATAAAGAATAGCAGCGGAAAAAAGTAGGAAAAAGGCCGTAAAAGTGCTCCAAAGTGACATTAAAGTTAACGCATTATAGGATATTGTGATAGTGTAAATAAAAACTATAAAAAATTGTTCAAAAATTCAAAAATTAAATTGTTTAAAAAAAAGTGGAAAGTGATTGACAGATTCAGATTTGGATTTTAATTAATTTCGTTCGTTGCCATGACAACATGGCAACCGTGAAAATTTTTAAGTATATCTAAAATTATTTAATAGGACAACATTTATTAAAAATTTAGGAAATAAAATTCTTCTAAATTATAAAAAATTAATAAAATTTTAAAAAGTAAAGACAAAGCCACTTCTGCCGTGCTCGAAATGAGTACGAGCAGTAGTGATTCTGGGGGGATGGATGATCCCCTCACGTCAAAAGGAAGGAGAAAGAAGAGCAGAAATGCGTCTTCTTCTTCAAAAACTAACCCCCAAGAGCCCACTGAAAAGGCTATTAAGGGCCCTAGTCAAGAGGCCATAGAGGCTGATCAAAGTTCCTTGGAGAAGATGGTAACGAGGGCAGCGGATGCTGTCCGCGAAGTGCCTGTAACGTCAGGTGCTACAATGGCTGCTATCCTAGCAGCACCTCAAGCAAAAGGACAACATCCAAAATTATTGGAAGTTGTCAAATCGGCTTCGTCTACAGCGCCTAAGCCGGACGGAGTTATTTTAAGGCCACCACTGTCTTCAACGAAGTCAACTGGCCAGAGCAACAAGCCAACATCGCCAGTAGGACCACCAGCAGCACCACGATCCCCGGCGTTAGTTGCAGGGATTTCTTATGCACAGCAGGTAAGTGGCAGTTCCACTAAAGAGTCAGCCATAGAAATTTTAGGAAAGGGCATCACTCCTCGTCCAGCCCCATTGGACGCAGGTAAGCCTCGGCCTAAGACCGGTGCGGGTCTTCAGGCTTTTTTCGACGGGAGGTGGCAGGATGAGAGCTACGGTATGCAGCTCGAGCACATCAATAGATGTCCTCAGAGCACATACCTGAAGGCGATCTTCGAGGTCATCTCTCGTGAGGAGCTATTCTCCATGGGAGTAATAGCTGGGGGAATGGTTGAGGTGTATACCACAACCCTCGGTAGTGCTACCAAGCTCATGCTTGCGGGCATCGATGTGGATGGTAGACACCTTGTGCCATTCCCACTCAGGGAAAAGCCCACGAAGGTTGTCTTTTCACGGGTCCCAATGCGAGCCAGTCATGAAGACCTCCTGAATTTCCTAGGGAGATTTGGGAAGGTTTATGGCAGTGTTCGTGCTATTCCCATTAAAATTGGGGACGAGGGTCTTGGGCGGGGTATTTTCGGTACCAGCCGGGAAGCGTCCATCACTCTAAATAAGGGGTGCACGCTCCCAAGAGGCTTCTACCTGAGCATATCCGGCTCAAGACACTGGATTGATGTGAGCACCAAAGCGAAATGCCATGCTTGCCATTTAGTAGGGCATTTTATTGCTGACTGCCCCAAGAGAAGCGGGAAGAAGGCTGAACAGAAGGCTCCCTCGAAGGAAACCACTGCTACAGTAGTGGCTCCGGAAAAGGAACTTTCTGCCAGCACTCAACCTGCTATCTTGGAGCAGCCAGTGACTAAGGTGCCTGACATTGTCCCAGAGGCAAAAAACATTAAGGCTATAAACGGTGCCACATCGGCACGTGAAAGCATGGCTACTTCTGACGAGGAGTCGACTAGCCATGTAGTCAAAAAGAAGAGGACGAGGAGGAAGAAAGTCGACCGGGTGATGCTACCTCCTCCAGAGCCAGCAAAGCCAGTCGCACCCAAGCGGCCCCACTCGGAGGAGGACGATAGTGGTGCCCGCGGTTCGAAGGTTGTTGTGAGAGAGGCGGAAGCATCTCTCGAACAGCTTTCGGACTGCGAAATGACCGGCTTGGATGAGACTGGTCTCTCGAGCTTCACTGGCTACGAGTCGTGTGGTAGCACCTTTTCGGCTGGTAGCCAATTTGAGGTCTCGAAGGGGATGGAAACCCTTCCTAGGGAGAAGATCTCCAAGATTCTTTCCCGGCGCCTGTACAAGAAGAATTCAGGTAAAATCTGGAGTATTCTTGTGGAGGAGCTGGGGAAGCCGGAATTGCTACTTCCCCAACTTCTACTCCTACAAGAGGAGTGCAAGAAGAAGGGGAAGTACAACGGTATATCCCGGTTAGATCGACTCCATAGGAAGGTGGAGGTGTTGATACAGGAGCATCGCTTGGTCGATTCTCCTCGTCAATAGACGTCGTACCATCATCGTTTGAGCTTCTTATCTCTGTGAATGTGTAAGATAGGCTGTCTTAACACCGGGGGTTTAAGTGCTCATACAAGACTACACAGTACTATCGAACATGCCAAAATGTTCGATATAGACATTACACTTCTGCAGGAGACGAATTTTACACAAGACACGTATACACACCTTGAGCGCTATGCTTATCTACACACTGGCTATACAATGTTTGCCACACCTGCGCCTCGCCGAGGCTCAGGAGTGGCAATCATTGTATCCAACAAATTTACACTATCGTCTCCTGTATATACAGATATCTTCCCAGGCTTCGCTTCTTCCTTGGACTTTGTCGTTCAAGACAAACATATCAAGGTAGTAAACGTGTACCTTCCTCATGACCAGGACATCACAAGACAAGTTCTTGATAGTGTTCAATCCTGTCTGGTAAATTTTAGTGGCGAAACTATCCTCGGAGTTGATTTCAACTGCACGCTAAATCCCTCAATTGATCGGCATTCCGGAGTTGAGTTCAACTCTGTCAATGCTACTCGGTTGGGGAATTTTGTCCGTGTTTTCAGACTCGTGGATATCTATCGTTGGATGCATCCTACGACTAGATCATACACGAGGGTCTCGCGAAATATCCATGGAAGTCTCGCAGGCTCCAGAATCGATAGACTTTACGTCTCACCTGGAATACTAGAACATTTCGTTGGTGTCACTCATGAAGTGTGTTCCGTTAGTGATCACCTTCTTGTAGTGGCAACCAGCACTCTAGTTGAAAGAAGAACTGCATACTGGGTATTCAACAACTATTTGTTGAATTCCGAGCAGTTCATCAATGAATTCACTGAATTCTGGCACGATTGGCAAGAGAGGAAAGGTGACTTTCCTCTTCTTAGTCAATGGTGGGATGTTGGAAAGCTCCAAATTCGATCTTTTATCGAAGCGAATTTCAATCGAAGTGGGTATCAAGCTTCTAGCTTGTCGGCCGAAGTATCTCGGGTGGCAGCTCTTCTCCCAACTCAGCCGGAGTTGATTCTTTATTTTAACAGAATAAAGGAACGCTTGGCAACACAAACTTACAAGCACAGCTTGCAGTTTGTGCTGCGCAGCCAATCACGCTGGCTGAGGGAAGGCGATTCTCCAACCGAGTACTTCTTTCAGGCAACTAGACGGCGTACTGCTTCTTGTGAAGTCGAATCGATAGTTGATGAATCTGGACAAGTCCTCAACGGACAACAGCTATCAGAATTTATTCGAGACTATTACAGTAGTCTCTACTCTGAATCGACGTCGACAACATCCTCGACCACTCATGAATTTTTTGAGAATATTCCCACTTTCTCTGAAGACAGCAAGGAGCTCCTGGATACAGTAATCTCATTGGAGGATATGATCGCTGCGACAAAGGATCTAAGGCGACACACTTCACCTGGTTATGACGGCTTGACTCCAGAATTCTTCATACGTTTCAGGGATTTATTAATTCCTGACCTTTTGGAAGTCTTCAATTCGGCGGTTGAGACACATTCAGACTTTCCTTCTAGTTGGAGGAGGTCTGTTATGCGATTGATTCCAAAGAAAGGAGATTTGCAGAGGATGGGGAACTGGAGGCCAGTAACCCTATGCAATGTTGACTACAAAATCGTCTGCAAAGCATTAGGGGCGATACTCCGCTCAGTGATTGCTTCGGTAATACACCCGGAACAGTCCTATTGTGTTCCTGGTCGTAGTATCTACGACAACATCGCGGTAGCCAAACATTTGTTTGCCTACCATGAACAGACAGGTACACAAATGGCCATGATTTCTCTTGACCAGCAAAAGGCTTTTGATAGCGTCTCGCACGAGTATCTCCTGACTGCTCTCGAGGCATTTGGGTTCCCGCCCAGGTGGCTCGATATCATCGGGAAACTGTATAGAGATTCAGCGATTTTGATTAAGCATCAAGGACAGGTTCTGGCTCCTATCTCGTTTCATCGAGGTATCAGACAGGGCTGTCCATTGTCAGGTATGCTTTATGATCTTTCGTTGGAGCCGCTACTGGTGAATCTTCGTCGAATGCTCGAACAATATTCAGTGCATCTACCATATACCAATGTGAGGCCTCTTATGTTGGCATATGCGGATGACCTTTCTATTTTCGTGACAAGAGATGAAGCTTTTCCGGTCGCTCGTGCTGTTTTCGAACAGTACGAGCGTATAGCGGGCGCTAAAATCAACCTTAGCAAGAGTCAAGGCTTGTGGTGTGGAAGGTGGAGAGATCGTACAGATACTCCACTGAACATCCAATGGACTAATACTTGCCTGAAGTATTTAGGTGTGTATATCGGACGCGAGAGTAAATCAAATAATAGCCGCATCGCTCTTGAGAAACTCTCTAGAGCTGTAAACTCATGGCGTAGTCGACTGTTTCCACTATCCCTAATGGGAAGGTCAGTCGTGATAAACTATTTGATTACCTCGTCCATCGTTCATCTGCTAAAGTCTGAGACGTTTTGATGAAGGCTTCGTAGGTCTTCTTCAAGCAAAAGCGATAGACGCCTTTTGGTGCGGAAGACGATGGGTTGCTGAAAGCACGCTCTGTCTGCCAGTCAAGATAGGTGGATTAGGTCTCACTAACTTGGTTGTTAAATCAAGGTGTCTCCAAGTGCGTGCATTCCAACGAGTGTTTTGCCAGAGAGACACCTTAATTTCTCAACTGTGGGTGAATGTACTGGGAGGGATCGGCATAGGGGAGTATTACTACCTGCTCTCTGTTCGACCACCCTATCTTCGTGACTGGCCACAGGATCTAATCTCAACGATTCAGACCTGGGGCAGAATCAGGCCAGCATTTCACCTTAAGTGGAATGCTCTGCGGTACACGCAATTCGCGTCGATTCCAATCAGGTTTAATCCTGAATTAATAGATTCAGTGTTCAGTAATGCTCGAGGTTTTGAAGCTGACACGCATACACTGACAATTCTCGGAGATATTATTGATATCTCTGGAAACTGTCGAATAAACACGAACACTCCACAACTACACGACCTGGCGGCTTCTGCGCGGGAGAGATTTCGCCAACTTGGGACCAGTGACCCTGGCACTAAGTTGGAAGATGCTTTCGTTCTGGACAGACCGCCTCACACACCTTTCAGCACACTTACAACACGTGTGCTCCGTGACGTGCTTATGTCAATAAGACCTCCGGAGTACACAGGATACAACAGATGGCGAACACACCTCGGGGTGAATATGGGCGTGATGGGAGGGATAACTTGCAGAGTAGTCTACAGTTATCCTTCTAGTTACAAAGATGCTGATGTAGCATTCAAATTGCTGCATCACAGTCTTATGCATCCTAATCAGTTGTCACATATCGACCGGCGGGTTCAGAGGATCTGCACAGTTTGTTCTGGTGAAGGCACCTTGTTTCACAGGTTCTTCACTTGTCCAGCTTTGCAGAGCCTGATGGAACTGGTGCGCGATATGTGTCAGTTGATCCACCCGAATTTCGGCATTACTAGGACATCGTTTCTATGGGGACCAAAGGTTTGTAGTCGGGTGAATTGTTTGATTAGCATTGTGTTGACACTGGCCAAATCTACAATTCACTTGTACTACATGAGAGCCGGAGATGGGAATCAGAACACTGACCCACAACACCACGCACAAGCACTTAAGCGCCACTTCGTTGACAGATTGAAGAGACGTTTACGTCTTGAATATCTGGCAACGAACGCAGACACATTCAACTGCACATGGCAGCCACTATCGACAGTGCAGGACGGCGCTCTTGTCTTTCGCTGGTGATATCAGGCCACAGCATTTGCAACTCTAGTCCACGGGGCTTCTCCTCGTTTTGGAACCGTTGCAAATGCTGTTGGAAGGATAAGCGCTCCGTTAGAGATGCTAAGCTGGGGGGATGATGAGGGCAGTTTGTAGAGGTCTATGATACTACAGGCTGCCCTCGCGGGACTCTATAACGGTGTCGGGTAAATTTTTCGTTCGTTCGGTTTCTAATTCGGTTTCGGTCTCGGTTCTAAACTACAAAATTTTTTGTTGAAAACTCGTTCGTTTAGGTACTTATTATTATTAGATTATTTTAGAAATTGGAACCTCTTGGAACTGCCACTTACCCAATTGTCAAAATTGGGACGTAAATTTTTTGTTTTCCATTTTTTAGGCCTTTTTCAAAATTTTTGTACCCGTTTATATTGTCTCTTTTGAGAACATAGTATTATCTTTTTGTTCTTTTCGCTTCTAGTTTGTTTTTGATGTCCCTATTGACGGTTATTATGTAATTATTTCAGGTTAGCTAGTGTCTTTTTCGTCGTTTTTTGTTTTGTACTCCTTTTATAGCCTTTTGGCATTTTATGTTTAAGGAGAGTTGAAAAGAGCCAGAGCGCCATCAAATAAAGAGCTTATTTAAATAAAAAAAAATTATTGTTATTGTCGCAGAGACCGGACGCGTCAATTTAATCTCAGAAAATAATAAAGAATAGCAGCGGAAAAAAGTAGGAAAAAGGCCGTAAAAGTGCTCCAAAGTGACATTAAAGTTAACGCATTATAGGATATTGTGATAGTGTAAATAAAAACTATAAAAAATTTTTCAAAAATTCAAAAATTAAATTGTTTAAAAAAAAGTGGAAAGTGATTGACAGATTCAGATTTGGATTTTAATTAATTTCGTTCGTTGCCATGACAACATGGCAACCGTGAAAATTTTTAAGTATATCTAAAATTATTTAATAGGACAACATTTATTAAAAATTTAGGAAATAAAATTCTTCTAAATTATAAAAAATTAATAAAATTTTAAAAAGTAAAGACAAAGCCACTTCTGCCGTGCTCGAAATGAGTACGAGCAGTAGTGATTCTGGGGGGATGGATGATCCCCTCACGTCAAAAGGAAGGAGAAAGAAGAGCAGAAATGCGTCTTCTTCTTCAAAAACTAACCCCCAAGAGCCCACTGAAAAGGCTATTAAGGGCCCTAGTCAAGAGGCCATAGAGGCTGATCAAAGTTCCTTGGAGAAGATGGTAACGAGGGCAGCGGATGCTGTCCGCGAAGTGCCTGTAACGTCAGGTGCTACAATGGCTGCTATCCTAGCAGCACCTCAAGCAAAAGGACAACATCCAAAATTATTGGAAGTTGTCAAATCGGCTTCGTCTACAGCGCCTAAGCCGGACGGAGTTATTTTAAGGCCACCACTGTCTTCAACGAAGTCAACTGGCCAGAGCAACAAGCCAACATCGCCAGTAGGACCACCAGCAGCACCACGATCCCCGGCGTTAGTTGCAGGGATTTCTTATGCACAGCAGGTAAGTGGCAGTTCCACTAAAGAGTCAGCCATAGAAATTTTAGGAAAGGGCATCACTCCTCGTCCAGCCCCATTGGACGCAGGTAAGCCTCGGCCTAAGACCGGTGCGGGTCTTCAGGCTTTTTTCGACGGGAGGTGGCAGGATGAGAGCTACGGTATGCAGCTCGAGCACATCAATAGATGTCCTCAGAGCACATACCTGAAGGCGATCTTCGAGGTCATCTCTCGTGAGGAGCTATTCTCCATGGGAGTAATAGCTGGGGGAATGGTTGAGGTGTATACCACAACCCTCGGTAGTGCTACCAAGCTCATGCTTGCGGGCATCGATGTGGATGGTAGACACCTTGTGCCATTCCCACTCAGGGAAAAGCCCACGAAGGTTGTCTTTTCACGGGTCCCAATGCGAGCCAGTCATGAAGACCTCCTGAATTTCCTAGGGAGATTTGGGAAGGTTCATGGCAGTGTTCGTGCTATTCCCATTAAAATTGGGGACGAGGGTCTTGGGCGGGGTATTTTCGGTACCAGCCGGGAAGCGTCCATCACTCTAAATAAGGGGTGCACGCTCCCAAGAGGCTTCTACCTGAGCATATCCGGCTCAAGACACTGGATTGATGTGAGCACCGAAGCGAAATGCCATGCTTGCCATTTAGTAGGGCATTTCATTGCTGACTGCCCCAAGAGAAGCGGGAAGAAGGCTGAACAGAAGGCTCCCTCGAAGGAAACCACTGCTACAGTAGTGGCTCCGGAAAAGGAACTTTCTGCCAGCACTCAACCTGCTATCTTGGAGCAGCCAGTGACTAAGGTGCCTGACATTGTCCCAGAGGCAAAAAACATTAAGGCTATAAACGGTGCCACATCGGCACGTGAAAGCATGGCTACTTCTGACGAGGAGTCGACTAGCCATGTAGTCAAAAAGAAGAGGACGAGGAGGAAGAAAGTCGACCGGGTGATGCTACCTCCTCCAGAGCCAGCAAAGCCAGTCGCACCCAAGCGGCCCCACTCGGAGGAGGACGATAGTGGTGCCCGCGGTTCGAAGGTTGTTGTGAGAGAGGCGGAAGCATCTCTCGAACAGCTTTCGGACTGCGAAATGACCGGCTTGGATGAGACTGGTCTCTCGAGCTTCACTGGCTACGAGTCGTGTGGTAGCACCTTTTCGGCTGGTAGCCAATTTGAGGTCTCGAAGGGGATGGAAACCCTTCCTAGGGAGAAGATCTCCAAGATTCTTTCCCGGCGCCTGTACAAGAAGAATTCAGGTAAAATCTGGAGTATTCTTGTGGAGGAGCTGGGGAAGCCGGAATTGCTACTTCCCCAACTTCTACTCCTACAAGAGGAGTGCAAGAAGAAGGGGAAGTACAACGGTATATCCCGGTTAGATCGACTCCATAGGAAGGTGGAGGTGTTGATACAGGAGCATCGCTTGGTCGATTCTCCTCGTCAATAGACGTCGTACCATCATCGTTTGAGCTTCTTATCTCTGTGAATGTGTAAGATAGGCTGTCTTAACACCGGGGGTTTAAGTGCTCATACAAGACTACACAGTACTATCGAACATGCCAAAATGTTCGATATAGACATTACACTTCTGCAGGAGACGAATTTTACACAAGACACGTATACACACCTTGAGCGCTATGCTTATCTACACACTGGCTATACAATGTTTGCCACACCTGCGCCTCGCCGAGGCTCAGGAGTGGCAATCATTGTATCCAACAAATTTACACTATCGTCTCCTGTATATACAGATATCTTCCCAGGCTTCGCTTCTTCCTTGGACTTTGTCGTTCAAGACAAACATATCAAGGTAGTAAACGTGTACCTTCCTCATGACCAGGACATCACAAGACAAGTTCTTGATAGTGTTCAATCCTGTCTGGTAAATTTTAGTGGCGAAACTATCCTCGGAGTTGATTTCAACTGCACGCTAAATCCCTCAATTGATCGGCATTCCGGAGTTGAGTTCAACTCTGTCAATGCTACTCGGTTGGGGAATTTTGTCCGTGTTTTCAGACTCGTGGATATCTATCGTTGGATGCATCCTACGACTAGATCATACACGAGGGTCTCGCGAAATATCCATGGAAGTCTCGCAGGCTCCAGAATCGATAGACTTTACGTCTCACCTGGAATACTAGAACATTTCGTTGGTGTCACTCATGAAGTGTGTTCCGTTAGTGATCACCTTCTTGTAGTGGCAACCAGCACTCTAGTTGAAAGAAGAACTGCATACTGGATATTCAACAACTATTTGTTGAATTCCGAGCAGTTCATCAATGAATTCACTGAATTCTGGCACGATTGGCAAGAGAGGAAAGGTGACTTTCCTCTTCTTAGTCAATGGTGGGATGTTGGAAAGCTCCAAATTCGATCTTTTATCGAAGCGAATTTCAATCGAAGTGGGTATCAAGCTTCTAGCTTGTCGGCCGAAGTATCTCGGGTGGCAGCTCTTCTCCCAACTCAGCCGGAGTTGATTCTTTATTTTAACAGAATAAAGGAACGCTTGGCAACACAGACTTACAAGCACAGCTTGGAGTTTGTACTGCGCAGCCAATCACGCTGGCTGAGGGAAGGCGATTCTCCAACCGAGTACTTCTTTCAGGCAACTAGACGACGTACTGCTTCTTGTGAAGTCGAATCGATAGTTGATGAATCTGGACAAGTCCTCAACGGACAACAGCTATCAGAATTTATTCGAGACTATTACAGTAGTCTCTACTCTGAATCGACGTCGACAACATCCTCGACCACTCATGAATTTTTTGAGAATATTCCCACTTTCTCTGAAGACAGCAAGGAGCTCCTGGATACAGTAATCTCATTGGAGGATATGATCGCTGCGGCAAAGGATCTAAGGCGACACACTTCACCTGGTTATGACGGCTTGACTCCAGAATTCTTCATACGTTTCAGGGATTTATTAATTCCTGACCTTTTGGAAGTCTTCAATTCGGCGGTTGAGACACATTCAGACTTTCCTTCTAGTTGGAGGAGGTCTGTTATGCGATTGATTCCAAAGAAAGGAGATTTGCAGACGATGGGGAACTGGAGGCCAGTAACCCTATGCAATGTTGACTACAAAATCGTCTGCAAAGCATTAGGGGCGATACTCCGCTCAGTGATTGCTTTGGTAATACACACGGAACAGTCCTATTGTGTTCCTGGTCGTAGTATCTACGACAACATCGCGGTAGCCAAACATTTGTTTGCCTACCATGAACAGACAGGTACACAAATGGCCATGATTTCTCTTGACCAGCAAAAGGCTTTTGATAGCGTCTCGCACGAGTATCTCCTGACTGCTCTCGAGGCATTTGGGTTCCCGCCCAGGTGGCTCGATATCATCGGGAAACTGTATAGAGATTCAGCGATTTTGATTAAGCATCAAGGACAGGTTCTGGCTCCTATCTCGTTTCATCGAGGTATCAGACAGGGCTGTCCATTGTCAGGTATGCTTTATGATCTTCCGTTGGAGCCGCTACTGGTGAATCTTCGTCGAATGCTCGAAAAATATTCAGTGCATCTACCATATACCAATGTGAGGCCTCTTATGTTGGCATATGCGGATGACCTTTCTATTTTCGTGACAAGAGATGAAGCTTTTCCGGTCGCTCGTGCTGTTTTCGAACAGTACGAGCGTATAGCGGGCGCTAAAATCAACCTTAGCAAGAGTCAAGGCTTGTGGTGTGGAAGGTGGAGAGATCGTACAGATACTCCACTGAACATCCAATGGACTAATACTTGCCTGAAGTATTTAGGTGTGTATATCGGACGCGAGAGTAAATCAAATAATAGCCGCATCGCTCTTGAGAAACTCTCTAGAGCTGTAAACTCATGGCGTAGTCGACTGTTTCCACTATCCCTAATGGGAAGGTCAGTGGTGACAAACTGTTTGATTACCTCGTCCATCGTTCATCTGCTAAAGTCTGAGACGTTTTGGTGAAGGCTTCGTAGGTCTTCTTCAAGCAAAAGCGATAGACGCCTTTTGGTGCGGAAGACGATGGGTTGCTGAAAGCACGCTCTGTCTGCCAGTCCAGATAGGTGGATTAGGTCTCACTAACTTGGTTGTTAAATCAAGGTGTCTCCAAGTTCGTGCATTCCAACGAGTGTTTTGCCAGAGAGACACCTTAATTTCTCAACTGTGGGTGAATGTACTGGGAGGGATCGGCATAGGGGAGTATTACTACCTGCTCTCTGTTCGACCACCCTATCCTCGTGACTGGCCACAGGATCTAATCTCAACGATTCAGACCTGGGGCAGAATCAGGCCAGCATTTCACCTTAAGTGGAATGCTCTGCGGTACACGCAATTCGCGTCGATTCCAATCAGGTTTAATCCTGAATTAATAGATTCAGTGTTCAGTAATGCTCGAGGTTTTGAAGCTGACACGCATACACTGACAGTTCTCGGAGATATTATTGATATCTCTGGAAACTGTCGAATAAACACGAACACTCCACAACTACACGACCTGGCGGCTTCTGCGCGGGAGAGATTTCGCCAACTTGGGACCAGTGACCCTGGCACTAAGTTGGAAGATGCTTTCGTTCTGGACAGACCGCCTCACACACCTTTCAGCACACTTACAACACGTGTGCTCCGTGACGTGCTTATGTCAATAAGACCTCCGGAGTACACAGGATACAACGGATGGCGAACACACCTCGGGGTGAATATGGGCGTGATGGGAGGGATAACTTGCAGAGTAGTCTACAGTTATCCTTCTAGTTACAAAGATGCTGATGTAGCATTCAAATTGCTGCATCACAGTCTTATGCATCCTAATCAGTTGTCACATATCGACCGGCGGGTTCAGAGGATCTGCACAGTTTGTTCTGGTGAAGGCACCTTGTTTCACAGGTTCTTCACTTGTCCAGCTTTGCAGAGTCTGATGGAACTGGTGCGCGATATGTGTCAGTTGATCCACCCGAATTTCGGCATTACTAGGACATCGTTTCTATGGGGACCAAAGGTTTGTAGTCGGGTGAATTGTTTGATTAGCTTTGTGTTGACACTGGCCAAATCTACAATTCACTTGTACTACATGAGAGCCGGAGATGGGAATCAGAACACTGACCCACAACACCACGCACAAGCACTTAAGCGCCACTTCGTTGACAGATTGAAGAGACGTTTACGTCTTGAATATCTGGCAACGAACGCAGACACATTCAACTGCACATGGCAGCCACTATCGTCAGTGCAGGACGGCGCTCTTGTCTTTCGCTGGTGATATCAGGCCACAGCATTTGCAACACTAGTCCACGGGGCTTCTCCTCGCTTTGGAACCGTTGCAAGTGCTGTGGGAAGGATAAGCGCTCCGTTAGAGATGCTAAGCTGGGGGGATGATGAGGGCAGTTTGTAGAGGTCTATGATACTACAGGCTGCCCTCGCGGGACTCTATGACGGTGTCGGGTAAATTTTTCGTTCGTTCGGTTTCTAATTCGGTTTCGGTCTCGGTTCTAAACTACAAAATTTTTTGTTGAAAACTCGTTCGTTTAGGTACTTATTATTATTAGATTATTTTAGAAATTGGAACCTATTGGAATTGCCACTTACCCAATTGTCAAAATTGGGACGTAAATTTTTTGTTTTCCATTTTTTAGGCCTTTTTCAAAATTTTTGTACCCGTTTATATTGTCTCTTTTGAGAACATAGTATTATCTTTTTGTTCTTTTCGCTTCTAGTTTGTTTTTGATGTCCCTATTGACGGTTATTATGTAATTATTTCAGGTTAGCTAGTGTCTTTTTCGTCGTTTTTTGTTTTGTACTCCTTTTATAGCCTTTTGGCATTTTATGTTTAAGGAAAGTTGAAAAGAGCCAGAGCGCCATCAAATAAAGAGCTTATTTAAATAAAAACAAAAAATATTATTATTATTATTGTCGCAGAGACCGGACGCGTCAATTTAATCTCAGAAAATAATAAAGAATAGCAGCGGAAAAAAGTAGGAAAAAGGCCGTAAAAGTGCTCCAAAGTGACATTAAAGTTAACGCATTATAGGATATTGTGATAGTGTAAATAAAAACTATAAAAAATTGTTCAAAAATTCAAAAATTAAACTGTTTAAAAAAAAGTGGAAAGTGATTGACAGATTCAGATTTGGATTTTTAATTAATTTCGTTCGTTGCCATGACAACATGGCAACCGTGAAAAATTTTAAGTATATCTAAAATTATTTAAAAGGACAAAATTTATTAAAAATTTAGGAAATAAAATTCTTCTAAATTATAAAAAATTAATAAAATTTTAAAAAGTAAAGACAAAGCCACTTCTGCCGTGCTCGAAATGAGTACGAGCAGTAGTGATTCTGGGGGGATGGATGATCCCCTCAAGTCAAAAGGAAGGAGAAAAAGAGCATAAATGCGTCTTCTTCTTCAAAAACTAACCCCCAAGAGCCCACTGAAAAGGCTATTAAGGGCCCTAGTCAAGAGGCCATAGAAAAGAAGGCTGATCAAAGTTCCTTGGAGAAGATGGTAACGAGGGCAGCGGATGCTGTCCGCGAAGTACCTGGGACGTCAGGTGCTACAATGGCTGCTATCCTAGCAGCACCTCAAGCAAAAGGACAACATCCAAAATTATTGGAAGTTGTCAAATCGGCTTCGTCTACAGCGCCTAAGCCGTACGGAGTTATTTTAAGGCCACCACTGTCTTCAACGAAGTCAACAGGCCAAAGCAACAAGCCAACATCGCCAGTAGGACCACCAGCAGCACCACGATCCCCGGCGTTAGTTGCAGGGATTTCTTATGCACAGCAGGTAAGTGGCAGTTCCACTAAAGAGTCAGCCATAGAAATTTTAGGAAAGGGCATCACTCCTCGTCCAGCCCCATTGGACGCAGGTAAGCCTCGGCCTAAGACCGGTGCGGGTCTTCAGGCTTTTTTCGACGGGAGGTGGCAGGATGAGAGCTACGGTATGCAGCTCGAGCACATCCATAGATGTCCTCAGAGCGCATACCTGAAGGCGATCTTCCAGGTCATCTCTCGTGAGGAGCTATTCTCCATGGGAGTAATAGCTGGGGGAATGGTTGAGGTGTATACCACAACCCTCGGTAGTGCTACCAAGCTCATGCTTGCGGGCATCGATGTGGATGGTAGACACCTTGTGCCATTCCCACGAAGGTTGTCTTTTCACGGGTCCCAATGCGAGCCAGTCATGAAGACCTCCTGAATTTCCTAGGGAGATTTGGGAAGGTTCATGGCAGTGTTCGTGCTATTCCCATTAAAATTGGGGACGAGGGTCTTGGGCGGGGTATTTTCGGTACCAGCCGGGAAGCGTCCATCACTCTAAATAAGTGGTGCACGCTTCCAAGAGGTTTCTACCTGAGCATATCCGGCTCAAGACACTGGATTGATGTGAGCACCGAAGCGAAATGCCATGCTTGCCATTTAGTAGGGCATTTTATTGCTGACTGCCCCAAGAGAAGCGGGAAGAAGGCTGAACAGAAGGCTCCCTCGAAGGAAACCACTGCTACAGTAGTGGCTCCGGAAAAGGAACTTTCTGCCAGCACTCAACCTGCTATCTTGGAGCAGCCAGTGACTAAGGTGCCTGACATTGTCCCAGAGGCAAAAAACATTAAGGCTATAAACGGTGCCACATCGGCACGTGAAAGCATGGCTACTTCTGACGAGGAGTCGACTAGCCATGTAGTCAAAAAGAAGAGGACGAGGAGGAAGAAAGTCGACCGGGTGATGCTGCCTCCTCCAGAGCCAGCAAAGCCAGTCGCAGCCACCGGCCCCACTCGGAGGAGGACGATAGTGGTGCCCGCGGTTCGAAGGTTGTTGTGAGAGAGGCGGAAGCATCTCTCGAACAGCTTTCGGACTGCGAAATGACCGGCTTGGATGAGACTGGTCTCTCGAGCTTCAGTGGCTACGAGTCGTGTGGTAGCACCTTTTCGACTGGTAGCCACTTTGAAGCCTCGAAGGGTATGGAAACCCTTCCTAGGGAGAAGATCTCCAAGATTCTTGCCCGGCTCCTGTACAAGAAGAATTCAGGTAAAATCTGGAGTATTCTTGTGGAGGAGCTGAGGAGGCCGGCGGTGTTACTTCCCCAACTTCTACACCTACAAGAGGAGTGCAAGAAGAAGGGGAATTACAGCGGTGTATCTCGGTTAGATCGACTCCATAGGAGGGTGCAGGAGTTGATACAGGAGCATCGCTTGGTTGATTCTCCTAGTCAATAGACGTCGTACCATCATCGTTTCATCTTTTCATCTCTTTGAATGTGCAAGATAGCTTCTATCAACACCGGGGGTTTAAGTGCACATACAAGGTTACACAGCACTATCGAACATGTCAAAATGTTCGATATAGACATCGCGCTTCTACAAGAGACGAATTTTACACAAGACACATATACACAACTTGAGCGTTACGCTTATTTGCACACTGGCTATGCAATGTTTGCCACACCTGCGCCTCGCCGAGGCTCAGGAGTGGCAATCATTGTATCCAACAAATTTACACTATCGTCTCCTGTATATACAGATATCTTTCCAGGCTTCGCTTCTTCCTTGGACTTTGTCGTTCAAGACAAACACATCAAGGGAGTAAACGTGTACCTTCCTCATGACCAGGACATCACAAGACAAGTTCTTGATAGTGTTCAATCCTGTCTGGTGAATTTTAGTGGCGAAACTATCCTCGGAGGTGATTTCAACTGCACGCTAAATCCCTCAATGGATCGGCATTCCGGGGCTGAGTTCAACTCCGTCAATGCTACTCGGTTGAGGAATTTTGTCCGTGTTTTCAGACTCGTGGATATCTATCGTTGGATGCATCCTACGACTAGATCATACACGAGGGTCTCGCGAAATATCCATGGAAGTCTCGCAGGCTCCAGAATCGATAGACTTTACGTCTCACCTGGAATACTAGAACATTTCGTTGGTGTCACTCATGAAGTGTGTTCCGTTAGCGATCACCTTCTTGTACTGGCAACCAGCACTCTAGTTGAAAGAAGAACTGCATACTGGATATTCAACAACTATTTGTTGAATTCCGAGCAGTTCATCAATGAATTCACTGAATTGTGGCACGATTGGCAAAAGAGGAAAGGTGACTTTCCTCTTCTTAGTCAATGGTGGGATGTTGGAAAGCTCCAAATTCGATCTTTTATCGAAGCGAATTTCAATCGAAGTGGGTATCAAGCTTCTAGCTTGTCGGCCGAAGTATCTCGGGTGGCAGCTCTTCTCCCAACTCAGCCGGAGTTGATTCTTTATTTTAACAGAATAAAGGAACGCTTGGCAACACAAACTTACAAGCACAGCTTGGAGTTTGTGCTGCGCAGCCAATCACGCTGGCTGAGGGAAGGCGATTCTCCAACCGAGTACTTCTTTCAGGCAACTAGACGACGTACTGCTTCGTGTGAAGTCGAATCGATAGTTGATGAATCTGGACAAGACCTCAACGGACAACAGCTATCAGAATTTATTCGAGACTATTACAGTAGTCTCTACTCAGAATCGACGTCGACAGCATCCTCGACCACTCATGAATTTCTTGAAAATATTCCCATTTTCTCTGAAGACAGCAAGGAGATCCTGGATACAGTAATCTCATTGGAGGATATGGTCGCTGAGACAAAGGATCTAAGGCGACACACTTCACCTGGTTATGACGGCTTGACTCCAGAATTCTTCATACGTTTCAGGGATTTATTAATTTCTGACCTTTTGGAAGTCTTCAATTCGGCGGTTGAGACACATTCAGACTTTCCTTCTAGTTGGAGGAGGTCTGTTATGCGATTGATTCCAAAGAAAGGAGATTTGCAGAGGATGGGGAACTGGAGGCCAGTAACCCTATGCAATGTTGACTACAAAATCGTCTGCAAAGCATTAGGGGCGATACTCCGCTCAGTGATTGCTTCGGTAATACACCCGGAACAGTCCTATTGTGTTCCTGGTCGTAGCATCTACGACAACATCGCGGTAGCCAAACATTTGTTTGCCTACCATGAACAGACAGGTACACAAATGGCCATGATTTCTCTTGACCAGCAAAAGGCTTTTGATAGCGTCTCGCACGAGTATCTCCTGACTGCTCTCGAGGCATTTGGGTTCCCGCCCAGGTGGCTCGATATCATCGGGAAACTGTATAGAGATTCAGCGATTTTGATTAAGCATCAAGGGCAGGTTCTGGCTCCTATCTCGTTTCATCGAGGTATCAGACAGGGCTGTCCATTGTCAGGAATGCTTTATGATCTTTCGTTGGAGCCGCTACTGGTGAATCTTCGTCGAATGCTCGGACAATATTCAGTGCATCTACCATATACCAATATGAGGCCTCTTATGTTGGCATATGCGGATGACCTTTCTATTTTCGTGACAAGAGATGAAGCAAGAGTCAAGGCTTGTGGTGTGGAAGGTGGAGAGATCGTACAGATACTCCACTGAACATCCAATGGACTAATACTTGCCTGAAGTATTTAGGTGTGTATATCGGACGCGAGAGTAAATCAAATAATAGCCGCATCGCTCTTGAGAAACTCTCTAGAGCTGTTAACTCATGGCGTAGTCGACTGTTTCCACTATCCCTAATGGGAAGGTCAGTCGTGATAAACTATTTGATTACCTCGTCCATCGTTCATCTGCTAAAGTCTGAGACGTTTGATGAAGGCTTCGTAGGTCTTCTTCAAGCAAACGCGATAGACGCCTTTTGGTGCGGAAGACGATGGGTTGCTGAAAGCACGCTCTGTCTGCCAGTCAAGATAGATGGATTAGGTCTCACTAACTTGGTTGTGAAATCAAGGTGTCTCCAAGTGCGTGCATTCCAACGAGTGTTTTGCCAGAGCGACACCTTAATTTCTCAACTGTGGGTACTGGGAGGGATCGGCATAGGGGAGTATTACTACCTGCTCTCTGTTCGACCACCCCATCCTCGTGACTGGCCACAGGATCTAATCTCAACGATTCAGACCTGGGGCAGAATCAGGCCAGCATTTCACCTTAAGTGGAATGCTCTGCGGTACACGCAATTCGCGTCGATTCCAATCAGGTTTAATCCTGAATTAATAGATTCAGTGTTCAGTAATGCTCGAAGTTTTGAAGCTGACACGCATACACTGACAGTTCTCGGAGATATTATTGATATCTCTGGAAACTGTCGAATAAACACGAACACTCCACAACTACACGACCTGGCGGCTTCTGCGCGGGAGAGATTTCGCCAACTTGGGACCAGTGACCCTGGAACTAAGTTGGAAGATGCTTTCGTTCTGGACAGACCGCCTCACACACCTTTCAGCACACTTACAACACGTGTGCTCCGTGACGTGCTTATGTCAATAAGACCTCCGGAGTACACAGGATACAACAGATGGCGAACACACCTCGGGGTGAATATGGGCGTGGTGGGAGGGATAACTTGCAGAGTAGTCTACAGTTATCCTTCTAGTTACAAAGATGCTGATGTAGCATTCAAATTGCTGCATCACAGTCTTATGAATCCTAATCAGTTGTCACATATCGACCGGCGGGTTCAGAGGATCTGCACAGTTTGTTCTGGTGAAGGCACCTTGTTTCACAGGTTCTTCACTTGTCCAGCTTTGCAGAGTCTAATGGAACTGGTGCGCGATATGTGTCAATTGATCCACCCGAATTTCAGCATTACTAGGACATCGTTTCTATGGAGACCAAAGGTTTGTAGTCGGGTGAATTGTTTGATTAGCTTTGTGTTGACACTGGCCAAATCTACAATTCACTTGTACTACATGAGAGCCGGAGATGGGAATCAGAACACTGACCCACAACACCACGCACAAGCACTTAAGCGCCACTTCGTTGACAGATTGAAGAGACGTTTACGTCTTGAATATCTGGCAACGAACGCAGATACATTCAACTGCACATGGCAGCCACTATCTTCAGTGCAGGACGGCGCTCTTGTCTTTCGCTGGTGATATCAGGCCTCAGCATTTGCAACACTAGTTCACGGGGCTTCTCCTCGCTTTGGAACCATTGCAAGTGCTGTGGGAAGGATAATCGCTCCGTTAGAGATGCTAAGCTGGAGGGATGATGAGGGCAGTTTGTAGAGGTCTATGATACTACAGGCCGCCCTCGCGGGACTCTATAACGGTATCGGGTAAATTTTTCGTTCGTTCGGCTATTAAGTTTTTAATTCGGTTTCGGTTTCGGTGCTAAATTGCAAAATTTTTTGTTTAAATTCGCTCGTTTAGCAACATTTTTATTAGTTTATTTTGGAAATCTGGAACTCATTGGAACTGCCACTTACCTAATTGTCAAAATTGGGACTGGTTCAAAATTTTTTGGTTAAACTTTAGATTTTTTCAAAATTCTTGTGACCGTTTTTAGACTCTTTTGAGCATTTTGTCTTGTTTGTTTTCCTTTTTGTGTCATTGTTGTTGTTTATTAGTTGTTATAATTGTTTTAGATGTTATTATTTGTCCCTATTGACACTTTATACCATTTAGTTTAGCTCTTCTTTTTACACTTTGTAGAGCCTTTTGCCACTTAGTTTTAAGGATTTTGAAAAGAGCCAAAGAGCCACCAAATAAAGAGCCTATATATAAATAAAAAAAAAATTATTATTATTATCTTTCTTTCCTACTTTCTAGTTTTCGATCTTTATCTTTAAGTATTTGTTAATTACATATTTTCATATCTTTCTTACTGCGCTAACTTTTCTTTTCTATTTACTTGCGGTTTTTTTTTATTACATTATATACTTTTATTCATTTACTTCCAAAGAATAAATCGTCTAACCTATTCAGTCCAATCTTGATTACATATTTTTTTAATGATGTGAAAGGAAATTTTAATATAAGTAGGTATCATTTTTCATTTTATTTTTGCCATCTGGCTCCTTATGTATTTTTATTTTCATGAATTTCTTACCCTTTTGTTTTTTTTAATTTACCTTACCTTGTTGGTTTGGTCTGCTCTCCAATAAGACACGGATTAGAATATACTTAGACCTCATTGCATCTCCTTTCTTGACCTCTAAGTTTGTAAAACTCTGTAATTGAAATTTAAAGTTTAAATAATCCGCCCCTCAAAACTCTTCCAAAATTTGAAGGCCCCTGCGTACCTCGACCTAGCGACACATTTCTCGGACACCTACAAACACTTACCTCAGAAGGTGCCATTGAACTAGCGGTAGAAGTAGAATTTGCAACATAAATGGAGTTTCGATCACATACTTTCTTTCTGCCTTGATCTAACTCTGTCATATCCGCCTTACTACTACATCCCTGAAATTTTGACTTACCTGTTTGCAGAATCCCCTGGGCTTTCCGTAGTTGTGGATAAAAATTATTCCTACCCTCATAGTGCCATGCAGATCACTCAGAATACTTACGAAATCCGTGTTGTTCACACGAAGAAATCGCGGCTTTTACAGGATAAGCTCTAATATTAGTGATTCTTACCAATGTATGTCCATCATCCAGCCTATTTCTACTGTGGCCATTATATTTATATAGCCTCCTCCTCTCATTAAATTCTTTGCTTCTAATATCAATCCTCACATTTTCGTGAGCTGTAGTCAAGGTTTTCTCCCATGTTGGCATCGTAATTGGATCATCTAATGTAGGTACACTTTTCACTCCGTGTCGTGAAATTTTGTCAACATTATGTGCTTGTTTTTCCCATTTGGAGTATTGATCACTAGCGCCTGATGTGATGATTTCTGGCGTGTTGATTTTAATATCTGCTATTCTGGTCTGATACGGTCTTTCTTGACTGATATTTTGCCAAGCTGTAGATTCCACTTGTGCACAAGCTGCGACATTTCCACAAGTGGTATTTTCTTCCTTACTATTGCCGGTGCCTTGTATCCACAGTTTCATGTTTACGCAGTCAACAATAGCTCTGTTGTTGAGAAAATCCATTCCCGGTATACCGTCGGCTGGAATTGAGTCCGTATCATTAATGGCATTAAATTTGCAAGTATGCTGACTGTTGTCTATCTGCAACTTCGCCTCACAGGTGCCTATGGAGCTCCTAGTGGCTCCGGACTGTTCGGATCCACTAGGAGCTCCAATTTGAATTTTTTGATATGTTTGTTGGGCGTAGTCCTTTTCATCTTATAACTTTAATTATGCTACATGACGATCCAGTATCTATTAAAAGCCTTAACTTACTTTGTAATGCTATATCCGATAGAACCGTGATGATAAACTTATTCTGGGAATGTATTTTTTCACTGGCCTTTTCTGCTAAGTATTTCTTCAAGCAGTTCGCTGTATAGTGATCCCGTGTTCGGCAAAATTGGCAGTAAAGCTCCTCCCCTCCTGAATGGATTTTTCCAACAACGCCTTCTTTAATGTCTGCAACTCTGACGACATGATGTATTCGGCAATTGGACGTTTCATGCCCATAATGCTGGCATTCTACACAGAAGGGTAGCTTGTGACACTCTCTCGCGTAATGTCATTGCTGGCCGCACTTGAAGCAATGGCTGAGTCTGCGTCCATACGCGTTTCTAGGATATCCTCTGTATGATTCTGTGTGAATTGGCTTGAACGAAGAGAAAGGGTTTTGGTGAGGTGCAAGTACATCTCCGTCAAAGTAGTTGCTGTTCCCTCCTTCCTGTGAAAAACCTTTATTGCTTGGTACCCTGAGCTGAAGTCTTATCGCATCCTTTTCGTAGAATTCAGCTTCTGCTCGCACCGCCTTCAAGGAGTCAAACTTTTGTCCTGTAAGGTGCGTACGCATAGCCTGATTCCATACTCCAGCTTTAAATGTTGCTATCGCATCTGCTTCCAACTCCGCCAGTAATCCTCCATCTTTACCTGGGTACTTTGCAGAAACAACACTTTTAATCTGATCCAACAGTTCCTTCATTTTGTCCGCAAACTCTCGGATCCCTTCTTCTGGCCTTTGTCGACATGCTAACAGCTCTGTCCGTAGCTCACTGAACGATATCCGTGGCATATAAGCGGCTTTGATTGACTTTTGTAATGCTTCCAAGTCCTTTGGCTCTTCAGAGCTTATCATCTAGTAGGCATCGTCTGTCAGTCGATATTTCACACACTTCATAAGATGCCTTGCTCTGCGGTTTCCAGCCGGTCGTATAGATCTTTACAACAACTCAGAAAACGATGTACTTCCTTCGCTAGTTTTGGAGACCTTTCTCCGGAAAACGTCGGCACGTATTTAGACACTTTGTCCATGATTCTTTCATATATGTCAGCCATGTTCTTTTGTTGTCTATAAGCGTTGCAATGACCCCTTTTAATCTCACTTTCAGCTACACTTTCTTCTCACTACTTGTAGATACATATATAACTCCCAACCCAACCCAATTCACCAAATTTCCGCAAAAAATGGTGCACTTTGTGACATTAATACTCTTAATTAATACTTCAATCACTAACGTTGCAGACGACTTGACTTTTTGGAAGCTTTTCTACAGAGATTCTTCTTACTATTTGATCTTGGGAATCATCCAGTTTACACGACTCTTAGTACCCGGATGGCCGTAGTTACGATCAACGCCTCCACGAAAACGTGACGTTGAAAACTTAATTGTCCACGGAGAGAAAAAACCAGTCTTAAAATTTGAAATTATTAACTTTTTATACTATAACATCACACCTGAATTTCACGATCATACGCCTTTCACTAACTCACGCACTTTTCTCTTTATCTTAACATACTGATAATAATACTTTTATTTTCGTGCAATATATATATACATATGTATATAAAAAAAACTATTACTACCTGAAAATAAGAGAGAATTAGACCACTTAAAACTTAGCAAAGAGAATAATCTCACCCAACAAAACAATCACAACTATATCCTTATTTCTAAGATACACAATTTCAAATTTCTTCTGTAAAAAAAACCAAAATACAGTGAGCTCAAATGACCCAAAATTTTGAAGTATTAATTTTAACTCTAAGCATTCACTCATAAACCCAATAGGAATAATACAATTAAAAAAAATAGTAATACCAACGTTAACTCAAAAAACAATTTCGTATATAAAAAATAATTTCACTTCATTGTACGAAATATATAAAAAAAACTCACTTCAACTTTTACCGGCTGCGCCAAAATGTCGTATCCCTTAGCAATAAAAACACTCCGTTTTCAACAAATGCACTACTTTTATTTTATTTACAGATCTTACTAACTTAATCTTAACTTTTAACTTAATCTAACTTTTACCGCCGACCCAACGCTGTTTAATTGTAACCCGAACTGACCACACCAATTCAGTTGCGCACCTCGAAGACTTGCACACGGAAATCGGAAGTAGAACCATGACCCTCAATATAATGTAATTATGATGCGGTAATATTCTACAACCGATGACGAAAACTACTGGCCAATGTCACCGATAGCAAGCAGCTGTGCTGTTGTAAACAAAACGGGCAATGACCGTGCTCTATGCGAAGTAGCATGTTTAGTCACTGCCGCTGTAATGTAAACAATCATCACATTATTTAGCAATAAGCGGACACCTTACTGTGCGAAGTAATGTGTTCCGCTATTGCTTGCTACTTTACTACCGGTACACCTGCCATGCTCTTGCTTCCGTGTACCAGCAGACTGGGCCACAACACTGCAATTATGATCAATAAATATGATTATTGCTTCAGTTATTGCAATTCTGGCAATAACTGCCCCTTTTAGAATTATTAGACACATTATTTAGTATGTAAGAAAATTGTATAATAACCAGTGCCTGATGAATAAGTATTAGAATAAATTCGACTATCGAAAGGTGTCTTTTACTTCTCATAATAAAATCGGCATTCTCTGCCATCCTACTGTAACAGCGGCATACTCTGCCTCAGAACATAATAAACATCTGCATACTCTGCCATCCCATCTCTAAAGCGGCATATTCTGTCTTAATAAAAACACAGCGGCTTCTCGAGCCATCAAATGTAAGTTCGGCAGCCCTCTGCCTATTTTTAAATTCAAATTAAAGTTTGTTTACTATATTTAATTAATCATGGAGAGCATGTCACGACTCCCTGAAACAAACTTTACAATAGCGATAACTAAAACTAAATTCATAACATAAAAATAAAAAGCATGTGGTAAATGTATAGAAAATACACACGGGGTATAGGCAGCCCCAATAAGGACTAATAATTACAGTGTCGTAATAAACGAACGCATTTTCGACGGATGTGCTAAAATGATAAAAAGAATTCGAAAAAAAGAAAGGCAGAAGTGAGAAAAACAAAACGTTTTTCCGGTAGATCCCTGATAGAGTGGAGAGGCATATAAGAATGAAAAGTTTAAGTTTAAAAAGAACAGTTTGAAGTAAGAGACAATAAAAGACAAAGTCAAAAAGTAAACGATCTGGAGGAGCAAATTAAAATATATATAAAAGTCTTTTCCTGAAGTGCTGGAAACTGCAGAAGATAAAGAAAGTTGCTCTTGATTTAGAATTTTGGATTAGCGGGGCACGAGGTTAATCGGCCAAAGTTTAGGGCAGAGGGCAAGTTATGTATTTTTTTCCTTTTTATTTGTTTTACGTAAAATAGTATTTTGTACGTTCAAAGTCGTTGCTTGGTTGACTGGCATCGCAAAGTTGGCCCCCTTTCTTTTGTGAGAGATTTTATATAATACATATAGATATTACCTTTTTTTTATATATGAATAAATTGTGAAATTGAGCACGTATTAGTCTATTCTTCTACAAGATCGATTTCGTGGTTTATCCGCCCATAGGGAAAAATCACGTGCCGCCACAACCTTCTATATATTAAAAGCCGTGAAGTGGAGAGAGTCACACACACACATTGAAGGGGACATGTAGTGCTGTCTGCCGGTACATGTGGTGCTTTTGATAGGTAGAGTTTTTTCGCAAGGGATATTTATAGGTCAACGAAAAAAAAAATAAATTATTGTCTTAACTTTTTTATTGACTTATTATTTTTGTTTGAGTTTTCAAATGAAAAAGATTTAATAAATAACGTTTAATCGTATGATTTTTTGGAAACAAGCTGGTCGACGAAACATGTGGTGAATATCAGAATCGGAGCCAAAATATTTAAGTGAAATTAAAGGCGTCCTTTTGAAAAAATAATTTTATTACACAGATGCATATAAAAATCAAATATAATTCAAAGTAAAAAACCGATTTTTTTTATTTTATTTACTTACATAATATTCAAGAACAAAATTCATATCAAGTTTTAAAAATATTTTATGAATAAAAAAGTCTATAATTCAACAAAAATTTAACATAAAATATGGCTCCATAAACACATAACAAACAATATAATTCAAAATATGTAAAATAAAATGAAAGATACCTACTTATAATTTAAATAGGTAATTTATATAAAAAAATATTAAATGTATTCCTTCGATTATTATTTTATCACAGTCTTCCAGTCCAGAGGTTTGGTAATAAGTTTTTTAGTCCAAGTAGTGATGCTTGACAATCTCGCATAAAAGGGCCATGAAAAAATATATAATATGATTAGAATTAGGAATCAAAATAATGGGTATTTTTGTTTATGAAAGAATTGGAGAAAAATAAAGAAACGGAATTAGCAACTATTTGATGCACATATGAATCATGAGGAAAAGCAGTGTCAAAATAAGTGACGGTATAATTCCATAGGTTTCCATGACAAAAAAGATAGTAAAACGTAAGCAAAATATCATGGATACCCTCGATAACATCAGGCACTGCAAACTTAATAAACGCATATATCGATTGGGCATAACACCCCTTAAGTAAATGCGAGGTCATTGCACAACATAGATTGAACACTTTTGATTTATACTTTCTAAAGCCTGTCCACTTCAAGGAAATTTCATCCAAAAATATATTTTTCTTCTTAGAACGAGTTGGATTATTGGATGAACTATAAGGAAAGAAGTGCATAATAAGCCAAAGCTAGAACCTAAAATCTTAAACTTAATCATTGTTACGCAAAACCGTCAATTTCCTACTGCATGCAGCTCTCGCAATCCCATCTTTCTCTTGCTTGACAAAATTGTTTAATATAATATTAGCAAGTCGAACACAAATACTGCTGTAGATTTCATTACTAGTTAAACCGCATTGGCAACTATGTTTTAAGTTTACTTGTATGCTATTCCTTATAGCGCTTTCCATAGCAAGATAACAAAGTAGACCTTTCTGGTTCTTTTTGGAAAGAAATTCTTTCTTTAATTCTACTTTCCGTAATATTTCTTGAAATATGGCCAGCATATGAAACAAAAAATATCCAACTTCTTCCGACGGAAGGGATAACCCTCCTTTTTGCAAGTTATTGAAGTACTCGTATTTGGAGTCTGTACCATTTTCCTTTACTATCAATAATTTGCAGTCTTCGCAGGTAATTTTTGAAGCCACGGCATGCGAGGCATATCCAGAAGTTTAAAAATTAGCAGCTAAATCTATTTGAACATCTTCAATAGAAGACGAATTGAAAATTTGTTCAAAGTGCTGCGGATCAAACGGTTCATGTAAACTATTTTCGGAGTTATCTTGGATCAGTTTCCCGTAATTTTTTCTACCATGTGCGAAAATATTATGGACTTTTATTTTCTTTTCTGATTCAACTACTTCAGAATAGGATACTCTATAGCTGCATCCTGCTAAAGAACGATACAGACCAAATCTTTTCTCCAAATCATCAGTTTGTAATTTTCCCGTGAGTACATACTTTACAGTGGATATATCTAATCCTAAGCTGATGACTTCAATAATGGTTTTACTTGTAAAAATTAAAGCCTTATAAGTATCCTTGCTAAGAGTACCATTATTATTTTCGGTCTGGTTCCAATCATCAAGCCATACAATAAAATCCTTCAGGAACTGGATTCTGTGGTCACATTTGTTCTCAAATGGGACCGCCCAATCATTCCTCTTGATGATTCCTTTTCTTGTGCTTTTTATATTAACCACATCCCACCATTTATGTATTATATCGCAAAAGTCGGCAGTATCCTTCATGCCATCACGTTCTTTTAACGCTTCAATAGTAGAGTCATGGAATACGTTAACAACAAGACCCACGTTTTGCCTTTCAAACGTATTAGGAAAGAGTGTTTTTTTAGTAAGCTTATAAGCTTTTTTTATTTGGAGATGGTTCTCGCACTCAAATAAAACCTGAAGGTCCTCGAAACTAGATTTCTTTATTCCCTAAGTATGAAAATCTGGGTACACAAAAGTTTGTCTTAAGTTATTAAGATTTATCCAGTTATTTCGAATGTTTTTGAATAAGTGTACAGTGTCAAACTGTAAGTAAATTAAATCTGAAGGATAGTCCGGATTAGGAAAGCTATTCAAATCAAGTTGATTAAAAAGGCAGAACATGGCTTGATTTATTCTGCTGTTATCAGTAATAATAACTACGACTTTAAAACCGATTTTTTGAATAAACGAAAGAACCTCATTAGTTAATTCAAAAAAATATCCGGATGTTGGCTTAGAAACTGGAACTAATCTGACTATATCTTTGTAAGATCCAAAAATGGACTTAATCATAAAAGCCATAATGGTACTTGCGGGCTTGAGCGAGGAGTTATCTGCTACTCCTATGATATTATTTGATTTATATTCCAAATTCGGATTTATATAAACTTCATCAATTAGCAACGCGACGAACTTTTCTTTATCACCCAATCCTTTAAAATGTGAACTAGTAGTTTTCGTCATTACTTGGATTTTTATGATTTGGTGAAATGTGCATTGCGGATGAAATGCTTTGAAGATGTCGCTTGGAAGGTAATATTAAGAAACGTTTTAATATTTCGTATGTCGAAGCAAAATGCGAATAAATAAGAAAAGCCAAAATTATAATGGATGAATCGTACCGTGGTTGCTTAGATTTCTGAAGCTGAATTTGGTTGATTACAATTTGTAGCAATCCAGGATAATAAGTTTCCTCATCACATTCATCTGCATACTTTAAATATTTTATAGCCTTGTCAAGATAAAAAGATCTGCTCTCAATATCTTGAAAACGCTCAGATTTATAATGAACTAATAAATTCGACAATTGAGACCATAAAGTAATATTACCATGTTTGGGTACAATCCACTCTAAGCTTTTATTCGATACTAAGATTTTTTTTAACAACCGTAACAGACATATCTTTTACTATAGTTACCCTTACAGAGAAAGTACATCCAAATTACTCATTTTCCTCTAGCATAAGAAAAGCTATAGAGTTTTCGAATTCTTTCACTGAGAAACCATCCGTATTGAATTTTTTTTCGAAATCGCGCTTAAAACACTCAATGTGGGGTATATGGTCAGATTGAAGAAACTCTTCATTACTATCGTCGGCCCATTTAAGGTATTTCTCCCTGCGAAGTTCTGGACATTGTCTTTGTGGAATGGGATCTGAAGTTAAATAGTGAGATAAGTTCGGGAAAATTGAAGGAACTGCATGTTTTTTTTTAAAATTGGTCTTTTGCATTTGATTTTAGCAGTGAAATCAATGAAATCGGACTCACTAAAATGGTGATAACATACAGAAGAATATAAAGATGGTTGCCAATGTTTTCTGTGAATTGCTTGTATCTAAGCAGATTTCAGGGTTTCGTTACGTGGAAATTGAAACGTTGGAATTGGTTTTGCATTGACATCCTTTAAAGTCGATCGGTGATTTGATTTGCAGCCCGGCACAACACAATTACGTGGCATGGTGCATAAAACAAAAATGTATTTATATGTTAAATTACATAAGATAAAATATATTATATATTCAACAGAATATAAAATAATATATAAAATATATGAGTATATTTAATGAAAGCAATAATAAAAATATAAGATACTCACACTTTTAAAATATCCTCGCCAAAATGTTTAATTTCAAATAAAAAAAGTACTCCATTTCTTGTCAACTGATTTTTTCCTTGGTCTCTTGTGGGTAAAAAAATTGTTTATTAAAATTTGAAGTAGTGAGTTACACGAGATTTTGAATGAACAATGATCTGGGAATTCGATTGAACAAATATATTAAACGTAATCACTTCGTGCAATGGCAATTCATATTAAATCAGCAGTTTGAGACAATTAACACTTCACTATAAAACTATCACTCTAAATACGCGTATCCAGGAATTTATGTCACGCGCGGAAGGTATTAAAATATGTACATACATATATAACTATAACCGGGATTCACTCCAAACTTGTAAAAGTTCATTCAAAACCTTAACTAGGTATTTTTAAACAAAACAATTAAATAACATCACTTGCCTTTTTTAATTCCTTTTCCAAATGCGCGTCCTCCATCTATAAAGAATATAGCACTACTGAACTTGAATTAAGTAAATAATCGTCAGAGAGTATGGAGGGAAAACAGCACTACTTCACACATACGCAAAATTTCACTTCACGGCTTGTAATATATAGAAGGTTGTGGTGGCGCCCAACATTTGCATGTGTGTTATATCAATACATATTTCTTTTTGTTTCTAACGGATCACCCCGTCCCCTTAGCGAGCCCTTGCGTATCACAGAGTACGTAACAAATTACACAAATGGAAGTCGTACATTCGGTCCAACGTAAGAATTATAATCTTCTCAGGGATAAAAGTGTTGATGAAGCATTTTTATCACTGTGTGAAAGTACTCGGGCAACGAAGTTGGCAAAGCTCGAGGAGTTTGGTACTAAAGTCTAGGCGGTGCGGATGAAAAACTGTTGTAGTAATTCAGTCGTGTTTATTTGAAGAAAAAGTAAAAAAAAGGAGATATAGAAAATTAGAAAGTGTTGTAAAGAAGAAGGAAACTCTTTACATATTAATTAAATAGAAAAAAAGTTAGTTGGAAAGTGTTGTGATGTTCAGTCAGCCGTGTGTTTAATTAGGAACCTAAAAAGTTCTAAAGGAATAGAAATCAAAATATAATGGCAATTGAAATAGATATATGCCAGGCTAGTGATAAGTTTGGCAATTAATATCTTCCACGAGGAAACACTGTTCCAGTCAGCAACTAACATGAAATAAATAGAAAAGGATATAAAATTAATATAAGTACCTAAAACGATTGCAATATATTAAAATAATAACAGAACTGCACAAACTAGAAGCATTTTTACACAAATTAAGGCGCAACAAAACCAACAACAGCACGTAGTAAACCAAAATGAATAAAAACTCGGTAACTGCATATCAATTCTTTGGAAATTTTTGTTGAAAAAAACATTCACAAAATACAAGGAATGTAAAAGAATAAAGTTGAAATTGTTTTACACGTTAAAAAAGCGTAAATTAACCCAAATGTTTCCGGCGTAGCTTTAACTTTAAATTAACGCTTGAAATTCACTGGTATCCACGATCCATCGCCGCAAATAGCTACCGAGGGATGTCCCACGAAGATTACTTGAGAAAAACCTGAAAATAAAAACTAAAAAACACTTGAAAATTCAGGTGAATTCAACTGGGCGCTTTTGATGAAATTAATCGTTCGGCAATTAATTCAACGATTAATTAAATATATTAAAAAGCCTTCATTTTATTTAACGTCAATGAGCGGGAAAGAGAAGAAAACTTGGAAGCGAGAAAGATCAAATCGCAGAAATCAAATGAGAAATTCAGAATCCGCACGCAATTATTACTGCCACACAGGTAATTTATAGGAGAAAACGAATTATGCATTTAATATTTAATAAATTATATTTCTGAATGAAAGAAATAAACAACGAAGTCGTAATAAAGGTGGATCAAGCTCCTAAACCACGTTTATATGGATATAAATTTAAATAAATAAATAAAATCGAATTATGATTATGGATGCTACATTTTTATTAGTCACCTCGTGAGTAAGAATATACAGCCATTTTCAATATTACCCACATGAGGGCTATAAAAAGGACGTGCACAGATCAATTTTACTCTCTTTTTTTTTGGGAAAATGGTATAAAATAGATACAATGAAGAAAAATATTTAATTCATAAATTATCATATAAGCTAATCATGCTTAAAAACAAGACTAGCTTATCTATTCAATCAAGGAAGAAAATTGCGTCAGAAATTTTCGTCACATTCCATAAATTACAACAAAATTATTCCCATGGCAAATTTTGCCACTTTAAAAAATACAGTAAAAGGCATATTACATTTTATCAAGCCACCGTTCATCGGAAAATATTCTGGAGTTGTTTAATAAAGGCCAGAATAAATGAAAATTTTTCTCAGGGTAGAAATGCAGCTATGCATTTTCTATCCTGAATAACGGCTCTTGATCGCGATGAAAGTGATAAAGAGCGCAGTCCAGTTTTACAACGAAACAGAGTTAGAATTTAAACTTGGTTCAGTTTCGGTGGAAAATTTTTGAAAATCGAAAAAAAAAGAAGTATATTAGAGTTGATTTGAAAAAGGTCGAGTCGAATTGAAAACTTGGTGACGGGTCGGTTTTGGTTTCGAAGAAAAGCAATTAAAGAGAAAGATTAGTAGCACGAATTACTATTAAGGTTCGGAGACGGAGTGAAAAAAAGTTCAAACTAACCAGTGGTGATAAGAAATAAGATTAATGTTCGGAGATAATAAAGAATTAGCATAAACTGTTGTACAAAAAAAAAAGAGAAAAGTGGTGAATAAAGCAAGTGTAAGAGGCGGCCGACAAACCATTGTTTTCATGTAGTAGGTAGAGTGAGTACCCTTACGGAAGAGAATAAATATATAAAAACAAATATATGCAACAAATTGGTGCAGCTGCTAGGATAGAGCAAGCCTACTTTACACAAGATGAAGCCACCCCTTATCAAAGCACCCAAGTGCCAACGTGCGAAAATAACGGGCTTCATCCTAGCCCAGGAAAACTAGACGTCCAGACTAAGACGAGAATTCTAACCCGACACCTGAAGGAAGATCAGATGCACTCCAATCTGCGATCCGGAGCTGAAAGGGACTTCGAAGTAGGCAACGCGCTCCCGTTTCAGCTTTTATCCAGGGGAATTTAAGAAGGCCAAGGGTCCCCCGTCAGTACTGAAAAATTTCAGTAGAAATAAATCAGCGATCCTGAATTGGGAGAGACCTCGAAAAAGGCACTAAGCCCCCCTCCCAATTTGCACAAGGGAAATAAGACGGCAGGAGCCCCCCAGCAGCAAACTCGACGCACGGTGTTAATTGAGCGAGGAAAGCTCCCACCAAGAAACACCGGCGAAAATCCAGCTTCAATCAACTCTACAACAATCTTGCTCTCCGGGCGATGCACAGGAAGTTCCGCCCTGGTACGAAGGAGTCAACGCGGGAGAAACATCCACAACAGAGGCTGTAGTGCAAACATCCCCAACAGGCTCAACTCTAGCAGTTAGGCTTAGGAGCGGGACAAACCTTAGAGGTCCCCACCAAGTAAGGAATACATTAAATTTAGAATTGTATTTAAAGAATTTGGAAGAGAAAGTGCGAAACTCCCCCGAACTCTCTGTAAATCAGTAAATCAGCAAATCGAAAAGTCTATAAATGAAAGGTTGGAAACAATCGGAAAATTTAAAATGAACACACAGAAGTTCAAAAAGAACTTAAAGGAGTTTGGAGAATTTTCGCACTTTCTCGGGGTAAATATCATCCAAAATAATAGTGCTAGCTTAAGAGAAAGTACCATCGAAGACAGTGCCAGTGATTCCACCGCGAGTGAGATCCTTTTAAATTGGCTGGGCGACTCCCTTCTGGGAACCAGCATAGAAGGAACTAGCTCCCCAATAGTGCCAAAATCCTAAAACCTCAATCCAAATATGGCAGATTACGCTAAAATAGCAAAGCTAACTGCCCAGGTAGTCCCCCTATTTCCGGAAGAACAGCACCCATAATTGAGCCTTGCTTGAGCTCAAAGCCAACCGAGGATGCTGCAGGTATTAATACAGTGCAGATTGGTGGATGAACTATCAACAATTTTACAAATCGATCCCACCAGACTGCAAGGCGAAGCTTACCAGCATTTTGCCTCAAATATGCCAACTACTTTTAAAGAGGTAGAAGAACGGACATACCTGCCTAGAGAAATTTACCAGGAGCTGGTAAATAAATTAATTACCACAAGGACGTATCCTTTGCAAAATCTCACAGCCCCCACTGCACGAGTAAAACAAATGCTGGCAGTCTGTAATGAAGCAGCAGAGTCCAAATACGGTGCCACAGCAGCACCAGCTGTAAAAACGCAATTGGAAGATTTTGCTAAAAACGCACTAAAAACAGGAGTCAATAAACATTTTATGTGTCAGCACCTGTTGACAATGACCGACGGCACTGTGGATGACCTCGTACAAAGAGCACTTGACGTGGAGCGTCTCCAGCAAAGTGCTCTATTCCTGCAAGCTCCAGGACAATTCCAAACTAATATGGTGCAGAATACATTGCCAAATTCTGCTAGTGCGTGCGCACCAAATAACGCACAACTAAATCAAAGCAGTACTCTACCAAATCACAGCGTATTTAATCCTGACATAATGCCATTCGCTCAGGTTCCCCAGACCCGGCTAAACACAAATAGTCAGCAGCAGCCGCAGTTTACACAGGCAAACACACCACCATACATCAAACAGGAGCCAAGATCTGCAAATAGAAATTATAATGTAAACAATAAAAATAAATATGAGAATAATATAAATTGTAGTTTTTGTAATCTAAGAGGCCAAACATATGCTGATTGCCTCAAAAAGAAAAATACGCCTTATTGTGTGAACTGCAAGATGTATAACCATGACATACGTGACAGCAGAAGAAACAACAACAGTTTTCAAAACAAGAACGGAGAAGCACCAAATCAACGTCCTAGAGAGCCGAATGATCGCAGTAACAACTCCAGAGTATATAATGTGCGCAAAAAAAGCGAATTTTGTGGCCGTACTGGTTATGCAGTAAATAACTGCCAACAACAGCGTAAATGGGAAGTCCGGAGTCAGGCAAGCGACGTAAAGTCGACCCAAAACTCAATGGCTCAACTTTAAAAACCCATCTAATAAAATAGGGTCCTACCAGCAGCACGATTCCAGTGTCGCTACAGTAAAACTGACTTTGGACATAGGCTTGAACGGCCAAACTAAACTCGTAATAGACACAGGCGCTGAGGATTGCATAATAAAGAAAAGGTCAATTAAAGACCAAAAACAATTAACCACAATGAGGCATGCACACTTCAGACCCCATTTGGTACCGGAAAGACCCAGGGAAATTGCCAGGGAAACTGCGTTTTTAAAACAAAATTCCCTGCAAGTTTCAAGTCGGAAAGAACTTGCCTAGCCTTTCCGATGATTGACTTCTAGGAAATGATTTCCTAGCTACCTACTGCAACGTTGAAGGTCCTGATAAGTCACTAAGGCTTCGGCGCACGGAAACTAATCCTGATGAATTTGATTTGCCATTAGAGTTTGAAACGGACAAACTCTTTTCTGAAAAATCAGTCGAAGTAAGAACACATGCAGAAGTGGTAGAGACTAACCAGGCTGAACTATCCACCTTCAGTGTCTTCAAGGCTTCTCAAACGAGGAAAGTTAGCTGCCAAGCTCCAAGAGAGCTCACGGAATGTGAAATGAGCTATCTGGGCGAACAAGAGTCCGTCGAAGTCACGCAGCAATTGGTTACCTTTAAGGAACCAATCTGCATACCTGCACACGCGATGGAGTCTTCTTGGCGAACAGTTTGTTGCCATCTGAAGAAGAATTAGTGCTGCTTAGCATTCTCAACGCTAACAGTCATCAAGAAGTAACAGACATTTTAAAATTACAACAGTACCCAATAAACGACTACACCATAGTCCCATTAACGCGCACAAAGGAACACAAAAATACGCACATTCCTATATTGAACACAAAAGAAATATCCAAGTTAAAAACAGACGGAACCGAAAGTCCGAAGCCAGCGTAAAAGGTGCATATAGCTCTACCCTCCAAATTTTCTAGGCACAGAAATTTTTTAAATAAACAAAACCATATAAGAACAGTAGCGAGTCGCTAAAGCCTATATTAAAGGTGCATATTACTCCACCGTCTCCCAATTTTAAAAGTTCTACATGGTCAAAGCAAAACAGCATCGACGCGCATGAGTACCTCACACAACATAAGGCAAAGACGACACAGGTGTACTAACCTCACACGTCGACAAAGCAGGAAGCACTTACCCTGAATCATTGTAAGTACCACGAAATAAAGCCTCAAAATGAATCAAATAAACCCCATCTACTTACAGGAAATAAATTTAAAAGGAAGAATAAATTAGCCGAAGGTTCAGCTGAAAAAACAGCAACCCTACAACATGTACGCTTTTATACCCGGATTATGAGACTCCGGACGGCCCAAAACAATACCCGCGCATTTCTAGGGTAGACAAAGAACTCAGGCTAGACCCTAATTTAACCGCGGAAGAAAGAATTGCGATATCAGAACTCTGAGAAGAGTATAACGATATCTTCTTCCTAAAAGATGACAAGCTCACTTATACAAATGTGATAACGTATAATATTCCAATGGTGCAAGATCAAGCACCAATCAATCAAAAAATGTACCGCTTACCTGAAACACAGCGGCAAGTAATTAATTAGCAGTGAAAAGAAATGCTAGACAGCTGGATAGTCCAGTCTAGTAAAAGCCATTGGAATTCACCTCTACTGGTTGTCCCCAAGAAATCGGGGCATGACGGTGAAAAAAGGTGGCGTGTCGTTGTCAATTTTCGTACATTAAACGAAAAGACAATTGGGGACGCATTTCCGCTACCCCTAATCGAGGATATTCTTGACCATCTAGGTTACGCAAGGTATTTCACTACCCTAGATTTGGCCAACGGCTATCACCAAGTCCTCGCCGACAAAAAAGTCGACATAAAACTGCTTTCAGCACAAGTTATGGGCACTACTAGTTCAAGCGTATGCCATTCGGGCTCAAAGGAGCCCCCGCCTTAATTTCATCGCCTAGTGAATTTCATTTTAACAGGCCTGCAAAGCCTCGAAAGTTTTGTCTACCTAGATGACATTGTCATCTATGGTAAACATTTAAATAACCACAACGAAAACTTGAGGAAGGTCTTCGACAAGTTGAGAGATATCAACTTGAAACTGCAGCCAGAAAAGTGCCAGTTTCTAAGAAGAGAAATTATTTACCTAGGACACATATGTTCTAGCGAAGGAGCCCTACCAGATCCAAGTCAGACGGCCTGCGTCCAAATACATCATGTTCCACGAAGAGTAAGGCAAGTCCAATCGTTTTTGGGACTTGCCAATTATTATAGAAAATTTATTCCAGACTTCTCCAAAATTGTACGTCCAATCACCAATTTACTCCGAAAGGATGTAAAATTTACTTGGAAAGAGAAATGCCAAGAAGAATTTCAAGGCATGAAGTAAGCTTTAATTTCTCCACCTCATCTAATTTATCCCGATTTTTCGAAATCATTTAATCTAACCACGGATGCAAGTAACGTGGCTCTAGGAGCTGTCCGTTCTCAATGAAAAGTCGGAAAGGACCAGCCCATTGCCTATGCAAGCCGCACTTTAAAGAAAGCCGAAAGAAACTACTCTACTATAGAGAAAGGGTTATTGGCTATTTTCTGGGCAACAAAGAACTTCAGGTGCTACTTTCCAGGTAGGAAATGCATGGTCTATACAGACCATAAACCTCTCAAAGGTGTCTTAAATGTGAAAGAACCTAATTCCTGTTTGGTGAGGTTTTATCACAAACTATCCGAATTCGATTACAACGTCGAATATAAATCAGGTAAGTACAACACTACTGCCGATGCACTAAGACGCATACCTCAAGCATTAAAGGAAGACAGTTTAGGCAATACCTTAACGGTAAAAGCCCTAGTCCACCACACGATGGACTCAGATGTGGAGGAAGATGATTCCACAAATAATAATAAGAAGAGGCGAAGAACACACGAAAGTGGACCAAAACGAAGTTCAACTCACAGAGGCGGAAACACTAAACCCAGCAACGCTTGACCCGCATATAAGTACTGGTAAGACACCGGTAGTAATCTCGAGCCCTACGGAAATCCGAACAATATTAAAAGAATATCACGATTCTTTATTTGGCAGCCATCAAGACATTAGCGACATTAAAAAATATATTAAAAAATGTCCAAAGTGCCAGACGATGAAACATCTCCACAATATAAAATGCCGATGGTTATCACGGACATCGCAGAACAACCATTCGACAAAGTTTACCTAGATATTGTAGGTTCACTAGAAGAGACCATATCAGGTAACAAATACATCTTGACTTTCCAAGATAATTTAACAAAATTTGTCGACTGGTATGCCATACCTAACGCAGAAGCAGTCACAGTAGCGTAGGTTTTCTTTGATGAAATTGTTACGCGCTATCGCATACCCACGAATACTCACGAATCAGCGAGCAGATTTCCTGAGATAATTATTCAAAAGAGTATATAAGCTTCTAAAGGTAAAGAAGTTGCAGACTTCAGTATACCATCCACAGTCTAATGGAGTACTAGAGCGTGCACATAAACTCTTAATAGAATACCTGCAAATAATCGTACGTGAAAATCCCAAAACATGGGACCAATACCTACGAACCGGTGCATTCGTGTACAACAGTAGTGTACACGAGTGTACTAACCTTAGCTCAATAACCCTCTTTACGACTTCACAGCGGATGTCCCATCAAATTTACAACGGGAGCCCGAACCCGTTTACAATCATGAGAGCTATTATCGTATATTAAAGTACAAGATCCAAAAATCATATGCCATGGCATGAAAGAACTTATTGGGAAATAAACAGCGCTCAAAGGGGTACTACGCTAGGACAGTACAGCCCCTAACTTTCCACATAGGAGACAAGGTCCTCAACAAGAACGAAAGCAGAAAACACAAGCTTTCTTAAATCTGTGTAGGACCTTGTCAGGTAATCGCAATACCAAGTGATGTGAATACCACCATGAAAATTGGTAAACGTGTGGTGAATTTCAATACCTTCCTTAGAAACATTTGCGGTGGAACCACTCAACTGCTTAGTCTAATATGGCAGAAAATAAGGAAAACCATACTTAAAAGTTCATGGCGCTGTAATTCATCGTATTTGCCCTCTTCATCCAATACACAACAGGATAGATCGCTGAAAAACCCTATGTAATGACTCAGCTAAATTGATTTTGTATATTTTTAGAGGACCTAGGAAACTGCATGGTGTATCATGTCACCTGGAATGTCCTTACTGAGATAGATTTGGATGAATTAAATACCCAGGTAAAGCTAGCGGTGTATGCAGAACCCAGAAGTTCTGTGTAACATACAACAGCAACACATACATTCTATAATAGACAGTGTCCAAAAACGAACGAGAACCATTAAAGAGTTGGTTCCAGGAAAACATAAAACTAGGTCATTGTTCGACGGAATAGGCAGTTCAATGCACTCCCTTTTTTCATCATGGACAACAATAACGAGAAAGAAATCTATAGCAGGTTAGAAGAACTTGAATCGAATGCACAAGCCCTAGCCTAGCTAGAAAATCAACAATGTTGGAAAACTTCCTTGGAACAGATTCAAAAACCGCTGGCTATATTAATGGACAAATAACAAAAAATAGCTTACCAGATTAACGATCTACATATTGTAACCGAGTTCCTAACAAAAACGCAATTGAGACAAGAAATTCTCCAAATAATAGAAGTCGAATACCGACAACAAGCCCTTCTGGAAATAATAATGGCTAGCAGAACAAACCATATTCATCCACTCCTCCTATCTCCACAAAATTTGTTACAAATATATCGCAAAACAACCTCGTATTGTCTTAACGATTAGAATTGCTTAGCCGTCCTCTACCAAACAGCAGGAGCCCAGTCGCGCCTCATGCAGAACAAATTGGTGGTGAGTATAACTCTCCCAATTTTTAAACTGCCAAAAATGAGGCTTCAACAAATTTGATGCTATCCTGTACCCAAGTCAGCCAATTATTCTCTAATACCTGACCCTGGATATTCTTACGTGGCAAATAGCGCTCAGATGCAGGAATTTTTATTCCTAAAAAACGAAGACATGAAAAAATTCAAACAGATCACCAATAGTTTGGAGGAATACACGTATATAGGTCGGCTTAATACGTCTATAGTCAAAGGGGCAAATACAAATGAATGTGCAGTAAAATTACTATTTAACCCTTTCGATGAAGAGCCCAAATATAGGTCCAGAGTACAAGTTCCCCAAAAAGACATGTTTATAAAACTGTGCACGCCCAACGCATGGCTATTCTCGTTCGTCACCTCCACGGTAGCACATTCCACGTGTGCAGATCACTTTCTGATCTCAAAATTGGAAGAACAGGGAATAATAGAGATAACGCAACCATGTCAGGTTAAAATAGGTGACAAATTGCTTAAACATGAAAGTCAAAGTAAAAATCCACTGAATATTGTGCAGCCGAAAAAATTTCCAGATTTAACTCACTCCTTGTTTAACTTGAGCCTAGCCGAAATCTTACCCGAATCACAAAACCAAAATTTCGTACAAATGGAGATTTTAACGGGAGAAAATATTCACAAAACAATTTATAAGGGCACGCATTCTTTGCAAGAAATCCAAGATAAAATTAATAAATACCAGGAAAAGGTATCGATCAGACAATCCCATATGCTGTCCACAAACTCTTTATCATTTACGAGCCTACTAGTTCTGGCCATAATGTTTGTTGTGGCTGTAAAATATCTACAACCTCTTGTCATCAAGATGAGACAACAGAGGACGCATCTACAAGGTAACCCCGAAATTTCAACAGAGGGAATCAACTTAGAAGAACACACTTCTGACCCCAAATCCATGTTAAGGCGAGCTCGATCGTCGCCCAGGACCAAATCGGTTCAAATAATTTAAAAGTAAGACTCAAACAATGTCAACATGGACTCAAACAATTTAAACATTGGGAAAAGAAGAGTAGACCTGGTAAAACATGTACAAAAAAAAAACATTTTTTTTCTGCAAATAAAGTAGCAAGTAGTACAAGTAAGTGATTAAAATGTACACTAGGCATATGTCGTGCCCCTTGAGCAATCTAATAAATAAATCCAGTAATTAAAAACGACACTTGAATTTCTTTCAACACCTTATTTCTTTATTACAATGAAACAAAACTGACTTATCTTAACAACTCAAAAACCTAACCCGAACCGAATGGTAACTCGATATCTAAAACAAAGTTAACTCGCGACTGAATACTTAACGACACTCGCCAGATCAGTCATTGGTCTTTTATGCCCCAATATTCGGAAGTAAACTTTTACTCACAACGCGGATGTAAACAAACGATAACAACCTTGTCGTTTGTTCTACCGTTGCAGCTCCTGAGTTGCTTAGTAGTAAACAATCGCTTTACATAATAATTACAATGCGAGGTTAATAATTATTTTAAACGTTAATTGCTTAAGCGTTCATCGCAGCCAGCTGTTGGGCTAAGTAGCAAAACAACCGACAGTTGCAGAGCAATATCATGCGAGGTTATTGTTTAGCAATTGCTGATTATTTCGCTGTAATACCGTTTGCTGTTGGAAGAATCTTCCGTATGTTGGGCCATAACATCCCTCCCCGTTTGGAAAAACTAGTTTCCGTAGGAAACTAGTTCAGGAGATTGCAACAGTTTTAATTAAACTGAAAATATCTTAAGCCGTGGTTCGGTTCAGATTCCTGTACATTTTTCATTACATACTTACTATCTAAATCTTTTTACTTTCCGTTTGTTACGTTTTTCGTCATTTCACATCTTTTCATTCACATTTACATAATTTCTCTTATCTTTTTCTTTTCACCTTTAATTTCTTTCTTATTTGCTTCTTACATTTAATCATCTTTTTTAAATTTCATTTTCATTTTCTTCATTACATTTTCTTCTTTTCTGCCTAACATTTTTTTTAAACATTATCTTTTCTTTTTCCATTGTCACAACTAATAAAAGTTTTCTATATATATATTTCTTACAGTTTGTTTTTCAAATTATTTAACTTGGCTCTGTTTTTTTTTTTTGTTACATATTTCGTATTTAGTTTGCTATAACATGATCTTTGATTATTCCTACTGCCTGAAAAAAATTTTACATTTCCTTTAAGTTCAAAATCTACTACCATTATCTTGAAATTTCCTCTACCTAATAAGTTAATTATTTCTATTACATAGTTCTTTCTAAACTTAAAATTTCATTATTAACAAAAATGCTTAATTAATTTACATGCATAATATTATGAACTATCAAAAATACAGTTCTTTTTACAGTCAATTACACTAACCAGAATACAAAAATACTGCCATAACAAAATTCTTTTCTACAATAATTACAATTTTTACAATCCTAACCTCTATTTTATACTATATATGGGTACCCAAAGCAATTACATTATTACATAAAAAAACTACTTTACTATTCTAATTGCACTAGCTGCTTTCTGAAGACGGTTGATAAATTGCGTTTTATATGTTTGTTGTTGTTGGGATGACTTTTTATATACTGGATTCTGCTTGCTAGAATAGCCTCTGGTTTGTTGGCACCGTCTATGGTTTGTTGATGAAGGCTCGAGTCTCTTCCCTATTCTGACGCTTCAAGTGGCACACTACTCCTGCTAATAATGCTGGCATTTAATCCTCTGCGCATTTCGAATAAGATTTTATGTTGGATGGAATAATTTCTACACTGCATTGCTGGAAACCCTTGAATCAGCTTGTAGCTAGAACGTATGATCATTCCTTGTTACAGGCAATTCTGTAATTTAATTTCAATCAACAGCCCAAAGAAAATTGTTGCTTGGTCCGATTGATAATAATGTTTGTAAAAAAATTTTTGAGCACGATGGAGTTGTCTCAATTCTATTGAGAGTCCAAATGTACTTAAAGCTCCTTTTTTTTTATTTCATATAGTACCGTATATGTATATGTATGATAATAGGTACACCATATTACAGACCTCTCAACATTAAATTATGCTATAATAGTTTCGTCAGTTTTCTCAATTTGAGATGTCCAATAAAGGTTCCTCTAAGATTTAGATATTGTTTTTTGCCTTCTCACTGCTGCTCAGCATCTATGTAGATCAAATATGTGGACTTCAACTACTATTACAGGAATAGTGTATACCCTGTGTATACCTAGCGCAACCTTTTATGCTTGTGGAATTTCTGGCCTCCATTAAACCCGGAATTTCCCGTGTGGACAGAATAGTCCAATATATGGTGTACAAATTAATTTCCCAAGGTGCTGGAACAACAGTCGTAAATGAATTATCGGTTTGATGCTATATCCTGTCTTCTCTGCTTCCAGCAAGTGAAGACTGCAAAAGTCACCGTGATTAGCGCTTTCCTCGTTGTAAACTAAACCCTATACTACTTATATTATACTGTTACAAATCTTGCTTTTCCCAGCTGATTATGGTGAGGGAACCTCGAAAAAAAAATCTGTGTCCGAGCGGTATTTTACACAATTTTTCTTATATTTTGGGGAAGTATAGCACCCAAAAGTAAGGAAGCTTAATTGTCTTGTAATGTCCACATTCACTGCAACGAACTTTATACACAAAAAAAAAAAAAAGAGGAGGAAAAAAAGGAATTTCAAGCCACAATTTAATACTTCAATATAAGTTTTCTATTAATAACTATGGCAAATCACACTTCAGTAACTATGCTAAGTTCAATATTTAATGTAAAATAAAATACTAAATCACACTTCAGTAGGTAAATTCCATTAATACAATTTATTTTCGCATAAAATTAGTTCACAGATTCTAGAAAAGGATAATGATGAGTTCATCACTTCGATAATAACATTTTATGATTTTTGTTCTATACATTTCACTTCAAATATTATGCTTACGAATGGCCCTGTACTTAGCTGGGGCGCCACCCAGGAACGAATGAGCTTGTTAGCTTGCCCAAACACGCTGCTGCCGCAGGACTTACTTTTCTGAAAGTACAGTGACAACTCCAGTCACTGTGAAATGCAAAAAGTTTCGAACCAAATAGGCGACCACTTCAATTTCTTTTGTATTGAAAAGGGTTTTGCATCTTTTTTGTTGTCTGCGTGTCTCAAGTGTCCCTTTTCTAGGACCGCTTAATTATATCTGCGTAATCGCACCGTACCTCGAGAATGAAGAATCATGTCTTTATTTTTTTTATTTATCTTCGTTCTTTTTCTTGTTTTCGGGATTACGCCTCCTCTGGATTACGTCGAAGTACCTCTTAGGGTTTCTAGGGCTGCATGGCCCTTAATTTCTGGCACGTATGTCGTGTTTAAAATATGTGATGTGGTGGTGAAAATTTACATAAGGAAAATTCTTAATTCTAGTGTCTACTTATCTTTCGCCCTCGGGACCGCATGGAGGCGCAGCCAGCATTTACTTTCTTCTTGGCTCTCCGCTTTGCTGCCTTCAGGGTAAACATGACAACGAGCAGCAAGGAAACGTGATCCGCGTACAGACCGCCAATTTTTTGTCTGTTTTGTGTTTAACTTGGTTTCGCTAATTAATACTCTACCACATTTTACACGATTTTCGCAAACTCATATTTTCACACTTCTCAGGGAATCACTTCTTTTTTTCAAAAATGGAAGCGCTCGCCGGAAATTCGGCCCTCCGTTTTCCGTTCCCGAATTCGGACTCTATTCAGGGATTTTTCCCCCTGTTCTCGCGTGGGCGAACTCTGGTAGCTCACCAAAAGATTACGGATTGGATAGGGGAAGCTGTAACCTTCGTCTAGAAGCAAATCAAGAAGCACGAGAAGAAGAAGTTTCATCTGTACGCAAACATTGTAAACATCATCGCGAATTAATACAAAATTTGAACTCTGCAAAAATGAATTTGTACGCCAATTTGCAATTAGATAATTTAGAAGGCAAAGAAAATTATATCTCCAGCCTTCAAAACGAGAATGTTCGTCTGAAATTAAAACTAGATGAGATTTCAAAGGTTTCTCTGAAAAATGGTAAAGTTTAAGGAAAAGTTGCACGACATTAAAGAAAAAGTTCGTAATATTGAAGGTGAAGTGCAACGTGTGGGAACTTAAAAGATGGATCTACCAAAAAGTCTTAGAGCTATCAAAATTAGTAGGGGAGGAAATAAAATTTACCGCTTTACGGCCAATTTGAAGAAGTTAGCAAAGGGAAAGTTGAAAGTTGCGAAGGGGTTACAATAACAACAATCGTTCACGTCTAATATCTTAAGGGAAGGATGAACAGATCAATCAAAATAATAGCGTGAGTCACGAAATTTGCCCTTTTTCGACAATTATCAGAGCATATTCAATCGTTGAGGGACTCTCTGCCATAGGTTACAGCAAGACATAAAAATTGTCAGTTCAGACAGTGGAACAAAAATGAAATCATGAATACTCTTCCTCGTCAGCCGAATGTTATTGTGGTGTAATGGATGTTCAGCAGTCTCTACTTCATTAGTTAACGGCGACTCGACTACCGTGACTGCTATCGACACTGTAATAAAACATTTGACACTTCTATGGTCTTGTAAACCTTGTGGCTTTCCAGGTGGGTATTATAATGAAAGATTGCTACCTGCTCGTTGTGGTTAGATGTTAGATTCGGGTTAGTGTACATAACTAAACTTATATCCTGCCACTTACCTACAGGGTTAGCTTGGTTTAGTACTTAGTTTCTTTTTTACAGAGGTTGCCTTCTCTTTCTCATCTCTCTGTTGTAGGTTGGTCTTCATTTCCCAGGAAGTAGCATGAGACGTCAGCACGGGTTGCACGAAGAAGCCAAGCCAAGTTTCGTGGTCCAGTTCTGCTTAGATGAAACTGGTGTGGGTGTTTTGTGACTCTAGTTCGGAGGCCCCATCGGAGGTGTTTAGATGAGATGGATCAGTCATCAGGCTCTTCAGGTAACACTGCCCCCTATCAGTAGCTCGAAGTTCCACCCGAGCGCTTGAACAGCTGGGCTCTTATTTTTTTTTTATTTACTAACCATCTGAAAAGAACTTTCTATTAGCTCTGTTTTTAGTAAAAGAGAAATGTATGTGTATTGATTTTATTATTTCTTCAGAAACTCTTAATTGGGCTCGCGATATACAGCGAGATGATCCCGATGGACTATTTTATCAACCGGGCGCGACTCCCGCTTATGCGATATACGGCGTCGCTCGCTCAGCTTCGCGACGGCGGTGTAGGGCCCGTCCCTGTCACACTGCAATTCTGGTGACCGGCCCTTGGTCCTTTTCGGGTTATGGTAAAACACCTTCTGTTGGAGCTCGATGAGGCTTGCTGTCGCTCGCATATCATATCTATCCTTCATTCCTCGAGTGGTATACAAAAACTGTTCTCGGGCGAACACGTACGCACTGGATAGGCGTTCTTGAAGATGTTGAAGGTATTCTCCCGTTGGTTGTGGTTCTCCTGGGGACATGCTGTGATGGCCCAACATACGGAAGATTCTTCCAGCAGCCAAAGGCATTACAGCGAAATAATCAGCAGTTCTTCAACTGTCGGTTGTTTTGCTGATTAGCCCAACAGCTGGCTGCGATGAGCGCTTAGTGAAGCAATTGACGATTACAATAATAATTAACCTCGCATGGTAATTATTACGTAAGGCGATTGTTTACTACTAAGCAACTCAGGTACTGCAACCGATAGAACAAACGACAAGGTTGTTGTCGTTTGTTTACATCCGCGTTGTTAGTAAGGTTTACTTCCGAATATTGGTGCATAAAACACCAATGACTGGTCTGGCGAGTGCCTTTTATCGTTCAGTCTTGACTTTGTTTTAGAGTGTCAGATTATTAGGATATAAAAGAAATTAGTAAAATAAAGATTTATAACGTGCAAAGTAATTCGAGTGTTTTATGTAAAGAAAGTTTTGTCCGGTTAATTGTTGGTTTTTATTGAGTGATTGCATTGGGACACGACATTTTGGCGCAGCCGGTAAAATTTAAGTGAGGTATGGTGATTTCTATTTTAAAATTATATTTTTTGGAGTAAATGCTTTTTTAGCTGCTCCATTTTTTTTTTGTTTTGTAGCAGTTATGCTTTTTAGCTACTCCATTTTTTTGTTGTTTTGTAGGAGTTATGCTTTTTAGCTACTCCATCTTTTTTTTTTGTTTTATAGGAGTTATGCTTTTTAGCTGCTCCGTTTAAGTTTCAGCTCAAAGTAATTGATTGATTGATTGAGTTTAGGATAATGCTTCTTTCTTGCAGATTAAAAGTGTTAAAGTTAAAATAAAATAATGTTGTAAGGTGGAATATTTTTAAGAGAATTGTAATACATGTGTTCTAGCTATGTTAGAATTAGAAATTTTTTCAATATCGAGTTTCGGTTTAGGCATTGATCGTACGCGCATTTATTTATCACGTTTTTTTAGAGTGGCTTTACTGGAGTCGTTTTATTTTACGGGAATAATCTTGGTAGGCGCATTTGGAAAATGTGTTTGGGTTCCACGCGGTTATGTAGGTAGAAAATTTTAGTTAAAGTATGGTCATTTTATTTTTTTATTGTGTGACGTGTGCATCTGAATAGGAAAAAAAAATATTGAGAAAGCACGATTGTGTTGTATAGATGCTTAATAGATGAATTCAGAGTAATTGAGTGTGATTATATTAGAGTTTTGAATGTTTAGCGTTAGATACGAGTGTTGGTATTCTGCTAGCACCTATAATAAAGATATGAGTGGTGCGAAAGATCTTTTCTAGAGTAAGTTGTATAAAATTTGCGGTTCCATGTATATGAAGTATAGACGGTAGAAGTTATTTCATTTAAAAGTGAAATTTTGAAGTAACTATAATTAAGAAAACCAGTAAGAAAACAAGAGGAATCAAAATAAATAGAAAATCACCAACTGTGTACAAGATGGCAGATTCGTATGAGAAGATTATGGACCTGGTTTCTAAATATGTGCCGATGTTTTCAGGAGAAAGGTCACCGAAGTTGGCAAAGGAAGTATTTCGTTTCCTTAGTTGCAGCAAAGACTTGCACGACCGTCTGGAACCAGCAGAGCAAAGCATTTTTATTAAATGCATAAAGTACCGCTTATCCGATGACGCTTATTACATAATAAGTTCACATGAGCCAAAGGACTTCGCATCTTTGCAACATGCGATTAAGACAGCCTACATGCCACGGAAATCTTTCAGTGAGTTACGCACTGAAATGTTAGCATGTAGGCAGAGGCCAGGTGAAGATGTTAGAGAGTTTGCGAATAGGATGGTGGAGCTGCTGGACCAGACTAAGTCTGCGGTATCAGCCAAATTCCCCAATAAGGATGGAGGTCTGTTAGCCGAACTAGAGGTCGACGCGGTAGCTACTTTTAAAGCTGGTGTCGTCAGTCAGACCACACGGGTATATCTTACTGGAAGGAAGTTTGGAGCAGTAGAAGAAGTTCGAGAGGAAGCGCAGTACTTCGAAAAAGATTCTGAAAGGCTTCAAGCTATGGCACCAAGCTCCTGGAAAAAATACCGGATTACACCACAGAATTACCACAGGAAAGGTGGAAGAGCGAAAATTTGAGTAATGTGAAGCAGAAACAACCCCAAAAGTATTTCCAAGCTGTACAAAAACAAGCAATGAACTGGGAAACTCCAATCAGAGCAACACAGCAGCCTAAAGCGGTCAAATGCTTCAAATGCGGACAGCCAGGGCACTGTGCTAAAGAATGCCAGTGGAGAAAGCAGCCAGATTACTGTACCGGATGTCAGGAGTATGGGCAGGAAGTGGCCAATTGCCGAATTCATCACGTGAGAGTAACAAACTGTGCATCTGGCATACAAGATGAATTCCATTCAGGAAGGGAGGGGCTTTATTGCCAGTTCTGCAGAACGCATCACCATTACACGGATATCTGCGTAAAGGAATATTTAGCAGAGAAGGAAAAGCAAAAATTGAATTCCAGGAGTAAGTTTATCATCACAGTGCCATCGAACATAGCTTTAGAAGGTGAGTTTAGGCTTTTAATTGACACTGGGTCCACGTGTAGTTTACTTAAATTCAATAGAATAAAAAGATATACACCCATAAATACGCAACAGAAAATACGAATTGTAGGACTGTTCGGATTTGCTAGGAGCTCCATAGGTACTTGTGAGTCAAAGTTACTAATAGATAACGGTCAGCAGGCCTGCAAATTTAACGTCATTGATGATACCGATTCAATTCCAGCCGACGGTATACTTGGAATGGATTTCCTCAGTGACAAAGCTGTTATTGATTGCGTAAATAGGAAATTGTGGATTCAAGATGCCAATGAAGCGCAGAAAGAAAGTTCTGTTTTTAGAAATGTAACAGCTAGTGGTCAAGTGGGGTCCAATTCTTTACATTGGTGTAGTCAAGGAAATCCTTTACAAGCCAGAATAGACGAGGCTCATAGAAACGTGGCAGAAAACATCAGACCAGGTATCAGTACCAAAACAACTTGTCTCAATCATTTCAAGCTGGGCTGACCGCCAACACAGTCGCCTTTGGTTAGAAGATCCCACGGGTAGGACAACAAAGGAACTGTGGGGTACACCAAATTTAAATCATACGAATAAGCTCCTAAAACTCAGCAAGCCAACCCTAAGAACTCTGATGTCCATTCTCACTGGGCATTCCTCTCTCAGGGGCCACCTTCACAGGATGAGACTTGTTGATGATCCTATATGCAGGGGTTGCGGAGAGGAGTCCGAAACAGTGACCCATTTTCTATGTCACTGCCCGGCACTCTCAGGAATACGCTACAGAATTCTTGGTTCACACCTCCTGGAAGAGCTGCATGATGCCGGTAAGGAGGGCTGGGAGCCAATACTGAAATTTATTAGAGCGTCCGGTTGGGACCTATAAGCAATCGCGCATGGGTCTGGAGGGTGAACAATGGGCCTTGTCTTGGGCTAAGTTCGGGGGACCTGAAGAAGGGGCCCAAACCTCATAAATCAATCAATCAATCAATCAAGGTATCAGTAATCCAGAAAGCAACCAGAAGAATATAACATGTAATGTAAAGGAAGCTTCAGGAGAGGGGGAGAAAAGTATACTCATATTGGATGAGCCAGTTCAGCCACAACAAGGGGAGAAGACTTGGACCATAGCTTACGACAGTGCGGAACTTAATAAAGTAAGAAATGAAGAAGCCAATGGTTCAAGAAGGAGGCCTCACAGGTATTATGGGTACAGTGGAAATAGGCTGGGGGATGAACGTGCATTCGTAAGAATCGCCAATGCAACAGCCTATTTCGTAAAAAGTCCTAATTCTTTCCATGGACAGACGAAACCTCACAAATTTGACAGACGATCTGCATGGCGCTATAACTGTAGGAACAATATCTAAACTCTACTGGGGAAAGGACAGGGGCTTAAGCAAAAGGGTAAGTTAAAGATGCCAAAACATAGTTATCAAACAGGTATAGCAGCGTCGCCGGTCCAAAGTAAGATTAATAGGATAAATCTTACGCCAAATTTGATCGGGCTGTACGAGGTAGGTAACGGTTATGACCCGGGAATCGGGGGACGTAACCAAAGATATTTCCAACAAATTCCCTGCAATTTCAGAATAAATTTGATGAGTGGAGTTTGACAGTCTCTAGCCGGAAAGAGATGGAAATGCGGTACCAAGATAACCCAGTGGATCCAATCGGTAAGGTAAATTTTTAGATTAAAAGGTAAGAAAATGTTATTAAAAGAATTTTTTGTGAGATTTAAAAGAAAAAAAAAGAGAGGTTGTTTTAAATACGTAAATAATGAGAATTACAAAAAAAAAACAGATAATAGTGATATTCAAAAGAAAAAGGATCTTGGAAGAAGAGAAAAAGGAATAAGAAGTTAAATAATACGAGATTTTTAAAAGAAAAAAAGGAGGCTTAGAAATTTAAAGTAAGAAAAAAAAGTTTTCTAGTAAAAAGAAAGAGAAAGAGTTGAAGAAATAAAGTGTAAGAAAAATAAAGATTGCAAAAAAAAACAAAAACTAAAAGGAAAGGAAAGAATTGAAATATATAACAAAGATGAAGATTTCTAAATAAAAGAAAAATGTAGAAAATTTAAGTATTGCCCTTGGCTATCTTTAAAAAAAAATAGGAATATTACTTGAGAAGAAATAAAAAGAAAAAAAGTCGTAAAGATGTATAAGAAAAAGAAGTTAAATGGGAAAAATATTACCTACGTATAAAAAAAAATGTTATATACTCATTGAAAAAAGATATAAGACAGGTTAGAACAATATTCCTTACTTTGAAATGTAAATGTATAAAATATGTAACAAATGATTAAAGCTTAGATTAAAAAAAAATTAATGGAAATAAGGAAACATAAATAACCTAAGTTAACATTTGCATGTAAAAAAAAAGGATAATTACATAAATTAGTAATTGAAATCCTACGTTTAAGCATAGAATTTAAAAATAGTCGCTAAACATAGGTAGAAGTTGAAGCAACCTCAAGAAGGCTGAAGCAGAATTGGCTACATCAGTTCCAGAAACATTTTTGCATAATTTACGTGGAGCAAGTTGATCATCAGAATAATACTGTTGGTGGGCAAATGACAAAAATTATCTGTCGACGACTGTCCTAACTACGCACACAGTGTCCGAACTGTGAAGATTGATGAAAAGAAGGAAAGCGCTGATGAACTTAAAAAACAAAAAAAGCAACTGGAAGAATCAGAAATTAGACTTCACGATAAAGCATCGTCTATTCATCAGGAACCCACATACACAATCACTGGGATATATGAGAGTTTCCAAGAAGTTCAAGTACCGAAGATCATGGCAATGTGTATGTTAAAGATGTGATTGAAGACCAAAGTGAAGGTTATATAAAGTCAAATCTAAAACAGATAGCCCAATCAGTTATAAGAACTAGGAATCATGCAGAATTCTATGCAGTTTTAGAAAGCACGTTACAAAACTTTCAATAGAGCAAATGTATCTTTTTTATGTATGGGTGGACTCTCAGTAATATATGTAATTGGGAGAACTCCATCATGCATATGGAAGTAATACAAAAAAAAAAAAAAAAACAATAACAAGATTCAAAGATCAATTAGAGTAAACAAAGGCATGTAGAGACGTTCAGCAGCCAATGAGCGTTATACGCAAAAGGCTTAACAGTAAACTGAAATATTAGAAATACCCTTTACAGCTTCCGAAGAGTATAGCCCCACAAGCTGATAGTTGCATAAGCGCGGTTTACCTGAGATGAGTCAAACACCCGTGAGCTTCCACTGTACATCGGCGTTGCAGATTGTTCTGAGGACAACTAGGAACACAGAGCAAAGCAATTAAAACAGCACATGGAACAAAGGACCCAACTAGCATCAAGGTAATAGTCCCCACAACCAAACGAGTCCACTATAGTTGAAAAGTTAATCGAATAGCTGGAGTAGCCACAATAGCATGCAGCAGTGGTAGCGAACTGGAATTAATTGTTATTGTAAATAGGTACGTTCTATAGACATGTAGGCAGGACAAAAGTAAATAAAATAGAGGTATCAAATAGAAAGAAAAGTTGTAAAAATTCGTGATTAGAGATGTTAAGAATTACAATTGCGTGTAATTGATGAAAAAGATATGATACATTTACATACATATAATAGATAATGGAGGAAAGCTTTGATCAATGTTTTGCTATAGAAGGGAAATTATAAAATGGTAAATAATGTAGAAGGTAAGGAAAGAAAATAGCCATTGGAAAAATGTTAGATGATAATGGTATAAGGAAATATATTGTATAAAAATTGTGGTATGGAAATAAGAAAAGTTAAAAAGAAAGTATGCAGTTATTGTTGTTACGGCCGTTAATTAGTTAAATGAAAACAAAAGAACATATAAGAGATGAAATATAAAAAAAAGGAAAACAAGAAAATTGAAATGTAATAAAAATCACGAAATCCAATTAAAGTCAATGAAATATGTAAAATAGGAAAGTAAGAAAATTTGAAAATAATTATGTAAAGGAATCTGAACCGAATGAGGATTAAAATATTCTCAATTGTTAATTAAGACTGTTGCTCTCTCCAGATCTAGTTCCCTGCGGAAACTAGTTTTTCCAAGGGGGGAGGGATGTGATGGCCCAACATACGGAAGATTCTTCCAACAGCCAAAGGTATTACAGCGAAATAATCACCAATTGCTAAACAATAACCTTGCATGGTATTGTTCTGCAACTGTCGGTTGTTTTGCTGATTAGCCCAACAGCTGGTTGCGATGAGCGCTTAGTGGAGCAATTGACGATTACAATAATAATTAACCTCAAATGGTAATTATTATGTAAGGCGATTGTTTACTACTAAGCAACTCAGGTACTGCAACCGGTAGAACAAACGACAAGGTTGTTGTCGTTTGTTTACAGCCGCGTTGTTAGTAAGGTTTACTTCCGAATATTGGTGCATAAAACACCAATGACTGGTCTGGCGAATGCCTTTTATCGTTCAGTCGCGACTTTGTTTTAGAGTGTCAGATTATTAGGATAGGTCAGTTAAATAAAAGAAATTAGTAAAATAAAGATTTATAACGTGCAAAGAAATTCGAGTGTTTTATGTAAAGAAAGTTTTGTCCGGTTAATTGTTGGTTTTTATTGAGTGATTGCATTGGGACACGACAATGCTACGAATGATGCCCAATGGTAGACGCGGTTTTCGGCCAAACATAAGCATCGCGGGGGACAGCTGCGTTGTATCGTGCTCAGCGGTACTATACGTCAATAACAGGAAAAGCAAATGTAGATCCCGGTCTCGTTGATCGCCGCAGACATATTTCACCGATAGTCTGCCATAGTTCTATTAAACCTCTCCAACATTCCGTCTGATTGGGGGTGCCTAGGCGTCGTGCGAGTTTTGTCGATGCCAAATCGTTCGAGCACCTTTTGTAAAATGTCCGACTCGAAGTTTCTCCATGATCGGAGTGTAGTTGCAAAGAAAGACCAGATCGCGAAAATACATCCCTTATTAAGACCTTCGTGACTGTCTCTGCTGTTTGATCAGGCATCGGCGCTGCTTCCGGCCACTTGGCGAAATAATCCATGGTAACCAAAACGCGTACTTATTTCAAATTCAAATTCAAATTAATTTATAATTAACTCTATACAATTAAGACATGATAAATAGTCTTATAAGTATGCATAGGTTGAGAAAAAAAAGACTAACTACTAAATTTACTTAAAGTAAGATTAAATATAACGCTATAAAGTATGATTGAAACAAAAAAAGAAAGAAAAACGAAAAGAACAACTAATAGCATATTATTGTATGTATAAAAAAAAAAAAAAACAAATATCCCACGCAAGCCAGTTATATAAAGACAAAATCAATAAATCTAGAGCAATATACAACAAACTAGTTACCTATATAATGTTAGTACCAGGAAATGAAAAAAAAACTAAACTAAAGGCCTAAGTTCATATATCTTCCCTTTTCTGTCACTGGTAATGGCCCAAATACGGCGACGATAATAGTTTCGCAAGGGTAGCCAACCTTGTAGGGCTGTAGAGGTGCATGTTTGTCGAGGTTGAGCTTTCGTGTCCGACATGTATGGCAACAGCTACAATAGGTTCGGACATCCTGGTTGCTTGCGGCCCAGTGAAATCGCGTTTTCATTCGAGCTATGGTCTTGTCAACCCCGAAGTGTCCTCCAGTGGGGATATCATGAAGTTGCTTTAGAATTTCCATACGCAAGGCTTTCGGCAGTAGAAGTTTGTAGACGAAATAAGTACGTGTACGATACGGACGACAAATAACAACATCTCGCAGGCATAAACTCGAGAACAAAGACCAGTAAGCTTTTAGCTCTGGACTTCGTGCGATATTTCGTCACGCGGCGGGCGTTGGCCGTCCTTAAGCTACTGATAAACACATTTCATTAACTCATCGGCCTTCTGATGGTCGCTTAGATCTTCTTCTTCTGCAATTAAGACTGTGGTGACTGTTTCTCTGAGATCTACTCTCGCACAATATTGGCAACTAACAGCTTCGCAGGACCGCCTAGACATGGCATCCGCGTTGTTATGTTTCACCCTTGATCGATAGTTATACCTCTAAGTCGTACAGTTGAAGCTGCTCTGTCCATCTTGCGGTCTGCCCTTCAGGATTCCGAAAATTCAGCAGCCTCTTTAGAGATGCTTGATCGGTGCGGACGGGAAAATGGCGTCCCAGAAGATATGGCTTAAAATGAGCGGCGGCCTTTACTAATGCAAGAAATACCTTACTATTAACGCAATAATTTAATTCCGGCGGGAGAAAGTTTTACTGTGGAATTCGATTACTCGCTCCTGTCCTTTATGAATTTGAGATAGTATTGCACCCCAAGAAAACTGGCTGGCATCTGTATCTAATATGAAAGGATCGTTGTCGTTCGGATGTGCTAGAATTGGAGACGTGGCAAGCTTTCCTTTTAGATGTTCGAATGCCGCTTCACAGTTCACTGACCACTGGAAGTTTCTATTTTTTTCTGTTAGTTCTCGACGAAGCGATATGAAAAGCGCAGAGTCCTAGGAATTTGAACATCAGTCTTATTTTTTGGACGCGGCCAGCTACTTACGGCACTTATTTTATCAGGATATGTAGCTAATCCGTGCTCGGATATTATGTGTCCCAGATATTTAATTTTCTTCCTCGCAAGGAAACTTTTTGATGACGAAAGTTTCAAACCCGCCACACGGAGTCGTTTGCAGACTGCTCTAAGTTAATTAAAAAGACCTGGAAGGTCTCTGAGTGCACAATGATGTCCTCGAGGTAGACGAGGCACATACGTGGTTGCATTCCAGATAAAACTACATCCATCAGCCGCTGAAAGGCTCCCGGGGCATAATAGAGCCCGATTGACATTACTAGCAACTGCCATAATTCATCGCCTATGGCGAACGCAGCAATTGCATGGTCGCTTTTCTGGACGCGTACTTGCCAGTATCCGGATTTCAAGCCTAGCGTTTCAGACCAAGAAGATCCTCCCATGTCATCCAGGGTCTGGTCTATACGAGGCAAGGGGTACGAGTCCTTCTTAGTGACAGAGTTCAGCTTGCGATAATCTATACAGAAGCGTAACGAGCCGTCTTTTTCCGCACTAATATTACCGGGGAACTCCAGGGGCTGGAAGATGGCTTTATAACGCCCTGAATGCGCATATCTTCTATCATGTTGAAAGACCTTTATTACTTCTTTCTTTTTTGTGTCTTCTAATTCCTCCAAGGCTTATCGTTGTGAACGTTAAGTGGCGTGGAGTAGCTGTGTAAGCTCGGCTCCTAGTACTGATGTGGAGTAGCTGTATAAGCTCGGCTCCTATTACTGATATGCAGTAGCTTGTTGAAGCTCAGCTCCTAGTGCAGATATGGAGTAGCTTGTTGAAGCTGAGTTTCTAGTACTGATGCGTAGTAGCTTGTTGAAGCTCAGCTCTTAGTGCAGATATGGAGTAGCTTGCATAGAAGCTCAACTCTGGAATGAAAATAACTGACTACTGTACCTAACGGATTAAAATCGTTTACTACTCTTGTCTTTTACATTTTCTTACTCTATATATACAAATTGTTCTTACATGGAAAATGTCATACTTACTTCCCAGTACGGAAGATGTGCAATTTACTTCCGAATGTTTTTTACTTCCGACTTAACACTTTGTGTACATAATGTTCACCTTGTACAAAGTGTTAAGTCACGCATATTACATTCTTGAATTTATTAAATCGCGGCACTCGTCGCATATGTTTACATACAAATATTTTGCAAGAACCAAAATTACTTGCTGGTTGTTATTTATTTATGATGTAATTCTCGGGTTAAGGCATTTTCACATCAAACACAAGAATCGAAAAAATGTAAACCGAAAAACTTAACTTATTCCACTTTGAAACAACATTTTTGCTCCAATGATTACTAAAATCATGGGAAATAGGATAAGCTAACATATTTATTAATAAAATAGTATATATATATTTCAGATTTTTAAGATATACACAACTTTTATGTTTTATCGGCCGAATCTTTCCGCCGAAAAAGTTTTTCGGCCGATAAAACATAGAAGTTGTGTTTTTCTTCAAAATCTGAAATAAATATAACCATTTTCTCAGTAAAATTCTTAGTTTATCCTATTTCCTTGGATTTTATTAATCATTGGAACAAAAATCTCGTTTGAAAGTCGAATAAATTGAGTTTTTCGGTTTACATTTTCCTGTTCTTGTTTTGATGTGAAAGTGCCTTAGGAATTTGTGGCTTACTGTATTAACCGTGAATTAACATCTTTCTAGTTGCTACCTACATACATATGCTTCACCACCAACGCAAGGTCGTCGTATTGCAACTTGAGACTTTTTGCGCGCCGGGGTATTCCGACATCTTCGCTGTTTTACATGAAGAATATTTGACGTAGGTCAGTGATTGAAATTCTTCATGCAGCGAAAATGATATAGTAGATAGGTATGTAGGCACAATGTTTTTAGTTATGCGTTGCAATAAATATGTTTTCTTACTACATGATGTAGGTATGTATAAGCATGTGCATTAAGTACACTTTCTTCCCATATGATGTAGGTATGTATATGCATGTGTATTGCATTAAATACACTTTCTTCCTACATGATGTAGGTATGTACATGTATGTATGTAGCATCATGGTAATGACTTCCTGCCGTCGAGCAAATTGAATTCGTCGCGCAGGCTGTTTTATTGGGGACGATTCTCCAGTATCAATTTTATGTTTCATCACAGAGGTTCGGCCAAGGACATTAGCTCCATGTTAAAATTTATCCTGTTGACGAAGGAGAAATTCGCCCAATTGGCTCTGCTGCTCAGGAGTTAAATCGACCTAGCTGCGCTCCAAAATGTCATGGAGAGACTCAGGCAGTGTGTGGTCAGAGGCAGATGAGACTTCAGATATTATTTCTGGTTCGAATTCTTATCTCCCAATTCCATCTCCTTCCTTTAGATCCACAGCTTGATCTGAGGTGTTACAAATATAGTGTACAGTACATCACTAGTGGATGGACAGAGACTGCTAAGAGCGATTATCCCCGTATGTATTCTTCCACCAGTAGTCACAAGGATGTCAGCATAAAGTCTTGGACAGCTTATTGGCAGAGCACAGGACGAGTTTGGCGGGATATGCACTGTAGAAGCGAGCACAGCCGTGTAAATGAGGCCCAAAAAGAGAGGCGGGTATTTGACATATTTTCAATATACCTCTCCTTAAGTAGATTTCACAGTCATTTCGCGTTAAAAAATCCATTCCTAAGATGCAGTCAGTGAAGATAGGAGCAATTAAAAAGTGATGCTGCCTGGTTCCGTTAGATAGCTTTATCTCCAGCCGCGCCGTGCCTTCAACGGAAGATAAGGCGCTGCTGACACCTCTAATAAAATCGAATTCTTACCTTTTTCCACAGCAGCTTTGACTTTTCGTAATTAAACTGCATTATACCAGTCTTTCTTTTCAGTCCTACTTGAAAGGCGTCCGATCGATCCTCCACAGTTGCCTAATTAATTTCGAGGGCTTGGACCTAGCTGGATGTCGTCCTCCCGAGTGGTGACACCTATTCGCGACTGCTGGCGAGCCATCTGCGGTGCATTGCAGCTGTTTTCAATACGAATGGCCAGCTCTAAAGCTAGCTCCAAAGTTGTAGGTTCTTGGTCTCGAACTCGCTGCTGAATCTTGGGATTACATATTCCGTCAACAAATTGCCACAAAGCAATCTTAGTGTGTGCCGTTTCAGTACAGTCAGGAAAAGCTAGACTTGTCAAACGCCGTATTTCAGTTGCAAAATCAGCCAACTTTCCTGACTTTCTTTGCATGCGGGCTTTCAATTTCATATGAGCTACTACTTCCTTCTCGTCTGACATGGACCGGGCATCGAACGCTTTAAGTAGGGCTGGGTAGCATTTACGATTTGCTTGCGGCAGATTTTGATAAAAGGTGAGAGCTGCCCCTCTAAGATAGATAGGTAGAAACCGACTTTTCATTGCTTCATTCCACTCGTGAGAATCTGCCACTAGATCAAAATTAATCTGATATTCGTTCCAGGGAGGCTTTACGGTAAATCCTGATTGCGATACATGAGGACGTATCACTTCCGCCGGCTCTGCAAGGCAAGCATGGTTGCCCCCAGTTTGAAGCCGCTTAGCTGCTAGGTTAGACGACGAGATAGGAGCATCACGCACGGCCCTCGTAAATGGTACTGCTGTCGATGTCGGTGGGTCCACTGCCAAAAGTGGAGTACTATCTGGCAATTTGCTCTTCCTTTGAGAACGCCCAATATTTTGGGCACAGTCTTGGCATCCTATTCGGCCCTTATGAATGTGCTGAAACACTGGCGGCTCTGATGGAGCGACAACGGTGGACTGAGCGTTCGGTCGTCCCGTTTGTCCGACTTGACTAGTTGGCAAGTGTTCTCGAACTATGATGAAACCGAAACAGGCGGCCAAACTTCTAAACTCGTCTTCACTCATCGAAAAGGATGTGATTGGTGGTTCAAAAACCGGAGGATCCCTGAAACCGACTTCACTGCGACGACCTGTTGTAACTTCTCCTCTCGGTGTACTCTGCGGTGTAGGCATATTTGCTAATACTCCGAATGAGGTCAAGATTCTGGTTAGCTGTTCCTCAACTCGTTGTATTTGAGCTGCTTGCTGCCGTACCTGCGTAGCCAGAGCTTCAACGGTGACTACTTCTCCCCCGTTTCAACCAGAAGAGGCAGTGGCGCTTGACAGTGCATCTTCTTCGCTTGCATTATTCCTTACCGCTGGCAGATCTCTGTTGCCGTTCACCATATTCGTGACGTTGCTAATGGTTTAGATTAGGAAAACGATCGGACCCAACACTTGACACCAGTGTTACAAATCTTGCTTTTCCCAGCTTGTTGTGGTGAGGGAACCTCTAACAAAAAAAATCTGTGTTCGAGCGGTATTTTACACAATTTTTCTTTTATTTTGTGGAAGTAGAGCACCTAAAAATAAGGAGGCTTAATTGTCTTGTACTGTCCACATTCACTGCAACGAACTTTATACAAAAACAAAGGAAGAGGAGGAAAAAAAAGAAACTTCAAGCCACAATTTGATACTTCAATATAAGTTTACTATTTATAACGCTAAATTCAAACAATATACATGTACACGTCAACTATGGCAAATCGCACTTCAGTACATATGCTAAGTTCAATATTTAATGTAAAATAAAAGACTAAATCACACTTCAGTATGCTAAATTCCATTAACACAATTTTTGTTCGTATAAAATTAGTTCACAGAATTTGGAAAATTAGTTCATCGCTTCGATAATAACATATTTTGATTTTTGTGCTATACATTTCACTTCAAATATTATGCTTACGAATGGCCCTGTACTTAGCTGGGGCACCACCAAGGAACGAGTGAGTTGGTTAGCTTGACCGCGCGAGTTATGGATTCCCTTCGAGGAGTTCATAAAAAAATCAAATTAATCAAAGAAAAATTCATTAAAATACTTCGAGTTTTGTTAATAAAATTTATTTCCGATTTCTTGCTAATCCAAATGATAAATAACTGAAAACCGCTTTCTATTTTTCTACACAAGTCCTTGTACCGTTTTTAAGAAGTCATTACTTTGCGAAATGTGCCTTCTGTTCTTTTGAATAACAGGAAGGTGTCCGATTTCATATAATGTCTGAGAATTTACTCTAGTTACTTATTCTATGGGAACATTAAATTGTCTTTTATTTTAAATATGCTTCGCATGCATATGTTGGCTATTTGGTATGTTGCAAGGCAACATCCCATCGTACGTAACTCCTCCCCCCTTAGAGAAGCGATGGCCAAAGGAACTGAATTTTTGAAGTTTCTTTTGCAGTAGCGTCTTCCGGTTTTCCAGGAATGATGTCCTTTAAGGGCAATGATAGGTGAACATTTTGATTTCCAGATCTTCGGTTTTTCGTTCGGCTTATTATGTAGATTGTTAAAATGGCGATGATTAGTGTAGTTTTTAATTCAATGCAATAAAACTTAAAAGCACGATATGTCAATTCCTGTAATTGACATATAGTGACCTGCGCTTATAAATCAAAATTTTCGTCAATTCCAATAATCGACATGGACATTTGTGGTGTTCTGAAATTCAAAATGGTGGTGGGTAGTGAAGCGATTGAAAAATATATCATTTGATTATCATTCACTTTTAATCATTGAGTTCAGTAATCTAACAAAATTTAACTAATTCTACACTTAAAATATTACATTTTGCACAATTGAAATTATCGTTTTTCAAAAAAAAAATGCAACAAAATTACTCAAATATATTCCTAGTTTACTGACAAGTCAGTCCGTTTTTGTTTTAATTCACTCGAGGTTTTCCCTTTTTAATTCTAATTCAATGCTTAGCTACCTAATTAATATTTACAACTAATTATTTATTTTAAAAACAATTACTCTGTTTGAATTTTATTGTTTGAGCATGGTTTGCAAAATATGCCATATAGGCATGTTTTTCACAAAATGTCAAAACACAATAAAATTTACAATTCAATCTATTTATAAAAATGTATTCTGAAAAAAAAGGAAATTTATTTATTATTAATAATCAATTTGCTTAGGTTAATTGTGACCCGTAATTATATCCTTGCGGCATGCTATTACATATGTCCCATAACCTCAAATTGATTAAACCTGAAAATATAATACCTTTGCGAATATTTGTACAATATCTTTCAAAAAAAAAAATTTATATGTTGTCGCTTGCTGCTATTTCGCAATAAAAGCTTGAAAATTGATACGAAATTCACTGACAGAATTATCCAAATTTGAGTACTCAAATGCTTGTGAAAAAATCCTAAGTCCAAGCCGTAGATAATATTTTATGAAAAAATTGCAAGTCCAAGAAAAAACCACAAAAACTCTAAAGTCTAAACTCTTGAAATAATTTTGCATGGAATAGAAAATTATGCTTAGCATGTGTTTTCTAGATGACAACTCGATGAAAATAAGAGATCGAATGAAGGAATGACACGCCTTTTATAGACAGATTTGTTTCAATTTCACTATCCATAAAGTGAAATTATCAAATATTGGCCTATTGTGCATAAATTAAGAATTTTAATTATTATTTGTATATGCCAAAATGAATTTTACATTTTTTGGCCTACATTATCGATGCGCTATTTTTAGTTCATTCTAAATAATTCCTCTCCTGACTTATACTTTTTGTCTTGCTCGCACCGTGCCTCTCTTTCACACTCGTTAGTGTGTATTAGAAAACTAAAAATCGTGAATTACGCGAATCCCGCGAAAAATACCGCGAAACGAACGGCACCATTAAAATCGCATAGTGATTTTACCCCAATTTGACATATCGCATGACATGGGAAATTGAAGTTCGCCTTGTAATTTTTACTTCGATATGGCAAACGCGCGCGAAGTGGTTTTTGTTAATTTTATTTATTTTAATCGTGTTTGTGTAGTGTTTTCTGTTGTTTTCATCGAGGGATGTTATAATCTTCAGGTATGTGCTACCAGTCTATAGATTTATTGATGTTTTGTGTTGGTTTTCAATGGTGGTGGACCTGTACAGGTGAGCTTGTTTGGGTGTTTTCTCACTTGAAATGTCCACTAATCTTCTGTAGAAATCTTATTGGTTACCTGACTGATAAGTTCTACGTGTTTTTTTGGTAGGTGAATTGATTGCATTGTAATTAATTTCATTGTACTTCCCTGTCTTCAATGTTATTGTTTTGGTTTTGTTAGTATGTACTGAAAAACATTGCATTCTATGTAGTTTTTTATTTATTTGTTTATTAGTTCATTTGTTACTTGTTTATATTAATAGTTCAAACTTTTATGTGTATGTCATTTATTTAAATTCATTTCCATTTTTCATTTCAGATCATCGAGGGATCTTTGCACCTGTGGCATACTCCAGGTGCCGGTAACATGCTTATTATATTTTTATTTTGAAAGTGGTAAATTTCCTTTTTTTCCTTTCAGGTTCATCGAAAAATTAGTATGATGGATATGTATATTGCATAACTTTTGTATAGGACGTCTGTTTGTAACAGTTGAATTGATTCCAGGTTTTCAAAATAATATGTTTTGAGTTTTTCCTAATTTAGATTCTCGACTATTTCACAAGCGTTGATTTGACCGAATATTGATGGGTAGATGTGAATGTCATCCCAGTAGGTGTTACTGACTCCTTCGTATATGATTTTATTTATTTCTGCTTGGCAGTCTTCGAAGTGAATTAATACGGTTCCTTTAATCATCTTTTCCTTAACTCCGCATGTTGAGTATACTATGGTCTCAGGAGCATTGATTAGTAGGATGTAGTTGGGTTCTGGTTGAAAAATGTTGTTTAGTTCCTGTTCCTTGGATTCTATCAGTTTACATGTTGCTGGTTTGTTGTTAATTAGTCTGGCGATTCAGGAAGATTCGTATGTCCTCTCTCGGTTGTTCGAAATTTTGCAGTAGAATGTTCCTTCTATTTTTTGGCAGATTTCGTCTAAGTATTGAATATTATCTTGATTTAGGATGGCATAAGGATTGGTGACTATTGTTTTTGTTTTGTTGATTGGTAAGGGTATTAGCTGAAAAGGGGAGTAGGATTCGTTTGGGATTATGGGAACTTCAATATTGAAGATTAGATTTTAGTGGTTATAATAAGCTTTTAAGCCGAGAAGTTCATATATATGTTCGTTTGATTTAATTTGTATAGTTTGGTTTTCAAAGATATTGTAGACTTCTGATAGTTCATATGGACTCAGTATGTGCTTATAAATGATATTAAATCGAGCCAAAGTAATAGCTTCAGCTATATTGCTTAAATGATTGTTCAAAAGGTCTATGTTGTAATTGATTTGATTTAGATATTGCATTTGTATAAGGAGAACGTTTTCAGACCTGATTCTATTCTTCATTTGATCTTGGTAGTGATTTAGATAATTTTCTATGACTTCTTGTTGGGTGTTAACATGGTTAGTAATATTGCTGAATCTTTCTATCATTTGATTGTTCATTCTTATTTGTGTGTTTAGTTCATTTTTTGTGTTCAATTGGTTTGTTTATAGACTCTCTGTTCTTAAAGAGTACATCCAGCGATATTGGTGGTTGTTTATTGGTTTTTTTCGAGGACAATTTGAAGGTTGAGCTCGTTCAAGGGTCTTTCAGATATATAAATGCCATCGTTAAGATTTTCTACTCTTGAATGTACTGAGTAATAGCTGAGTTTTGATCTGAGTTGTGCGTTTCAGTTTCGTTAAAATTAATTTCTAATTCATCTTGGGTTGTGAGTTCTATTGGTTTAATTCGGCTCAATGCGTCTGCGTTCGTATTGAGTTTGCCCTTTTCATAAACTATTTCGTATTCGAATTCTTCAAGCTTAAGCCAGCAACCAATTAGTTTGGAGTTCGGGTCTTTTAAGATCATCAGCCACAGCAGGGGTTTGTGATCGGTGATGATCTTGAATTTGCGACCAAATAAATATGGTCGGAAGTACTTTGTCGCTCATACAATGGCGAGATTTCTTTCTCGATTGTAGAATAGTTAATTTCAGATTCGGTTAAGGTGATACTAACATAATATATTGGCTTGTCACTACCAATAGGTCCTTGAGATAATATTGCTCCAACAGCGTAGTTGCTAGCATCTGTGGTTAGTAAGAAGGGTTTCGAGAAGTCCAGATATTGGAGAATAGGGTGGTTCATGAGTATATCTTTGCATGTTTGGAAGGCTTTGTTATAGCTATCACTTAATTTTACTGTAGGTCCTTTCTTCAAGCATTGGGTTAGAGGCTTGGTTAATTCTGAAAAATTTTTGATAAATTTCCTGTAATACTCTAGTAATCCCAGGAAGGATTTAATTTCCCTTTGGGTTCGTGGGATTGGAAATTTTTTGATAGTCTGAATCTTTTCTGGGTTTGGTTTGACACCTTTACTTGTTACAATTGTGTCCCATGAAGGAAATCTCTCTATGAAGGAATTCAGACTTGTCTAGTTGAACCTTTAAATTTGCTTCTCGGAGTTTGCCGAATACTTTCTTTAGACTCTCGGTATATTCTTGCAAAGAAGTAGGGCAAATTATTATGTCATCGAAATATACAAAACATATTTTTCCTACTAGGACACCTAGGACGTTGTCCATGACCCTTTGAAATGTAGATGGCGCATTCTTCAGACCGATGGCATTCTTACATATTCGAAATGTCCACCTTCTATAGTAAAAGCTGTCTTCTGGAAGTCTTTTGGGTTCATCTCAATTTGGTAGAATCCGCTTGATAGGTCAAGTTTTGTAAAGTACATACTTTTGCCCAGCTTATCCAGTATTTCGCTAATATTGGGAATTGGGTACCGATCGTTTATAGTTTTCTCATTCAGTTTACGATGATCGATAACCAGGCGCCATTTCTGTTTCCCACTTGCGTCTCGTTTTTTTGGGACGATCCAAACAAATGAACTCCATGGGGAATATCTGGGTCTTATAATGCCTTGGCTCAACATGTCGCCCATTTGTCTTCGCACTTCATGTTTGTGCACGTAGGGGTATCTGTACGATTTAGTATATATTGGAATATCATCTGTTGTGGGGATACTATGCTTTATTTTGTTCGTGAAAGTTAATTCTTGTCCCTCTTTGAGGATATCTCTTCGTAGTCTCTGCACGTTTTCAATATTGGCCTTTTTTCTTCCTGCTTTAGGTGTGATACCCGTATTAGCTCTGTTATACTGCCCGCTGTATCTACCATAGGGACGGTGTTTTCTAAATCTTCGTACTGTAGGCTAAAGTTATTTAATTCGAGAAATTTTGCGTGGGGCACTGGTTTGCCTTTTAACACTTGTTCGAAGAAAATCGTTTGGTCTATCTTTGTAATGTTTGTTACTTCAATTGCGCTGAACCAATCTTTTGCCTTGTATAATCCTTCGGAGATATAAAGGTTTGGTTGGATTGTGATTGGGCTAATATAGATATCCCCATTTTGTGTATCAGCGGGTAATTTAGCAATTAATTTTGATTTAGCGGGGACGTTGAAGCGGTTGGACATGAAGTTTTGTTTGAAGGCCAGTGGTAGAGTTGTGTTTTCAGTTATTAACATTTTATTTGATAGACCTATCTTTGCACATAAAGTTTTTAATGCATCAAGGCCAAGTAGGCCGTCACAGTATCCGTGGAATCGGAAGACTAAGAATCTTAAACTGCAGGTTGTTGAAATTCGAGAAAGGTTGGTAAGATTATTTGTTTATCTAATTTATACTTGCTTAATATGGTTGTTATTACTATGGGTTCAGTTTGGACGAGGTCTTCTGGATGTGTAAATTCAAGATTTATATGTGAATAGGAAGCTCCGGTATCAATAAGAAATTTTAAAGGGCGTCCAAATGCTGATCATACATGGACATACGGAAGTATAAATCCATGTTTATTTATGTCTAAGTACCCGATTTGTCTGTCGAGGCTGGTACAAGAAAATTGGTGTCAACTACTTCAGGTGGCATACTGGGATTGTTATTATCTTGTTCGTAATTATCATGTACGTCTGAATCGTAGTCGTAATATTGGTCTAACTCTTGTATATGAGAAAACCCTTGAGGATAATTCTCACTAGGGAGATTTGCTTCACCACAGCATTCATTGTTTAGTGCTGTATGGTCTTGTTCGTAGAAATTATGAAGTTCCTTTCTCACAAAATTTGGTGGACCGTTTGAGCTAAAGAAGTTATTTTGTGGGAGTCTTTGTGGCTGACTTTGGTTCGAAGCTTTTTGTTTCAAATATGTGTAGTCTGAGCTGGTATCCATAGGTTCAGGTTTGGGAAATTGAGGACGATTGAATTGTTTTTGTCGCGTAAGTTGTGCTCTATTACTCATGAAATTATTATTAAATGTTGTTGGGTTATGAGGTGCTTGTACCTGCCGAATTTGTTGTTTTGGGATGGGTTGTATGGTCCTAATGTTATGTTGGAATATTGGTCTTGATTATATGTACCTTCTATTTATTGGGAACTTATGGTTTTGATTATGATTGTTATTTTCGAATTTTACATAGAAAATATTCTGTTCAGAAATACCGTAAAAGAATGCTTCTGCTAATGTTGTGGGTTTCATTGCTCGTATTTTAGAGCCAAATGGTTCTCTTAATCCTGTTAAGAAAGTATTTAAGCACATTTCAAAATATAAGTTCTTATTCGCTTTGATAACATTATCGTTTTCTTGGTGAATTTGAATATGCTTACTCATAGCAGCAAGAATTTCTACAATTTCGCTATAGAACTTTTCAATTGTTTTATTATTTTGTTTAAGGTTATGCAGGTCTTTTATCAGGGACGTTTCATTCCTTTTATCTGAATAATGTAGTATGAGGTTAGCTTTAATTTGAGCCCAATCACGCGGTGTCCCATAATCATTTAAGACTTCATTGGCTGCTCCTTCAATCTTGTTTCTTATAGCACGAAATAATATTCCGCCGTGAAGTGTACCGTCAATTGCAGATATAAGAGTAAAGATTTCCTCGACATTCTCAATGAAATCGTAGAGTAGTCTTGGGTTGCCATCGAATTTTGACAAATTTTTGATAGCATTGGGTATTTCTAATGCATTAAATAGATCTGTATTTTTCGCATTTGAATTTATATTGTTGGAGTTTACTAAAGTAAGGTTTCCTACAATAGGATTTCCTACGATAGGATTTCCTTCAGCATTTAACATTTCGTTATTTAAGAAACTATTACCAGCCATGCAATTTATACTGATTATAGATTTATATTTTGCACTAGTACTATTGATTTTGTTAATTTCAAATTTAGGTTCTCCTAGATTTATATAGTTCTTCACAAAGATTCGGTGGATTTGTATTTTCGTATTTCTCTAATTAATTCATTTGACTCTCTACTCTCTACTCTCTACTTTATTCTATTTTACTATTCAACTTTTCGTCAGACTTAAAAATTTCGGTATCAGATTCAGTATCGCTTTCACTTGTATTAATCACTTTTCTTCCAAATAAAAGTTTATTTTTCTCGGGCTTAGGCTTAATATATTTTCGAAATTTTGGCATTTAGGACAAACATCAAGGAGAGTATTCAAACTTAGACTTACATAATCAACCAGATACAAAATTGTCTTCATATTTTAATTATCTGTGTCCCTCGCGAATTAATTATCTCTCGTAGGTCTGGAGCGAATGAGTTAAAACTCACCAAGTCTTCTTAAAAAAAAATTGTTGTGTTCCACTTTTCTCTAATTAAACAGGGTTATTCAACTTTTACCGATATACCTTCGATAATGCGATTATTTCAGCGATAAACCGTCGCGAAATTTTCGACACGACACAACAACACCGTAAAAAATTTTTGAGAAAAGAGATAGTTTTCCGACTATCCTACCGACTGCGCCAGTTATGGATTCCCTTCGAGGAATTCATAAAAAAAAAATATTAATCAAAGAAAAATTCATTAAAACACTTCGAGTTTTGTTAATAAAATTTATTTCCGATTTCTTTCTAATCCAAATGATAACTAACTGGAAAACACTTTCTATTTTTCTGCACAAGTGCTTTTACCTTCTTTAAGAAGTCATTTATTTGCGAAACGTACCTTATGTTATTTTGAATAACAAGAAGGAGTCCGCTTTCATATAATGTCTGAGAATTTACTCTAGTTACTTATTCTATGGGAACATTAAATTGTCTTTTATTTTAAATATGTTTCGTATGCATATGTTGGCTATTTGGTATGTTGCAAGACAACATGCCTACGTACGTAATATGTGCGCTACTACCGCAGAGCTTACTTTTCTGAAAGTACAGTGACAGAACCAGTCACTATGAAATGCAAAAATTTTAAAAAATTTTCTAACCTAATAGGCGAACACTTCAATTTGTTTTGTATTGAGAAGGGTTTTGCTTCTTTTTTGTTGTCTGCTTGTCTTAACTGTTCCTTTTCTAGGACCGCTTAATTATATCCGCGAGCTTGATTATGTCCGCTTAATCGCACCGTGAGTTCGAAAATGAAGAATGTTGTTTTTATTTTTTATTATTTATTTTCGTTCTTTTTTCTTGTTTTGTTCTGGATTACGTCGAGGTGCCTCTTAGGGATTCTAGAGATGGAATGCCCTTAATTTCTCGCACGTATGTCGTGTTTAAAATATGTGATGTGGTGGTGAAAATTTACATAAGCAAAGTTCTTAATTCAAGTGGCTACTTATCTCTCGTCCTCGGGGTCGCATGGAGGCGCAGCCAGCATTTACTTTCTTCCTGGCTGTCCGCTATGCTTCATTCAGGGTAAAGATGACAACGAGTAGCAAGGAAACGAGATCCGCGTACAGAGCGCTAATCTTTTCGTCTGTTTTGTGATTGAATTAGTTTCGCTAATTAATACACCAACACGTTTTACACGATTTTCGCAAACTCGAATTTTCACACTTCTCAGCTAATCTCTTATTTTTTTCAAAAATGGAAGCGCTCGCCGGAAGTTCAGCCCTCCGTTTTTCGTTCCTGAATTCGGACTCTATTCAGGGACTTTTGCCCCATTTTCTCGCGTGGGCGAACTCTGGTAGCTCACCAAAATATTACGGATGGAATTCTCGATAGGAGATTAGCTGCTCCGAATTTTTGGGTTAGTCGGTTCATTTCCATCTTGGTCTGAAGTTTACGGATTTTCTTTATAGGGGAAGCTGTAACCTTCGTCTAGAAGCAAATCAAGAAGCACGAGAAGAAGAAGTTTCATCTCTATGCAAACATTGTAAACATCATCACGAAATAATACAAAATTTGAACTCTGCGAAAGTGAATTTGTACGCCAATTTTCAATTAGATAAGGCAAAGAAAATTATATATCCAGCCTTAAAAGCGAGAACGTTCGTCTGAAATTAAAACTAGATGAGATTTCAAAGGTTTCGCTGAAAAATGGTAAAGTTTAAGGAAAAGTTGCACGACATTAACGAAAGAGTTCGTAATATTTAAGGTGAAGTGCAACGTGTGGAAACTTAACAGATGGATCTATCAAAAAGTCTTAAAGCTAGCAAAATTAGTAAGGGAGGAAATAAAATTTACCACTGTACGGCCAATTTGAAGAAGTTAGCAAAGGGAAAGTTGAAAGATGCGAAGGGATTACAATAACAACAATGCGAAGATGAAGTATCTACACATTCTTTATCAAATTGTTCACGTCTAATCTCTTAAGGACAGGAAGGATTAACTTATAAATCAAAGTAGTACCGTGAGTCAAGAAATTTGCTCTTTTTCGACGATTATCAGAGAAAATTCAATCGGTGAAGGACTCTCTAATTTCAGTTAGAAAACGATCCGAAATATCAAAGTGACGCTCTGCCACAGCTTACAGTAAGACATAAAAATTGTCAGTTCAGAAAGTGGAACAAAAAACAAATCATGAATACTCTTCCTCGTTAGCCGAATGTTATTGTGGTGTAATGGATGTTCAGCAGTCTCTACTTCATTAGTTAACGGAGACCCGACTACCGTGACTGCTATCGACACTGTAATAAAACAATTGACACTTCTATGGTCTTGTAAACCTTGTGTATCTAGAATTTGTCCTTAGCTGGTTTATCGTTCCTGCGTGGCTTTCCAGGTAGGTATTATAATACAAGATTGCTACCTGCTCGTTGTGGTTAGATGTTAGATTCGGGTTAGTGTACATAACTAAACCTATGTCCTACCACTTACCTACAGGGTTAGCTTGGTTTAGTACTTAGTTTTTTTTTTTACAGAGGTTGCCTTCTCTTTCTCATCTCTTTGTTGTAGGTTGGTCTTCATTTCCCAGGAAGTACCATGACACGTCAGGACGGGTTGCACGAAGAAGCCAAGCCAAGTTTCGTGGTCCAGTTCTGCTTAGATGCCATTGGTGCGGGTGTTCTGTGACTTTAGTTCGGAGGCCCCATCAGAGGTGTTTACATGGGATGGATCAGTTATCAGGCTCTTCAGGTAACACTGCCCCCTCTCAGTAGCTCGATGTTCCACTCGAGCGCTTGACCAACTGGGCTCTTATTTTTTTTTATTTACTAACCATCTGCTTTTAGTAAGAGAGAAATCTAGTGTATTGATTTTATTATTTCTTCAGAAACTATTACTTGGGTGAGATGGTCCCGATGGACTATTTTATCAACCGAGCGAGACTCCCGCTTATGCGATTTACGGCGTCGCTCAGTTTCTCGACGACCCTCCCTGTCACACTGCAATTTTGTTGACCGGCCTTTGGTCCTTTTCGGGTTATGGTAATACACTTTCCGTTGGAGCTCGATGTGGCTTGCTGTCGCTCGCATATTGTATCTATCCTTCATTCTTCGCGTGGTATACAGAAACTGTTCTCGGGCGAACGCGTAGGCTCTGGATAGGCGTTCTTGAAGCTGTTGAAGGTATTCTCCCGTTGGTTGTGGTTCTCCTGGGGGCATATTACGAATGATGCCCACTGGTAGACGCAGTTCTCGGCCAAGCATCAGCATCGCTGGGGAAAGCTTCGATGTATCGTGCTCAGCGGTTCTATACTCCTATAACAGAAAAGGAAAATGAAGATCCCAGTCTCGTTGATTGCCGGAGATATATTTCGCCAGATAGTCTGCCATAGTTCTATTAAACCTCTCCAACATTCCGTCTGATTGGGGGTGCCTAGTCGTCGCGCGAGTTTTGTCGATGCCGAATCGTTCGAGAAACTTCTGAAAAATGTCCGATTCGAAATTCCTCCCTTGATCGGAGTGTAGTTGCAAAGGAAGACCAAATCGCGAAAAAACATCCCTTATTAAGGCCTTCGTGACTGTCTCTGCTTTTTGATCAGGCATCGGCGCAGCTTCCGGCCACTTGGTGAAATAATCCATGGTAACCAAAACGTATTTTCCATTTCTGTTTTTGGTAATGGTGCAAATACGTCGACGGTAATCCTTTCGAAAGGGTAGCCAACCTTGTGGGGCTATAGCGGTTCATGTTTGTCGAGGTTGAGCTCCCTTTCTTCTGACATGTATGGCAACAGCTGCAATAGGTTCGGACATCCTTGTTGCATCCGGCCCAGTGATATTGCGTTTTCACTCGAGCTATGGTCTTGTCAACCCCGAAATGTCCTACAGTGGGGCTATCATGAATTTGCTTTAGAATTTCCATACGCAGGGCTTTCGGCAGTAAAACTTGGTCGACGACATAAGTACGTGTACGATACGGACGACAAATAACATCATCTCGCAGGCATAAACTCGAGAACATATACCTGCAAGCTATTAGATCCGGCACTTCGTGCGATATGTCGTCATGCGTCGGGCGTTGGTCGTCCTTAAGCCACTGATATACACATTTCATTACCTCATCGGCCTTCTGATGGTCGCTTAGATCTTCTTCTTCTACAATTAAGACTGTGGTGACTGCTTCTCTGAGATCTACTCTCTCACAATATTGGCAACTAACAGCTTCGCAGGGCCGCATAGACATGGCATCCGCGTTGTTATGTTTCACCGCTGGTCGATGGTCTACCTCGAAGTCGTACTGTTGAAGCTGCTCTATCCATCTTGCGATCTGCCATTCAGGATTCCGAAAATTCATCAGCCACTTTAGAGATGCGTGATCGGTGTGGACGAGAAAATGGCGTCCCAGAAAATATGGCTTACAATGAGCGGCGGCCTTTACTAATGCAAGCAACTCCTTACGAGTAAGGCAATAATTTAATTCCGGACGGCAGAAAGTTTTACTGTGGAATTCGATTACTCGCTTCTGTCCTTTCTGAATGCGAGATAGTATTGCACCCCAAGCAAACTGGCTGGCATCTGTATCTAATAAGAAAGGATCGTTCTGGTTCTGATGTGCTAGAATTGGAGACGTGGTAAGCTTTCCTTTTAGATGTTCGAATGCCGCTTCACAGTTCACTGACCACTGGAAGTTTCTATTTTTTCTGTTAACTGCGTGAGCGTTTTGGAGTTTTCTGAGAAGTTCTCGACGAAGCGACGAAAATAAGCGCAGAGTCCTAGGAAATTTTGAACATCTGTCTTATTTTTGGACGCGGCCAGCTACTTACGGCACTTATTTTATCAGTGCTCGGATATTATGTGTCCCAGATATTTAACTTTCTTTCTCGCAAGGGAACATTTTGATGACTATACATTCAAACCCGCCACACGGAGTCGTTTGCAGACCTCCTATAAGTTAATTAAGAGTCCCTGGAAGATAATCATGTCGTCGAGGTAGACGAGCCACATACGTGGTTGCATTCCAGATAAAACTACTGCCACCAGCCGCTGAAAGGTTCCCGGGGCATTACAGAGCCCGAATGGCATTACTAGAAACTCCCATAATCCATCGCCTATGGTGAACGCAGTATTTTCTTGGTCGCTTTTCTGGACCCGTACTTGCCAGTATCCGGATTTCAAGCCTAGCGTTGCAAACCAAGATGATCCTCCCATGTCATCCAGGGTCTGGTCTATACGAGTCAAGTGGTACGAGTCCTTCTTAGTGACGGAATTCAGCTTGCGATAATCTACACAGAAGCGTAACGAGCCGTTTTTTTCCGCACTAATACTACCGGGGAACTCCAGGGCCTGCAAAATGGCTTTATAACGCCCTGCATGCGCATATCCTCTATCATGTCGAAAGACCTTTATTACTTCTTTCTTTTTTGTGTCTTCTAATTCCTCCCAGGCTTATCGTTGTAAACGTTAAGTGGCGTGGAGTAGCTGTGTAAGCTCAGCTCCTAGTAATAATGTGGAGTAGCTGTATAAGCTCGGCTCCTAGTACTGATGTGGAGTAGCTTGTTGAAGCTCAGCGCTTAGTGCAGATATGGAGTAGCTTGTTGAAGCTCAGCTCCTAGTACTGATGTGAAGTAGCTTGTTGAAGCTCATATGTAGGAGTTTGTATAGAAGCTCAACTCTGGAATGAAAATAACTGACTACTGTACCTAACGGATTAAAATCGTTTACTACTCTTGTCTTTTACATTTTCTTACTCTATATATACAAATTGTTCTTAAATGGAAAATGTCATACTTACTTCCCAGTACGGAAGATGTGAAATTTACTTCCGAATGTTTTCTACTTCCAACTTAACACTTTGTGTACATAATGTTCACGTTGTGCAAAGTGTTAAGTCACGCATATTACATTCTTTAATTTATTAAATCGCGGCACTTGTCGCATTTGTATACATACAAATATTTTGCAAGAACCAGAATCACTTGCTGTTTGTTATTTATTTATGATGTAATTCTCGGGTTACAGTAGGCATTTGTGGCTTACTGTATTAACCGTGAATTAACATCTTTCTAGTTGCTACCTACATACATATGTTTCACCACCGGCGCAAGGTCGTCGTGTTGCGACTTGAGACTTTTTGCGAGCAGGGGTATTGCGACATCTTCGCTCTTTTCATGGAGAATATTTCACGTAGGTCAGTGATTGAAATTCTTCATGCAGCGAAAATGATGTAGTATATAGGTATGTAGGCGCAATATTTTTAGTTATGCGTTGCAATAAATATGTTTTCTTCCTACATGATGTAGGTATGTATACGCATGTGCATTAAGTATACCTTCTTCCCATATGATGTAGGTATGTGTATGCATGTGTATTCCATTAAATGTACTTTCTTCCTACATGATGTAGGTATGTACATAACAAATTTCCCCCTTTATAAAACAAAAAAAAATGTGTTATTCTTGGAAGAGGAATAACACATTAAAGATTCAAGCGTATGGTTTTTTGAAAGCACTAATTTAGTGATTTTGTATATATACTTAACGTCGAACGCCGGGATTGGTATGTGAATAGTGTTACTGAAAGAAGAATACTTACTTATGCGTACATTAATTGAGTTGAATGACAATAGTTTTTTTTTTAACATAGTTGGTATTTAAATAACTATACTAATGGTACATTAAGAATTCATATGTATATCTAGGTATATTATAGTTTCGCAAATAGGCCTATTTGTTGACTTTAGTTTGGTTTTGTATTTAAGTTTTATGATATATATTTTCCATTTGGAACTCACATCTATTTACAGCATGTATATGTGTACTTTTTCTTTGAACTTATCTATATTTAAATTTGAGCTAAATAGTTATATAGGTAGTGTATATAGTACATCTTGTTTCTATAAAGTTTAATTATAGTGTTAATTCATTTATAAATATGTATGTCACTAGGATTGCTCTTGATATATAAAATTTGAAATAGCCCTGGCTAAACATTTGAAAATATGCATGTGTGCAGCTTTATTGTTAATATAAAATTTGAAATTAGCCTGATTATACATGTGTAAATATGCATGTGTGCAGGTTTATTCTTGATAAAAATATATATATTTGTATATAAATTTCTTTTGAATTTACATCTTAAAGCTAAATATTTCTTGTTATTTTCTATTATTTAATAGTTTATATTGAGAACTTAGTTGACAGATCTTTCTAGTTATCTTGTATTATTTTGAATTTTTATTGAAAACTTAGTTAAATCTTAAAGACAGATATTCCTAGTTATTTTGTATTATTTGGAATTTGTATTGAAAACTTAGTTAACCACCTTTACATGGCGGGTGCGTGACATTGAATCTGGCTCTGCACGGCTTAAATAAGGCGGAAGTAGTGGTTGGTGTGGTATTGGCAAATTTTGCCGGCTATTTGCCTGTGGACTTCTTGCTTATTTATGGTTACTACTTTGGGTGTTTTGATTATGACATTCCTTTTCTTTTTCTTTATAAACTTACATAGTTTTAGTATTCCTATTAGGCTGAGTAATAATATCACCATGGAATCGGCACGAGCGGGCAGGCGCATCAAATTACGTAGGGAGATGTATTATTTTAAAATGAGGGCTAGTCTTGCCTCAACCGCAGAGGAAAAGAAGAAATTTGAGAGGCTGGCATCGGACAAGCTAAGGCCAATAAGAGGAAAATAAATTCAAATGATATTGTATCGTTTGATATATTGCTAAATTTATTGAATAAAAATCCAATTATCAGATTTTTTTTTTTTTTTTTTTTGTAATGAATCTTCCCTTTTTGTTGTATTCTTACTGAATAGGAATGTTGGGTTGCCTTTTATTGTTTATAAGAATTGTCGCCTCAACTTTCTGTCTCTTTGTCTTTAAGACTTAGCCCTTATTCGTAAAATGTCTTCAGCCTGTTATTATGTACTGTTACTCTTTGTTTACCGATTTGAATAACAGTATTAACAGAGTTAAAGACTTGTACCACGAGATATGGACCTAGCCATATCTGGGAAAGTTTGTGCTTTTAGCTAGGTTTTTTAACAACACTTTATCTCCTACTCTGAATGTTACCGGGCGTGAGTGCCTATCATAGTACACTTTTGACTTTTCTTTGGCTTTCCGCAGATTTTTCGGGCGATAGCATATGCTTTTTCATTTTGTATTTCAGAAGGTGATAGTAACTTAGTGACTCTCGTGATTGTAAATGAGCTCTGGTTCTCTCCTTAGATTTGAGAGAACATCCGCTGTAAATCCAAACAGACAGTCCATTGGAGTGAGCTTAGTGCCATCGTGTGGGCTGTTATTGTATACGAAAGCCGCAGTTCTTAGAATTCGATCCCAAGCCTTTGGATTTACAGACACGATAGCTAAAGTGCTCTACTAGTGGTCTGGGTGTTCGTTCCAGTGCGCCGTTGGATTGTGGATGATAAGCGGAAGTCTGCATTTTTTCAATTTTAGCATTTTACAGACACGTTTAAAAAGATCGCTTAAGAAATTGGAGCCCTGATATTACTAATTCTTTAAGAATACGGTAACGAGTGATTATATCGCCGAAAATTATTCCTGCTACCGTTTCCACTTCGCCGTTTAGCAAGGCATAACAATCTACGAATTTCGTTAGATTATCCTGGAATGTCAAAATGTACTCATTTCCCGAATGCGTTTCTTCAAGAAGACCTACGATATCCAAATATACTTTTTCGAATGGCATTAGGGCAGTATCTGTTATGACCACTGTCATACGATACTCTGGGCTAGCCTTCATTTTTTGACATTTAGTACATTTTCGAATATATTTCCTGATGGAACTGAGCATATTTCTCGACTTATATTTTTTCTTTATTCTTTTGTAAGTTTTAATAACTACTTGGTGACCACCAAATGCAGAGTCATGGTAGTCCCTTAACATTTCTTCCGGGTCTGAAATAATTTATGGTGATTTATTTTGGGAATTCATTGAATGATTATTCGAAGGTAAGTTTCCTAGCTCAGATGTACTGTTTTCAGAATGGCTGCTTTTAGTTGTGTCGATTTGAACTGAGTTGTTTTTGGAGTGCGGCAATTGCTTTCCAGTTCTTTGAGGAGATTTTTGGTATTGAATTACTTTTTCCAACTTATTTTTTGCTTCTCTTGTTTGAGCTCTTGTGACAATATGGCAATGTGTTGGTTTGGAATTTAGTGGTGTCAGGGAACTACAATCGTCTATGTCAGAATCGGCTCGGTGGTGTACCTGAGCTTCAACAATGAACGAATTGGGGTTTGCTTGGTTTAATTTGGCAGGTATTCGACTAAGCACGTCTGCATTGGTGTGATATTTTCCAGGCTTTTATTCACTTTTGTAGTCAAACTCTGAGAGTTTATGGTGAAATCTGACTAATCTTGTAGTTAGGTCTTTCACATTGAATATGCCTTTCAGGGGCTTGTGGCCTGTGCAGACCGTGAACGTTCTGCCCTGTAAATAACACCTACAATGTTCTTGGCGGCCCATACAATAGCGAGTAACTCTTTTTCTATTTGGGAGTATTTTTGTTCCGGTTTATTTAAACTTCTACTTGCATACGCGATTGGCTTGTCTTTGCCTATTTCCCCTTGGGATAAGACAGCTCCCAATGCTTCGTTGCTAGCATCTGTTTTTAAATTAAAGGGTTCAGTAAAATCAGGATATGTGTGAAGGGGAGGATTTACCAGCGACTTTTTAATTTGCTCGAAAGAGTCTTGGCACTTTTGTGTCCAAGTAAATTCAACATCTTTTCATAACAGATTTGTTATTGGTCTGACTATTTTTGAAAAGCTCGGAATGAACTTGCGGTAGTAGTTAGCCAACCCAAGGAACGATTGAGTTTTTCTAACAGTTCGGGGCTGAGGAAAATTTTGGACACAACTTGTTTTTCTGGGATCTGGAAGTGATCCTTCATTTGAAAATTTGTGTCCTAGGTAAATCACTTCTCGACGAAGGAACTAGCACTTTTCAGGTTGTAATTTAAGGTTATGTTCTCTAAGCCTGTCGAATACCTTAATCAATTTCTCGTTGTGATCTTGTAAATTTGTTCCATAGATTACAATATCATCCAGATAGACAAAGCATTCTAAGCCTTGGAGACCCGTTATAATGTAATTCTTTAATCGCTGGAAGATCGCAGGCGTGCCTTTCAGCCCAAATGGCATACTATTAAATTCATAGTGCCCATATGCGGTACTGAGCGCAGTTTTGGGTCTATCCTTCGGATCAACAAGTACTTGGTGATACCCGCTTGCCAGATCGAGTGTAGTAAATTATCTGGATTACCACAGTTGGTCTAATATATCCTCTATTCTAGGTAATGGAAAAGCATCCCCTATAGACTTCTCGTTACTTTTACGGAAATCTACTACTACTTGCCAACGTTTATTGCCGTCACGTCCAGCTTTCTTGGGAACTACTAATAAAGGAGAATTCCACGGGCTTTTACTTAATTGGATTATGTCATTTTATAACGTTTCCTTAATTTGTTCGTTTATGACTGCACGATGCGTTTCTGGGACTCTATACATTTTCTGGATTATGGGTGGTTGATTATGTAATGTGGGAATGGTATGTTTTATACTGTTAGTGCACGTTAGCTTGTCCCCATTTAGATGGAAATGGTCATTATAGTCATAATATAGTTCCAGAATTGATTTTCTCTCTTCGTGGTTTAAGCTTTTATCCAACACTGACTATTCACCGCCGCAAGTCTGTCTTGATTATAATGTTCACGTTTATTGAATGTGGATTGGAATCGAATAATGGCTTGTCGTTTTTTACGTTGTATGTGCTTTTGTTGTGTGCACGAAGGGAAGGTGGATCACCTTTTTTCTGAGAACCTTGGGTTTTTGCGTCGTCCAAAGGTAAATGGAGATACTGTACGCTATAACAATTAATTGCAACTAGAGTAAGCGTTAAGTTCCTTAGGAATACTGGCTTCTTGTTTATGTTTAGAACTGATAATGGAATGAAACTTCTATGAGGACTAACTAGGCAATTTGCGACAGATCATTTCTTGGTCTATTTGTAACGGTATGCTTAGTACCATTTGAGATCGAGGGGGTATTCTATTAGATCGCTGAAGTATTACTTCATATTTCCTACTTTCATTTCACTCTTGTTTCTCAAGTTGCTCGAAGTTTCTTCCACTGTTGCTAAGGCATTCTTGCTATCTAGTGCCCGTGATTTAAACTGCTCCTCCATTTGATCGCTTGGTATTTCCTCTCCATCGTCTAGGGATGTTTCGAGGGGTACTGTGAAATCAATCGGGTTGGTTTCCGTGCGAGGAAACCGGAGTAATTTATTAGGTCCTTCGATATTGCAATTTTTTGCAAGAAAGTCATTGCCTAGCAGCCCATTGTGAGAAATTCGGGCGTCATTTTCTACAACCTGGAGTTTACACGGGATACTGCGACTTAGTAAAAAGTTGCCTTGGCTGTTACCCAATATTTCTCCTTCTCCAAATGGGGTTTTCAGAGTGACTTTTGGCTTTGCTCTGTTCGTTCTGGTGTATCCAGTGCTTTCTGTTTGATCAAGCTTACTTCTGCTCCAATGTCTACTATGAGCCGCACGGCTGTGTTTTGACTTATATCTGGTAACTCTACCAATGAAACGTTTTCCCTTATATGTAGTTTTTCTGTTAAAGAGCACCCTGACGTATTTTGAGAGATTTTATTTAATGTCCAACCGGGAATTTTTCGGTCGACAGTGTGCCGCTTCCCGAATGTGTGGCCTCCCATCGGCGCTTCTACTGACATGTGGACACGGTATGCCCTTTCTACCACAAAAGTTGCTCATATTTTGGTTTTGTTGAAGTCTCGGTTCCCGATTTACAGGTCCCACACGAGCATTGTTGCTAGTGTTTGCATGTTCGGGTGGTGTTTTAGTAGTTTGCTTACAATATTGGGCATCATGCCGCTTTGTTCTGCAGTTAATACAAAAGGGAGTATTCTTGTGTTTTAGGCATTCGTCGTACGTGTGCCCTTTGTAATTGCAGTAGCTGCAGGTGATCTTATTTAAAAGTACTTTTTGTTTGTCGTACTTTCTTTCCTCCTGCTGTTAAGAAGAGTTCTGAGATGGAGGAGGACTTTCTGAAGATTTCTTTGTCATACTGGCTTGATTAGAGTGCCACATATTTTCAGAGTTTCTGTCGATATTAAAAGATACTGAAGGTACTCTTGATGGCTCAGGTATGGGAGTTATACTAAATTCAGTTTTTATGTTAGGCTTCCCTAGCTCATTTGCGTAAGGGTAAGGAGAAAAATGTACATTATTGTGTATAGGATGACCATAGGCATTTGAAAAATTTCTGCTATTTAGTCTGTGGGTTGTGGTAGGAAAAGGAGACCTTGTTGCAGCCTTTCCATATCTAATGCCTTTTGAATGAGATTTTCTAAAGAATTTTCATTCAAAGTAAGTAAATAGGCGCTTAGATGGGTATTAGTTGCACCACTCTTTATGGAAGCCATACCAAAGTCTTCAATTTGTTGTTTTACCACTTTAGAGTTTTCCGCTCCGTATTTACTCTGTGCTCCTCCACTGCACTGTATTAATAGACTCTTTAGTGTATTAGTATAAATGAAATAAATGACTCCTGTGTATATTGTCGGCAAGTTATCAAATTGTTTATTAATTCATGATATGTTTCACGTGGTAAATACGTCCGGTAAAGCAATTGTTCCACTTCCTCAAATTTCGTGAGAGCACTGGACGCGATCAATTGATATGCATTTCCTCTCAACCTAGTTGGGAAAATTTGCATAAATGCTGTCTTTTCTTCTTCTCCAAGACACTGCTGTACCTGTTTACAACAGCCTATGAATTTGTGTAACTCGGTGAGAATTTGTGCACTTATTTTTCCAGATAACAGGGGCACCATCTGGGCAGCCAGTTTTACTACTTTTTCGTAGTATATAGATATTTTGCCAGTTTTGTTTGCATGATCTATGTTGGAAATGTGTTGAGTAATTTCAATCGAATTTGGTATGGTTAATGGCTGTTTGGATATTAGGGCGTCCAAATTATGAGTTCGTGCAAGGAAGCTATTCAAACTATGCCTTCTGAACCGTTTACCTGAACGGTGTTCGCGGTACCAATTTATAGAAGGTCTACCTTGGGATGTACTTCGCTCGGCTCTTGTGCTAGCAGGAGGGCTGGTATTGTCGAAAGACTATGAATTTATTGCTACCTCAAAATCTGATCAAGAAGAGCTTTGATCGGGGCTGTACACACGAAATCAATCCCAATAGAATTTTAATGAGTGTTAGGTAGTTTAACTAATTCTACAGTGAACATTGAATGGAGAGGTGTTTTTATCCCTTCTTTATACTGAGTTCAATTAATGTATTATACCTAACTATGTAGTTTATTTGGATGGGAGAGGGCAACAAGTGCTAGCGAATTTCTCTCTTGAAATGTTGTGAGTTTTCCGAAGAAATTCGATTAATAGCTTTTGCCTTCTTTACAAAATTTAGGTATAAAATTTACTTAAGGTAGTTTCGGTTTGTTGTAGATCTCACTGGCCAATTTTTGTGTCCAACTTCTTTCTCATTTTACACCTTCAAGGCTGATAAATTTCGAATGACGGATTTTCCATTTATTCTTATTGATGCCTGGTAGAATTAGACTAGAAGTCCCCTCACGTCCTTCCTTTGACGCTAGTTTTGGGGGGTAAGATTTTCTTACGCTCACTTCTATGTTGGAACGAGGATCAAGCTTTTTCAAGTGTGTTGTATAAATTAATTTCGTTGATCCTACCGGCTGCGTCAATTTGTTGAAAGACTTTTATTACTTCTTTCTTTGTTGTGTCGTCTAATTCCTCCAAGGCTTATCGTTGTGAACGTTGAGTTGCGTGGAGTAGCTATATAAGCTCGGCACCTAGTACTGACGTGGAGTAGCTGTATAAGTTCGGTTCCTATTACTGATGTGGAGTAGCTTGTTGAAGCTCAACTCCTCGTGCAGATATCGACTAGCTTGTTGAAGCTCAGTTCCTAGTACTGATGTAGAGTAGCCTGTTGAAGCTCAGATCCTGGTGCAGATATGGAGTAGCTTGTATAGAACCTCAACTCCAGAATGAAAATAACTGACTACTGTACTTAACGGATTAAAATCGTTTACAACTCTTGTCTTTAACATTTTCTTACTCTCTATATATATATACAAATTGTTCTTGCATGGAAAATGTCATACTTACTTCCCAGTACGGAAGTTGTGCAATTTACTTCCGACTTAACACTTTGTGTACATAATGTTCACCTTGTACAAAGTGTTAAGTCACGCATATTACATTCTTTAATTTGTTAAATCGCGGCACTCGTCCCATTTGTGTACATACAAATATTTTGCAAGATCCAGAATCACTTGCTGTGTGTTCTTTATTTATGATGTAATTCTCGGGTTACAGTAGGCATTTGTGGCTTACTGTATTAACCGTGAATTAACATCTTTCTAGCTGCTACCTACATACATATGTTTCACCACCAGCGCAAGGTCTTCGTATTGCGACTTGAGACTTTTTGCGAGCAGGGGTATTGCGACATCTTCGCTCTTTTCATGAAGAATATTTCACGTAGGTCAGTGATTGAAATTCTTCATGCAGCGAAAATGATGTAGTATATAGGTATGTAGGCGCAATATTTTTAGTTATGCGTTGCAATAAATATGTTTTCTTCCTACATGATGTAGGTATGTATACGCATGTGCATTAAGTATACCTTCTTCCCATATGATGTAGGTATGTGTATGCATGTGTATTCCATTAAATGTACTTTCTTCCTACATGATGTAGGTATGTACATAACAAATTTCCCCCTTTAAAAAACAAAAAAAAATGTGTTATTCTTGGAAGAGGAATAACACATTAAAGATTCAAGCGTATGGTTTTTTGAAAGCACTAATTTAGTGATTTTGTATATATACTTAACGTCGAGCGCCGGGATTGGTATGTGAATAGTGTTACTGAAAGAAGAATACTTACTTCTGCGTACATTAATTGAGTTGAATGACAATAGCTTTTTTTTAACATAGTTGGTATTTAAATAACTATACTAATGGTACATTAAGAATTCATATGTATATCTAGGTATATTATAGTTTCGCAAATAGGCCTATTTGTTGACTTTAGTTTGGTTTTGTATTTAAGTTTTATGATATATATGTTTTCCATTTGGAACTCACATATATTTACAGCATGTATATGTGTACTTTTTCTTTGAACTTATCTATATTTAAATTTGAGCTAAATAGTTATATAGGTAGTGTATATAGTACATCTTGTTTCTATAAAGTTTAATTATAGTGTTAGTTCATTTATAAATATGTATGTCACTAGGATTGCTCTTGATATATAAAATTTGAAATAGCCCTGGCTAAACATTTGAAAATATGCATGTGTGCAGCTTTATTGTTAATATAAAATTTGAAATTAGCCTGATTATACATGTGTAAATATGCATGTGTGCAGGTTTATTCTTGATAAAAATATATATATTTGTATATAAATTTCTTTTGAATTTACATCTTAAAGCTAAATATTTCTTGTTATTTTCTATTATTTAATAGTTTATATTGAGAACTTAGTTGACAGATCTTTCTAGTTATTTTGTATTATTTTGAATTTTTATTGAAAACTTAGTTAAATCTTAAAGACAGATATTCCTAGTTATTTTGTATTATTTGGAATTTGTATTGAAAACTTAGTTAACCACCTTTACATGGCGGGTGCGTGACATTGAATCTGGCTCTGCACGGCTTAAATAAGGCGGAAGTAGTGGTTGGTGTGGTATTGGCAAATTTTGCCGGCTATTTGCCTGTGGACTTCTTGCTTATTTATGGTTACTACTTTGGGTGTTTTGATTATGACATTCCTTTTCTTTTTCTTTATAAACTTACATAGTTTTAGTATTCCTATTAGGCTGAGTAATAATATCACCATGGAATCGGCACGAGCGGGCAGGCGCATCAAATTACGTAGGGAGATGTATTATTTTAAAATGAGGGCTAGTCTTGCCTCAACCGCAGAGGAAAAGAAGAAATTTGACAGGCTGGCATCGGACAAGCTAAGGCCAATAAGAGGAAAATAAATTCAAATGATATTGTATCGTTTGATATATTGCTAAATTTATTGAATAAAAATCCAATTATCAGATTTTTTTTTTTTTTTTTTTTGTTATGAATCTTCCCTTTTTTTTGTATTCTTACTGAATAGGAATGTTGGGTTGCCTTTTATTGTTTATAAGAATTGTCGCCTCAACTTTCTGTCTCTTTGTCTTTAAGACTTAGCCCTTATTCGTAAAATGTCTTCAGCCTGTTATTATGTACTGTTACTCTTTGTTTACCGATTTGAATAACAGTATTAACAGAGTTAAAGACTTGTACCACGAGATATGGACCTAGCCATATCTGGGAAAGTTTGTGCTTTTAGCTAGGTTTTTTAACAACACTTTATCTCCTACTCTGAATGTTACCGGGCGTGAGTGCCTATCATAGTACACTTTTGACTTTTCTTTGGCTTTCCGCAGATTTTTCGGGCGATAGCATATGCTTTTTCATTTTGTATTTCAGAAGGTGATAGTAACTTAGTGACTGTAAATGAGCTCTGGTTCTCTCCTTAGATTTGAGAGAACATCCGCTGTAAATCCAAACAGACAGTCCATTGGAGTGAGCTTAGTGCCATCGTGTGGGCTGTTATTGTATACGAAAGCCGCAGTTCTTAGAATTCGATCCCAAGCCTTTGGATTTACAGACACGATAGCTAAAGTGCTCTACTAGTGGTCTGGGTGTTCGTTCCAGTGCGCCGTTGGATTGTGGATGATAAGCGGAAGTCTGCATTTTTACAATTTTACAGACACGTTTAAAAAGATCGCTTAAGAAATTGGAGCCCTGATATTACTAATTCTTTAAGAATACGGTAACGAGTGATTATATCGCCGAAAATTATTCCTGCTACCATTTCCGCTTCGCCGTTTGGCAAGGCATAACAATCTACGAATTTCGTTAGATTATCCTGGAATGTCAAAATGTACTCATTTCCCGAATGCGTTTCTTCAAGAAGACCTACGATATCCAAATATACTTTTTCGAATGGCATTAGGGCAGTATCTGTTATGACCACTGTCATACGATACTCTGGGCTAGCCTTCATTTTTTGACATTTAGTACATTTTCGAATATATTTCCTGATGGAACTGAGCATATTTCTCGACTTATATTTTTTCCTTATTCTTTTGTAAGTTTTAATAACTACTTGGTGACCACCAAATGCAGAGTCATGGTAGTCCCTTAACATTTCTTCCGGGTCTGAAATAATTTATGGTGATTTATTTTGGGAATTCATTGAATGATTATTCGAAGGTAAGTTTCCTAGCTCATATGTACTGTTTTCAGAATGGCTGCTTTTAGTTGTGTCGATTTGAACTGAGTTGTTTTTGGAGTGCGGCAATTGCTTTCGAGTTCTTTGAGGAGATTTTTGGTATTGAATTACTTCTTCCAACTTATTTTTTGCTTCTCTTGTTTGAGCTCTTGTGACAATATGGCAATGTGCTGGTTTGGAATTTAGTGGTGTCAGGGAACTACAATCGTCTATATCAGAATCGGCTCGGTGGTGTACCTGAGCTTCAACAATGAACGAATTGGGGTTTGCTTGGTTTAATTTGGCAGGTATTCGACTAAGCACGTCTGCATTGGTGTGATATTTTCCAGGCTTTTATTCACTTTTGTAGTCAAACTCTGAGAGTTTATGGTGAAATCTGACTAATCTTGTAGTTAGGTCTTTCACATTGAATATGCCTTTCAGGGGCTTGTGGCCTGTGCAGACCGTGAACGTTCTGCCCTGTAAATAACACTTACAATGTTCTTGGCGGCCCATACAATAGCGAGTAACTCTTTTTCTATTTGGGAGTATTTTTGTTCCGGTTTATTTAAACTTCTACTTGCATACGCGATTGGCTTGTCTTTGCCTATTTCCCCTTGGGATAAGACAGCTCCCAATGCTTCGTTGCTAGTATCTGTTTTTAAATTAAAGGGTTCAGTAAAATCAGGATATGTGTGAAGGGGAGGATTTACCAGCGACTTTTTAATTTGCTCGAAAGAGTCTTGGCACTTTTGTGTCCAAGTAAATTCAACATCTTTTCATAACAGATTTGTTATTGGTCTGACTATTTTTGAAAAGCTCGGAATGAACTTGCGGTAGTAGTTAGCCAACCCAAGGAACGATTGAGTTTTTCTAACAGTTCGGGGCTGAGGAAAATTTTGGACACAACTTGTTTTTCTGGGATCTGGAAGTGATCCTTCATTTGAAAATTTGTGTCCTAGGTAAATCACTTCTCGACGAAGGAACTAGCACTTTTCAGGTTGTAATTTAAGGTTATGTTCTCTAAGCCTGTCGAATACCTTAATCAATTTCTCGTTGTGATCTTGTAAATTTGTTCCATAGATTACAATATCATCCAGATAGACAAAGCATTCTAAGCCTTGGAGACCCGTTATAATGTAATTCTTTAATCGCTGGAAGATCGCAGGCGTGCCTTTCAGCCCAAATGGCATACTATTAAATTCATAGTGCCCATATGCGGTACTGAGCGCAGTTTTGGGTCTATCCTTTGGATCAACAAGTACTTGGTGATACCCGCTTGCCAGATCGAGTGTAGTAAATTATCTGGATTACCACAGTTGGTCTAATATGTATATCCTCTATTCTAGGTAATGGAAAAGCATCCCCTATAGACTTCTCGTTAATTTTACGGAAATCTACTACTACTTGCCAACGTTTATTGCCGTCACGTCCAGCTTTCTTGGGAACTACTAATAAAGGAGAATTCCACGGGCTTTTACTTAATTGGATTATGTCATTTTATAACGTTTCCTTAATTTGTTCGTTTATGACTGCAAGATGCGTTTCTGGGACTCTATACATTTTCTGGATTATGGGTGGTTGATTATGTAATGTGGGAATGGTATGTTTTATACTGTTAGTGCACGTTAGCTTGTCCCCATTTAGATGGAAATGGTCATTATAGTCATAATATAGTTCCAGAATTGATTTTCTCTCTTCGTGGTTTAAGCTTTTATCCAACACTGACTATTCACCGCCGCAAGTCTGTCTTGATTATAATGTTCACGTTTATTGAATGTGGATTGGAATCGAATAATGGCTTGTCGTTTTTTACGTTGTATGTGCTTTTGTTGTGTGCACGAAGGGAAGGTGGATCACCTTTTTTCTGAGAACCTTGGGTTTTTGCGTCGTCCAAAGGTAAATGGAGATACTGTACGCTATAACAATTAATTGCAACTAGAGTAAGCGTTAAGTTCCTTAGGAATACTGGCTTCTTGTTTATGTTTAGAACTGATAATGGAATGAAACTTCTATGAGGACTAACTAGGCAATTTGCGACAGATCATTTCTTGGTCTATTTGTAACGGTATGCTTAGTACCATTTGAGATCGAGGGGGTATTCTATTAGATCGCTGAAGTATTACTTCATATTTCCTACTTTCATTTCACTCTTGTTTCTCAAGTTGCTCGAAGTTTCTTCCACTGTTGCTAAGGCATTCTTGCTATCTAGTGCCCGTGATTTAAACTGCTCCTCCATTTGATCGCTTGGTATTTCCTCTCCATCGTCTAGGGATGTTTCGAGGGGTACTGTGAAATCAATCGGGTTGGTTTCCGTGCGAGGAAACCGGAGTAATTTATTAGGTCCTTCGATATTGCAATTTTTTGCAAGAAAGTCATTGCCTAGCAGCCCATTGTGAGAAATTCGGGCGTCATTTTCTACAACCTGGAGTTTACACGGGATACTGCGACTTAGTAAAAAGTTGCCTTGGCTGTTACCCAATATTTCTCCTTCTCCAAATGGGGTTTTCAGAGTGACTTTTGGCTTTGCTCTGTTCGTTCTGGTGTATCCAGTGCTTTCTGTTTGATCAAGCTTACTTCTGCTCCAATGTCTACTATGAGCCGCACGGCTGTGTTTTGACTTATATCTGGTAACTCTACCAATGAAACGTTTTCCCTTATATGTAGTTTTTCTGTTAAAGAGCACCCTGACGTATTTTGAGAGATTTTATTTAATGTCCAACCGGGAATTTTTCGGTCGACAGTGTGCCGCTTCCCGAATGTGTGGCCTCCCATCGGCGCTTCTACTGACATGTGGACACGGTATGCCCTTTCTACCACAAAAGTTGCTCATATTTTGGTTTTGTTGAAGTCTCGGTTCCCGATTTACAGGTCCCACACGAGCATTGTTGCTAGTGTTTGCATGTTCGGGTGGTGTTTTAGTAGTTTGCTTACAATATTGGGCATCATGCCGCTTTGTTCTGCAGTTAATACAAAAGGGAGTATTCTTGTGTTTTAGGCATTCGTCGTACGTGTGCCCTTTGTAATTGCAGTAGCTGCAGGTGATCTTATTTAAAAGTACTTTTTGTTTGTCGTACTTTCTTTCCTCCTGCTGTTAAGAAGAGTTCTGAGATGGAGGAGGACTTTCTGAAGATTTCTTTGTCATACTGGCTTGATTAGAGTGCCACATATTTTCAGAGTTTCTGTCGATATTAAAAGATACTGAAGGTACTCTTGATGGCTCAGGTATGGGAGTTATACTAAATTCAGTTTTTATGTTAGGCTTCCCTAGCTCATTTGCGTAAGGGTAAGGAGAAAAATGTACATTATTGTGTATAGGATGACCATAGGCATTTGAAAAATTTCTGCTATTTAGTCTGTGGGTTGTGGTAGGAAAAGGAGACCTTGTTGCAGCCTTTCCATATCTAATGCCTTTTGAATGAGATTTTCTAAAGAATTTTCATTCAAAGTAAGTAAATAGGCGCTTAGATGGGTATTAGTTGCACCACTCTTTATGGAAGCCATACCAAAGTCTTCAATTTGTTGTTTTACCACTTTAGAGTTTTCCGCTCCGTATTTACTCTGTGCTCCTCCACTGCACTGTATTAATAGACTCTTTAGTGTATTAGTATAAATGAAATAAATGACTCCTGTGTATATTGTCGGCAAGTTATCAAATTGTTTATTAATTCATGATATGTTTCACGTGGTAAATACGTCCGGTAAAGCAATTGTTCCACTTCCTCAAATTTCGTGAGAGCACTGGATGCGATCAATTGATATGCATTTCCTCTCAACCTAGTTGGGAAAATTTGCATAAATGCTGTCTTTTCTTCTTCTCCAAGACACTGCTGTACCTGTTTACAACAGCCTATGAATTTGTGTAACTCGGTGAGAATTTGTGCACTTATTTTTCCAGATAACAGGGGCACCATCTGGGCAGCCAGTTTTACTACTTTTTCGTAGTATATAGATATTTTGCCAGTTTTGTTTGCATGATCTATGTTGGAAATGTGTTGAGTAATTTCAATCGAATTTGGTATGGTTAATGGCTGTTTGGATATTAGGGCGTCCAAATTATGAGTTCGTGCAAGGAAGCTATTCAAACTATGCCTTCTGAACCGTTTACCTGAACGGTGTTCGCGGTACCAATTTATAGAAGGTCTACCTTGGGATGTACTTCGCTCGGCTCTTGTGCTAGCAGGAGGGCTGGTATTGTCGAAAGACTATGAATTTATTGCTACCTCAAAATCTGATCAAGAAGAGCTTTGATCGGGGCTGTACACACGAAATCAATCCCAATAGAATTTTAATGAGTGTTAGGTAGTTTAACTAATTCTACAGTGAACATTGAATGGAGAGGTGTTTTTATCCCTTCTTTATACTGAGTTCAATTAATGTATTATACCTAACTATGTAGTTTATTTGGATGGGAGAGGGCAACAAGTGCTAGCGAATTTCTCTCTTGAAATGTTGTGAGTTTTCCGAAGAAATTCGATTAATAGCTTTTGCCTTCTTTACAAAATTTAGGTATAAAATTTACTTAAGGTAGTTTCGGTTTGTTGTAGATCTCACTGGCCAATTTTTGTGTCCAACTTCTTTCTCATTTTACACCTTCAAGGCTGATAAATTTCGAATGACGGATTTTCCATTTATTCTTATTGATGCCTGGTAGAATTAGACTAGAAGTCCCCTCACGTCCTTCCTTTGACGCTAGTTTTGGGGGGTAAGATTTTCTTACGCTCACTTCTATGTTGGAACGAGGATCAAGCTTTTTCAAGTGTGTTGTATAAATTAATTTCGTTGATCCTACCGGCTGCGTCAATTTGTTGAAAGACTTTTATTACTTCTTTCTTTGTTGTGTCGTCTAATTCCTCCAAGGCTTATCGTTGTGAACGTTGAGTTGCGTGGAGTAGCTATATAAGCTCGGCACCTAGTACTGACGTGGAGTAGCTGTATAAGTTCGGTTCCTATTACTGATGTGGAGTAGCTTGTTGAAGCTCAACTCCTAGTGCAGATATCGACTAGCTTGTTGAAGCTCAGCTCCTAGTACTGATGTAGAGTAGCCTGTTGAAGCTCAGCTCCTAGTGCAGATATGGAGTAGCTTGTATAGAACCTCAACTCCGGAATGAAAATAACTGACTACTGTACTTAACGGATTAAAATCGTTTACAACTCTTGTCTTTAACATTTTCTTACTCTCTATATATATATACAAACTGTTCTTGCATGGAAAATGTCATACTTACTTCCCAGTACGGAAGTTGTGCAATTTACTTCCGACTTAACACTTTGTGTACATAATGTTCACCTTGTACAAAGTGTTAAGTCACGCATATTACATTCTTTAATATATTAAATCGCGGCACTCGTCCCATTTGTGTACATACAAATATTTTGCAAGATCCAGAATCACTTGCTGTTTGTTATTTATTTATGATGTAATTCTCGGGTTACAGTAGGCATTTGTGGCTTACTGTATTAACTGTGAATTAACATCTTTCTAGCTGCTACCTACATACATATGTTTCACCACCAGCGCAAGGTCTTCGTATTGCGACTTGGGACTTTTTGCGCGCAGAGGTATTGCGACATCTTCGCTGTTTTACATGAAGAATATTTGACGTAGGTCAGTGGTTGAAATTCTTCATGCAGCGAAAATGATGTAGTAGAAGGTATGTAGGCAAAATATTTTTAGTTATGCGTTGCAATAAATATGTTTTCTTCCTACATGATGTAGGTATGTATACGCATGTGCATTAAGTATACTTTCTTCCCATATGATATAGGTAAGGACATGCATGTGTATTGCATTAAATATACTTTCTTCCTACATGATGTAGGTATGTACATGTATGTATGTAACGTCATGGTGATGGCTTCCTGCCGGCGCATAAATGGAATTCGTCGTGCAGGCTGTTTTATTGGGGACGATTTTCCAGTATCAATTTTATGTTTCATCACAGAGGTTCGGCCAAGGTCATTAGCTCCATGTGAAAATACATCCTGTTGACGAAGGAGAAATTCGCACAATTGGCTCTGCTGCTCAGGAGTTAAATCGACCTGGCTGCGCTCTACAACGTCAAGCATTATTGGGGCTGGTGGTGTTAAATCTGATATTTGCCCCACAGTAGCAGCCGTCAACAGTTTAGCGGTTGACTATGAATAACTGCGATCATTTCAAGTTTCTCTCCTGCCCTCACTGCGCTTGTATTCGTGCTGGGCTGAATATTAGTGAAAGCAGATCGCTACACGGAGTTGTTAAAATGCTCAGGTTCTATTCGCTTATCTACGTCTACCCTCACGTCGCTGAAATTCGCTCTGGACAGAACAAGAATATTAGCGGCCCTAGGCCATTTGGCTTCAGCATGTATAACGTATTCGATTTCTAGTCCTTTATATAAGACTCGCTCTTGCTTGTCCGTTCTCGGAAGATCGGATTTATGAACGAAGATGTCTCTAGGTATATCGGTGCGGCGAACAATTCCGAACCATAAATTTCGATCGAATTCTTCCCTTTTTCCGCAGCAGCTTTGGCTTTTCGTAATTAAACTGCATTATACCAATCTTTCTTTTCAGTCCTAGTTGAAAGGCGTTTGATCGATCCTCCACAGTTGCCAAATTAATTTTGAGGGCTTTTTTTTCCTCTTGGACGTAGCTGGATGTCGTCCTCCCGAGTCAACGCAGGTGCGGCCTCTATTATGGTGCCACCTATTCGGGACTGCTAGCGAGCCATCTGCGGTGCATTGTAGCTGTTTTCAATACGAATGGCTAGCTCTCAAGCTATCTCCAAAGTTGTAGGTTCTTGGTCTCGAACTGGCTGCTGAATCTCGGGGATTAAATATTCCGTCAAAAAATTGCCACAAAGCAATCTTTGTCTGTGCCGTTTCAGTGCAGTCAGGAAGAGCTAGACTTGTCAAACGCTGTACTTCAGTTGTAAAATCTGCCAACTTTTCTGACTATCTTTGCACGCGGGTTTTCAATTTCAGATGAGCTACTGCTTCCTTCTCGTCTGACATGTACCGGGAATCGAACGCTTTAAGTAGGGCTGGGTAGCATTTACGAGTTGCTTCCAGCAGATTTTAGTAAAAGGTGAGAGCTGCCCCTATAAGATAGATTGGTAGAAAGCGACATTTCATTGCTTTATTCCACCCGTAAGCATCTGCCACTAGATCATAATGAATCTGATATTCGTTCCAGGGAGATTTTACGGTAAATTATGATTGCGATACACGAGGACGTATCACATCCGCCGGCTCTGCAGAGCAGGAATTGTTTTCCCTAGTTTGGAGCCGCTTAGCTGCTAGGGTAGACGACGTGATAGGAGCATCACGCACGGCCCTCGTAGATGGTGCTGTTGTCGATGTTGGTGGGTCCACTGCCAAAAGTGGAGTACTATCTGGCAATTTGCTCGTCGTTTGAGAACGCCCAATATTTTGGGCACAGTCTTGTCACTCTATTCGGCCTTTATGAATGTGCTGAAACACTGGCGGCTCTGATGGAGCGACAACGGTGGACTGAGCGTTCGGTCGTCCCGTTTGTCCGACTTCATTTGTTGGCAAGTGTTCTCGAACTAGGTTGAAACCGAAAGAGGCGGCCAACATTCTAAACTCCTCTTCACTCATCGAGATGGATTTGATTGGTGGTTCAACAACAGTCCTATTATATATATATATACACCCGGAGGATCCCTAATACCGCTTTCACTGCGATGACGTTTTGTAACTTCTCCTCTCGGTGTACGCTGAGGCGTAGGCATATATGCTAATACTTCGAATGAGGTCAAGATACTGGTGAGCTGTTCCCCAACTCGTTGCATTTGAGCTGCTTGTTTCCGTACCTGCGTAGCCACAGCTTCAACGGTGGCTACTTCTCCCCCGTGTCCATCAGATGAGCCAGTGGCGCTTGATAGGTGCATCCCCTTCGCTTGCGTCATTCTTTACCGGCGGCAGATCTCCGTTACTGTTCACCATATTCGTGACGTGGCTAGTGGTTTAGATTAGTAAAATGATCGGACCCTTGTACTTGTATGGCCCAATATACGGAGGTTTCTTCCAGAAGCCAAAGGCATCACAGCGAAATAATCAGCAATTATGAGTTCGTGCAAGGAAGCTATTCAAACTATGCCTTCTGAACCGTTTACCTGAACGGTGTTCGCGGTACCAATTTATAGAAGGTCTACCTTGGGATGTTCTTCGCTCGGCTCTTGTTCTAGCAGGAGGGCTGGTATTGTCGAAAGACTATGAATTTATTGCTACCTCAAAATCTGAGCAAGAAGAGCTTTGATCGGGGCTGTACACACGAAATCAATCCCAATAGAATTTTAATGAGTGTTAGGTAGTTTAACTAATTCTACAGTGAACATTGAATGGAGAGGTGTTTTTATCCCTTCTTTATACTGAGTTCAATTAATGTATTGCAACACGGCGAATTACCCAACTACAGGCCTGGCAGCCCGCGCGGATAAATTTGGAAATCTGCGCACGCGCGGATAAAGCCGTGAGAGCCAACATAAGGTCAACGACCCGAGACAACGGACAAGATACGAACGGTCACCTGGATGAAGAATTTTTTTTAGCGAGTGAGCCAGCGGAGTGATCTGGTAAGCGGTCGAGAATAAGTTATAAAATATCTGAGTTTGAGTTTCTTCTTTGTAAAAAAAAAAGAGAAAGAAAAATTATAATAAACCTAATAAATTACCTGATTCGCGAGTGTTTTACGTTCATTGCTTTGTACCCTCCTCGTACGGACTTTTGTGTGGCACAAGTTTTGGCAGCATAACGAAATACTGGAAAGGTTCCGAGGACCCCTACGGACAGTAAAAAAAAATGGTACAGACTTCCTAGTGGAGAACACATAAATCCCATTTCTTCCCAGTTCATTGGAGGAACAGCTAAATACCCTTTTCTTTATTCTTCTTTGTTTTTCCTTACTAGCCAGCGAAAGTTACATCTGGAGGCGTTTCGTAGACATTTGGTTATTTTTTTTCCTTTTTCTTGTGATTTCCAATTTGGTTCGTAAAAATTACGCCACAGGGTCAACGAACTCCTCTTGAAGTGCTTTACGCAAAAGCTCCACAACGAAAGATGCTGAATGAAGGTAAATAGCGGAAATTGTTTACTCGCCAATATCTTTGCACGAAGCGCAGGACCTTAGAAATATTCGCAATATTCTTTACCCGAAATAGGAGAGACATCAAAATAATTACCATCTTTCGGTTCGTTTTCAACCTCAGAAGCAAAATTAACACGCACGAGTATCCAACTTGTCAGAATTGCGAATTCTGACGTAGAACAGATGTTTTCGTAATTCGAAAGAGACTCGCAGCGATTTTCTCCTTCGGCCGATGCGCGCACCACAGTACGGGAATTTTGTGAACTCAGCCAAGAGCGCTAAATTTATGCTGGAAGCTTTAAAGCTTTAATGAACTTGATTTAACCGATACACGATCCAGACGAGTGTCTCGAAACAGAATTTCCCAGTCCGAAAGTTTCTAATCGCAATTTAATTGCTCCCTTTCCTCCGCTCGGCCAGGGCGATTAATAGATTGCGAACTTCGATTAAAGACTTTAGAATACAAATAACATAAATAAAAGTGTTACAATTGGTGTCAGGTGTGGGGTTTATTTGGCACATATCCCAAACGATATTCTTCCCATATCATAAAAAAATTACCTACAATTGGAAAATTTAATTTATTTGCTAAATTTATCGGCCTTTTCGCTTTGGCGGGTCGTTTAATTTTGTTTTCCTGATATCGCTGGAATTTTATAGATTAAGTTTCTTTTTCAGCTTATTTTTTTTGTTTCTTCATTGAATTCTTTTTCTTTTGATTTTATAAATTAAGTTTCTTTTTCAGCTTATTTTTTTTTCTTTATTGAATTTTTTTGAATTTGTAGATTAAGTCTCGTTTCTACCGCATATATATTTTTTTTTCTTTGATTTCTGGAATAAGTATTCCGCTGATATTAGCGGATTGGATTACTATTATTATTGTTTTTTTTAATTAGATCTTACGGATTGAATTTTTATTTCCCTTGATTTAATTCAAATTAATTACTTTGAAAGCACACAAATAGAGCTCAAGTATGTCGAATTTGCGACTTGGGATACTTCATTTTTAAGCTTATAATTTTTTTTGTTTTTACTTTGCTGAATTTGTCCTGATTAGTCTGGAAGTTCAAAGATTTATATTTATTGTCTTTCATATAACTACAGTGTGCGAAGTCAACTCTACCTTAAACTTAAAGGGTTATCTTTAATTTATTTTTTTTTTGTGTGTGTCCCCTAAGTGTAATTTACCCTTCTTTTGTGCTATCGTTGCTCTTCTCAACAGCGAATCCAAAATATCTGTGCTCTGGTCTTCTGCTAATACGCATTTTCCCCCCATAATAAGGATTTATGTTTTAGCATCACTGCCAAAATGAATGAAGAGCAGATGCAGGATATGAAAGAACAGATGAAACAGATAGTTTCTGGCTTAATTACCGGACTTGCTAATGACTTAAAAGAAGAGTTAAAGGCAGAGCAGAAGGCTGCATGTGAATCTATAAAAACAGAAGTTTTTGCGGCAGTGACTGAAGTATCGAAAAAAGTTTCTGAGTTAGAGAAAACCCTAAGCGGCACATCTTTTGTCAATAAGGTATTTGAAGATTCCATGCCCGCATATAATCCGTTTCCAACAAGTGTAGCCGCATCTACGACTACTTCGATAGTTACCACCACTGCTTCTCATACTATCTCGTCGAATATTTTGATGAGTTCGACTAATTCCAATCTCCTGTCTGGAGCGCAGGCAGTGCCTCCTATCAACCCTATTGTCTGCAGCATTCAGTCTCACGCCAATCCTATTACAAACTCGTCGATAGCTCAACACTCAAGCCCGATTGTTCCCCACAATATGCCAGCTACAGTAGCAGGTCTTACTCCAATTATTGGTCCGTCCATTCGAACAACTGGTGTACCTGTCGATGCTCATTTGAGCCGTGACAAAGGTCAAATATTTTCAACTGCAGCACTTAGAGCACCCTTCCAAGCTTCAAGCGGGAATCTGACCTGTAATTTGACACCATTTGATGGAACCGTGTCGTGGTCAGATTATAGAATCCAGTTTGAGATTATAGCACGTAACAATAACTGGAACGATCAGGAAAAAGCTGATGCAATAATTACACAGCTCCGAGGCAATGCTTTATCTGTCCTCAGCGTTTTCCCTCATGGCCATCATATCCAGCTGGATGAGCTTGTTGCACTGCTAGAGCAACGTTTCGGACTAGACCGTTACGCTTGTCAAGTGCAATTCCACGGAAGGATACAGGGTATAAAGGAAAACCCTTCTAATTTCGCTCTGGAACTGCAAAGACTGGCTACGGCAGCTTTTCCATCATGCCCTGCAGACATAGTCGATCGTATGGTGACACTGCGATTCTTAGAAGGTCTTAGAGATGATGAGCTTCGAACTTTGGTAAAAGTTCGAGGTCCAAAGAACATACATGAAGCACTGACAGCTGCACAGGAATTATCCCTAGGATTGGGATGTGGAAGGGGAAACAGAATTTATTTGGCACAAGCCCAAGCACCATCGAGCTCTAGAAACAGACGTCGCCGAGGCAGATTTAGTAATGACTTTTACGCAGCGGGATCAGAGCAGGGCCGGGATAATGCTCAAACGACATCAACGGCAACGTATAGCGCTGCTTCAACACCTTCAGGAAATGTAATGCCATCAACACTGATTTCGAATGCCTCAATCAAACCCCCGGCAATTTACGATTCTTTCGTGCCCTCATCCTCCTCTGGCTTAAGCGCTGCAACACCAACTTCTTCGGGAAACTGGGGATCATCGTCTCCGAGAGGCACGAGTCGATGAATTCCCCATCAGACCTCAAAAACAGACTCTCAACAATGAAATATAACGCCGATCTGAACCCAATGTCACCTTCATCCACTTATCAAGTAGAAAAATCTGGTCAAAACTCCTCCGATTTCTCAGCCCAGGAAGACGAAATTATTTTAAATACCACATGGCCTTCCAAAAATAGCCTCACTGTCGAAGGAACGTTAAATAAGAACACTTGCAAATTTATTATAGACACCGGAGCTACCCTATCGATTGTATACCCTCAATATTTAGACCGTCCCTCGAAAACGAGACTTCAATCTACTTCAGTCCGTATTCGAAGCGTGACTGGAGAAAATAATGAGGTCCTAGGAACTATCGTGGTTGAAATCCAGTTGAAGCACTGTCGAGTTCAACACGAAGTTTTGGTGGCAAGAATCGAGCCGGTATGCCTGCTAGGTGTTGATTTTTTAGATGCTAACGGTTGCAAATTGGACTTTGAAAAGAACGTCCTTCAAATTGGGAGTGCAGCCATAGAGTTAAATAAACCCCGGTATATAACGTCGCCTGTTTACTTAACAAAAACTATAGTACTCACTGCTAAGAGCGAAACTTTAGTTGCGTTGCCTTGGGTTGAAAAGCACGATGTCGATACAGACGTCATATCTGAACCAGCTCCTCAGTTCACGTTGCCCTATGGAGTTTGGATAGCTCGTGTCTTAGTGGACTCACAAACACATAAAATTCCTGTGAGATTGGTAAACGTGACATCAACCGACGTTTTTCTAACTCGAGGTAGGTTGATTGGTCGATTATAGTCCGCTTCCATCACAGAATGCGTGATATCACTATGCGACGTAGATCAACAGCCAATCGAAACGCTAAATCAACCTTCAGAGGAGTTAACTGGAGATGAAAGAGTGATGCTGGAAGCCATGTTGGATGAATACCGTGACGTTTTTTCCACTGGATCAAACGACACTGGCCGAACCAATATTACAAAACATCAAATCGATGTAGGTGACGCTACGCCTATCAGAGTACCACCTCGAAGAATTCCGATGGCTAAGAAAGCTGAGGTTGAAGAGTTGACGAAAGAAATGGAGGAAAACGGTATCATACGGCCATCTAATAGTCCTTGGGCATCGCCAGTGGTCCTGGTGAAAAAGAAAGATGGCACTACACGATTTTGCGTCGACTATCGAAGGTTGAATGACATCACGAAGAAAGACTCGTACCCTCTTCCTCGGAAGGATGACACTCTCGCTTCGTTTGCTCGTTCCACGTGGTTTTCTACTTTGGACTTGCAAAGTGGATACTGGCAAGTCGAAATGAATGAGAAAGATCGAGAGAAAACAGCATTTTCTGCCGGAGATGGGTTATGGGAATTTAACGTGATGCCATTCGGTCTTTGTAATGCGCCAGCTACCTTCGAGCGATTAATGGACGGCGTCCTTCGAAACGTGGGAGTAGAAACCGCGTTAGTCTACCTCGACGATATCATTGTTCATGGTTGCAGCTTCGAGGATCACCTCGTGAAGCTTAAAACTGTCTTTCAACGATTACGTGAAGCTCATCTAAAACTGAGTCCAAAAAAATGTCATTTGTTTCAGCGGGAAGTGAAATATTTGGGATATATTGTGTCCGCAAGAGGACTTCAGACAGATCCAGACAAGACGAAGACCATCAGGTCATGGCCGGCACCAAAAAATAAGAAAGAGGTTCGAAGCTTTCTTGGGCTCGCCTCTTACTACCGAAGGTTTGTATGCGATTTCGCAACTATAGCCAAACCTTTGACGGAACTGACCGAAGAGAAACGGAAGTTCACATGGGGAGCCGAGCAAGATGCGGCTTTTAGGAAACTGAAGACTCAGCTGACCTCTCCGCCCATTCTCGCTTTTCCTCAAACAGAAGGCGAATTCGTGCTGGATACTGACGCCAGTCAGACCGGACTCGGTGCGGTACTCAGTCAAATCCAAGATGGCAATGAAAAACCAATAGAGTATTACAGCAAGACGCTCAGTAAGCCAGAGAGGAACTACTGTGTGACACGGAAGGAATTGTTGGCTGTCCTACGAGCAACAAAGCATTTTCACCACTACTTGTTCGGCCGACCTTTCGTACTGATCACGCTTCCCTACGATGGCTTCTAAATTTCAAAGAACCCGATGGACAGCTAGCAAGGTGGCTAGAAAGGCTTCAAGAATACGATTTTGTCATTGAACACCGAGCCGGAAGTAGACACCTCAATGCAGATGCTCTGTCACGACGTCCCTGTGAAGACTGCTTACACTGCAACCAAAAGGAGCTAGAGGAATTAGAACAGAGCGCAAATCTGGTATCCTCAGGTCCCACTATAGATCTGGCAGTCGAACAGGAACAAGATCCCCTTTTAAAACAGGTTAGAGAGTGGCATCATAAAGGTAGTAGGCCCTCCCGAGAAGAAATCGCTGCAGAAAGCCCTCAACTTAAAAGTCTTTGGTTACGCTGGGACTCACTACGGCTGGTAGAAAACATTTTATACATGGTACACTATGGCGAAAATGAAACATTAATAAAAGTAGCGCCATCCAGTCTGATAATACTTAGTCATACAAAGGGAATACTGCTAAAGTTTTTACCGAGTCGCCAGCTCGTCGACAGCTGGGAGTCAATGCCCACCCAAAAAGAACCAAGCAAACTTAAGCAAGATCACCTAACACAAAACAAAAACAAAATATTAGATCATATAAAAATGACCCCTTGTCTTGCCTCTGGGCCTTTTTCATTCCTGCGAGAGAGTCAATCGCGACCTAACACGTCCTTTAAGTGCTAAACGAGGAGGCTAACAGATGCGAGAAACCTCCTAAAAACCCCCAAGTGCTTGCAGGGTGATTTGATGGGAACATATCCACCGACTCAACAGTAATGAGTGTCATCGATAATTATAGGCACCCCGCCATCAACACATTTCGGTCTATTTTAGTTAATTATTTATTTTCTTTTTGCTAAAATAGTAAATACATTTTTTTTTAAATAAAAAAAAATAAATAAAAAAAAGTTGAACTGAATTGAAATTAAATTTTTTTTTTTTTTTTGAATTTTCATTTAATTATTTTTAATCTCTCACCATAGCTACAGACTGCTCTGGTTGTTTGAATCCCATAAAGGACCTTTAGAGTATGCAGAAGTGCCAACGTATTGGACACCCGAAGGGATAAGTCCACCTTAAATTCTTTGATTAACAAATCTACAAAAAAAAAAAAAGACTTCTACTAATAAGCTTTTCTTTAGATTAGGTTATCCTCGGTTGGAACTTCGAGGCTTCTACCAGGGGGCAATGTAACACGGCGAATTACCCAACTACAGGCCTGGCAGCCCGCGCGGATAAATTTGGAAGTCTGCGCGCGCGCGGATAAAGCCGTGAGAGCCAACATAAGGTCAACGACCCGAGACAACGGACAAGATCCGAACGGTCACCTGGATGAAGAATTTTTTTTAGCGAGTGAGCCAGCAGAGTGATCTGGTAAGCGGTCGAGAATAAGTTCGGTTTCATCGGAGAAATTAGATAATAAATTAGTTTGAATTTTTTTTGTTATAAATCAATCAATTATAAAATATCTGAGTTTGAGTTTCTTCTTTGTAAAAAAAAAGAGAAAGAAAAATTATAATAAACCTAATAAATTACCTGATTCGCGAGTGTTTTACGTTCATTGCTTTGTACACTCCTCGTACGGACTTTTGTGTGGCACAAGTTTTGGCAGCATAACGAAATACTGGAAAGGTTCCGAGGACCCCTACGGACAGTAAAAAAAAATGGTACAGACTTCCTAGTGGAGAACACATACATAAGTCCCATTTCTTCCCAGTTCATTGGAGGAACAGCTAAGTACCCTTTTCTTTATTCTTCTTTGTTTTTCCTTACTAGCCAGCGAAAGTTACAACTGGAGGCGTTTCGTAGACATTTGGTTATTTTTTTTTCCTTTTTCTTGTGATTTCCAATTTGGTTCGTAAAAATTACGCCACAGGGTCAACGAACTCCTCTTGAAGTGCTTTACGCAAAAGCTCCACAACGAAAGATGCTGAATGAAGGTAAATAGCGGAAATTGTTTACTCGCCAATATCTTTGCACGAAGCGCAGGACCTTAGAAATATTCGCAATATTCTTTACACGAAATAGGAGAGACATCAAAATAATTACCATCTTTCGGTTCGTTTTCAACCTCAGAAGCAAAATTAACACGCACGAGTATCCAACTTGTCAGAATTGCGAATTCTGACGTAGAACAGATGTTTTCGTAATTCGAAAGAGACTCGCAGCGATTTTCTCCTTCGGCCGATGCGCGCACCACAGTACGGGAATTTTGTGAACTCAGCCAAGAGCGCTAAATTTATGCTGGAAGCTTTAAAGCTTTAAAGAACTTGATTTAACCGATACACGATCCAGACGAGTGTCTCGAAACAGAATTTCCCAGTCCGAAAGTTTCTAATCGCAATTTAATTGCTCCCTTTCCTCCGCTCGGCCAGGGCGATTAATAGATTGCGAACTTCGATTAAAGACTTTAGAATACAAATAACATAAATAAAAGTGTTACAGTATTATACCTAACTATGTAGCTTATTTGGATGGGAGAGGGCCACAAGTGCTAGCGAATTTCTCTCTTGAAATGTTGTGAATTTTCCGAAGAAATTCGATTAATAGCTTTTGCCTTCTTTACAAAATTTAGGTATAAAATTTACTTAAGGTAGTTTCGGTTTGTTGTAGATCTCACTGGCCAATTTTTGTGTCCAACTTCTTTCTCATTTTACACCTTCAAGGCTGATAAATTTCGAATGACGGGTTTTCCATTTATTCTTATTGATGCCTGGTAGAATTAGACTAGAAGTCCCCTCACGTCCTTCCTTTGACGCTAGTTTTGGGGGGTAAGATTTTCTTACGCTCACTTCTATGTTGGAACGAGGATCAAGCTTTTTCAAGTGTGTTGTATAAATTAATTTCGTTGATCCTACCGGCTGCGTCAATTTGTTGAAAGACTTTTATTACTTCTTTCTTTGTTGTGTCGTCTAATTCCTCCAAGGCTTATCGTTGTGAACGTTGAGTTGCGTGGAGTAGCTATATAAGCTCGGCACCTAGTACTGACGTGGAGTAGCTGTATAAGTTCGGTTCCTATTACTGATGTGGAGTAGCTTGTTGAAGCTCAACTCCTAGTGCAGATATCGACTAGCTTGTTGAAGCTCAGCTCCTAGTACTGATGTAGAGTAGCCTGTTGAAGCTCAGCTCCTAGTGCAGATATGGAGTAGCTTGTATAGAACCTCAACTCCGGAATGAAAATAACTGACTACTGTACTTAACGGATTAAAATCGTTTACAACTCTTGTCTTTAACATTTTCTTACTCTCTATATATATATACAAACTGTTCTTGCATGGAAAATGTCATACTTACTTCCCAGTACGGAAGTTGTGCAATTTACTTCCGACTTAACACTTTGTGTACATAATGTTCACCTTGTACAAAGTGTTAAGTCACGCATATTACATTCTTTAATATATTAAATCGCGGCACTCGTCCCATTTGTGTACATACAAATATTTTGCAAGATCCAGAATCACTTGCTGTTTGTTATTTATTTATGATGTAATTCTCGGGTTACAGTAGGCATTTGTGGCTTACTGTATTAACTGTGAATTAACATCTTTCTAGCTGCTACCTACATACATATGTTTCACCACCAGCGCAAGGTCTTCGTATTGCGACTTGGGACTTTTTACGCGCAGAGGTATTGCGACATCTTCGCTGTTTTACATGAAGAATATTTGACGTAGGTCAGTGGTTGAAATTCTTCATGCAGCGAAAATGATGTAGTAGAAGGTATGTAGGCAAAATATTTTTAGTTATGCGTTGCAATAAATATGTTTTCTTCCTACATGATGTAGGTATGTATACGCATGTGCATTAAGTATACTTTCTTCCCATATGATGTAGGTAAGTACATGCATGTGTATTGCATTAAATATACTTTCTTCCTACATGATGTAGGTATGTACATGTATGTATGTAACGTCATGGTGATGGCTTCCTGCCGGCGCATAAATGGAATTCGTCGTGCAGGCTGTTTTATTGGGGACGATTTTCCAGTATCAATTTTATGTTTCATCACAGAGGTTCGGCCAAGGTCATTAGCTCCATGTGAAAATACATCCTGTTGACGAAGGAGAAATTCGCACAATTGGCTCTGCTGCTCAGGAGTTAAATCGACCTGGCTGCGCTCTACAACGTCAAGCATTATTGGGGCTGGTGGTGTTAAATCTGATATTTGCCCCACAGTAGCAGCCGTCAACAGTTTAGCGGTTGACTATGAATAACTGCGATCATTTCAAGTTTCTCTCCTGCCCTCACTGCGCTTGTATTCGTGCTGGGCTGAATATTAGTGAAAGCAGATCGCTACACGGAGTTGTTAAAATGCTCAGGTTCTATTCGCTTATCTACGTCTACCCTCACGTCGCTGAAATTCGCTCTGGACAGAACAAGAATATTAGCGGCCCTAGGCCATTTGGCTTCAGCATGTATAACGTATTCGATTTCTAGTCCTTTATATAAGACTCGCTCTTGCTTGTCCGTTCTCGGAAGATCGGATTTATGAACGAAGATGTCTCTAGGTATATCGGTGCAGCGAACAATTCCGAACCATAAATTTCGATCGAATTCTTCCCTTTTTCCGCAGCAGCTTTGGCTTTTCGTAATTAAATTGCATTATACCAATCTTTCTTTTCAGTCCTAGTTGAAAGGCGTTTGATCGATCCTCCACAGTTGCCAAATTAATTTTGAGTGCTTTTTTTCCTCTTGGACGTAGCTGGATGTCGTCCTCCCGAGTCAACGCAGGTGCGGCCTCTATTGTGGTGCCACCTATTCGGGACTGCTAGCGAGCCATCTGCGGTGCATTGTAGCTGTTTTCAATACGAATGGCTAGCTCTCAAGCTATCTCCAAAGTTGTAGGTTCTTGGTCTCGAACTGGCTGCTGAATCTCGGGGATTAAATATTCCGTCAAAAAATTGCCACGAAGCAATCTTTGTCTGTGCCGTTTCAGTGCAGTCAGGAAGAGCTAGACGTGTCAAACGCTGTACTTCAGTTGTAAAATCTGCCAACTTTTCTGACTATCTTTGCACGCGGGTTTTCAATTTCAGATGAGCTACTGCTTCCTTCTCGTCTGACATGTACCGGGAATCGAACGCTTTAAGTAGGGCTGGGTAGCATTTACGAGTTGCTTCCAGCAGATTTTAATAAAAGGTGAGAGCTGCCCCTATAAGATAGATTGGTAGAAAGCGACATTTCATTGCTTTATTCCACCCGTAAGCATCTGCCACTAGATCATAATGAATCTGATATTCGTTCCAGGGAGATTTTACGGTAAATTATGATTGCGATACACGAGGACGTATCACATCCGCCGGCTCTGCAGAGCAGGAATTGTTTTCCCTAGTTTGGAGCCGCTTAGCTGCTAGGGTAGACGACGTGATAGGAGCATCACGCACGGCCCTCGTAGATGGTGCTGTTGTCGATGTTGGTGGGTCCACTGCCAAAAGTGGAGTACTATCTGGCAATTTGCTCGTCATTTGAGAACGCCCAATATTTTGGGCACAGTCTTGTCACTCTATTCGGCCTTTATGAATGTGCTGAAACACTGGCGGCTCTGATGGAGCGACAACGGTGGACTGAGCGTTCGGTCGTCCCGTTTGTCCGACTTCATTTGTTGGCAAGTGTTCTCGAACTAGGTTGAAACTGAAAGAGGCGGCCAACCTTCTAAACTCCTCTTCACTCATCGAGATGGATTTGATTGGTGGTTCAACAACAGTCCTATTATATATATATATACACCCGGAGGATCCCTAATACCGGTTTCACTGCGATGACCTTTTGTAACTTCTCCTCTCGGTGTACGCTGAGGCGTAGGCATATTTGCTAATACTTCGAATGAGGTCAAGATTCTGGTGAGCTGTTCCCCAACTCGTTGCATTTGAGCTGCTTGTTTCCGTACCTGCGTATCCACAGCTTCAACGGTGGCTACTTCTCCCCCGTGTCCATCAGATGAGCCAGTGGCGCTTGATAGGTGCATCCCCTTCGCTTGCGTCATTTTTTACCGGCGGCAGATCTCCGTTACTGTTCACCATATTCGTGACGTGGCTAGTGGTTTAGATTAATAAAATGATCGGACCCTTGTACTTGTATGGCCCAATATACGGAGGTTTCTTCCAGAAGCCAAAGGCATCACAGCGAAATAATCAACAATATCCTCGCATGATATATTTCTGCAACTGCCGATTGTTTTGCTGATTAGCCCAACAGCTGGCTGCGATGAGCGCTGATTGGAGCAATCGACGATTACGATAATAATTTACCTCGCATGGTAATTATTATGTAAGGCGATTGTTTACTACTAAGCGACTCAGGTGCTGCAGCCGGTAGAACAAACGACAAGGTTGTTGTCGATTGTTTACATCCGCATTGTGAGCAAAAAAGCTTACTTCCGAGTATAGGTTCATAAAAGACCAATGACTGGTCTGTCGAGTGCCTGTACTATTCTAGCCGTTCAGTTCAGAGTCGCGTTTTCTTTCCAAGTTAGCTTACAAGTTAAGAACGCGGTGTCATACCTATCGGTATGTATGTATAAATATTGTGAGTTAGGTCAGTTATTTAAAGTGAATAAAGATTTGTGTATTTTAAAGTGATTTAAGCGTTTTCAATCATTTCTGTTTTAATTAATACTTTGTATTGATTCCATTTCTTTTGGGACACGACATACTGTTCACATTCACTGCAACGAACTTTATACAAAAACAAAGGAAGAGGAGGAAAAAAAAGAAACTTCAAGCCACAATTTGATACTTCAGTTTACTATTTATAACGCTAAATTCAAACAATATACATGTACATGTCAACTATGGCAAATCACACTTCAGTACCTATGCTAAGTTCAATATTTAATGTAAAATAAAATACTAAATCACACTTTAGGAAGCTAAATTCCATTAATACAATTTTTGTTCTTATAAAATTAGTTCACAGAATCTGGAAAAGGATAATGATTAGTTCATCGCTTCGATAATAACATTTTTTGATTTTTGTTCTATACATGTCACTTCAAATATTATGCTTACGAATGGTCCTGTACTTAGCTGGGGCGCCACCAAGGAACGAGTGAGCTTGTTAGCTTGACCGCGCGAGTTATGGATTCCCTTCGAGGAGTTCATAAAAAAAATAAAATTAATCATAGAATAATTCATTAAAATACTTCGAGTTTTGTTAATAAAATTTATTTCCGATTTCTTGCTAATCCAAATGATAACTAACTGAAAACCTCTTTCTATTTTTCTACACAAGTGCTTTTACCTTTTTTAAGAAGTCATTACTTTGCGAAACGTGCCTTTTGTTCTTTTGAATAACAGGAAGATGTCCGATTTCATATAATGTATGAGAATTTACTCTAGTCATTTATTATATGGGAATATTAAATTGTCTTTTATTTTACATATGCTTCGTATGCACATGTTGGCTATTTGGTATGTTGCAAGGCAACATGCCAACGTACGTAACTCCTCCCACCTTAGAGAAGCGATGGCCAAAGGAACTGAATTTTTGAAGTTTCTTTTGCAGGAGCGTCTTCCGGTTTTCCAGGGATGATGTCCTTTAAGGGCAATGATAGGTAGACATTTTGATTTCCAGATCTTCGGTTTTTCGTTCGGCTTAATATGTAGGTTGTTATAATGGCGATGATGAGTATGATTGATATGTATATTGCATAACTGTTGTGTTGGACATTTGTTTGTAATTGTTAAATTGATCCCAGGTTTTCAAAATAATATGTTTTGAGTTTTTCCAAATTTAGGTTCTCGACTGTTTCAGAGGCGTTGATTTGACCGAATGTTGATGGGTAGATGTCAATGTCATCCCAGTAGATGTTACTGACTCCTTCGTATATGATTTTCTTTATTTCAGCTTGGCAGTCTTCGAAGTGAATTAATACGGTTCCTTTAATCATATTTTCCTTACCTCCGCATGTTGGGTATACTAGTTCCTGTTCCTGGGATTCTATCAGTTTACATGTTGCTGGTTTGTTGTTAATTAGTCTGGCGATTCAGGAAGATTCGTATGTCCTCTCTCGGTTGTTCGAAATTTTGCAGTAGAATGTTCCTTCTATTTTTGGGCAGATTTCCTCTAAGTATTGAATATTATCTTAATTTAGGATGGCATAAGGATTGGTGACTATTGTTTTTGTTTTATTGATTGGTAAGGGTATTAGTTGAAAAAGGGAGTAGGATTCGTTTGGGATTATGGGAACTTCAGTATTGAAGATTATATTTGAGTGGTTATAATAAGCTTTTAAGCCGAAAGTTCATATATATGTATGTTCGTGTGATTTAATTTGAATAGTTTGGTTTTAAAAGATATTGTAGAGTTCTGATAGTTCATCTGGACTCAGTATGTGTTTATAAATGATATTAAATCGAGCCAAAGTAATAGCTTCAGCTATATTGCTTAAATGATTGTTCAAAAGGTCTATGTTGTAATTGATTTGATTTAGATATTGCATTTGTATAAGGAGATCGTCGTCAGATCTGATTCTATTCTTCATTTGATCTTGGTAGTGATTTAGATAATTTTCTATGACTTCTTGTTGGGTGTTAATATGGTTAGTAATATTGCTGAATCTTTCTATAATTTGATTGTTCATTCGTATTTGTGTGTTGAATTCATTTTTTGTGTTCAATTGGTTTGTTTGTAGACTCTCTATATCTTTATTTAGACGATGGGCGTCGTTTGCATCCATGTTACCTGTTATACTTTTACCACTGTCCCTAATCCATCGATTAGCCCTCTCTTATTCCTTATTCTAGGTTTTAATGGCTGCAATTTATGTTTTAATTCTTTATGCTTAAGGTTGGTTATCTTTATAGAGTCTTTCAATTTGTGTGGTTCGTTAGTTTTGGAAAATGTAGTTAATAAATTTTCAATCTTCGTTACGCTTTTGTCATAGTTGTTCAGGTTTATGATACGAATCTGTTTGTTGTGTTTCTGTATGGTTTTCGCCGCTCCCAGTTTCATTGGAAGTAGTCCTTGGCTGTTCGTCAAGTCCTGTATTTCTATCTTCTGTCCGTATGTTATCGTCAACCTGTAAATTATGTTTCTTTTTGATTTATGTAGTTTTTGTTTTCTGTGTTTTAATGAGTGTTATTTTGTTGTCTCTTTTAACTTTGTGCTTCCTTTCTAAAGACTAAGGCACCCTCTCTAAATTTACTGGGTGTTTGCCTATTTTAATTTAGTTTCTCAATGTTTTTGTTAACAATTTCTTGAATTTGGGTTTTAATTACGGGATGTAATTGTACCTGAAAGTCATGAAGCTTTGTTAGGTATTCGTGCTCGTCTTTGAATTTTAGTTTATTGTTAAATTTATATCTTTTCCCGTTAAATAATTCGAATGGCGTTAATTTTGTTGTAGAGTGTATTGCGTTTTTGTAAGTTATGATAGTTTCGTTTAAAATATCGTCATGGTCTTTTTGTTTTTGTTTGTCGTGAATTAGTCTGTATATTTCGGTCAGGGTAGAGTGCATACGTTCTACTGGAGCGTTACTACTGGTTTGTTGAATTGAAGTTATATGGTGGCGGATATTATATTGCTTGCAGTCTCTGAATATTGATGCGGTAAATTCAGATCCTTGGTCTGATATTAATTTGTTGGGGATGCCGTGGAGGCTTATGAAATGGTTGATAGATTTATTGATGGACAGACTATTTCTAGCTGGTAATGTATATCCAGCGGCAAATTTAGAAACACTGTATATTATAGTGAGGATTTGTTTGTTGTTTATGATATAAATGTCTGTGTGAATGATATCTAGAGGTTTCTCTGGAGTTTCTGGGATTTCACATTTTAATTTGGGAGGACTTCTATTGCATTTTAGTAACTGACATTCTTCGCAATCATTAATTATTTTTGTGATCTTATTTTTAATAAGTGGGGAGTAGTATTCGCATTTTAGATGAAGTAGAGTGTCAGTTATGCCTGTATGCTTATTATTTTTGTGGTAGTCATTAATTAATTTGTCCTGTTGGTCATTGTCTTTAATCTGTGATAAGTTTTCGGTATAGCGGATTATTTTGAATGTCTTACTTCTAGAGAAGAATTTTGTGTAGAAGTTCTGGACGATTTTGAAAGTATCATTGGTTTTTTCCAGGACAATTTGAAGGTTGAGCTCGTTCAGGGGTCGTTCAGATATATAAATGCCATCGTTAAGATTTTCTACTCTTGAATGTACTGAGTAATAGCTGAGTTTTGATCTGAGTTATGCGCTTCAGTTTCGTTAAAATTAATTTCTATTTCATCTTGGTTTGTGAGTTCTATTGGTTTAATTCAGCTAAATGCGTCTGCGTTCGTATTAAGCATGCCCTTATTATAAACTATTTCGAATTCGAATTCTTCAAGCTTAAGCCTCCAACGCATTAGTTTGAAGTTCGGGTCTTTTAAGCTCATCAGCCACAGCAGTGGTTTGTGATCGGTGATGATCTTGAATTTCCGACCAAATAAATATGGTCGGAAGTACTTTGTCGCCCATACAATCGCGAGTAGTTCTTTCTCGATTGTAGAATAACCAATTTCAGATTCGGTTAAGGTCCTACTAGCATATTATTATGGCTTGTCACTACCAATAGGTCCTTGAGATAAGATTGCTGCAACAGCGTAGTTGCTAGCATCAGTGGTTAGTAAGAAAGGTTTCTGGAAGTCCGGATATTGGAGAATAGGGTCGTTCATGAGTATATCTTTGCATGTTTGGAAGACTTTGTTATAGCTTTCACTTAATTTTACTGTAGTTCCTGTCTTCAAGCATTGGGTTAGAGACCTGGTTAATTTTGAAAAATCTTTGATAAATTTCCTATAATACTCTAATAATCCCAGGAAGGATTTATTTTCCCTTGGGATTGGAAATTCTTTGATAATCTGAATCTTTTCTGGGTTTAGTTTGACACCTTTACTTGTTGCAATGTGTCCCAGGAAGGATATCTCTCTATGAAGGAATTCAGACTTGTCTAGTTGGACCTTTAAATTTGCTTCTCGGAGATGGTCGAATACTTTCTTTAGACTCTCGATATGTTCTTGCAAAGAAGTAGGGAAAATTATTATGTCGTCGAGATATACAAGACAAGCAGTGTAGCTATGACAGTTTTTGCGCACTTTTTGAGCCTCCAGGATTTCACGCCAGATGGAGCCACCGTCGCTAGGTGGTGTAAATCCATACTAAATGTGGGTTTGTGTCTTGGATGTCCTGGTTTATGTCTTAGATGTTGGGGATACGAGACCACTTTGGGGGATACGAGACCACTTTAAGCACTCTCCAGCATAGGGAAATAGCATAGGATTTCGATTTTGTTTCTGAAGTTCGCTTATTTTTCATCTCGAATCTTGGGGATACGAGACCACTTTGGGGACACGAGACCACTTTCAGCTCTCTCCAGCATAGGGAAATAGCATAGGTTTTCGATTTTGTTTCTGGAGTTCGCTTATTTTTCATCTCAGACTCGTAGCCTCTAAGTTTTTCATCTCGAGTTTTGGGATACGAGATCACTTTCAGTTGTATATATTTGTGAAGGGGTGGGAAGCTTTATTGATGGATTTGGTCTTGACTGCACCCTAGCAGCATTAGTCGGTACTACCAGCATGCTCCGGTTTTCTTGGATAGATATGTGGTGCGCCTAAATGTAGGCTTTTGGTTTTGAACTAATATTAGTAATAATTAAAGTTAACGGTAGGAAATTTTTGTTCATGCCAATGGATTCTAGATGGGTGGTTTGTGAGGGGGTATTATAGTATAGCATAGGGAGGGGGGTAATTAAATTTTCATCAGAAATCCCCTACGGGCTCTGGCTTTCGAGATATTAGCGTATTAATAATTCAAGTTATTTTTGTTCATGCCAATGGCTTCTAGGTGGTGTAGGGTGGGAGGGGGGGGGGGGACGAAATTCTCATCAGAAATGCTCTACGGGCTCGCTTTTTCTTGAGTAAGGTTACCTAGCGGCATTAGCCGAATCTACTAGCATGCCTTGGTTTTGTTGTTTTCTTTTATTATCGGGGAAGTTCTAGATATCAGCATGACGTCATCTTGGTTTTGTTGTTTTCAAGTGCTGTTGTAGATATCAGCATCATTCGAATTTCACAACATGATATCACCTTGGCTGGATGTTTTCTTATTATTATTGGATCCTGGGGGTGCGTATATTGAAAAGTAACAGTTGCTATTTCGAGTGCAAGCACAATTTCTACATATGTTGTTCATCTCTACATATGTTGTTCATCTCGGGCTTGGGGATACGAGATTACTTTCAGCACTCTCCAGCCCTAGGATATTTTTTGTCCATGCCAATAGTATTAGTACTAGTGGGGTAAAATTTTCATCAGAAATCCTCTACGGGCTATGGTTCGAGGATATTAGCGATCTTACCTTCTCAGGTGTAATTAATATTAGTAGCTCAAAAACAAAAAAGCAACGACAGCTATAACCTAGGTTGTGGATTAAAGATTTGATGATATTAATCTGTCGGTGTTTTTTATAAACAAGATTGCACCATATGATCATATATCTAAAAATATATCAGGCGAAGCTGATTGGGGCGAATGTAGATAAGTAATGTAATGTAGTAATGTAGATAAGTAATGGAAATTAGTAAATGTGTAATTTTGCTCCTCAGGTGGAATGCTTCTGATTTTATTCCTTGCATAAACAAATTCGCACAGTCCAGCAAAGTAAACAAATTCGCAGTCGAATAATGTAAACCAATTCGCACAGCAGCCGAAAAGTAAACAAATTGAGCGATTTATGTAAGATTCCCAATTTCTTTAACTGAAAGATATACTTGAAAATTTCTTTTGCTGAAAAAAACAACAACAACAACAACTATTACGTAAGTTGTTGTCTGTAGGTGTCTTTTATAAACAAGAGTGATCATGTTATGATATTCGATGTGTAAAAATTGATCACGGCTGCTTGGGATTGTAAGACACATGAAATGATTAGAAATAATGGAAATTAAAGCATTAGGAAAGGTGGCCACGTCGCTGGTAATTTGATATCTTGCGTAAACAAATATAGCCGAGTAAAGCAGGCAAATTGAGCGATTAATGTTTTTGTTTTTGTATCTAGGAGTTTGTATGGAAAAGTCTTTATGACGAATTGTTTTTTTTATTTTTAATAAAATTTCTCAATCAGTCACACTGTTATGAGATTTGATTGATTCCCCGATATCGTAGGTCACCTGAAGCTGATAAGAATATGATAATTTTATCTTCATACTATTGGGGGCAGGTACATTGTTTACATACCATTAAGTTGAGAGTGGGTTAAATTAAAAGCTTTGATAGACGAACGCTGTGTTATGATATTAATGTGGTATGATATGTTGTCTGAGGTGAGTAGTGGAAGTTGTATGGGAGGAATAAGCAGTAAAATCCTAATCAGCAATCTCGCTGGATATGTGATAATTCTCCATGTCCATAGTGAAGATTGTGGTGGTGGGTTGAGAGTAGGTACTGTAAGTTATGTATTAAGTTAAAAGTTTTTTATGGATGGTATTTGGTATTTATCTCCTCGAAATGGTGTTGTATGAGTATCAGGAATGTTGAAAAAAAGTTGATAATGCTTCAATTCAATAGTGAAGACCACGATGTTGAGAGTGGGTATTTGAAATGATATAACTCTAGTAGGATATCTTACCACATCTGAAAAAAAATTACATAATATGATTAAGAAAGCTTCATGATATATCTCAAAAGTGATCCCAGTGGATTACATAAGGAAAGTATGTTCACTTCATCTGCAAACAACAAATTTGGCTGAAAGCGACACACGGTGTGAGCAATAATCATTTTTTTTTTTTTGCTTCAATTATCACTATTAAGCGACATGTGTCGCAGAAAATATATTAAGTCTAGTCTAGTCTAAAATATGTATTGTATTATGGTTATAATGCCATTTATTGAAATAATTTGTTTTAATTACATTATAGCTTAAGTCTAAGGTCTTTTTTCTTTAGCTCTGGAAAGCCAGGATTTCATAGATATAGACTGATCCTTATAATGAATATTCCTTATGCCTTTAGACCAACATGACTTTAGAAGGTTCCTTGTGCACCATTTTCACAAATAACATCTCTCCATCTATACTTTTTGCAATTTTTGTTGGAATATCCTGATTTTTCGACCTGTTGGTAGGGGACAGTCGACTCGTTTTTGGATGAAAAACTTTCTTCTTTATTTCTGGAAAGCATCGATTTCATAGATGTAGGCTTAGCTTTATATGAATATTCTTTACTCCTTTCCTCCGCAGGCTTTAGAAGGTTTGTAGTGTCCTTAGAACTCATGTTGAAATTATTGCGTAATTAGCTTGCCAAGAAACAGTGATCTGTTTGGGTAAAGAGCAAAATATCAACTGAAAAAATAGTTATGAAACTACTATTTATATGTATTTGCCACATGGGCTTGAAGGCAGCAATTTGTCCTTGACCTCTGGCGTCACCTTAACCTTTGAAACCGAAAGTATCTGCTCTTGGGTTCACTTGGATGATGATGAGTAATGCAAGTTGTATGGGAGATTATAATTAGCTGTGCTTCAAGTTCAATAGTGAAGACCGCGATGTGGAGAGTGGGTATTTGGAATGATATAAGTCTATTAGGATGTGGAAGTATTATTTATTCATCTTTAAATCTTACCATGAAAGTATTAGGTTGGGAGTGGATTAAATTAAATGTTTTGACGAAAGAAGGTGGAGTTATTATATTAATATAGTCTAATATGTTATCTTAGATGAGTATATTGAGAGCTGTGAGTAATATATGGAATATGTTGTAGATGAGTAGTGAAAGCTGAAAATGTAAGATTCCCAATTCCTTTACTGAAAAACAACAACAACAACTATAGCAAATCAATTTTTTCACAAAATATTTATTCACATCAAATTCATTATATATTTTTATAAACTTTTTTCTCTGTGTTTCACATCCAAAAAGCGATCCAGAGCAAATGTCTGCCATGATCCTTTTCTGTGTTAGGCTATGAGAGTTCGGCAGCAAAATCCCATGTTCTAACACATTAGGAAGCTTTAGTGAGCACCATAGTTTGAAACCATCTCACTCGGGATTTGGTCATATACTTGCCAGCTGTGGATATGTATGTATGCAACACTGAAATGAATTAATGTAATATGTTGTGTACTGTAAAAGAAAACTTTCATGGGCGATATGGGGATTGAGTCGATGTATGTTATGCACTAGATTGGTGGTATATGTGCTTATTTGATTGAAGTAAAATAGTTTCATGGCTTCCTTACCAAGACTTAAATATATTCATAAAAACGTTGAATCGATGTCAAGAACATGTTAATACTATGAGCAGAGGAAATCGTGATCATTGGGGTGGTAAAAAAACATGAAAGCATTAGGTTGAGAATGGCTTGAGTTTAAGGCTTTGGTAAAAGAAGGCGGCATCAGTCAGTTTTGGTGAGCCTCAGCGATAGGTCAAATAAAAAAAATGTCAACCGTGCTAATAAATGAAAGTTTTTCTAGTAAAAAGAGTGGTACAAAACGGCATATGGGGAGCTATATTGGACAGACTAAATTGCCGAGAGTGTTATTGAAAGCCACCAGTCGAGGTGGAGAAATTACTCAGCGTGTAAGAAAAAGTGATTTTGTACAGTGGGAGGAAATGAGTTCAGTATTCGCAGACAGAATTACAGCTGGAATTATTGTAAATATAAACCACACAGATCCTAAGCTATTTATACAGGATGCTGATTTATTTATACGCCGTATTAAGAATATTTTAAAACGCCATCTCAATATTAAAGGTAATACAAAGTTGTGTGCTGATTTTGTTAAGAATATCGGTGAGAATGAGGTTATAAACGATATTAAATATTTACAAGCAATAACTGATCCAATCAATGTGGACGATAATGTTATGGCCCAATATAAGGAAGATTCTTCTTCCAGCAGCCAAGGGCGCATTCTAGCGAAATAATCAGCAATTGCTAAACAATAACCTCGTATGTTATTGTTCTGCAACTGTCGGTTATTTTGCTGATTAGCCCAACAGCTGGCTGCGATAAGCGCTTAGTGGAGCAATCGACGATTACGATAATAATTAACCTCGCATGGTAATTATTATGTAAAGCGATTGTTTACTACTAAGCGACTCAGGTGCTGCAACCCGGTAGAACAAATGGCAAGGTTGTGTCGTTTGTTTACATCCGCGTTGTGAGCAAAGAACGTTTACTTCCGAGTATCGGACATAAAAGACCAATGACTGGTCTGGCGAGTGCCGTTAAGTGTTCAATCGCGTCGTAACTTTTGTTTTAAGGTGTCAAGTTACCGTTCGGTTCGGTGTAGATTGTTTTTGAAGTATTAAGTTAGGTCAGTTTTCGCATAAATAAAGATTTGTATGATTTTAAAGAAAGTCAGTGTTTTCATTTACGGAAGTGAATTTGTTTCCGATTGAAATTGATTTAATAGTTTTCATTTATTGGTCCATCGCATTGGGATACGACAATTTGGCGCAGCCGGTTTAAAAAGGTATTGTGTTTTTAAAAATGATATATATTGGGAGATATGCTTTTTTAGCTACTCCATTTTTTTTTATTTTCTGGGAGTTATGCTTTTTGAGCAACTCCATTTTTTTTGTTTTCTGGGAGTTATGCTTTTTTAGCTACTCTATTTTTTTTATTTTTTTGGGAGTTATGCTTTTTTTAGCTACTCCATTTTTTTTTTTTTGTTAATTGTGGGAGTTCTGCTTCTTTTAGCTGCTCCATTTACGTTGCAGGTTAAATTAAGAAGTGTTAAATTAAGATTTATAATTTTTATTTTTTTTGGGGGAAATTGGTTGTATTTATTTTTTCAATTGGTTTCATCGATTTCACGTTTCAGCCTAAAATTTAAGAAGTGTTGAGTGTGGTCTTGTGTGTGAACTTGCTCTTTGTGATTTACTTTTTCTTGTCTTGTTAGATAATAGGATAAGTCTGGGTTTAATGGTCTCGAATAGAGTTGTTTTCAGTTAAGTACTTCATGCGAAAGATCAGAGGCATCGGGAATGATATTTGTCGGAATGTTGAGTCTAGTCAAGTTGCATATTAATATTTAGTTGTAGGAGACATTCTTCGCCGGGGTATCGATGTTATTAGTATAATAGCTCGGTTATAAAACTTAAATGTCCACAGGTAGGAGTAATATCTTAACTAGGGAAGAATTAGCACGCTATCAGGCCCAGGAAAGGGAATTAGAGCTTAAAACACAGGAACTTAAGGAATGTCAGGCAATATTGCAGAATTATGAACAGGACTGGCAATATATTGGGGAGCATATAACAGGAGAGTTACAAAAGAGGTGGACAGAAGAAGAGGCGAAGAAATTACTAGAGGAATTGAATGAGAGTGCTAAAAAAGGTACAAAAGGTGAAGCTTTAGATCATTTAGTGACAGCAGCATTCGAAGTTACCCAGGGTCGTGAAATAGAAGCAGAAGAAGCATTGGAAGAAATCCAGAAGGAGAAAAAAGGGCTCTTAAAGAATATAGACTCGCTAAAGGTACAGCTAAAGGAGGCTGAGGAAACTACAGCAGAACTAGAGAAAGAATTGGAATTCGATCAATCATCACAAGAAGGTTCTAATCAAGGAGTTAATAAGCCGGGCACGAGTAAAAGGTGGAATCCAAGGAAATTAGTATTCTGGGACCAGCAACAGGATAAAAAGGGGACCTCTGGGACGTTTAAAGACATACAGCAAAAAACGTCCAGTAACAGCACGGAACAAGGTCGAAATAAACCCAGAACAGAATCTGTCAAGTCAAAAGCACCTCTAAAGAGCAACATGGCAGAGGCATACGAGAAAATTATGGACTTGGTCTCTAAATACGTGCCAATGTTTTCAGGGGAAAGGTCTCCAAAGTTGGCAAAAGAAGTTTTTCGTTTCCTTAGTTGCAGCAAAGACTTGCACGATCGACTGGAAGCAGCAGAGCAAAGCATTTTTATTAAATGCATAAAATACCGTTTATCCGATGACGCTTACTATCTAATAAGCTCACACGAGCCAAAGGACTTTGCATCTTTGCAGCAGGCGATTAAAACAGCCTACATGCCACGGAAATCTTTTAGTGAATTACGCACTGAAATGTTAGCCTGTAGGCAGAGACCTGGTGAGGATATTAGAGAGTTTGCAGATAGGATGATGGAGCTGCTGGACCAGATTAAGTCTGCGGTGTCAGCCAAATACCCCAATAAGGATGGAGGTTTGATAGCAGAGCTAGAGGTCGACGCGGTAGCTACTTTTAAAGCTGGTGTCGGCAGTCAGGCCACACGGGTATACTTAACTGGAAGAAAATTCGAAGCATTAGAAGAAGTTCGAGAGGAAGCTCTCTGCTTCGAAAAAGATTCGGAAAGACTTCAGGCCATGGCACCAAGGGCCTGGAAAAAAGCACCGGAACTTGCCATGGAAACACCACAGGAAAGTTGGAAGACCGGAAACTTTAGCGAGGTCAGGCAGAAACAAACTCCAAAGCCTTTCCAAGCAGTACGGAGACCGGCAAGAAATTGGGAAACTCCAATCAGAGCAACACAGCAGCCTAGAGCGGTCAACTGCTTCAAATGCTAAAGAATGCCAGTGGAGAAAGCATCCTCCTTACTGCACTAAATGCCGAAACTATGGGCATGAGGCGCCAAGTTGCAGGAATCAGCAAGTCAGATTCGCAGATACAGTGGTGGACAATTCTACAGAATGCCCTCAGAGAAGAGAGGTTCTCTATTGCCAGTTCTGTAAGACCAGTGACCATTACACGGATATCTGTGTAAGAAAGTACTTGGCAGAACATATAAGCCACCCGAAAGAGGGAAACGAGAGGCGGCAGCTGGGGACTCTTTCCGCAGCTGCCTTCAAATAAGAGAATCGGAGTATACCCAGTCGACCATAGATAAGAATAGTGCAGTAGAATTAGGGTTATTAAGCAATTGTATAATCACAGTCGACGCAGACATAGGACCAGAAGGTAAATTAGTATTATTAGTAGATACGGGATCTTCATGCAATATAATTAAGGTAAATAAAATAAAAGGAAGTACGCCCATACAAACCCAAGAAACAATCACTATAGGAGGGTTGTTTGGTACACAGAGAAAATCGTTAGGAACCTATCAAGCATTACTAGGCTTTGGTACTAGCCAACAGACTTGTGTATTTCATGCAATACACGATACCGAATCTATACCAGCAGATGGAATATTAGGCATGGAGTTCCTTAAAAACAGAGCCGTTGTTGATTGTGTTGGTCATACACTGTCAATTTAAAGCGTAGAAGGAAACAGGGGAGTAAGGCCACTTTTTGAAAACATAACAGGGAAAGAAAATGTTGATATTCTTACGTTAGATAGATGTACCTCTAGACGATCTAGTACAGAGAAGCCGCAGGAGATTTCACCAGAAGCTGTAAGGCTACGAATTCAAGAAAAAGTCACAGGGCTAAAAGATATTGTACTCAAGGCAAGTGCCGCTTCAGATAGCATAGAGAAATACTTGAAATATGTGAGCAACAGCGATGAAACAGTGAATATACAACTAGAAGGTAAACGGATAACACCGAAGGAGCGGAAAATAGCTCCAGAGACGGACGAGCTGGATCTTAGGTAAAAGCAGGGAAATAACTTAACCGCGATTCTTCGCACAGGAGCGCAGCAAACGGATTTTCGTCCTGCACTAGAAAAGTCTATAGCGTGGCCTAAAGAAATGTGGGGTGAAGAGCAGGTAAGGGTAGCGGTTGAAAGGAAGAACGGACTAGGACATCCTCTCACGGAAGTCCATTTAAATAGCCTCGAAACAGAACCCTCTGCCTCTTTTCTCAAATTTCAGGACACTAAAAGACCAATACGCTTGGAGCCAAGAAGCGAGCAGCTGATAAGAATTCAAGTCTCGAGCAATTCTGAACTGGTATGTATGGCAGAAGAGATATGCCCCGGTGTGTATTGTGGGAATACCATGATTAGGCCCATGTTGTATGACGCGTGCTCCGTGCTCCAAGGAAGAGAGCGCGCGTAAGAATTTAGATGAAAAAAGAAAAACACACATATGCTTTCATGTTTAATATGAGTTTATTGGACACCTTTATTTCTTGTTGTACATCCTTCTTTAATTAAGAGATCCTTTCTTATGAAACTCTCGATTCTAAATTATTTCATTAAACTTTAATTATAAATCACTTTCTTTATTTAAAATTTTTTGAACTCAACTTTTTCTTTATTTTTGGAGAACGTTTCCTATTTGAACTGCCGATTTTTAAAACGTTTCATTAAACTTTAATTATAAATCACTTTCTTTATTTAAAATTTTATGAACTCAACTTTTTCTTTATTTTTGAAGAACGTTTCCTATTGGACTTGCCGATTTTTGAAACGTTTCATTAAACTTTAATTATAAATCACTTTCTTTATCTAAAATTTTTTGAAATCAACTTTTTCTTTATTTTTGGAGAACGTTTCCTATTGGAACTGCCGATTTTTAAAACGTTACCTTCATGTCCGGCGATTGAAAAACAGACTCCTCGAGGTTTGGGCTAGCTGCCCCCAGGTACCCACGAAAAACTTTTTGAAAAAGCTTTTTTCTTTTTGCTTTCTCACGGCGATTTTAAATTCGTACGTGAGAGAATGCAAATTATTTATGTTGAGATGCATATGCATCATGTAGAAAATGCAACCCGATATGCACTTGTGCGCCCGGCTTGAAATAATAATTTTGAGAGGGCGCGAATAATTCTGATAATTGTATGTATGTATGTACATACAATTAGATTGGAGGAAGTTTGTAATGTACGTATGTACAAAGTAAGAAGACACTGTATGTAGGTAAGTGTGCATACCGTGTGAGTGGAATGTGTGTCTGATAACAAAATGCAATTTATGCTAAATTGCATTTTGTTATAATATGGGATTGCATTTCTAAATGCATTTTAAAATTTGAATGAGATTTTATATGAAATTAATTTTGTTTTTCAGGGTCATTTCTGCGATACATCAATATATTGCATAGGGCAATATATTGATGTATTCACCTTATGGTTGTGATTTAGGGCATTGGTACCTGAGTCACAACATCCCTCCCCCCTGGGGAAAAGAAAGTAATGGACAAGCCTTTATAGGAATTGTCAATGCTAGGACTGAGGCAATCGAGATAAACAATTTTAAGCCTAAGTTGGAAAGCTTAAATAAGTATTTAGTAAGACCATTAAGAAAACCCGAGGGTAGAACGAAAATCACTCAGCAACGGCTTCAAGTAATGAAGAAATCTCTGGAGTTGGGGGATGAGCTGAATTCGGAAGAGAGGGAAGCAGTAATGCAAATCTGTTACGAATACAGCGATATCTTTCACTTACCTGGGGATAAACTAACGTACACTCCGACGAAAATGTTCAAACTTCCCTTGATGGCCGACACCGGACCCATAAATAAAAAGCAATATAGAATGCCTGAAGCGCACAGGGAGGAATGTCAGGAACAGCTTAAAAAGTTGTTGGAGGATGACATAATCGAACATAGTAACAGCCCGTTCAATTTCCCAGTTTTATTAATCCCGAAAAAGGGAACTGATGAAGCAGGTAAGCGAAAATATAGATTGTGTGTGGACTTTCGCGAGCTCAACAAAGTCTGTATTCCTTTTTCTTATCCACTACCACGGATTGAGGATATTCTGGATAGATTTGGTCATTCTAGGTATTTTACTACCTTAGATCTTGCAAATGGTTATCACCAGATATTGGTAGATCCGGCAGATCGTGAGAAGACAGCTTTTAGCACAAACTTCAGTCACTTCCACTACAAGAGATTGCCATTCGGATTGAAAACGGCACCATCATTCTTTCAATCTTTATTAAATGGGATATTAACAGGTCTTCAGGGGATTAAGTGCTTTGTCTACCTTGATGACGTAGTGATTTTTGCGAAAAATCTGGATGAACATAACGGAAAGTTACGAGAAGTATTTCAGAGATTTAGGGAACATAACTTAAAACTACAACCTACTAAATGTCAATTCCTGAAAAAGGAGGTAGTATACCTCGGGCATGTTTGTTCGGAGAAAGGTGTACAACCTGACAAACGGTTAGTAGAAGTGGTACAAAACTTCCCCCGTCCAAAAACAGTGAGACAGGTTCAGTCTTTCTTGGGGTTGGCAAACTACTATCGTAAATTTGTTCGCAATTTTTCAAAAATTCTGGCTCCAATTAAAAACCTTTTGAGGAAAAAGGTGAAGTTCAATTGGGAGTCAGAATGCGAGAACTCCTTTAAGATGATTAAAGAAGCTCTCACTTCGCCGCCAGTATTAATTTATCCAGATTTTAATAAGGAGTTCACTCTCATCACAGATGCGAGCGGGGAATCTCTAGGAGCAGTCCTAGAACAAGAAGGTAGGCCAGTTAGTTATGCCAGCCGCACTCTGAACCAAGCTGAGAAAAATTATTCTACCACGGAACGGGAATTGTTAGCCATTGTATGGGCTGTACGCAATTATAAATGCTACTTACTGGGAAGACATTTTAAAATCATAACTGATCATCAGCCCCTCCGAGGGGTTTTTAAGGTTAAGGACACCACATCTCGCATGGTGAGGTTTCACCAAAAGCTTTCGGAGTTTGATTTTGAAATTGTCTACAAGAAAGGTAGGGTAAATGGCAATGCGGATGCTCTTAGTAGAATTCCCAGAGACATAGAGCAAGCGGAGGAAAAGTGTGGTAAGGAATATCCATGTTGTGCAGTTACTCGAGCACAGGCTAAGAAAGATACAAATGACGGAAATAAGAAACAAGACTCCGGAGATGAATGGGAAACGATAGAGGAGACTGAGGATAAGAAAGTAAGGCTACGAAAAGGCTCAAAGCCACAGAATGTCACAGACCCAAAAGATATCGAGGTAATACTGAAAGATTTTCATGACTCGCGATTCGGAGGGCACTTTGGGCGAACTAAAACCTTGGAAAGAATAAAAAGGTTCTAACGTTGGAAGGGCATGAAGAAGGATATCGCCAAACATGTCGAGCGTTGTGCGAAAAGCCAGAGAAATAAGCACTCCAGGGCGATTAAAATGCCGTTAGTGGTAAAAGAAATTTCAGAAAAACCATTCGACAAGGTATACGTGTAACTGATCAAGGAGCTAACTTTACAGGCGAAGTTTTAAAGGCTATTTGCAAAATGCTTAAGATAAAGAAACTGCAAACCACCGCCTATCACTCACAGTCCAATGCGGTAGAGCGGCAACATTCTACGTTAGCTAACTACTTGAGAAGTTTTGTAGACCGGGAACCCCAGAGCTGGGATAACTTTTTGAGAACAGCGGCTCACGCTTACAATAACACGGTACATGCTGGTACAAAGCTAACACCCATGGAAACTCTTTTCGGATTTGTATCAGAAATACCTAGCAACTTGCAGCATAAACCTGAACCGGTGTACAACACAGATAAGTATCATTCGGTGCCGCGGTTCAAGTTACAAAAAGCGTTTGAACTGGCAAGGGAAAACTTACTCAAAAGCAAGCTAACTTCGAAAAAGTATTATGATAAGACAGCTAGGCCAGAAACCATACATGTGGGGGATAAAGTTCTGGTGAAAGATTTGGCTCGAGTAGGGAAGTTAGCTTCAATTTTCAAAGGCCCCTACGAAGTAATTTATATTCACAGTCCCGAAAACGTTACGATCCTTCAAGGAAAAAAGCTCAAGAGGATTCACACGAATCGATTGAGGAAATATAATGAATAGTTTCAGCATAAAATTTGATCATTCCAGAAAGACGAAAGCCTAAACGGAGTGCAGCACGAGGCAATAATTTTGGAATTGGCGGAATTGGATTAATAAATTTATTTAATTCTTTTTTTTTTCTCTGCTTCCTCTTAGTTTGTTTCTTTTATTACAGAATATAAACATGTACAAGAAGACCAACACGGATTCATAAAAGATTACGCTACGAAGGGCGAGAAGATGAGAATATAAGGCAGTCGATCTAAAGGAATAGTAAGTATACTGAAAAAAAAACATAAGAAAGGTTGAGAAGAAATTAAAATTAAAATTAACAAGAAGTAAAAAAAAAAAAACAAAGAACAAAAAAAAAAAAAAAAAGATAAAGACAATTTAAATAAGAAATTTGAAAAATGAAATAATAGATTTAAAGACGCAATTTGAAAAAGAAGTAAGATATCTAATTTTTATGAAGTCAAAGAACCAAGATTTAAAGAGAAAGATTTAAAGTATATAGTATATAGATAAAGACAATTTAAATAAGAAATTTGAAAAAAGAAATAATAGATTTAAAGAAGCAATTTGAAAAAGAAGTAAGATATCTAATTTTTATGAAGTCAAAGAATCAAGATTTAAAGAGAAAGATTTAAAGTATATAGTATATAGATATAGAAAAAATAAGAATAAGGGTTGCCATAGATTAGCATAGGGTTTAGTATCAAGATGAAAGCAGTTATAACGGTAATATTTGCACTCATCACTTTGCTGGAGGCAGAGAAAACAGGCTATAATATCCAACCGATACCCCATACAGGAGTGTTGTTCGAGCACGTGGGAAAAGTCAATTTCTACAACAAGCACTGGACTATCCTGTCGAAGGTGGAAATGCTGGATCTAACAGAGGACATGGAATTTGTAAATAATTGCACTAACCTAATTACGCAGCTATGTTTGGAGGTGACACACGACGGAATAGTATCCAGGTGCACTATATCGGCCAAGGAGATAAGAAGTTGGGTCTCGAAAATTAAGAGGCAAAACGAGGAACTCCTCCACCATACCCAGAGTGAATCACCACGGTGAAACAGACGTTCAATTTTTGATGGATTAGGATCAGCATTCAAATACCTTTTCGGGACAATGGATCATGCAGACTCAGAAGAGATCCATGCAGCCCTAGATGATCTTAGCGGAAGAGAGAACCGAACCTTCACTCTGTTAAAGGACCAAATAACGGTCATCAAGCCTACATTCGACGTACTCAACGCTACCAGAGTACAAGCGGCAGCAGAACGAGAGGAGCTAGGTAACAAAATCTCAGCATTAGTAAAAGCACAACAGGGTCAATATCGTAAATTGTCGGCATTGCAGCTTAGATTAGAAATGAGCGAAGTAATTACCCTGATGACTCTTCATCTACGAGAAATCAGTGATATGCAGGAAAATATAATCAGTATGTTGGTCGCCCTGAGTGTCGGAAAGCTACATCCATTGATTATTCACGCGCGGGAAATGAGCGAAATAATGAGGAACGCCACTCGTCAATTGGATTTAGATGAGAAATTCCAGAACTTCCAGTTGTTGGCGCAGATTGCAAAAGTGAAATCCCTTCAAATAAATCAAGGGATATTGATCCGGATTGAAATTCCACAGCCACAAAGAGTTGCGTTCGATATGCATAAGATATATACAATTCCTGTTACAATAGACGACGCCGGCTATCACATATATGATCTGGATGCCGAATTTGTAGCCGCTAACAACCATGAACGGCAGTATGTCCTAATGAGTTATCAGCAGTATCAGGGGTGCCAGCAGCTTTCGACCACAGCCGATCAGCCACAATTCCTTTGTCCACAGTTGGGCCCGACCTTCACAGCCATTGGAGAAAATTGTGTACTAAACCTTTTCCGAAGCTTCAATGTAAACTCGAGAGCATGCAAAGATCGAGTTATACCGAAATGGAACAGTCTAGTTCGAATGATGACGAGGAACCATTGGCTATTTGTGGTATCCCAAAAAACAAAATTAGAGGTGAACTGCCAAAATTCACCAACTACCATTGGAGAACTATCATCAACAGGGGTGTTATCAATTGAAGAACACTGCCATTTACAAATTGGAGACCTACGGATAGCCGCAGAAGACGACAGCCAGAAAAATATCTCAATTCGGCAGCCGAATCGTTTGGAGTTGCCAGCCTGGAATGCCGTAGACCTAACTAAATCAAATAAGCAGAAAGCGGAAATTATAGAGAGTAAAGAGAGTGGGATAAGACTGTTGACAGCCAAGAACTTCAACCAAGCATGGAAGGACAATGAAGCTGATATAAAGCGAGTACAGGAAGCCATTAAGAACGAAGAGACTAGCAGACAATTTATTCCACATCACGTCGACGTAGCAGCTACATCAGCTACCGGGTGTTTATGCATCTTCACCTTAGCAGTACTAGCAGGAGTAGTGTGCCATCTAAAGCGACAAAAAAGTGAACAGACTCGAACGATCATCAGCAAACCGTTTACGGGGCCAATTCAATCGAGGGTATCCAAGCAAGCAGAATCCAGTATTCGTCATTCCCACAACAGCAAACCTGCCAACAGCAAATTTACCTACCGTCGTCGGGAAACAGCTGGTACAATTAGAATAGTAGAGTAGTTATTTTATTGTAGTAATATAATTGTATTGGGCACCAATAGAAAGTATACCCTTAAATAGAATTTTTGTATGAGTTTTCTTGTTATATATATGTAAGTGCTATAAATGCTTCTAAAAAAAAAACTTTTATTTTTTGTTATTTTTGTAATTAGATAGACAATAAATAAGATTGTATATTTTTAAAATGCATGTAAATTAATTAAGCATTTATGTTAATAATACAATTTTAAGGTTAGAAAGAACTATGTAATAGATATAATTAACTTATTAGGTAGAGGGATTTCAAGATAATGGTTGTAAATTTTGAACTTAAAAGAAATGTAATTTTTTTTTTTTTTTTTTTTTTTTTAGGCAGTTGGAAAAAAGATCATGGAAAATAAAAATGAAATATGTAAAAAAAAAAGAGCCAAGTTAATTAACAAAATGTAGAAATATATATATAGAAAAAAATGTTTAAAGGAAATGTTAGGCAGAAAAGTAGAAAATGTAATAGGTATGAGAAAGAAATTTAAAAAAGATAATTAAATGTGAGAAGAAAATAAGAAAGAAATTAAACGTGAAAAGAAACAGATAAGAGAAATTATGTAAATGTGAATTAAAAGACGTGAAATGACGTAAAATGAAAAACGTGAGAAAAGGAAAATAGAATTTAAGTATGTAACGAAAAATGTAAAACAATCTGAACCGAACGGAGACCAAAAATATTTTCAATTTTTAAGACTGTTGCACTCTACAGATCTAGTTTCCTGCGGAAACTAGTTTTTCCAAGGGGGGAGGGATGTTATGGCCTAATATAAGGAAGATTCTTCTTCCAGCAGCCAAGGGCGCATTCTAGCGAAATAATCAGCAATTGCTAAACAATAACCTCGTATGGTATTGTTCTGCAACTGTCCGTTATTTTGCTGATTAGCCCAACAGCTGGCTGCGATGAGCGCTTAGTGGAGCAATCGACGATTACGATAATAATTAACCTCGCATGGTAATTATTATGTAAAGCGATTGTTTACTACTAAGCGACTCAGGTGCTGCAACCCGGTAGAACAAACGGCAAGGTTGTGTCGTTTGTTTACATCCACGTTGTGAGCAAAGAACGTTTACTTCCGAGTATCGGACATAAAAGACCAATGACTGGTCTGGCGAGTGCCGTTAAGTGTTCAGTCGCGTCGTAACTTTTGTTTTAAGGTGTCAAGTTACCGTTCGGTTCGGTGTAGATTGTTTTTCAAGTATTAAGTTAGGTCAGTTTTCGCATAAATAAAGATTTGTTAAATTTTAAAGAAAGTCAGTGTTTTCATTTACGGAAGTGTATTTGTTTCCGATTGAAATTGATTTAGTAGTTTCCATTTATTGGTCCATCGCATTGGGACACGACAATAATTTAAATGAGTGGTATAAAGTTAACATTTTGGATTCAATACTCACTCAGCTGGATGAGTTTCAGAAAAAAGATAGTGGCTGGACATTGGAGTCCATTATACATTTAGCAGTACATATCAACAAATTTGAACAGCACCGAGGATCTTCGTATATACCTCTACCGAGGGAGATTGCTTTAAAGCAAGCTTGCATCAATGTAAAAAATAGTGAACAAGCATGCTTCGCTTGGGTCGTAACATCAGCGCTATATCCTGCAAATGTTCATTCCGATAGGACCTCATCTTATCCACATTATTCTACTGTGCTAAATTTAACCGGAATAACATTTCCTATGATACTTAAGCAAATTAAACAATTTGAAGACCAGAACGATATATCAATAAACGTATTCATCCTAAAGAAAGAGCGTTCCTTCACCACTGTTCTAGTTAGACCAACGAACCATAATATGAAGCGACATGTGAATCTATTAATGATACAAAATAACTATGAGCAGGATGATGATGATGACGATGATGATGCTGCTGATGACGATTATGATGATAATGATGATGAAAGTACCAGGTTTCATTTCTGCTGGATCTATCTTTCACGGCTTGCATGGAAGCAAGCTTCAAAACATAAGGCTAGATTGTATATATGCGATAGATGTTTGTTCTATTTTTATTCTGCTAAAGCATTAGCATCACATATTCCTGAATGTGAGAAACAAAAAATTTATCTTGAATTAAGGAAGCCCAACCGTAGAATTAAATGTTAGTAGCACAACGGATATTCTACCATTGGGAAACATTACTGAATTCCATCAGAGCAACAAGGAGCAACCGCAGAAAAAATATGACCTAAGTCTAGTGTATTGTAAATAAAAAAATGTATTACATATAGTTATAGTTCCATTTATTGAAGTAATTTGTTTTAATTGTATTATAGTCTAAGATAAACATTATTGGAAAATAAAGAATATATTATAGTTATAGGTATATTCAAATAAAGAAGCCCAACAATAGAATGACACACTAAGAATTAAATGTTAATATTTTTTTAATTTATAATAAATCGATAATGATATTTTATATATGTTATTCTTTTATTCAATTTCCCTACTAAGTCCAGAACTCCTGAAAGTATTCTTTAATAATATTTGTCTACTACAGAAGGCTCTTAATCGGACGGTTGAACCTTTTACCCAGAATGCTAGGTTGAGCGTGAGCGTGAGAAAACACGTTGACACGTGGGCTTGACCTTGGCCTCTGGCATCAACTTTGAAACCGGAAAGGTATTTTGTCCTTGACCTTGATCCAGAAGTGTGTGTCTTGGCGGTTATAACCACAATCAACTACGTCACAGGGGACTCTATACAGCTTTTCAAAACAAATTTGATAACAGATAAACAGCTTTCAAACATCTCTGATAACAGGTAAACAGCTTTTAAACAGGTCTGATAACAGCTTAACAGCTCTGATAACAGCTCTGATAACAGCTTAACAGCTTTTCAAACATTTCTGATAACAGCTTAAACGCTTTTCAAACAGTTCTGATAACAGCTTAACAGCTTTTCAAACAGCTCTGATAACAGGTAAACAGCTTTTAAACAGGTCTGATAACAGCTTAACAGCTCTGATAAAAGCTCTGATAACAGCTTAATAGCTTTTTAAACAGGTCTGATAACAGCTTAACAGCTTTTCAATCAGCTCTGATAACAGCTTAACAGCTTTTAAATAGGTCAAATAACAGCTAAACAGCTTTTTATACAGGTCTGATAACAGCTTAACAGCTTTTCAGACAGCTCTGATAACAGCTAATAGCTCAATGCTGCTCGATTGAGGAATTTTGTTATTGTTTTCAGACTTATGGATATCTATCGTTTGATGCATCCTATGACTAGATCATACACGAGGGTATCGCGAAATATCCATGGAAGTCTCGCGGGCTCGCGAATTGATAGACTTTACGTCCCCCCTGGAATACTAGAATATTTCGTTGGCTTCACTAATGAATTGTGTCCGGTCGTGATCATCTTCTTGTAGGGGCAACCATCACTCCAGTTGCAAGGAGAACTGCGTACTGGCTATTCATCAACTCAGAGCAGTTCATCAATGAGTTCATTGAATTCTGGCACGATTGGCAAGAGAGGAAAGCTGACTTCCTTTTCATAGTCAACGGTGGGATGTTGGCAAGCTCCAAATTCGATCCTTTATCGAAACGAGTTTCAACCGAACTGGGTATCAAGCTTCCAGTTTGCTGTCCAAACTATATCGGATAGTAGCTCTTCTCCCAATCGGAGCTGATTCTTTATTTTAATAGAATAAATAAACACTTGGAGCACAAACTTACAAGCACAGCTTGGAGTTTGCGTCGCGCTGGCTGAGGGAAGGGGAAACTCCAACCGAGTACTTCTTCCTACCGAAAACTTCTGCCAGGCAACTAGATGACGTACTGCTTCTTGTGAAATTGCGTCGACAAGTCCTTAACGAACTACAGTTATCAGAATATATTCGAGATCGGTGGCTAGATAAAAACGTGTTATTTATTATAATTTAGAAGCTGTTAACCTGTTACCAGAGCTGCTTGAAAAGCTGTTTAGCTGGCTGTTTGAAAAGCTGTTAAGCTGTTATCAGAGCTGTTTGAAAAGCTGTTAAGCTGTTATCAGAGCTGTTATCAGAGCTGTTAAGCTATTATCAGACCTGTTTAAAGGCTGTTTACCTGTTATCAGAGCTGTTTGAAAAGCTGTTAAGCTGTTATCAGAGCTGTTATCAGAGCTGTTAAGCTGTTATCAGACCTGTTTAAAAGCTGTTTACCTGTTATCAGAGATGTTTGAAAGCTGTTTATCTGTTATCAAATTTGTTTTGAAAAGCTGTATAGAGTCCCCTGTGACGTAGTTGATTATGGTTATAACCGCCAAGACACACACTTCTGGATCAAGGTCAAGGACATAATACCTTTCCGGTTTCAAAGGTGATGCCAGAGGCCAAGGTCAAGCCCACGTGTCAACGTGTTTTCTCACGGTCACGCTCAACCTAGCATTCTGGGTAAAAGGTTCAACCGTCCGATTAAGAGCCCTCTGTAGTAGACAAATATTATTAAAGAATACTTTCAGGAGTTCTGGACTTAGTAGGGGAATTGAATAAAAGAATAACGTATATAAAATATCATTATCGATTTATTATAAATTAAAAAAATATTAACATTTAATTCTTAGTGTGTCATTCTATTGTTGGGCTTCCTTATTTGAATATACCTATAACTATAATATATTCTTTATTTTCCAATAATGTTTATCTTAGACTATAATACAATTAAAACAAATTACTTCAATAAATGGAACTATAACTATATGTAATACATTTTTTTATTTACAATACACTAGACTTAGGTCATATTTTTTCTGCGGTTGCTCCTTGTTGCTCTGATGGAATTCAGTAATGTTTCCCAATGGTAGAATAACCGCTGTACTACTAACATTTAATTCTACGGTTGGGCTTCCTTAATTCAAGATAAATTTTTTGTTTCTCACATTCAGGAATATGTGATGCTAATGCTTTAGCAGAATCAAAATAGAACAAACATCTATCGCATATATACAATCTAGCCTTATGTTTTGAAGCTTGTTTCCATGCAAGCCGTGAAAGATATGTAATCCAGCAGAAATGAAACCTGGTACTTTCATCATCATTATCATCATAATCATCATCAGCAGCATCATCATCATCATCATCATCATCCTGCTCATAGTTATTTTGTATCATTAATAGATTCACATGTCGCTTCATATTATGTTTCGTTGGTCTAACTAGAACAGTGGTGAAGGAACGGTCTTTCTTTAGGATGAATACGTTTATTGATATATCGTTCTGGTCTTCAAATTGTTTAATTTGCTTAAGCGTCATAGGAAATGTTATTCCGGTTAAATTTAGCACAGTAGAATAATGTGGATATGATAAGTTCCATTTTCACATTGAACATTTGCAGGATATAGCGCTGAGGTTACGGCCCAAGCGAAGCATGCTTCTTCACTATTTTTCACATTGATGCAAGCTTGCTTTAAAGCAATCTCCTTCGGTAGAGGCATATACGAAGATCCTCGGTGCTGTTCAAATTTGTTGATATGTACTGCTAAATGTATAATGGACTCCAATGTCCAGCCACTATCTTTTTTTCTGAAACTCATCCAGCTGAGTGAGTATTGAATCCAAAATGTTAACTTTATACCACTCATTTAAATTATCGTCCACATTGATTGGACCAGATATTGCTTGTAAATATTTAATATCGTTTATAACCTCACTGTCACCGATATTCTTAACAAAATCAGCACACAACTTTGTATTAACTTTAATATGAGATGGCGTTTTAAAATATTCTTAATACGGCGTATAAATAAATCAGCAGCATCCTGTATAGATAGCTTAGGATCTGTATGGTTTATATTTACAACAATTCCAGCTCTAATTCTGTCTGTGAATACTGAACTCATTTCCTCCCACTTTACAAAATCACTTTTTCTTACACGCTGAGTAATTTCTCCACCTCGACTGGTGGCTTTGAATAACACTCTCGGCAATTTAGTCTGTCCAATATGGCTCCCCATATGCCGTTTTGTACCACTCTTTTTACTAGAAAAACTTTCATTTATTAGCACGGTTGACATTTTTTTTATTTGACCTATCGCTGAGGCTCAGGCTTCTTCCACCAAAGCCTTAAATTGAAGCCATTCTCAACCTAATGCTTTCATGTTTTTTTACCACCCCAATGATCACGATTTCCTCTGCTCATAGTATTAACATGTTCTTGACATCGATTGAACGTTTTTATGAATATATTTAAGTCTTGGTAAGGAAGCCGTGAAACTATTTTACTTCAATCAAATAAGAACATATACCACCAATCTAGTGCATAACATACATCGATTCAATCCCCATATCGCCCATGAAAGTTTTCTTTTACAGTACACAACATATTACATTAATTCATTTCAGTGTTGCATACATACATATCCACAGCTGGCAAGTATATGACCAAATCCCGAGTGAGATGGTTTCAAACTATGGTGTTCACTAAAGCTTCTTAATGTGTTAGAGCAAGACAGATGATAAGAAATAACATGGGATTTTGCTGCCGAACTCTCATAGCCTAACACAGAAAAGGATCATGGCAGACATTTGCTCTGGATCGCTTCTTGGATGTGAAACACAGAGAAAAAAGTTTGTAACTTAAGATATAAAAATAAATAATGAATTTGATGTGAATAAATATTTTGTGAAAAAATTGATATGCTATAGTTTTTGTTGTTGTTTTTCAGTAAAGGAATTGGGAATCTTACATTTTCAGCTTTCACTACTCATCTACAACATATTCCATATATTACTCACAGCTCTCAATATACTCATCTAAGATAACATATTATACTATATTAATATAATAACTCCACCTTCTTTTGTCAAAACATTTAATTTAATCCACTCCCAACCTAATACTTTCATGGTAAGATTTAAAGATGAATAAATAATACTTCCATATCCTAATAGACTTATATCATTCCAAATACCCACTCTCCACATCGCGGTCTTCACTATTGAACTTGAAGCACAGCTAATTGTAATCTCCCATACAACTTCCACTACTCATAATCATCCAAGTGAACCCAAGAGCAGATACTTTCGGTTTCAAAGGTTAAGGTGACGCCAGAGGTCAAGGACAAATTGCTGCCTTCAAGCCCATGTGTCAAATACATATAAATAGTAGTTTCATAACTTGTTTTTTCAGTTGATATTTTGCTCTTTATCTAAACAGATCACTGTTTCTTGGCAAGTTAATTACGCAATAATTTCAACATGAGTTCTAAGGACACTACAAACCTTCTAAAGCCTACGGAAGAAAGGAGTAAAGAATATTCATATAAAGCTAAGTCTACATCTATGAAATCGATGCTTTCCAGAAATAAAGAAGAAAGTTTTTCATCCAAAAACGAGTCGACTGTCCCCTACCAACAGGTCGAAAAATCAGGATATTCCAACAAAGATTGCAAAAAGTAAAAATGGAGAGATGTTATTTGTGAAAATGGTGCACAAGGAAACTTCTAAAGTCATGTTGGTCTAAAGGCATAAGGAATATTCATTATAAAGATCAGTCTATATCTATAAAATCCTGGCTTTCCTGTGCTAAAGAAAAAAGACCTTAGACTTAAGCTATAATGTAATTAAAACAAATTATTTCAATAAATGGAATTATAACCATAATACAATTTTTATTTACAATACATATTTTAGACTAGATTAGACTTAATATTATTTTCTGCGACACATGTCACTTAATAGTGATAATTGAAGCAAAAAAAAAAATGATTATTGCTCACACCGTGTGTCGCTTTCAGCCAAATTTGTTGTTTGCAGATGAAGTGAACATACTTTCCTTATGTAATCCATTGGGATCACTTTTGAGATATATCATGAAGCTTTCTTAATCATATTATGTAATTTTTTTTCAGATATGGTAAGATATCCTACTAGAGTTATATCATTCCAAATACCCACCCTCAACATCGCGGTCTTTACTATTGAACTTGAAGCATTATCAACTTTTTTTCAACCTTCCTGATACTCATACAACACCATTTCGAGGAGATAAATGCCAAATACCATCCATCAAAAACTTTAACTTAATACATAACTTACAGTACCTACTCTCAACCCACCACCACAATCTTCACTATGGACATGGAGAATTATCACATATCCAGCGAGATTGCTGATTAGGATTTTACTGCTTATTCATAGCTCCCATACAACTTCCACTACTCACCTCCGACAACATATCATACCACATTAATATCATAACACAGCGTTCGCCTATCAAAGCTTTTAATTTAACCCACTCTCAACTTAATGGTATGTAAACAATGTACCTGCCACCAATAGTATGAAGATAAAATTATCATATTTGTATCAGCTTCAGGTGAACTATGATATCGGGGAATCAATCAAATCTCATAACAGTGTGACTGATTGAGAAATTTTATTAAAAATAAAAAAACAATTCGTCATAAAGACTTTTCCATACAAACTCCTAGATACTAAAACAAAAACATTAATCGCTCAATTTGCCTGCTTTACTCGGCTATATCTGTTTACGCAAGATATCAAATTACCAGCGACCTGGCCACCTTTTCTAATGCTTTAATTTCCATTACTTCTAATGATTTCATGTGTCTTACCATCCCAAGCAGCCGTGATCAATTTTTACACATCGAATTTCATAACATGATCACTCTCGTTTATAAACGACACCTACAGACCACAACTTACGTAATAGTTGTTGTTGTTGTTGTTTTTTTCAGCAAAAGAATTTTTCAAGTATATCTTTCAGTTAAAGAAATTGGGAATCTTACATAAATCGGTCAATTTGTTTACTTTCCTCGGCTGCTGTGCGAATTTGTTTACATTATTCGACTGCGAATTTGTTTACTTTGCTGGACTGTGCGAATTTGTTTATGCAAGGAATAAAATCAGAAGCATTCCACCTGAAGAGCAAAATTACACATTTACTAATTTCCATTACTTATCTAAGTGAACATATCTACCTACATTCGCCCCAATCAGCTTCGCCTGATCTATTTTTAGATATATGATCATATGGTGCAATCTTGTTTATAAAAAACACCGACAGATTAATACCATCAAATCTTTAATCCACAACTTAGGTTATAGCTGTTGTTGCTTTTCTGTTTTTGAGCTACTAATATTAATTACACCTGAGAAGGTAAGATCGCTAATATCCTCGAACCATAGCCCGTAGAGGATTTCTGATGAAAATTTTACCCCACTAGTACTAATACTAGTGGCATGGACAAAAAATATCCTAGGGCTGGAGAGTGCTGAAAGTAATCTCGTATCCCCAAGCCCGAGATGAACAACATATGTAAGTACCGACTAATGCCGCTAGGGGACCTTGCTCAAGAAATTGTGCTTGCACTCGAAAGAGCAACTGTTACTTTTCAATATACGCACCCCCAGGATCCAATAATAATAAGAAAACATCAAGCCAAGGTGATATCATGTTGTGAAATTCGAATGATGCTGATTTCTACAACAGCACTTGAAAACAACAAAACCAAGATGACGTCATGCTGATATCTAGAACTTCCCTGCTAATAAAAGAAAACAGCAAAACCAAGGCATGCTAGTAGTTCTGGCTAATGCCGCTAGGTAACCTTACTCAAGAAATGGCGAGCCCGTAGAGGATTTCTGATGAGAATTTCGTCCCCCCCTCCCACCCTACACCACCTAGAAGCCATTGGCATGAACAAAAATAACTTGAATTATTAATACGCTAATATCTCGAAAACCAGAGCCCGTAGGGGATTTCTGATGAAAATTTCATTAACCCCCTCCCTATACTATAATACCCCCTCACAAACCACAAATCTAGAAACCAATGGCATGAACAAAAATTTCCTACCGTTAACTTTAATTATTACTAATATTAGTTCAAAACCAAAAGCCTACATTTAGGCGCACCACATATCTATCCAAGAAAACCGGAGCATGCTGGTAGTACCGACTAATGCCGCTAGGGCGCAGTCAAGACCAAATCCATCAATATAGCTTCCCACCCCTTCATAAATATATAGAACTGAAAGTGATCTCGTATCCCAAAACTCGAGATGAAAAACTTAAAAGCTACGAGTCTGAGATGAAAAATAAGCGAACTCCAGAAACAAAATCGAAAACCTATGCTATTTCCCTATGCTGGAGAGAGCTAAAAGTGGTCTCGTATCCCCAAGATTCGAAATGAAAAATAATCGAACTTCAGAAACAAAATCGAAATCCTATGCTATTTCCCTATCCTGGAGAGTGCTTAAAGTGGTCTCGTATCCCCCAAAGTGGTCTCGTATCCCCCAAATTGGTCTCGTATCCCCAACATCCAAGACATAAACCAGGACACCCAAGACACAAACCCACATTTAGTATGGATTTACAGCGCCTAGCGACGGTGGCGCCATCTGTCGTGAAATCATGGAGGCTCAAAATAGTGCGCCAGAACTGTCATAGACATATTTCTCCTACTAGGTCACCTAGGACGTTGTCCATGACCCTTTGAAATGTAGATGGCACATTCTTCAGACCGAATGGCATTCTTACATATTCGAAATGTCCACCTTCTATAGTAAAAGCTGTCTTCTGGATGTCTTTTGGGTTCATCTCAATTTGGTAGAATCCGCTTGATAGGTCAAGTTTTGTAAAGTACATACTTTTGCCCAGCTTATCCAGTATTTCGCTAATATTGGGAATTGGGTACCGATCGTTTATAGTTTTCTCATAAAGTTTACGATGATCGATAACCAGGCGCCATTTCTGTTTCCCACTTGCGTCTCGTTTTTTTTGGGACGATCCACGCAAGTGAACTCCAAGGGGAATAGCTTGGTCTTATAAGGCCTTGGCTCAACATGTCGTCCATTTGTTTTCGCACTTCTTCTTTGTGCACGTAGGGGTATCTGTACGATTTAGTATAAATTGGAATATCATCTATTGTGGGGATACTATGCTTCATTTTGTTCGTGAAAGTTAATTCTTGTCCCTCTTTTAGGAATATCTCTTCGTAGTCTCTACACGTTTTCAATATTGACCTTTTTTCTTCCCAATTTAGGCGTGATACCCATATTTGCTCTGTTATACTGCCCGCTGTATCTACCATAGGGACGGTGTTTTCTAAATTTTCGTACTGTAGGCTAAAGTTATTTAATTCGAGAAATTGTGTGTGGGGTACTGGTTTGACTTTCAACAGTTGTTCGATTAAAATCGTGTGGTCTATGTTTGTAATGTTTGTTACTTCAATTGCATTGAGCCAATCTTTTGCCTTGCATATTCCTTCGGAGATATAAAGGTTTGGTTGGATTTTTATTGGGCTAATATAGATATCCCCATTTTGTGTATCAAGGGGTAATTTAGCAATTAATTTTTATTTAGCGGGGACGTTGAAGCGGTTGGACATGAAGTTTTGTTTCAAGGCCAATGGTAGAGTTGCGTTTTCAGTTATTAACATTTTATTTGTAAGATCTATCTTTGCACCTAACGTTGTTAATGCATCAAGGCCAAGTAGGCCGTCAAGTATCCGTGGAATCGGAAGACTAAAAACCTTAAACTCCCAGGTTGTTGAAATTCGAGAAAGGTTGGTAAGGTTATTTGTTTATCTAATTTATACTTGCTTAATATGGTTGTTATTACTATGGGTTCAGTATGGACGAGGTCTTCTGGATGTGTAAATTCAAGTTTTATATATGATTAGGAAGCTCCGGTATCAATAAGAAATTTTAAAGGGCGTCCAAATGGTGATGATACATGGACATACGGAAGTATAAAGCTATGTTTATTTATGTCTAAGTACCCGATTTGTCTGTCGAGGCTGGTACAAGAAAATTGGTGTCATCTACTTCAGGTGGCATACTGGGATTGTTATTATCTTGTTCGTAATTATCATGTACGTCTTAATCGTAGTCGTAATGTTGGTATAACTCTTGTATATGAGAAAACCCTTAGGGATAATTCTCACTATGGAGATTTGCTTCACCACAGGATTCATTGTTTAGTGCTGTATGGTCTTGTTCGTAAAAAATTATGAAGTTGCTTACTGACAAAATTTGGTGGACCGTTTGATCTCAAGAAGTTATTTTGTGGGAATCTTTGTTGTTGACTTTGGTTCGAAGCTTTTTTTTTCAAATATGAGTAGCCTGAGCTGATATCCATAGGCTCAGGTTTGGGAAATTGAGGACGATTGAATTGTTTTTGTCGCGTAAGTTGTGTTCTATTACTCATGAAATTATTATTAAATGTTGTTGGGTTATGAGGTGCTTGCACCTGCCGAATTTGTTGTTGTGGGATGGGTTGTATGGTCCTCATGTTATGTTGGAATATTGGTCTTGATTGTAAGTACCTTCTGTTTATTGGGAACTTATGGTTTTTATTATGATTGTTATTTTCGGATTTTACATAGAAAATATTCTGTTCAGAAATGCAGTAAAAGAACACTTCTGCTAAGGTCATGGGTTTCATTGCTCGTATTTTAGAGCCAATTGGTTCTCTTAATCCTATTAAGAAAGTATTTAAGCATATTTCAGAATATAAGTTCTTCTTCGCTTTGATAATATTATCGTTTTCTTTGTGAATTTGAATATAATTACTCATAGAAGCATGAATTTCTAAAATTTCGCTATAGAACATTTCAATTGTTTTATTATTTTGTATAACCTTAAATGCAGGTCTTTTATCAGGGACGTTTCGCTCCTTTTATCTGAATAATGTAGTATGAGGTTAGCTTTAATTTGAGCCCATTCAAGCGGTGTCCCATAAATATTTAAGACTTCATTGGCTGGTCCTTCAATCTTGTTTCTTATAGCACGAGACAATTTTCGGCCGTGAGGTGTATTGTCAATTGCAGATATAAGAGAAAATATTTCTTCGACATTCTCAATGAAATCGTAGAGTAGTCTTGGGTTGCCGTCGAATTTTGGCAAATCTTTAATAGCATCGGGCATTTTTAATGCATTAAATAGATCTGTATTTTTCGCATTTGAATTTACGTTGTTGTGGTTTAATAAAGTAAGATTTCCTACATTAGGATATCCTACGATAGGATTTCCTTCAGCATTTAAAATTTCGTTATTTAAGAAACTATTACCAGCAATGCAATTTATACTGTTTACAGATTTATATTTTGCACTGGTACTATTGATTTTGTTAATTTCAAATTTAGGTTCTCCTAGATTTATATAGTTCTTCACAAAGATTCGGTGGATTTGTAATTTCGTATTTCTCTAATTAATTCATTTGACTTAATTTTTCAAGCAATTCTTCGTCAAAATTTTCTAAATCTCTACTTTATTCTATTTTACTATTCAACTTTTCGTCAGACTTAAAAATTTCGGTATCAGATTCAGTATCGCTTTCACTTGTATTAATCACTTTTCTTCCAAATAAAAGTTTATTTTTCTCGGGCTTAGGCTTAATATATATTTTCGAAATTTTGGCATTTAGGACAAACATCAAGGAGAGTATTCAAACTTAGACTTACATAATCAACCAAATACAAAATTGTCTTCATATTTTAATTATCTGTGTCCCTCGCGAATTAATTATCTCTCGTAGGTCTGGAGCGAATGACTTAAAACTCACCAAGTCTTCTTTAAAAAAAATTGTTGTGTTCCACTTTTCTCTAATTAAACAGGGTTATTCAACTTTTACCGATATACCTTCGATAATGCGATTATTTCAGCGATAAACCGTCGCGAAATTTTCGACACGACACAACAACACCGTAAAAAATTTTTGAGAAAAGGGATAGTTTTCCGACTATCCTACCGACTGCGCCAGTTATGGATTCCCTTCGAGGAATTCATAAAAAAAACAATATTAATCAAAGAAAAATTCATTAAAACACTTCGAGTTTTGTTAATAAAATTTATTTACGATTTCTTGCTAATCCAAATGATAACTAACTGGAAAACACTTTCTATTTTTCTGCACAAGTGCTTTTACCTTCTTTAAGAAGTCATTTCTTTGCGAAACGTACCTTACGTTATTTTGAATAACAAGAAGGAGTCCGCTTTCATATAATGTCTGAGAATTTACTCTAGTTACTTATTCTATGGGAACATTAAATTGTCTTTTATTTTAAATATGTTTCGTATGCATATGTTGGCTATTTGGTATGTTGCAAGACAACATGCATACGTACGTAATATGTGCGCTACTACCGCAGAGCTTACTTTTCTGAAAGTACAGTGACAGAACCAGTCACTATGAAATGCAAAAATTTTCAAAAATTTTCTAACCAAATAGGCGAACACTTCAATTTGTTTTGTATTGAGAAGGGTTTTGCTTCTTTTTTGTTGTCTGCTTGTCTTAACTGTTCCTTTTCTAGGACCGCTTAATTATATCCGCGAGCTTGATTATGTCCGCTTAATCGCACCGTGAGTTCGAAAATGAAGAATGTTGTTTTTATTTTTTATTATTTATTTTCGTTCTTTTTTCTTGTTTTGTTCTGGATTACGTCGAGGTGCCTCTTAGGGATTCTAGAGATGGAATGCCCTTAATTTCTCGCACGTATGTCGTGTTTAAAATATGTGATGTGGTGGTGAAAATTTACATAAGCAAAGTTCTTAATTCAAGTGGCTACTTATCTCTCGTCCTCGGGGTCGCATGGAGGCGCAGCCAGCATTTACTTTCTTCCTGGCTGTCCGCTATGCTTCATTCAGGGTAAAGATGACAACGAGTAGCAAGGAAACTTCTCAGCTAATCTCTTATTTTTTTCAAAAATGGAAGCGCTCGCCGGAAGTTCAGCCCTCCGTTTTTCGTTCCTGAATTCGGACTCTATTCAGGGACTTTTGCCCCATTTTCTCGCGTGGGCGAACTCTGGTAGCTCACCAAAATATTACGGATGGAATTCTCGATAGGAGATTAGCTGCTCCGAATTTTTGGGTTAGTCGGTTCATTTCCATCTTGGTCTGAAGTTTACGGATTTTCTTTATAGGGGAAGCTGTAACCTTCGTCTAGAAGCAAATCAAGAAGCACGAGAAGAAGAAGTTTCATCTCTATGCAAACATTGTAAACATCATCACGAAATAATACAAAATTTGAACTCTGCGAAAGTGAATTTGTACGCCAATTTTCAATTAGATAAGGCAAAGAAAATTATATATCCAGCCTTAAAAGCGAGAACGTTCGTCTGAAATTAAAACTAGATGAGATTTCAAAGGTTTCGCTGAAAAATGGTAAAGTTTAAGGAAAAGTTGCACGACATTAACGAAAGAGTTCGTAATATTTAAGGTGAAGTGCAACGTGTGGAAACTTAACAGATGGATCTATCGAAAAGTTTTAAAGCTAGCAAAATTAGTAAGGAAGGAAATAAAATTTACCACTGTACGGCCAATTTGAAGAAGTTAGCAAAGGGAAAGTTGAAAGATGCGAAGGGATTACAATAACAACAATGCGAAGATGAAGTATGTACACATTCTTTATCAAATTGTTCACGTCTAATCCCTTAAGGACAGGAAGGATGAACTTATCAATCAAAATAATACCGTGAGTCAAGAAACTTGCTCTTTTTCGACGATTATCAGAGCAAATTCAATCGGTGAAAGACTCTCTAATTTCAGTTAGAAACGATCCGAAATATCAAAGTGACGCTCTGCCATAGCTTACAGTAAGACATAAAAATTGTCAGTTCAGAAAGTGGAACAAAAAACAAATCATGAATACTCTTCCTCGTTAGCCGAATGTTATTGTGGTGTAATGGATGTTCAGCAGTCTCTACTTCATTAGTTAACGGAGACCCGACTACCGTGACTGCTATCGACACTGTAATAAAACAATTGACACTTCTATGGTCTTGTAAACCTTGTGTATCTAGAATTGGTCCTTAGCTGTTTTATCGTTCCTGCGTGGCTTTCCAGGTAGGTATTATAATACAAGATTGCTACCTGCTCGTTGTGGTTAGATGTTAGATTCGGGTTAGTGTACATAACTAAACCTATATCCTACCACTTACCTACAGGGTTAGCTTGGTTTAGTACTTAGTTTTTTTTTTACAGAGGTTGCCTTCTCTTTCTCATCTCTTTGTTGTAGGTTGGTCTTCATTTCCCAGGAAGTACCATGAGACGTCAGCACGGGTTGCACGAAGAAGCCAAGCCAAGTTTCGTGGTCGAGTTCTGCTTAGATGCCATTGGTGCGGGTGTTCTGTGACTTTAGTTCGGAGGCCCCATCGGAGGTGTTTACATGGGATGGATCAGTTATCAGGCTCTTCAGGTAACACTGCCCCCTCTCAGTAGCTCGAAGTTCCACTCGAGCGCTTGACCAACTGGGCTCTTATTTTTTTTTTATTTACTAACCATCTGAAAAGTACTCTATATTAGTTCTGCTTTTAGTAAGAGAGAAATGTAGTGTATTGATTTTATTATTTCTTCAGAAACTATTAATTGGGCGAGATGGTCCCGATGGACTATTTTATCAACCGGGCGAGACTCCCGCTTATGCGATTTATGGCGTCGCTCAGCTTCTCGACGACCCTCCCTGTCACACTGCAATTTTGTTGACCGGCCTTTGGTCCTTTTCGGGTTATGGTAATACACTTTCCGTTGGAGCTCGATGTGGCTTGCTGTCGCTCGCATATTGTATCTATCCTTCATTCTTCGCGTGGTATACAGAAACTGTTCTCGGGCGAACGCGTAGGCTCTGGATAGGCGTTCTTGAAGCTGTTGAGGGTATTCTCCCGTTGGTTGTGGTTCTCCTGGGGGCATACTACGAATGATGCCCACTGGTAGACGCAGTTCTCAGCCAAGCATCAGCATCGCTGGGGAAAGCTTCGATGTATCGTGCTCAGCGGTTCTATACTCCTATAACAGAAAAGGAAAATGAAGATCCCAGTCTCGTTGATTGCCGGAGACATATTCCGCCAGATAGTCTGTCATAGTTCTATTAAATCTCTCCAACATTCCGTCTGATTGGGGGTGCCTAGTCGTCGCGAGAGTTTTGTCGATGCCGAATCGTTCGAGAAACTTTTGAAAAATGTCCGACTCGAAATTCCTCCCTTGATCGGAGTGTAGTTGCAAAGGAAGACCAAATCGCGAAAAAACATCCCTTATTAAGGCCTTCGTGACTGTCTCTGCTTTTTGATCAGGCATCGGCGCTGCTTCCGGCCACTTGGTGAAATAATCCATGGTAACCAAAACGTATTTTCCATTTCTGTTTTTGGTAATGGTGCAAATACGTCGACGGTAATCCTTTCGAAAGGGTAGCCAACCTTGTGGGGCTATAGCGGTTCATGTTTGTCGAGGTTGAGCTCCCTTTCTTCTGACATGTATGGCAACAGCTGCAATAGGTTCGGACATCCTTGTTGCATCCGGCCCAGTGATATCGCGTTTTCACTCGAGCTATGGTCTTGTCAACCCCGAAATGTCCTACAGTGGGGATATCATGAATTTGCTTTAGAATTTCCATACGCAGGGCTTTCGGCAGTAAAACTTGGTCGACGACATAAGTACGTGTACGATACGGACGACAAATAACATCATCTCGCAGGCATAAACTCGAGAACATATACCTGCAAGCTATTAGATCCGGCACTTCGTGCGATATGTCGTCATGTGTCGGGCGTTGGTCGTCCTTAAGCCACTGATATACACATTTCATTACCTCATCGGCCTTCTGATGGTCGTTTAGATCTTCTTCTTCTACAATTAAGACTGTGGTGACTGCTTCTCTGAGATCTACTCTCTCACAATATTGGCAACTAACAGCTTCGCAGGGCCGCATAGACATGGCATCCGCGTTGTTATGTTTCACCCCTGGTCGATGGTCTACCTCGAAGTCGTACTGTTGAAGCTGCTCTATCCATCTTGCGATCTGCCATTCAGGATTCCGAAAATTTATCAGCCAATTTAGAGATGCGTGATCGGTGTGGACGAGAAAATGGCGTCCCAGAAAATATGGCTTACAATTAGCGGCGGCCTTTACTAATGCAAGCAACTCCTTACGAGTAAGGCAATAATTTAATTCCGGACGGGAGAAAGTTTTACTGTGGAATTCGATTACTCGCTTCTGTCCTTTCTGAATGCGAGATAGTATTGCACCCCAAGCAAACTGGCTGGCATCTGTATCTAATAAGAAAGGACCGTTCTGGTTCTGATGTGCTAGAATTGGAGACGTGGTAAGCTTTCCTTTTAGATGTTCGAATGCCGCTTCGCAGTTCACTGACCACTGGAAGTTTCTATTTTTTCTGTTAACTGCGTGAGCGTTTTGGAGATTTCTGAGAAGTTCTCGACGAAGCGACGAAAATAAGCGCAGGGTCCTAGGAAATTTTGAACATCTGTCTTATTTTTGGACGCGGCCAGCTACTTACGGCACTTATTTTATCAGGATCTGTAGCTAACCCGTGCTCGGATATTATGTGTCCCAGATATTTAACTTTCTTCCTCGCAAGGGAACATTTTGATGACTATACATTCAAACCCGCCACACGGAGTCGTTTGCAGACCTCCTATAAGTTAATTAAGAGTCCCTGGAAGATAATCATGTCGTCGAGGTAGACGAGCCACATACGTGGTTGCATTCCAGATAAAACTACTGCCACCAGCCGCTGAAAGGTTCCCGGGGCATTACAGAGCCCGAATGGCATTACTAGAAACTCCCATAATCCATCGCCTATGGTGAACGCAGTATTTTCTTGGTCGCTTTTCTGGACCCGTACTTGCCAGTATCCGGATTTCAAGCCTAGCGTTGCAAACCAAGATGATCCTCCCATGTCATCCAGGGTCTGGTCTATACGAGGCAAGTGGTACGAGTCCTTCTTAGTGACGGAATTCAGCTTGCGATAATCTACACAGAAGCGTAACGAGCCGTTTTTTTCCGCACTAATACTACCGGGGAACTCCAGGACCTGCAAAATGGCTTTATAACGCCCTGCATGCGCATATCTTCTATCATGTCGAAAGACCTTTATTACTTCTTTCTTTTTTGTGTCTTCTAATTCCTCCCAGGCTTATCGTTGTAAACGTTAAGTGGCGTGGAGTAGCTGTGTAAGCTCGGCTCCTAGTAATAACGTGGAGTAGCTGTATAAGCTCGGCTCCTAGTACTGATGTGGAGTAGCTTGTTGAAGCTCAGCGCTTAGTGCAGATATGGAGTAGCTTGTTGAAGCTCAGCTCCTAGTACTGATGTGAAGTAGCTTGTTGAAGCTCATATGTAGGAGTTTGTATAGAAGCTCAACTCTGGAATGAAAATAACTGACTACTGTACCTAACGGATTAAAATCGTTTACTACTCTTGCCTTTTACATTTTCTTACTCTATATATACAAATTGTTCTTAAATGGAAAATGTCATACTTACTTCCCAGTACGGAAGATGTGAAATTTACTTCCGAATGTTTTCTACTTCCAACTTAACACTTTGGGTACATAATGTTCACCTTATGCAAAGTGTTAAGTCACGCATATTACATTCTTTAATTTATTAAATCGCGGCACTTGTCGCATTTGTATACATACAAATATTTTGCAAGAACCAGAATCACTTGCTGTTTGTTATTTATTTATGATGTAATTCTCGGGTTACAGTAGGCATTTGTGGCTTACTGTATTAACCGTGAATTAACATCTTTCTAGTTGCTACCTACATACATATGTTTCACCACCGGCGCAAGGTCGTCGTGTTACGACTTGAGACTTTTTGCGAGCAGGGGTATTACGACATCTTCGCTCTTTTCATGAAGAATATTTGACGTAGGTCAGTGATTGAAATTCTTCATGCAGCGAAAATGATGTAGTATATAGGTATGTAGGCGCAATATTTTTAGTTATGCGTTGCAATAAATATGTTTTCTTCCTACATGATGTAGGTATGTATACGCATGTGCATTAAGTATACCTTCTTCCCATATTATGTAGGGATGTGTATGCATGTGTATTCCATTAAATGTACTTTCTTCCTACATGATGTAGGTATGTACATAACAAATTTCCCCCTTTAAAAAACAAAAAAAAAAGTGTTATTCTTGGAAGAGGAATAACACATTAAAGATTCAAGCGTATGGTTTTTTGAAAGCACTAATTTAGTGATTTTGTATATATACTTAACGTCGAGCGCCGGGATTGGTATGTGAATAGTGTTACTGAAAGAAGAATACTTACTTATGCGTACATTAATTGAGTTGAATGACAATAGTTTTTCTTTTAACATAGTTGGTATTTAAATAACTATACTAATGGTACATTAAGAATTCATATGTAAAACTTAGTTAACCACCTTTACATGGCGGGTGCGTGACATTGAATCTGGCTCTGCACGGCTTAAATAAGGCGGAAGTAGTGGTTGGTGTGGTATTGGCAAATTTTGCCGGCTATTTGCCTGTGGACTTCTTGCTTATTTATGGTTACTACTTTGGGTGTTTTGATTATGACATTCCTTTTCTTTTTCTTTATAAACTTACATAGTTTTAGTATTCCTATTAGGCTGAGTAATAATATCACCATGGAATCGGCACGAGCGGGCAGGCGCATCAAATTACGTAGGGAGATGTATTATTTTAAAATGAGGGCTAGTCTTGCCTCAACCGCAGAGGAAAAGAAGAAATTTGAGAGGCTGGCATCGGACAAGCTAAGGCCAATAAGAGGAAAATAAATTCAAATGATATTGTATCGTTTGATATATTGCTAAATTTATTGAATAAAAATCCAATTATCATATTTTTTTTTTTTTTTTTTTTTGTAATGAATCTTCCCTTTTTTTTTGTATTCTTACTGAATAGGAATGTTGGGTTGCCTTTTATTGTTTATAAGAATTGTCGCCTCAACTTTCTGTCTCTTTGTCTTTAAGACTTAGCCCTTATTCGTAAAATGTCTTCAGCCTGTTATTATGTACTGTTACTCTTTGTTTACCGATTTGAATAACAGTATTAACAGAGTTAAAGACTTGTACCACGAGATATGGACCTAGCCATATCTGGGAAAGTTTGTGCTTTTAGCTAGGTTTTTTAACAACACTTTATCTCCTCCTCTGAATGTTACCGGGCGTGAGTGCCTATCATAGTACACTTTTGACTTTTCTTTGGCTTTCCGCAGATTTTTCGGGCGATAGCATATGCTTTTTCATTTTGTATTTCAGAAGGTGATAGTAACTTAGTGACTCTCGTGATTGTAAATGAGCTCTGGTTCTCTCCTTAGATTTGAGAGAACATCCGCTGTAAATCCAAACAGACAGTCCATTGGAGTGAGCTTAGTGCCATCGTGTGGGCTGTTATTGTATACGAAAGCCGCAGTTCTTAGAATTCGATCCCAAGCCTTTGGATTTACAGACACGATAGCTAAAGTGCTCTACTAGTGGTCTGGGTGTTCGTTCCAGTGCGCCGTTGGATTGTGGATGATAAGCGGAAGTCTGCATTTTTTCAATTTTAGCATTTTAGAGACACGTTTAAAAAGATCGCTTAAGAAATTGGAGCCCTGATATTACTAATTTTTTAGGAATACGGTAACGAGTGATTATATCGTCGAAAATTATTCCTGCTACCGTTTCCGCTTCGCCGTTTGGCAAGGCATAACAATCTACGAATTTCGTTAGATTATCCTGGAATGTCAAAATGTACTCATTTCCCGAATGCGTTTCTTCAAGAAGACCTACGATATCCAAATATACTTTTTCGAATGGCGTTAGGGCAGTATCTGTTATGACCACTGTCATACGATACTCTGGGCTAGCCTTCATTTTTTGACATTTAGTACATTTTCGAATATATTTCCTGATGGAACTGAGCATATTTCTCGACTTATATTTTTTCTTTATTCTTTTGTAAGTTTTAATAACTACTTGGTGACCACCAAATGCAGAGTCATGGTAGTCCCTTAACATTTCTTCCGGGTCTGAAATAATTTATGGTGATTTATTTTGGGAATTCATTGAATGATTATTCGAAGGTAAGTTTCCTAGCTCAGATGTACTGTTTTCAGAATGGCTGCTTTTAGTTGTGTCGATTTGAACTGAGTTGTTTTTGGAGTGCGGCAATTGCTTTCGAGTTCTTTGAGGAGATTTTTGGTATTGAATTACTTCTTCCAACTTATTTTTTGCTTCTCTTGTTTGAGCTCTTGTGACAATATGGCAATGTGCTGGTTTGGAATTTAGTGGTGTCAGGGAACTACAATCGTCTATGTCAGAATCGGCTCGGTGGTGTACCTGAGCTTCAACAATGAACGAATTGGGGTTTGCTTGGTTTAATTTGGCAGGTATTCGACTAAGCACGTCTGCATTGGTGTGATATTTTCCAGGCTTTTATTCACTTTTGTAGTCAAACTCTGAGAGTTTATGGTGAAATCTGACTAATCTTGTAGTTAGGTCTTTCACATTGAATATGCCTTTCAGGGGCTTGTGGCCTGTGCAGACCGTGAACGTTCTGCCCTGTAAATAACACCTACAATGTTCTTGGCGGCCCATACAATAGCGAGTAACTCTTTTTCTATTTGGGAGTATTTTTGTTCCGGTTTATTTAAACTTCTACTTGCATACGCGATTGGCTTGTCTTTGCCTATTTCCCCTTGGGATAAGACAGCTCCCAATGCTTCGTTGCTAGCATCTGTTTTTAAATTAAAGGGTTCAGTAAAATCAGGATATGTGTGAAGGGGAGGATTTACCAGCGACTTTTTAATTTGCTCGAAAGAGTCTTGGCACTTTTGTGTCCAAGTAAATTCAACATCTTTTCATAACAGATTTGTTATTGGTCTGACTATTTTTGAAAATCTCGGAATGAACTTGCGGTAGTAGTTAGCCAACCCAAGGAACGATTGAGTTTTTCTAACAGTTCGGGGCTGAGGAAAATTTTGGACACAACTTGTTTTTCTGGGATCTGGAAGTGATCCTTCATTTGAAAATTTGTGTCCTAGGTAAATCACTTCTCGACGAAGGAACTAGCACTTTTCAGGTTGTAATTTAAGGTTATGTTCTCTAAGCCTGTCGAATACCTTAATCAATTTCTCGTTGTGATCTTGTAAATTTGTTCCATAGATTACAATATCATCCAGATAGACAAAGCATTCTAAGCCTTGGAGACCCGTTATAATGTAATTCTTTAATCGCTGGAAGATCGCAGGCGTGCCTTTCAGCCCAAATGGCATACTATTAAATTCATAGTGCCCATATGCGGTACTGAGCGCAGTTTTGGGTCTATCCTTCGGATCAACAAGTACTTGGTGATACCCGCTTGCCAGATCGAGTGTAGTAAATTATCTGGATTACCACAGTTGGTCTAATATATCCTCTATTCTAGGTAATGGAAAAGCATCCCCTATAGACTTCTCGTTAATTTTACGGAAATCTACTACTACTTGCCAACGTTTATTGCCGTCACGTCCAGCTTTCTTGGGAACTACTAATAAAGGAGAATTCCACGGGCTTTTACTTAATTGGATTATGTCATTTTATAACGTTTCCTTAATTTGTTCGTTTATGACTGCACGATGCGTTTCTGGGACTCTATACATTTTCTGGATTATGGGTGGTTGATTATGTAATGTGGGAATGGTATGTTTTATACTGTTAGTGCACGTTAGCTTGTCCCCATTTAGATGGAAATGGTCATTATAGTCATAATATAGTTCCAGAATTGATTTTCTCTCTTCGTGGTTTAAGCTTTTATCCAACACTGACTATTCACCGCCGCAAGTCTGTCTTGATTATAATGTTCACGTTTATTGAATGTGGATTGGAATCGAATAATGGCTTGTCGTTTTTTACGTTGTATGTGCTTTTGTTGTGTGCACGAAGGGAAGGTGGATCACCTTTTTTCTGAGAACCTTGGGTTTTTGCGTCGTCCAAAGGTAAATGGAGATACTGTACGCTATAACAATTAATTGCAACTAGAGTAAGCGTTAAGTTCCTTAGGAATACTGGCTTCTTGTTTATGTTTAGAACTGATAATGGAATGAAACTTCTATGAGGACTAACTAGGCAATTTGCGACAGATCATTTCTTGGTCTATTTGTAACGGTATGCTTAGTACCATTTGAGATCGAGGGGGTATTCTATTAGATCGCTGAAGTATTACTTCATATTTCCTACTTTCATTTCACTCTTGTTTCTCAAGTTGCTCGAAGTTTCTTCCACTGTTGCTAAGGCATTCTTGCTATCTAGTGCCCGTGATTTAAACTGCTCCTCCATTTGATCGCTTGGTATTTCCTCTCCATCGTCTAGGGATGTTTCGAGAGGTACTGTGAAATCAATCGGGTTGGTTTCCGTGCGAGGAAACCGGAGTAATTTATTAGGTCCTTCGATATTGCAATTTTTTGCAAGAAAGTCATTGCCTAGCAGCCCATTGTGAGAAATTCGGGCGTCATTTTCTACAACCTGGAGTTTACACGGGATACTGCGACTTAGTAAAAAGTTGCCTTGGCTGTTACCCAATATTTCTCCTTCTCCAAATGGGGTTTTCAGAGTGACTTTTGGCTTTGCTCTGTTCGTTCTGGTGTATCCAGTGCTTTCTGTTTGATCAAGCTTACTTCTGCTCCAATGTCTACTATGAGCCGCACGGCTGTGTTTTGACTTATATCTGGTAACTCTACCAATGAAACGTTTTCCCTTATATGTAGTTTTTCTGTTAAAGAGCACCCTGACGTATTTTGAGAGATTTTATTTAATGTCCAACCGGGAATTTTTCGGTCGACAGTGTGCCGCTTCCCGAATGTGTGGCCTCCCATCGGCGCTTCTACTGACATGTGGACACGGTATGCCCTTTCTACCACAAAAGTTGCTCATATTTTGGTTTTGTTGAAGTCTCGGTTCCCGATTTACAGGTCCTACACGAGCATTGTTGCTAGTGTTTGCATGTTCGGGTGGTGTTTTAGTAGTTTGCTTACAATATTGGGCATCATGCCGCTTTGTTCTGCAGTTAATACAAAAGGGAGTATTCTTGTGTTTTAGGCATTCGTCGTACGTGTGCCCTTTGTAATTGCAGTAGCTGCAGGTGATCTTATTTAAAAGTACTTTTTGTTTGTCGTACTTTCTTTCCTCCTGCTGTTAAGAAGAGTTCTGAGATGGAGGAGGACTTTCTGAAGATTTCTTTGTCATACTGGCTTGATTAGAGCGCCACATATTTTCAGAGTTTCTGTCGATATTAAAAGATACTGAAGGTACTCTTGATGGCTCAGGTATGGGAGTTATACTAAATTCAGTTTTTATGTTAGGCTTCCCTAGCTCATTTGCGTAAGGGTAAGGAGAAAAATGTACATTATTGTGTATAGGATGACCATAGGCATTTGAAAAATTTCTGCTATTTAGTCTGTGGGTTGTGGTAGGAAAAGGAGACCTTGTTGCATCCTTTCCATATCTAATGCCTTTTGAATGAGATTTTCTAAAGAATTTTCATTCAAAGTAAGTAAATAGGCGCTTAGATGGGTATTAGTTGCACCACTCTTTATGGAAGCCACACCAAAGTCTTCAATTTGTTGTTTTACCACTTTAGAGTTTTCCGCTCCGTATTTACTCTGTGCTCCTCCACTGCACTGTATTAATAGACTCTTTAGTGTATTAGTATAAATGAAATAAATGACTCCTGTGTATATTGTCGGCAAGTTATCAAATTGTTTATTAATTCATGATATGTTTCACGTGGTAAATACGTCCGGTAAAGCAATTGTTCCACTTCCTCAAATTTCGTGAGAGCACTGGATGCGATCAATTGATATGCATTTCCTCTCAACCTAGTTGGGAAAATTTGCATAAATGCTGTCTTTTCTTCTTCTCCAAGACACTGCTGTACCTGTTTACAACAGCCTATGAATTTGTGTAACTCGGTGAGAATTTGTGCACTTATTTTTCCAGATAACAGGGGCACCATCTGGGCAGCCAGTTTTACTACTTTTTCGTAGTATATAGATATTTTGCCAGTTTTGTTTGCATGATCTATGTTGGAAATGTGTTGAGTAATTTCAATCGAATTTGGTATGGTTAATGGCTGTTTGGATATTAGGGCGTCCAAATTATGAGTTCGTGCAAGGAAGTTATTCAAACTATGCCTTCTGAACCGTTTACCTGAACGGTGTTCGCGGTACCAATTTATAGAAGGTCTACCTTGGGATGTACTTCGCTCGGCTCTTGTGCTAGCAGGAGGGCTGGTATTGTCGAAAGACTATGAATTTATTGCTACCTCAAAATCTGATCAAGAAGAGCTTTGATCGGGGCTGTACACACGAAATCAATCCCAATAGAATTTTAATGAGTGTTAGGTAGTTTAACTAATTCTACAGTGAACATTGAATGGAGAGGTGTTTTTATCCCTTCTTTATACTGAGTTCAATTAATGTATTATACCTAACTATGTAGTTTATTTGGATGGGAGAGGGCAACAAGTGCTAGCGAATTTCTCTCTTGAAATGTTGTGAGTTTTCCGAAGAAATTCGATTAATAGCTTTTGCCTTCTTTACAAAATTTAGGTATAAAATTTACTTAAGGTAGTTTCGGTTTGTTGTAGATCTCACTGGCCAATTTTTGTGTCCAACTTCTTTCTCATTTTACATCTTCAAGGCTGATAAATTTCGAATGACGGGTTTTCCATTTATTCTTATTGATGCCTGGTAGAATTAGACTAGAAGTCCCCACACGTCCTTCCTTTGACGCTAGTTTTGGGGGGTAAGATTTTCTTACGCTCACTTCTATGTTGGAACGAGGATCAAGCTTTTTCAAGTGTGTTGTATAAATTAATTTCGTTGATCCTACCGGCTGCGTCAATTTGTTGAAAGACTTTTATTACTTCTTTCTTTGTTGTGTCGTCTAATTCCTCCAAGGCTTATCGTTGTGAACGTTGAGTTGCGTGGAGTAGCTATATAAGCTCGGCACCTAGTACTGACGTGGAGTAGCTGTATAAGTTCGGTTCCTATTACTGATGTGGAGTAGCTTGTTGAAGCTCAACTCCTCGTGTAGATATCGACTAGCTTGTTGAAGCTCAGTTCCTAGTACTGATATAGAGTAGCCTGTTGAAGCTCAGATCCTAGTGCAGATATGGAGTAGCTTGTATAGAACCTCAACTCCAGAATGAAAATAACTGACTACTGTACTTAACGGATTAAAATCGTTTACAACTCTTGTCTTTAACATTTTCTTACTCTCTATATATATATACAAATTGTTCTTGCATGGAAAATGTCATACTTACTTCCCAGTACGGAAGTTGTGCAATTTACTTCCGACTTAACACTTTGTGTACATAATGTTCACCTTGTACAAAGTGTTAAGTCACGCATATTACATTCTTTAATTTCTTAAATCGCGGCACTCGTCCCATTTGTGTACATACAAATATTTTGCAAGATCCAGAATCACTTGCTGTTTGTTCTTTATTTATGATGTAATTCTCGGGTTACAGTAGGCATTTGTGGCTTACTGTATTAACTGTGAATTAACATCTTTCTAGCTGCTACCTACATACATATGTTTCACCACCAGCGCAAGGTCTTCGTATTGCGACTTGAGACTTTTTGCGCGCAGGGGTATTGCGACATCTTCGCTGTTTTACATGAAGAATATTTGACGTAGGTCAGTGATTGAAATTCTTCATGCAGCGAAAATGATGTAGTAGATAGGTATGTAGGCAAAATGTTTTTAGTTATGCGTTGCAATAAATATGTTTTCTTCCTACATGATGTAGGTATGTATACGCATGTGCATTAAGTATACTTTCTTCCCATATGAAGTAGGTAAGTACATGCATGTGTATTGCATTAAATATACTTTTTTCCTACATGATGTAGGTATGTACATGTATGTATGTAACGTCATGGTGATGGCTTCCTGCGGGCGCATAAATGGAATTCGTCGTGCAGGCTGTTTTATTGGGGACGATTTTCCAGTATCAATTTTATGTTTCATCACAGAGGTTCGACCAAGGTCATTGGCTCCATGTCAAAATATATCCTGTTGACGACGGAGAAATTCGCACAATTGGCTCTGCTGCTCAGGAGTTAAATCGACCTCGCTGCGCTCTGAAACGTCAAGCATTATTGGGGCTGGTGGTGTTAAATCTGATATTTGCCCCACAGTAGCAGCCGTCAACAGTTTAGCGGTTGACTATGAATAACTGCGATCGTTTCAAGTTTCTCTCCTGCCCTCACTGCGCTTGTATTCGTGCTGGGCTGAATATTAGTGAAAGCAGATCGCTACACGGAGTTGTTAAAACGCGCAGGTTCTATTCGCTTATCTACGTCTACCCTCACGTCGCTGAAATTCGCTCTGGACAGAACAAGAATATTAGCGGCCCTAGGCCATTTGGCTTCAGCATGTATAACGTATTCGATTTCTAGTCCTTTATATAAGACTCGCTCTTGCTTGTCGGTTCTCGGAAGATCGGATTTATGAACGAAGATGTTTCTAGGTATATCGGTGCAGCGAACAATTGCGAAACATAGATTTCGATCGAATTCTTCCCTTTTCCGCAGCAGCTTTGGCTTTTCGTAATTAAATTGCATTATACCAATCTTTCTTTTCAGTCCTAGTTGAAAGGCGTTTGATCGATCCTCCACAGTTGCCAAATTAATTTTGAGGGCTTTTTTTCCTCTTGGACGTAGCTGGATGTCGTCCTCCCGAGTCAACGCAGGTGCGGCCTCTATTGTGGTGCCACCTATTCGGGACTGCTAGCGAGCCATCTGCGGTGCATTGTAGCTGTTTTCAATACGGGGGATTAAATATTCAATCTCGGGGATTAAATATTCCGTCAAAAAATTGCCACGAAGCAATCTTTGTCTGTGCCGTTTCAGTGCAGTCAGGAAGAGCTAGACGTGTCAAACGCTGTACTTCAGTTGTAAAATCTGCCAACTTTTCTGACTATCTTTGCACGCGGGTTTTCAATTTCAGATGAGCTACTGCTTCCTTCTCGTCTGACATGTACCGGGAATCGAACGCTTTAAGTAGGGCTGGGTAGCATTTAGGAGTTGCTTCCAGCAGATTTTAATAAAAGGTGAGAGCTGCCCCTCTAAGATAGATTGGTAGAAAGCGACATTTCATTGCTTTATTCCACCCGTAAGCATCTGCCACTAGATCATAATGAATCTGATATTCGTTCCAGGGAAATTTTACGGTAAATTATGATTGCGATACACGAGGACGTATCACATCCGCCGGCTCTGCAGGGCAGGAATTGTTTTCCCTAGTTTGGAGCCGCTTAGCTGCTAGGGTAGACGACGTGATAGGAGCATCACGCACGGCCCTCGTAGATGGTGCTGTTGTCAATGTCGGTGGGTCCACTGCCAAAAGTGGAGTACTATCTGGCAATTTGCTCGTCGTTTGAGAACGCCCAATATTTTGGGCACAGTCTTGTCATTCTATTCGGCCTTTATGAATGTGCTGAAACACTGGCGGCTCTGATGGAGCGACAACGGTGGACTGAGCGTTCGGTCGTCCCGTTTGTCCGACTTCATTTGTTGGCAAATGTTCGCGAACTAGGTTGAAACCGAAAGAGGCGGCCAACCTTCTAAACTCCTCTTCACTCATCGAGATGGATTTAATTGGTGGTTCAACAACAGTCCTATTATATATATATATACCCCCGGAGGATCCCTAATACCGGTTTCACTGCGATGACCTTTTGTAACTTCTCCTCTCGGTGTACGCTGAGGCGTAGGCATATTTGCTAATACTTCGAATGAGGTCAAGATTCTGTTGAGCTGTACCTCAACTCGTTGCATTTGAGCTGCTTGTTTCCGTACCTGCGTAGCCACAGCATCAACGGTGGCTACTTCTCCCCCGTGTCCATCAGATGAGCCGGTGGCGCTTGATAGGTGCATCCCCTTCGCTTGCATCATTCTTTACCGGTGGCAGATCTCCGTTACCGTTCACCATATTCGTGACGTGGCTAATGGTTTAGATTAGTAAAATGATCGGACCCAGCACTTGACACCAGTGTTACAAATCCTGATTTTCCCAGCTGTGTCCGAGCGCTATTTTACACAATTTTTGTTTTATTTTGGGGAAGTACAACACCCAAAAATAAGGAAGCTTAATTGTCTTGTACTTGTTATGGCCCAATATACGGAGGTTTCTTCCAGAAGCCAAAGGCATCACAGCGAAATAATCAGCAATTGCTAAACAATATCCTCGCATGATATATTTCTGCAACTGCCGATTGTTTTGCTGATTAGCCCAACAGCTGGCTGCGATGAGCGCTGAGTGGTGCAATTGACGATTACAATAATAATTTACCTCGCATGGTAATTATTATGTAAGGCGATTGTTTACTACTAAGCGACTCAGGTGCTGCAGCCGGTAGAACAAACTACAAGGTTGTTGTCGTTTGTTTACATCCGCGTTGTGAGCAAAAAAGCTTACTTCCGAGTATAGGTTCATAAAAGACCAATGACTGGTCTATCGAGTGCCTGTAGTATTCTAGCCGTTCAGTTCAGAGTCGCGTTGTCTTTCCAAGTTAGCTTACAAGTTAAGAACGCGGTGTCATACCTATCGGTATGTATGTATAAATATTGTGAGATAGGTTAGTTATTTAAAGTGAATAAAGATTTGTGTATTTTAAAGTGATTTAAGCGTTTTCAATCATTTCTGTTTTAATTAATACTTTGTATTGATTCGATTTCTTTTGGGACACGACATACTGTTCACATTCACTGCAACGAACTTTATACAAAAACAAAGGAAGAGGAGGAAAAAAAAGAAACTTCAACCCACAATTTGATACTTCAGTTTACTATTTATAACGCTAAATTCAAACAATATACATGTACATGTCAACTATGGCAAATCACACTTCAGTACCTATGCTAAGTTCAATATTTAATGTAAAATAAAATACTAAATCACACTTCAGGAAGCTAAATTCCATTAATACAATTTTTGTTCTTATAAAATTAGTTCACAGAATCTGGAAAAGGATAATGATTAGTTCATCGCTTCGATAATGACATTTTTTGATTTTTGTTCTATACATGTCACTTCAAATATTATGCTTACGAATGGTCCTGTACTTAGCTGGGGCGCCACCAAGGAACGAGTGAGCTTGTTAGCTTGACCGCGCGAGTTATGGATTCCCTTCGAGGAGGTCATAAAAAAAATAAAATTAATCATAGAATAATTCATTAAAATACTTCGAGTTTTGTTAATAAAATTTATTTCCGATTTCTTGCTAATCCAAATGATAACTAACTGAAAACCTCTTTCTATTTTTCTACACAAGTGCTTTTACCTTTTTTAAGAAGTCATTACTTTGCGAAACGTGCCTTTTGTTCTTTTGAATAACAGGAAGATGTCCGATTTCATATAATGTATGAGAATTTACTCTAGTCATTTATTACATGGGAATATTAAATTGTCTTTTATTTTAAATATGCTTCGTATGCATATGTTGGCTATTTGGTATGTTGCAAGGCAACATGCCAACGTACGTAACTCCTCCCACCTTAGAGAAGCGATGGCCAATTTTTTTTTTTGAAGTTTTTTTTGCAGGAGTGTCCTCCGGTTTTCCAGGGATGATGTCCTTTAAGGGCAATGATAGGTAGACATTTTGATTTCCAGATCTTCGGTTTTTCGTTCGGCTTAATATGTAGGTTGTTATAATGGCGATGATGAGTATGATTGATATGTATATTGCATAACTGTTGTATTGGACGTTTGTTTGTAAGTGTTAAATTGATCCCAGGTTTTCAAAATAATATGTTTTGAGTTTTTCCAAATTTAGGTTCTCGACTGTTTCAGAGGCGTTGATTTGACCGAATATTGATGGGTTGATGTTAATGTCATCCCAGTAGGTGTTACTGACTCCTTCGTATATGATTTTCTTTATTTCTGCTTGGCAGTCTTCGAAGTGAATTAATACGGTTCCTTTAATCATATTTTCCTTACCTCCGCATGTTGAGTATACTATGGTCTCAGGAGCATTGATTAGTAGGACGTAGTTGGGTTCTGGTTGAAAAATTTGTTTAGTTCTTGTTCCTGGGTGTCTATCAGTTTACATATTGCTGGTTTGTTGTTAATTAGGCTGGCGATGCAGGACGATTCGTATGTCCTCTCTCGGTTGTTCGAAATTTTGCAGTAGAATGTTCCTTCTATTTTTGGGCAGATTTCGTCTAAGTATTGAATATTATCTTGATTTAGGATGGCATAAGGATTGGTGACTATTGTTTTTATTTTATTGATTGGTAAGGGTATTAGTTGAAAAAGGGAGTAGGATTCCTTTGGGATTATGGGAACTTCAATATTGAAGATTATATTTGAGTGGTTATAATAAGCTTTTAAGCCGAGAAGTTCATATTTATGTTCGTGTGATTTAATTTGAATCGAGCCAAAGTAATAGCTTCAGCTATATTGCTTAAATGATTGTTCAAAAGGTCTATGTTGTAATTGATTTGATTTAGATATTGCATTTGTATAAGGAGATCGTCGTCAGATCTGATTCTATTCTTCATTTGATCTTGGTAGTGATTTAGATAATTTTCTATGACTTCTTGTTGGGTGTTAATATGGTTAGTAATATTGCTGAATCTTTCTATCATTTGATTGTTCATTCTTATTTGTGTGTTCAATTCATTTTTTGTGTTCAATTGGTTTGTTTGTAGACTCTCTATATCTTTCTTTAGACGATGGGCGTCGTTGGCATCTATGTTACCTGTTATACTTTTTACCACTGTCCCTAATCCATCGATTAGCCCTCTCTTATTCCTTATTCTAGGTTTTAATGGCTGCAATTTATGTTTTAATTCTTTATGCTTAAGGTTGGTTATCTTTATAGAGTCTTTCAATTTCTGTGGTTCGTTAGTTTTGGAAAATGTAGTTAATAAATTTTCAATCTTCGTTACGATTTTGTCATAGTTGTTCAGGTTTATGATGCGAATCAGTTTGTTGTGTTTCTGTATGGTTTTCGCCGCTCCCAGTTTCATTGGAAGTAGTCCTTGGCTGTTCGTCAAGTCCTGTATTTCTATCTTCTGTCCGTATGTTATCGTCAACCTGTAAATTATGTTTCTTTTTGAGTTTTGATTTATGTAGTTTTTGTTTTCTGTGTTTTATTGAGTGTTATTTTGTTGTCTCTTTTAACTTTGTGCTTGCTAAACTTGCGTGTTAATTTATTGCGTCCACATTCCTTTCTAAAGACTACGGCACCCTCTCTAAATTTACTGGGTGTTTGCCTATTTTAATTTAGTTTCTCAATGTTTTTGTTAACAATTTCTTGAATTTGGGTTTTAATTACGGGATGTACTTGTACCTGAAAGTCATGAAGCTTTGTAAGGTATTCGTGCTCGTCTTTGAATTTTAGTTTATTGTTAAATTTATATCTTTTCCCGTTAAATAATTCGAATGGCGTTAATTTTGTTGTAGAGTGTATTGCGTTTTTGTAAGTTATGATAGTTTCGTTTAAAATATCGTCATGGTCTTTTTGTTTTTGTTTGTCGTGAATTAGTCTGTATATTTCGGTCAGGGTAGAGTGCATACGTTCTACTGGAGCGTTACTACTGGTTTGTTGAATTGAAGTTATATGGTGGCGGATATTATATTGCTTGCAGTCTCTGAATATTGATGCGGTAAATTCAGATCCTTGGTCTGATATTAATTTGTTGGGGATGCCGTGGAGGCTTATGAAATGGTTGATAGATTTATTGATGGACAGACTATTTCTAGCTGGTAATGTATATGCGGCGGCAAATTTAGAAACTTTGTATATTATAGTGAGGATTTGTTTGTTGTTTATGATACAAATGTCTGTGTGAATGATATCTAGAGGTTTCCCTGGAGTTTCTGGGATTTCGCATTTTAATTTGGGAGGACTTCTATTGCATTTTAGTAACTGACATTCTTCGCAATCATTAATTATTTTTGTGATCTTATTTTTAATAAGTGGGAAGTAGTACTCGCATTTTAGATGAAGTAGAGTGTCAGTTATGCCTGTATGCTTATTATTTTTGTGGTAGTCATTAATTAATTTGTCCTGTTGGTCATTGTCTTTAATCTGTGATAAGTTTTCGGTACAGCGGATTATTTTGAATGTCTTACTTCTAGAGAAGAATTTTGTGTAGAAGTTCTGGACGATTTTGAAAGTATCATTGGTTTTTTCCAGGACAATTTGAAGGTTGAGCTCGTTCAGGGGTCGTTCAGATATATAAATGCCATCGTTAAGATTTTCTACTCTTGAATGTACTGAGTAATAGCTGAGTTTTGATCTGAGTTATGCGCTTCAGTTTCGTTAAAATTAATTTCTATTTCATCTTGGTTTGTGAGTTCTATTGGTTTAATTCAGCTAAATGCGTCTGCGTTCGTATTAAGCATGCCCTTATTATAAACTATTTCGAATTCGAATTCTTCAAGCGCCTCCAACGCATTAGTTTGAAGTTCGGGTCTTTTAAGCTCATCAGCCACAGCAGTGGTTTGTGATCGGTGATGATCTTGAATTTCCGACCAAATAAATATGGTCGGAAGTACTTTGTCGCCCTACAATCGCGAGTAGTTCTTTCTCGATTGTAGAATAACCAATTTCAGATTCGGTTAAGGTCCTACTAGCATATTATTATGGCTTGTCACTACCAATAGGTCCTTGAGATAAGATTGCTGCAACAGCGTAGTTGCTAGCATCAGTGGTTAGTAAGAAAGGTTTCTAGAAGTCCGGAAATTGGGTAATAGGGTCGTTCATGAGTATATCTTTGCATGTTTGGAAGACTTTGTTATAGCTTTCACTTAATTTTACTGTAGTTCCTGTCTTCAAGCATTGGGTTAGAGACCTGGTTAATTTTGAAAAATCTTTGATAAATTTCCTGTAATACTCTAATAATCCCAGGAAGGATTTATTTTCCCTTGGGATTGGAAATTCTTTGATAATCTGAATCTTTTCTGGGTTTAGTTTGACACCTTTACTTGTTGCAATGTGTCCCAGGAACGATATCTATCTATGAAGGAATTCAGACTAGTCTATTTGGACCTTTAACTTTGCTTCTCGGAGATGGTCGAATACTTTCTTTAGACTCTCGATATGTTCTTGCAAAGAAGTAGGGAAAATTATTATGTCGTCGAGATATACAAGACAAGCAGTGTAACTATGACAGTTCCGGCGCACTTTTTTGAGCCTCCAGGATTTCACGACAGATGGCGCCACCATCGCTAGGTGCTGTAAATCCATACTAAATGTGGGTTTGTGTCTTGAATGTCCTGGTTTATGTCTTGGATGTTGGGGATACGAGACCACTTTGGGGGATACAAGACCACTTTAAGCACTCTCCAGCATAGGGAAATAGCATAGGATTTCGATTTTGTTTCTGAAGTTCGCTTATTTTTCATCTCGAATCTTGGGGATACGAGACCACTTTGGGGATACGAGACACTTTTAGCTCTCTCCAGCATAGGGAAATAGCATAGGTTTTCGATTTTGTTTCTGGAGTTCACTTATTTTTCATCTCAGACTCGTAGCCTCTAAGTTTTTCATCTCGAGTTTTGTGATACGAGATCACTTTCAGTTGTATATATTTGTGAAGGGGTGGGAAGCTTTATTGAAGGATTTGGTCTTGACTGCGCCCTAGCGGCATTAGTCGGTACTACCAGCATGCTCCGGTTTTCTTGGATAGATATGTGGTGCGCCTAAATTTAGGCTTTTGGTTTTGAAATAATATTAGTAATAATTAAAGTTAACGGTAGGAAATTTTTGTTCATGCCAATGGATTCTAGATGGGTGGTTTGTGAGGGGGTATTATAGTATAGGGAGGGGGGTAATGAAATTTTCATCAGAAATCCCCTACGGGCTCTGGTTTTCGAGATATTAGCGTATTAATAATTCAACTTATTTTTATTCATGCCAATGGCTTCTAGGTGGTGTAGGGTGGGAGGCGGGGGACGAAATTCTCATCAGAAATCCTCTACCGGCTCGCTTTTTCTTGAGTAAGGTTACCTAGCGGCATTAGCCGAAACTACTAGCATGCCTTGGTTTTGTTGTTTTCTTTTATTATCGGGGAAGTTCTAGATATCAGCATGACGTCATCTTGGTTTTGTTGTTTTCAAGTGCTGTTGTAGATATCAGCATCATTCGAATTTCACAACATGATATCACCTTGGCTGGATATTTTCTTATTATTATTGGATCCTGGGGGTGCGTATATTGAAAAGTAACAGTTGCTATTTCGAGTGCAAGCACAATTTCTTGAGCAAGGTCCCCTAGCGGCATTAGTCGGTACTTACATATGTTGCTCATCTCGGGCTTGGGTGAAGTTCAATTGGGAGTCAGAATGCGAGAACTCCTTTAAGGTGATTAAAGAAGCTCTCACTTCGCCGCCAGTATTAATTTATCCAGATTTTAATAAGGAGTTCACTCTCATCACAGATGCGAGCGGGGAATCTCTAGGAGCAGTCCTAGAACAAGAAGGTAGGCCAGTTAGTTATGCCAGCCGCACTCTGAACCAAGCTGAGAAAAATTATTCTACCACGGAACGGGAATTGTTAGCCATTGTATGGGCTGTACGCAATTATAAATGCTACTTACTGGGAAGACATTTTAAAATCATAACTGATCATCAGCCCCTCCGAGGGGTTTTTAAGGTTAAGGACACCACATCTCGCATGGTGAGGTTTCACCAAAAGCTTTCGGAGTTTGATTTTGAAATTGTCTACAAGAAAGGTAGGGTAAATGGCAATGCGGATGCTCTTAGTAGAATTCCCAGAGACATAGAGCAAGCGGAGGAAAAGTGTGGTAAGGAATATCCATGTTGTGCAGTTACTCGAGCACAGGCTAAGAAAGATACAAATGACGGAAATAAGAAACAAGACTCCGGAGATGAATGGGAAACGATAGAGGAGACTGAGGATAAGAAAGTAAGGCTACGAAAAGGCTCAAAGCCACAGAATGTCACAGACCCAAAAGATATCGAGGTAATACTGAAAGATTTTCATGACTCGCGATTCGGAGGGCACTTTGGGCGAACTAAAACCTTGGAAAGAATAAAAAGGTTCTAACGTTGGAAGGGCATGAAGAAGGATATCGCCAAACATGTCGAGCGTTGTGCGAAAAGCCAGAGAAATAAGCACTCCAGGGCGATTAAAATGCCGTTAGTGGTAAAAGAAATTTCAGAAAAACCATTCGACAAGGTATACGTGTAACTGATCAAGGAGCTAACTTTACAGGCGAAGTTTTAAAGGCTATTTGCAAAATGCTTAAGATAAAGAAACTGCAAACCACCGCCTATCACCCACAGTCCAATGCGGTAGAGCGGCAACATTCTACGTTAGCTAACTACTTGAGAAGTTTTGTAGACCGGGAACCCCAGAGCTGGGATAACTTTTTGAGAACAGCGGCTCACGCTTACAATAACACGGTACATGCTGGTACAAAGCTAACACCCATGGAAACTCTTTTCGGATTTGTATCAGAAATACCTAGCAACTTGCAGCATAAACCTGAACCGGTGTACAACACAGATAAGTATCATTCGGTGCCGCGGTTCAAGTTACAAAAAGCGTTTGAACTGGCAAGGGAAAACTTACTCAAAAGCAAGCTAACTTCGAAAAAGTATTATGATAAGACAGCTAGGCCAGAAACCATACATGTGGGGGATAAAGTTCTGGTGAAAGATTTGGCTCGAGTAGGGAAGTTAGCTTCAATTTTCAAAGGCCCCTACGAAGTAATTTATATTCACAGTCCCGAAAACGTTACGATCCTTCAAGGAAAAAAGCTCAAGAGGATTCACACGAATCGATTGAGGAAATATAATGAATAGTTTCAGCATAAAATTTGATCATTCCAGAAAGACGAAAGCCTAAACGGAGTGCAGCACGAGGCAATAATTTTGGAATTGGCGGAATTGGATTAATAAATTTATTTAATTCTTTTTTTTTTTCTCTGCTTCCTCTTAGTTTGTTTCTTTTATTACAGAATATAAACATGTACAAGAAGACCAACACGGATTCATAAAAGATTACGCTACGAAGGGCGAGAAGATGAGAATATAAGGCAGTCGATCTAAAGGAATAGTAAGTATACTGAAAAAAAAACATAAGAAAGGTTGAGAAGAAATTAAAATTAAAATTAACAAGAAGTAAAAAAAAAAAAACAAAGAACAAAAAAAAAAAAAAAAAGATAAAGACAATTTAAATAAGAAATTTGAAAAATGAAATAATAGATTTAAAGACGCAATTTGAAAAAGAAGTAAGATATCTAATTTTTATGAAGTCAAAGAACCAAGATTTAAAGAGAAAGATTTAAAGTATATAGTATATAGATAAAGACAATTTAAATAAGAAATTTGAAAAAAGAAATAATAGATTTAAAGAAGCAATTTGAAAAAGAAGTAAGATATCTAATTTTTATGAAGTCAAAGAATCAAGATTTAAAGAGAAAGATTTAAAGTATATAGTATATAGATATAGAAAAAATAAGAATAAGGGTTGCCATAGATTAGCATAGGGTTTAGTATCAAGATGAAAGCAGTTATAACGGTAATATTTGCACTCATCACTTTGCTGGAGGCAGAGAAAACAGGCTATAATATCCAACCGATACCCCATACAGGAGTGTTGTTCGAGCACGTGGGAAAAGTCAATTTCTACAACAAGCACTGGACTATCCTGTCGAAGGTGGAAATGCTGGATCTAACAGAGGACATGGAATTTGTAAATAATTGCACTAACCTAATTACGCAGCTATGTTTGGAGGTGACACACGACGGAATAGTATCCAGGTGCACTATATCGGCCAAGGAGATAAGAAGTTGGGTCTCGAAAATTAAGAGGCAAAACGAGGAACTCCTCCACCATACCCAGAGTGAATCACCACGGTGAAACAGACGTTCAATTTTTGATGGATTAGGATCAGCATTCAAATACCTTTTCGGGACAATGGATCATGCAGACTCAGAAGAGATCTATGCAGCCCTAGATGATCTTAGCGGAAGAGAGAACCGAACCTTCACTCTGTTAAAGGACCAAATAACGGTCATCAAGCCTACATTCGACGTACTCAACGCTACCAGAGTACAAGCGGCAGCAGAACGAGAGGAGCTAGGTAACAAAATCTCAGCATTAGTAAAAGCACAACAGGGTCAATATCGTAAATTGTCGGCATTGCAGCTTAGATTAGAAATGAGCGAAGTAATTACCCTGATGACTCTTCATCTACGAGAAATCAGTGATATGCAGGAAAATATAATCAGTATGTTGGTCGCCCTGAGTGTCGGAAAGCTACATCCATTGATTATTCACGCGCGGGAAATGAGCGAAATAATGAGGAACGCCACTCGTCAATTGGATTTAGATGAGAAATTCCAGAACTTCCAGTTGTTGGCGCAGATTGCAAAAGTGAAATCCCTTCAAATAAATCAAGGGATATTGATCCGGATTGAAATTCCACAGCCACAAAGAGTTGCGTTCGATATGCATAAGATATATACAATTCCTGTTACAATAGACGACGCCGGCTATCACATATATGATCTGGATGCCGAATTTGTAGCCGCTAACAACCATGAACGGCAGTATGTCCTAATGAGTTATCAGCAGTATCAGGGGTGCCAGCAGCTTTCGACCACAGCCGATCAGCCACAATTCCTTTGTCCACAGTTGGGCCCGACCTTCACAGCCATTGGAGAAAATTGTGTACTAAACCTTTTCCGAAGCTTCAATGTAAACTCGAGAGCATGCAAAGATCGAGTTATACCGAAATGGAACAGTCTAGTTCGAATGATGACGAGGAACCATTGGCTATTTGTGGTATCCCAAAAAACAAAATTAGAGGTGAACTGCCAAAATTCACCAACTACCATTGGAGAACTATCATCAACAGGGGTGTTATCAATTGAAGAACACTGCCATTTACAAATTGGAGACCTACGGATAGCCGCAGAAGACGACAGCCAGAAAAATATCTCAATTCGGCAGCCGAATCGTTTGGAGTTGCCAGCCTGGAATGCCGTAGACCTAACTAAATCAAATAAGCAGAAAGCGGAAATTATAGAGAGTAAAGAGAGTGGGATAAGACTGTTGACAGCCAAGAACTTCAACCAAGCATGGAAGGACAATGAAGCTGATATAAAGCGAGTACAGGAAGCCATTAAGAACGAAGAGACTAGCAGACAATTTATTCCACATCACGTCGACGTAGCAGCTACATCAGCTACCGGGTGTTTATGCATCTTCACCTTAGCAGTACTAGCAGGAGTAGTGTGCCATCTAAAGCGACAAAAAAGTGAACAGACTCGAACGATCATCAGCAAACCGTTTACGGGGCCAATTCAATCGAGGGTATCCAAGCAAGCAGAATCCAGTATTCGTCATTCCCACAACAGCAAACCTGCCAACAGCAAATTTACCTACCGTCGTCGGGAAACAGCTGGTACAATTAGAATAGTAGAGTAGTTATTTTATTGTAGTAATATAATTGTATTGGGCACCAATAGAAAGTATACCCTTAAATAGAATTTTTGTATGAGTTTTCTTGTTATATATATGTAAGTGCTATAAATGCTTCTAAAAAAAAAACTTTTATTTTTTGTTATTTTTGTAATTAGATAGACAATAAATAAGATTGTATATTTTTAAAATGCATGTAAATTAATTAAGCATTTATGTTAATAATACAATTTTAAGGTTAGAAAGAACTATGTAATAGATATAATTAACTTATTAGGTAGAGGGATTTCAAGATAATGGTTGTAAATTTTGAACTTAAAAGAAATGTAATTTTTTTTTTTTTTTTTTTTTTTTAGGCAGTTGGAAAAAAGATCATGGAAAATAAATATGAAATATGTAAAAAAAAAGAGCCAAGTTAATTAACAAAATGTAGAAATATATATATAGAAAAAAATGTTTAAAGGAAATGTTAGGCAGAAAAGTAGAAAATGTAATAGGTATGAGAAAGAAATTTAAAAAAGATAATTAAATGTGAGAAGAAAATAAGAAAGAAATTAAACGTGAAAAGAAACAGATAAGAGAAATTATGTAAATGTGAATTAAAAGACGTGAAATGACGTAAAATGAAAAACGTGAGAAAAGGAAAATAGAATTTAAGTATGTAACGAAAAATGTAAAACAATCTGAACCGAACGGAGACCAAAAATATTTTCAATTTTTAAGACTGTTGCACTCTACAGATCTAGTTTCCTGCGGAAACTAGTTTTTCCAAGGGGGGAGGGATGTTATGGCCTAATATAAGGAAGATTCTTCTTCCAGCAGCCAAGGGCGCATTCTAGCGAAATAATCAGCAATTGCTAAACAATAACCTCGTATGGTATTGTTCTGCAACTGTCCGTTATTTTGCTGATTAGCCCAACAGCTGGCTGCGATAAGCGCTTAGTGGAGCAATCGACGATTACGATAATAAGTAACCTCGCATGGTAATTATTATGTAAAGCGATTGTTTACTACTAAGCGACTCAGGTGCTGCAACCCGGTAGAACAAACGGCAAGGTTGTGTCGTTTGTTTACATCCACGTTGTGAGCAAAGAACGTTTACTTCCGAGTATCGGACATAAAAGACCAATGACTGGTCTGGCGAGTGCCGTTAAGTGTTCAGTCGCGTCGTAACTTTTGTTTTAAGGTGTCAAGTTACCGTTCGGTTCGGTGTAGATTGTTTTTCAAGTATTAAGTTAGGTCAGTTTTCGCATAAATAAAGATTTGTTAAATTTTAAAGAAAGTCAGTGTTTTCATTTACGGAAGTGTATTTGTTTCCGATTGAAATTGATTTAGTAGTTTCCATTTATTGGTCCATCGCATTGGGACACGACAATAATTTAAATGAGTGGTATAAAGTTAACATTTTGGATTCAATACTCACTCAGCTGGATGAGTTTCAGAAAAAAGATAGTGGCTGGACATTGGAGTCCATTATACATTTAGCAGTACATATCAACAAATTTGAACAGCACCGAGGATCTTCGTATATACCTCTACCGAGGGAGATTGCTTTAAAGCAAGCTTGCATCAATGTAAAAAATAGTGAACAAGCATGCTTCGCTTGGGTCGTAACATCAGCGCTATATCCTGCAAATGTTCATTCCGATAGGACCTCATCTTATCCACATTATTCTACTGTGCTAAATTTAACCGGAATAACATTTCCTATGATACTTAAGCAAATTAAACAATTTGAAGACCAGAACGATATATCAATAAACGTATTCATCCTAAAGAAAGAGCGTTCCTTCACCACTGTTCTAGTTAGACCAACGAACCATAATATGAAGCGACATGTGAATCTATTAATGATACAAAATAACTATGAGCAGGATGATGATGATGACGATGATGATGCTGCTGATGACGATTATGATGATAATGATGATGAAAGTACCAGGTTTCATTTCTGCTGGATCTATCTTTCACGGCTTGCATGGAAGCAAGCTTCAAAACATAAGGCTAGATTGTATATATGCGATAGATGTTTGTTCTATTTTTATTCTGCTAAAGCATTAGCATCACATATTCCTGAATGTGAGAAACAAAAAATTTATCTTGAATTAAGGAAGCCCAACCGTAGAATTAAATGTTAGTAGCACAACGGATATTCTACCATTGGGAAACATTACTGAATTCCATCAGAGCAACAAGGAGCAACCGCAGAAAAAATATGACCTAAGTCTAGTGTATTGTAAATAAAAAAATGTATTACATATAGTTATAGTTCCATTTATTGAAGTAATTTGTTTTAATTGTATTATAGTCTAAGATAAACATTATTGGAAAATAAAGAATATATTATAGTTATAGGTATATTCAAATAAAGAAGCCCAACAATAGAATGACACACTAAGAATTAAATGTTAATATTTTTTTAATTTATAATAAATCGATAATGATATTTTATATATGTTATTCTTTTATTCAATTTCCCTACTAAGTCCAGAACTCCTGAAAGTATTCTTTAATAATATTTGTCTACTACAGAAGGCTCTTAATCGGACGGTTGAACCTTTTACCCAGAATGCTAGGTTGAGCGTGAGCGTGAGAAAACACGTTGACACGTGGGCTTGACCTTGGCCTCTGGCATCAACTTTGAAACCGGAAAGGTATTTTGTCCTTGACCTTGATCCAGAAGTGTGTGTCTTGGCGGTTATAACCACAATCAACTACGTCACAGGGGACTCTATACAGCTTTTCAAAACAAATTTGATAACAGATAAACAGCTTTCAAACATCTCTGATAACAGGTAAACAGCTTTTAAACAGGTCTGATAACAGCTTAACAGCTCTGATAACAGCTCTGATAACAGCTTAACAGCTTTTCAAACAGTTCTGATAACAGCTTAAACGCTTTTCAAACAGTTCTGATAACAGCTTAACAGCTTTTCAAACAGCTCTGATAACAGGTAAACAGCTTTTAAACAGGTCTGATAACAGCTTAACAGCTCTGATAAAAGCTCTGATAACAGCTTAATAGCTTTTTAAACAGGTCTGATAACAGCTTAACAGCTTTTCAATCAGCTCTGATAACAGCTTAACAGCTTTTAAATAGGTCAAATAACAGCTAAACAGCTTTTTATACAGGTCTGATAACAGCTTAACAGCTTTTCAGACAGCTCTGATAACAGCTAATAGCTCAGTGCTGCTCGATTGAGGAATTTTGTTATTGTTTTCAGACTTATGGATATCTATCGTTTGATGCATCCTATGACTAGATCATACACGAGGGTATCGCGAAATATCCATGGAAGTCTCGCGGGCTCGCGAATTGATAGACTTTACGTCCCCCCTGGAATACTAGAATATTTCGTTGGCTTCACTAATGAATTGTGTCCGGTCGTGATCATCTTCTTGTAGGGGCAACCATCACTCCAGTTGCAAGGAGAACTGCGTACTGGCTATTCATCAACTCAGAGCAGTTCATCAATGAGTTCATTGAATTCTGGCACGATTGGCAAGAGAGGAAAGCTGACTTCCTTTTCATAGTCAACGGTGGGATGTTGGCAAGCTCCAAATTCGATCCTTTATCGAAACGAGTTTCAACCGAACTGGGTATCAAGCTTCCAGTTTGCTGTCCAAACTATATCGGATAGTAGCTCTTCTCCCAATCGGAGCTGATTCTTTATTTTAATAGAATAAATAAACACTTGGAGCACAAACTTACAAGCACAGCTTGGAGTTTGCGTCGCGCTGGCTGAGGGAAGGGGAAACTCCAACCGAGTACTTCTTCCTACCGAAAACTTCTGCCAGGCAACTAGATGACGTACTGCTTCTTGTGAAATTGCGTCGACAAGTCCTTAACGAACTACAGTTATCAGAATATATTCGAGATCGGTGGCTAGATAAAAACGTGTTATTTATTATAATTTAGAAGCTGTTAACCTGTTACCAGAGCTGCTTGAAAAGCTGTTTAGCTGGCTGTTTGAAAAGCTGTTAAGCTGTTATCAGAGCTGTTTGAAAAGCTGTTAAGCTGTTATCAGAGCTGTTATCAGAGCTGTTAAGCTATTATCAGACCTGTTTAAAGGCTGTTTACCTGTTATCAGAGCTGTTTGAAAAGCTGTTAAGCTGTTATCAGAGCTGTTATCAGAGCTGTTAAGCTGTTATCAGACCTGTTTAAAAGCTGTTTACCTGTTATCAGAGATGTTTGAAAGCTGTTTATCTGTTATCAAATTTGTTTTGAAAAGCTGTATAGAGTCCCCTGTGACGTAGTTGATTATGGTTATAACCGCCAAGACACACACTTCTGGATCAAGGTCAAGGACATAATACCTTTCCGGTTTCAAAGGTGATGCCAGAGGCCAAGGTCAAGCCCACGTGTCAACGTGTTTTCTCACGGTCACGCTCAACCTAGCATTCTGGGTAAAAGGTTCAACCGTCCGATTAAGAGCCCTCTGTAGTAGACAAATATTATTAAAGAATACTTTCAGGAGTTCTGGACTTAGTAGGGGAATTGAATAAAAGAATAACGTATATAAAATATCATTATCGATTTATTATAAATTAAAAAAATATTAACATTTAATTCTTAGTGTGTCATTCTATTGTTGGGCTTCCTTATTTGAATATACCTATAACTATAATATATTCTTTATTTTCCAATAATGTTTATCTTAGACTATAATACAATTAAAACAAATTACTTCAATAAATGGAACTATAACTATATGTAATACATTTTTTTATTTACAATACACTAGACTTAGGTCATATTTTTTCTGCGGTTGCTCCTTGTTGCTCTGATGGAATTCAGTAATGTTTCCCAATGGTAGAATAACCGCTGTACTACTAACATTTAATTCTACGGTTGGGCTTCCTTAATTCAAGATAAATTTTTTGTTTCTCACATTCAGGAATATGTGATGCTAATGCTTTAGCAGAATCAAAATAGAACAAACATCTATCGCATATATACAATCTAGCCTTATGTTTTGAAGCTTGTTTCCATGCAAGCCGTGAAAGATATGTAATCCAGCAGAAATGAAACCTGGTACTTTCATCATCATTATCATCATAATCATCATCAGCAGCATCATCATCATCATCATCATCATCCTGCTCATAGTTATTTTGTATCATTAATAGATTCACATGTCGCTTCATATTATGTTTCGTTGGTCTAACTAGAACAGTGGTGAAGGAACGGTCTTTCTTTAGGATGAATACGTTTATTGATATATCGTTCTGGTTTTCAAATTGTTTAATTTGCTTAAGCGTCATAGGAAATGTTATTCCGGTTAAATTTAGCACAGTAGAATAATGTGGATATGATAAGTTCCATTTTCACATTGAACATTTGCAGGATATAGCGCTGAGGTTACGGCCCAAGCGAAGCATGCTTCTTCACTATTTTTCACATTGATGCAAGCTTGCTTTAAAGCAATCTCCTTCGGTAGAGGCATATACGAAGATCCTCGGTGCTGTTCAAATTTGTTGATATGTACTGTTAAATGTATAATGGACTCCAATGTCCAGCCACTATCTTTTTTTCTGAAACTCATCCAGCTGAGTGAGTATTGAATCCAAAATGTTAACTTTATACCACTCATTTAAATTATCGTCCACATTGATTGGACCAGATATTGCTTGTAAATATTTAATATCGTTTATAACCTCACTGTCACCGATATTCTTAACAAAATCAGCACACAACTTTGTATTAACTTTAATATGAGATGGCGTTTTAAAATATTCTTAATACGGCGTATAAATAAATCAGCAGCATCCTGTATAGATAGCTTAGGATCTGTATGGTTTATATTTACAACAATTCCAGCTCTAATTCTGTCTGTGAATACTGAACTCATTTCCTCCCACTTTACAAAATCACTTTTTCTTACACGCTGAGTAATTTCTCCACCTCGACTGGTGGCTTTGAATAACACTCTCGGCAATTTAGTCTGTCCAATATGGCTCCCCATATGCCGTTTTGTACCACTCTTTTTACTAGAAAAACTTTCATTTATTAGCACGGTTGACATTTTTTTTATTTGACCTATCGCTGAGGCTCAGGCTTCTTCCACCAAAGCCTTAAATTGAAGCCATTCTCAACCTAATGCTTTCATGTTTTTTTACCACCCCAATGATCACGATTTCCTCTGCTCATAGTATTAACATGTTCTTGACATCGATTGAACGTTTTTATGAATATATTTAAGTCTTGGTAAGGAAGCCGTGAAACTATTTTACTTCAATCAAATAAGAACATATACCACCAATCTAGTGCATAACATACATCGATTCAATCCCCATATCGCCCATGAAAGTTTTCTTTTACAGTACACAACATATTACATTAATTCATTTCAGTGTTGCATACATACATATCCACAGCTGGCAAGTATATGACCAAATCCCGAGTGAGATGGTTTCAAACTATGGTGTTCACTAAAGCTTCCTAATGTGTTAGAGCAAGACAGATGATAAGAAATAACATGGGATTTTGCTGCCGAACTCTCATAGCCTAACACAGAAAAGGATCATGGCAGACATTTGCTCTGGATCGCTTCTTGGATGTGAAACACAGAGAAAAAAGTTTGTAACTTAAGATATAAAAATAAATAATGAATTTGATGTGAATAAATATTTTGTGAAAAAATTGATATGCTATAGTTTTTGTTGTTGTTTTTCAGTAAAGGAATTGGGAATCTTACATTTTCAGCTTTCACTACTCATCTACAACATATTCCATATATTACTCACAGCTCTCAATATACTCATCTAAGATAACATATTATACTATATTAATATAATAACTCCACCTTCTTTTGTCAAAACATTTAATTTAATCCACTCCCAACCTAATACTTTCATGGTAAGATTTAAAGATGAATAAATAATACTTCCATATCCTAATAGACTTATATCATTCCAAATACCCACTCTCCACATCGCGGTCTTCACTATTGAACTTGAAGCACAGCTAATTGTAATCTCCCATACAACTTCCACTACTCATAATCATCCAAGTGAACCCAAGAGCAGATACTTTCGGTTTCAAAGGTTAAGGTGACGCCAGAGGTCAAGGACAAATTGCTGCCTTCAAGCCCATGTGTCAAATACATATAAATAGTAGTTTCATAACTTGTTTTTTCAGTTGATATTTTGCTCTTTATCTAAACAGATCACTGTTTCTTGGCAAGTTAATTACGCAATAATTTCAACATGAGTTCTAAGGACACTACAAACCTTCTAAAGCCTACGGAAGAAAGGAGTAAAGAATATTCATATAAAGCTAAGTCTACATCTATGAAATCGATGCTTTCCAGAAATAAAGAAGAAAGTTTTTCATCCAAAAACGAGTCGACTGTCCCCTACCAACAGGTCGAAAAATCAGGATATTCCAACAAAGATTGCAAAAAGTAAAAATGGAGAGATGTTATTTGTGAAAATGGTGCACAAGGAAACTTCTAAAGTCATGTTGGTCTAAAGGCATAAGGAATATTCATTATAAAGATCAGTCTATATCTATGAAATCCTGGCTTTCCTGTGCTAAAGAAAAAAGACCTTAGACTTAAGCTATAATGTAATTAAAACAAATTATTTCAATAAATGGAATTATAACCATAATACAATTTTTATTTACAATACATATTTTAGACTAGATTAGACTTAATATTATTTTCTGCGACACATGTCACTTAATAGTGATAATTGAAGCAAAAAAAAAAATGATTATTGCTCACACCGTGTGTCGCTTTCAGCCAAATTTGTTGTTTGCAGATGAAGTGAACATACTTTCCTTATGTAATCCATTGGGATCACTTTTGAGATATATCATGAAGCTTTCTTAATCATATTATGTAATTTTTTTTCAGATATGGTAAGATATCCTACTAGAGTTATATCATTCCAAATACCCACCCTCAACATCGCGGTCTTTACTATTGAACTTGAAGCATTATCAACTTTTTTTCAACCTTCCTGATACTCATACAACACCATTTCGAGGAGATAAATGCCAAATACCATCCATCAAAAACTTTTAACTTAATACATAACTTACAGTACCTACTCTCAACCCACCACCACAATCTTCACTATGGACATGGAGAATTATCACATATCCAGCGAGATTGCTGATTAGGATTTTACTGCTTATTCATAGCTCCCATACAACTTCCACTACTCACCTCCGACAACATATCATACCACATTAATATCATAACACAGCGTTCGCCTATCAAAGCTTTTAATTTAACCCACTCTCAACTTAATGGTATGTAAACAATGTACCTGCCACCAATAGTATGAAGATAAAATTATCATATTTGTATCAGCTTCAGGTGAACTATGATATCGGGGAATCAATCAAATCTCATAACAGTGTGACTGATTGAGAAATTTTATTAAAAATAAAAAAACAATTCGTCATAAAGACTTTTCCATACAAACTCCTAGATACTAAAACAAAAACATTAATCGCTCAATTTGCCTGCTTTACTCGGCTATATTTGTTTACGCAAGATATCAAATTACCAGCGACCTGGCCACCTTTTCTAATGCTTTAATTTCCATTACTTCTAATGATTTCATGTGTCTTACCATCCCAAGCAGCCGTGATCAATTTTTACACATCGAATTTCATAACATGATCACTCTCGTTTATAAACGACACCTACAGACCACAACTTACGTAATAGTTGTTGTTGTTGTTGTTTTTTTCAGCAAAAGAATTTTTCAAGTATATCTTTCAGTTAAAGAAATTGGGAATCTTACATAAATCGGTCAATTTGTTTACTTTCCTCGGCTGCTGTGCGAATTTGTTTACATTATTCGACTGCGAATTTGTTTACTTTGCTGGACTGTGCGAATTTGTTTATGCAAGGAATAAAATCAGAAGCATTCCACCTGAAGAGCAAAATTACACATTTACTAATTTCCATTACTTATCTAAGTGAACATATCTACCTACATTCGCCCCAATCAGCTTCGCCTGATCTATTTTTAGATATATGATCATATGGTGCAATCTTGTTTATAAAAAACACCGACAGATTAATACCATCAAATCTTTAATCCACAACTTAGGTTATAGCTGTTGTTGCTTTTCTGTTTTTGAGCTACTAATATTAATTACACCTGAGAAGGTAAGATCGCTAATATCCTCGAACCATAGCCCGTAGAGGATTTCTGATGAAAATTTTACCCCACTAGTACTAATACTAGTGGCATGGACAAAAAATATCCTAGGGCTGGAGAGTGCTGAAAGTAATCTCGTATCCCCAAGCCCGAGATGAACAACATATGTAAGTACCGACTAATGCCGCTAGGGGACCTTGCTCAAGAAATTGTGCTTGCACTCGAAAGAGCAACTGTTACTTTTCAATATACGCACCCCCAGGATCCAATAATAATAAGAAAACATCAAGCCAAGGTGATATCATGTTGTGAAATTCGAATGATGCTGATTTCTACAACAGCACTTGAAAACAACAAAACCAAGATGACGTCATGCTGATATCTAGAACTTCCCTGCTAATAAAAGAAAACAGCAAAACCAAGGCATGCTAGTAGTTCTGGCTAATGCCGCTAGGTAACCTTACTCAAGAAATGGCGAGCCCGTAGAGGATTTCTGATGAGAATTTCGTCCCCCCCTCCCACCCTACACCACCTAGAAGCCATTGGCATGAACAAAAATAACTTGAATTATTAATACGCTAATATCTCGAAAACCAGAGCCCGTAGGGGATTTCTGATGAAAATTTCATTAACCCCCTCCCTATACTATAATACCCCCTCACAAACCACAAATCTAGAAACCATTGGCATGAACAAAAATTTCCTACCGTTAACTTTAATTATTACTAATATTAGTTCAAAACCAAAAGCCTACATTTAGGCGCACCACATATCTATCCAAGAAAACCGGAGCATGCTGGTAGTACCGACTAATGCCGCTAGGGCGCAGTCAAGACCAAATCCATCAATAAAGCTTCCCACCCCTTCATAAATATATAGAACTGAAAGTGATCTCGTATCCCAAAACTCGAGATGAAAAACTTAAAAGCTACGAGTCTGAGATGAAAAATAAGCGAACTCCAGAAACAAAATCGAAAACCTATGCTATTTCCCTATGCTGGAGAGAGCTAAAAGTGGTCTCGTATCCCCAAGATTCGAAATGAAAAATAATCGAACTTCAGAAACAAAATCGAAATCCTATGCTATTTCCCTATCCTGGAGAGTGCTTAAAGTGGTCTCGTATCCCCCAAAGTGGTCTCGTATCCCCCAAATTGGTCTCGTATCCCCAACATCCAAGACATAAACCAGGACACCCAAGACACAAACCCACATTTAGTATGGATTTACAGCGCCTAGCGACGGTGGCGCCATCTGTCGTGAAATCATGGAGGCTCAAAATAGTGCGCCAGAACTGTCATAGACATATTTCTCCTACTAGGTCACCTAGGACGTTGTCCATGACCCTTTGAAATGTAGATGGCACATTCTTCAGACCGAATGGCATTCTTACATATTCGAAATGTCCACCTTCTATAGTAAAAGCTGTCTTCTGGATGTCTTTTGGGTTCATCTCAATTTGGTAGAATCCGCTTGATAGGTCAAGTTTTGTAAAGTACATACTTTTGCCCAGCTTATCCAGTATTTCGCTAATATTGGGAATTGGGTACCGATCGTTTATAGTTTTCTCATAAAGTTTACGATGATCGATAACCAGGCGCCATTTCTGTTTCCCACTTGCGTCTCGTTTTTTTTGGGACGATCCACGCAAGTGAACTCCAAGGGGAATAGCTTGGTCTTATAAGGCCTTGGCTCAACATGTCGTCCATTTGTTTTCGCACTTCTTCTTTGTGCACGTAGGGGTATCTGTACGATTTAGTATAAATTGGAATATCATCTATTGTGGGGATACTATGCTTCATTTTGTTCGTGAAAGTTAATTCTTGTCCCTCTTTTAGGAATATCTCTTCGTAGTCTCTACACGTTTTCAATATTGACCTTTTTTCTTCCCAATTTAGGCGTGATACCCATATTTGCTCTGTTATACTGCCCGCTGTATCTACCATAGGGACGGTGTTTTCTAAATTTTCGTACTGTAGGCTAAAGTTATTTAATTCGAGAAATTGTGTGTGGGGTACTGGTTTGACTTTCAACAGTTGTTCGATTAAAATCGTGTGGTCTATGTTTGTAATGTTTGTTACTTCAATTGCATTGAGCCAATCTTTTGCCTTGCATATTCCTTCGGAGATATAAAGGTTTGGTTGGATTTTTATTGGGCTAATATAGATATCCCCATTTTGTGTATCAAGGGGTAATTTAGCAATTAATTTTTATTTAGCGGGGACGTTGAAGCGGTTGGACATGAAGTTTTGTTTCAAGGCCAATGGTAGAGTTGCGTTTTCAGTTATTAACATTTTATTTGTAAGATCTATCTTTGCACCTAACGTTGTTAATGCATCAAGGCCAAGTAGGCCGTCAAGTATCCGTGGAATCGGAAGACTAAAAACCTTAAACTCCCAGGTTGTTGAAATTCGAGAAAGGTTGGTAAGGTTATTTGTTTATCTAATTTATACTTGCTTAATATGGTTGTTATTACTATGGGTTCAGTATGGACGAGGTCTTCTGGATGTGTAAATTCAAGTTTTATATATGATTAGGAAGCTCCGGTATCAATAAGAAATTTTAAAGGGCGTCCAAATGGTGATGATACATGGACATACGGAAGTATAAAGCTATGTTTATTTATGTCTAAGTACCCGATTTGTCTGTCGAGGCTGGTACAAGAAAATTGGTGTCATCTACTTCAGGTGGCATACTGGGATTGTTATTATCTTGTTCGTAATTATCATGTACGTCTTAATCGTAGTCGTAATGTTGGTATAACTCTTGTATATGAGAAAACCCTTAGGGATAATTCTCACTATGGAGATTTGCTTCACCACAGGATTCATTGTTTAGTGCTGTATGGTCTTGTTCGTAAAAAATTATGAAGTTGCTTACTGACAAAATTTGGTGGACCGTTTGATCTCAAGAAGTTATTTTGTGGGAATCTTTGTTGTTGACTTTGGTTCGAAGCTTTTTTTTTCAAATATGAGTAGCCTGAGCTGATATCCATAGGCTCAGGTTTGGGAAATTGAGGACGATTGAATTGTTTTTGTCGCGTAAGTTGTGTTCTATTACTCATGAAATTATTATTAAATGTTGTTGGGTTATGAGGTGCTTGCACCTGCCGAATTTGTTGTTGTGGGATGGGTTGTATGGTCCTCATGTTATGTTGGAATATTGGTCTTGATTGTAAGTACCTTCTGTTTATTGGGAACTTATGGTTTTTATTATGATTGTTATTTTCGGATTTTACATAGAAAATATTCTGTTCAGAAATGCAGTAAAAGAACACTTCTGCTAAGGTCATGGGTTTCATTGCTCGTATTTTAGAGCCAATTGGTTCTCTTAATCCTATTAAGAAAGTATTTAAGCATATTTCAGAATATAAGTTCTTCTTCGCTTTGATAATATTATCGTTTTCTTTGTGAATTTGAATATAATTACTCATAGAAGCATGAATTTCTAAAATTTCGCTATAGAACATTTCAATTGTTTTATTATTTTGTATAACCTTAAATGCAGGTCTTTTATCAGGGACGTTTCGCTCCTTTTATCTGAATAATGTAGTATGAGGTTAGCTTTAATTTGAGCCCATTCAAGCGGTGTCCCATAAATATTTAAGACTTCATTGGCTGGTCCTTCAATCTTGTTTCTTATAGCACGAGACAATTTTCGGCCGTGAGGTGTATTGTCAATTGCAGATATAAGAGAAAATATTTCTTCGACATTCTCAATGAAATCGTAGAGTAGTCTTGGGTTGCCGTCGAATTTTGGCAAATCTTTAATAGCATCGGGCATTTTTAATGCATTAAATAGATCTGTATTTTTCGCATTTGAATTTACGTTGTTGTGGTTTAATAAAGTAAGATTTCCTACATTAGGATATCCTACGATAGGATTTCCTTCAGCATTTAAAATTTCGTTATTTAAGAAACTATTACCAGCAATGCAATTTATACTGTTTACAGATTTATATTTTGCACTGGTACTATTGATTTTGTTAATTTCAAATTTAGGTTCTCCTAGATTTATATAGTTCTTCACAAAGATTCGGTGGATTTGTAATTTCGTATTTCTCTAATTAATTCATTTGACTTAATTTTTCAAGCAATTCTTCGTCAAAATTTTCTAAATCTCTACTTTATTCTATTTTACTATTCAACTTTTCGTCAGACTTAAAAATTTCGGTATCAGATTCAGTATCGCTTTCACTTGTATTAATCACTTTTCTTCCAAATAAAAGTTTATTTTTCTCGGGCTTAGGCTTAATATATATTTTCGAAATTTTGGCATTTAGGACAAACATCAAGGAGAGTATTCAAACTTAGACTTACATAATCAACCAAATACAAAATTGTCTTCATATTTTAATTATCTGTGTCCCTCGCGAATTAATTATCTCTCGTAGGTCTGGAGCGAATGACTTAAAACTCACCAAGTCTTCTTTAAAAAAAATTGTTGTGTTCCACTTTTCTCTAATTAAACAGGGTTATTCAACTTTTACCGATATACCTTCGATAATGCGATTATTTCAGCGATAAACCGTCGCGAAATTTTCGACACGACACAACAACACCGTAAAAAATTTTTGAGAAAAGGGATAGTTTTCCGACTATCCTACCGACTGCGCCAGTTATGGATTCCCTTCGAGGAATTCATAAAAAAAACAATATTAATCAAAGAAAAATTCATTAAAACACTTCGAGTTTTGTTAATAAAATTTATTTACGATTTCTTGCTAATCCAAATGATAACTAACTGGAAAACACTTTCTATTTTTCTGCACAAGTGCTTTTACCTTCTTTAAGAAGTCATTTCTTTGCGAAACGTACCTTACGTTATTTTGAATAACAAGAAGGAGTCCGCTTTCATATAATGTCTGAGAATTTACTCTAGTTACTTATTCTATGGGAACATTAAATTGTCTTTTATTTTAAATATGTTTCGTATGCATATGTTGGCTATTTGGTATGTTGCAAGACAACATGCATACGTACGTAATATGTGCGCTACTACCGCAGAGCTTACTTTTCTGAAAGTACAGTGACAGAACCAGTCACTATGAAATGCAAAAATTTTCAAAAATTTTCTAACCAAATAGGCGAACACTTCAATTTGTTTTGTATTGAGAAGGGTTTTGCTTCTTTTTTGTTGTCTGCTTGTCTTAACTGTTCCTTTTCTAGGACCGCTTAATTATATCCGCGAGCTTGATTATGTCCGCTTAATCGCACCGTGAGTTCGAAAATGAAGAATGTTGTTTTTATTTTTTATTATTTATTTTCGTTCTTTTTTCTTGTTTTGTTCTGGATTACGTCGAGGTGCCTCTTAGGGATTCTAGAGATGGAATGCCCTTAATTTCTCGCACGTATGTCGTGTTTAAAATATGTGATGTGGTGGTGAAAATTTACATAAGCAAAGTTCTTAATTCAAGTGGCTACTTATCTCTCGTCCTCGGGGTCGCATGGAGGCGCAGCCAGCATTTACTTTCTTCCTGGCTGTCCGCTATGCTTCATTCAGGGTAAAGATGACAACGAGTAGCAAGGAAACTTCTCAGCTAATCTCTTATTTTTTTCAAAAATGGAAGCGCTCGCCGGAAGTTCAGCCCTCCGTTTTTCGTTCCTGAATTCGGACTCTATTCAGGGACTTTTGCCCCATTTTCTCGCGTGGGCGAACTCTGGTAGCTCACCAAAATATTACGGATGGAATTCTCGATAGGAGATTAGCTGCTCCGAATTTTTGGGTTAGTCGGTTCATTTCCATCTTGGTCTGAAGTTTACGGATTTTCTTTATAGGGGAAGCTGTAACCTTCGTCTAGAAGCAAATCAAGAAGCACGAGAAGAAGAAGTTTCATCTCTATGCAAACATTGTAAACATCATCACGAAATAATACAAAATTTGAACTCTGCGAAAGTGAATTTGTACGCCAATTTTCAATTAGATAAGGCAAAGAAAATTATATATCCAGCCTTAAAAGCGAGAACGTTCGTCTGAAATTAAAACTAGATGAGATTTCAAAGGTTTCGCTGAAAAATGGTAAAGTTTAAGGAAAAGTTGCACGACATTAACGAAAGAGTTCGTAATATTTAAGGTGAAGTGCAACGTGTGGAAACTTAACAGATGGATCTATCGAAAAGTTTTAAAGCTAGCAAAATTAGTAAGGAAGGAAATAAAATTTACCACTGTACGGCCAATTTGAAGAAGTTAGCAAAGGGAAAGTTGAAAGATGCGAAGGGATTACAATAACAACAATGCGAAGATGAAGTATGTACACATTCTTTATCAAATTGTTCACGTCTAATCCCTTAAGGACAGGAAGGATGAACTTATCAATCAAAATAATACCGTGAGTCAAGAAACTTGCTCTTTTTCGACGATTATCAGAGCAAATTCAATCGGTGAAAGACTCTCTAATTTCAGTTAGAAACGATCCGAAATATCAAAGTGACGCTCTGCCATAGCTTACAGTAAGACATAAAAATTGTCAGTTCAGAAAGTGGAACAAAAAACAAATCATGAATACTCTTCCTCGTTAGCCGAATGTTATTGTGGTGTAATGGATGTTCAGCAGTCTCTACTTCATTAGTTAACGGAGACCCGACTACCGTGACTGCTATCGACACTGTAATAAAACAATTGACACTTCTATGGTCTTGTAAACCTTGTGTATCTAGAATTGGTCCTTAGCTGTTTTATCGTTCCTGCGTGGCTTTCCAGGTAGGTATTATAATACAAGATTGCTACCTGCTCGTTGTGGTTAGATGTTAGATTCGGGTTAGTGTACATAACTAAACCTATATCCTACCACTTACCTACAGGGTTAGCTTGGTTTAGTACTTAGTTTTTTTTTTACAGAGGTTGCCTTCTCTTTCTCATCTCTTTGTTGTAGGTTGGTCTTCATTTCCCAGGAAGTACCATGAGACGTCAGCACGGGTTGCACGAAGAAGCCAAGCCAAGTTTCGTGGTCGAGTTCTGCTTAGATGCCATTGGTGCGGGTGTTCTGTGACTTTAGTTCGGAGGCCCCATCGGAGGTGTTTACATGGGATGGATCAGTTATCAGGCTCTTCAGGTAACACTGCCCCCTCTCAGTAGCTCGAAGTTCCACTCGAGCGCTTGACCAACTGGGCTCTTATTTTTTTTTTATTTACTAACCATCTGAAAAGTACTCTATATTAGTTCTGCTTTTAGTAAGAGAGAAATGTAGTGTATTGATTTTATTATTTCTTCAGAAACTATTAATTGGGCGAGATGGTCCCGATGGACTATTTTATCAACCGGGCGAGACTCCCGCTTATGCGATTTATGGCGTCGCTCAGCTTCTCGACGACCCTCCCTGTCACACTGCAATTTTGTTGACCGGCCTTTGGTCCTTTTCGGGTTATGGTAATACACTTTCCGTTGGAGCTCGATGTGGCTTGCTGTCGCTCGCATATTGTATCTATCCTTCATTCTTCGCGTGGTATACAGAAACTGTTCTCGGGCGAACGCGTAGGCTCTGGATAGGCGTTCTTGAAGCTGTTGAGGGTATTCTCCCGTTGGTTGTGGTTCTCCTGGGGGCATACTATGAATGATGCCCACAGTTCTCAGCCAAGCATCAGCATCGCTGGGGAAAGCTTCGATGTATCGTGCTCAGCGGTTCTATACTCCTATAACAGAAAAGGAAAATGAAGATCCCAGTCTCGTTGATTGCCGGAGACATATTCCGCCAGATAGTCTGTCATAGTTCTATTAAATCTCTCCAACATTCCGTCTGATTGGGGGTGCCTAGTCGTCGCGAGAGTTTTGTCGATGCCGAATCGTTCGAGAAACTTTTGAAAAATGTCCGACTCGAAATTCCTCCCTTGATCGGAGTGTAGTTGCAAAGGAAGACCAAATCGCGAAAAAACATCCCTTATTAAGGCCTTCGTGACTGTCTCTGCTTTTGGATCAGGCATCGGCGCTGCTTCCGGCCACTTGGTGAAATAATCCATGGTAACCAAAACGTATTTTCCATTTCTGTTTTTGGTAATGGTGCAAATACGTCGACGGTAATCCTTTCGAAAGGGTAGCCAACCTTGTGGGGCTATAGCGGTTCATGTTTGTCGAGGTTGAGCTCCCTTTCTTCTGACATGTATGGCAACAGCTGCAATAGGTTCGGACATCCTTGTTGCATCCGGCCCAGTGATATCGCGTTTTCACTCGAGCTATGGTCTTGTCAACCCCGAAATGTCCTACAGTGGGGATATCATGAATTTGCTTTAGAATTTCCATACGCAGGGCTTTCGGCAGTAAAACTTGGTCGACGACATAAGTACGTGTACGATACGGACGACAAATAACATCATCTCGCAGGCATAAACTCGAGAACATATACCTGCAAGCTATTAGATCCGGCACTTCGTGCGATATGTCGTCATGTGTCGGGCGTTGGTCGTCCTTAAGCCACTGATATACACATTTCATTACCTCATCGGCCTTCTGATGGTCGTTTAGATCTTCTTCTTCTACAATTAAGACTGTGGTGACTGCTTCTCTGAGATCTACTCTCTCACAATATTGGCAACTAACAGCTTCGCAGGGCCGCATAGACATGGCATCCGCGTTGTTATGTTTCACCCCTGGTCGATGGTCTACCTCGAAGTCGTACTGTTGAAGCTGCTCTATCCATCTTGCGATCTGCCATTCAGGATTCCGAAAATTTATCAGCCAATTTAGAGATGCGTGATCGGTGTGGACGAGAAAATGGCGTCCCAGAAAATATGGCTTACAATTAGCGGCGGCCTTTACTAATGCAAGCAACTCCTTACGAGTAAGGCAATAATTTAATTCCGGACGGGAGAAAGTTTTACTGTGGAATTCGATTACTCGCTTCTGTCCTTTCTGAATGCGAGATAGTATTGCACCCCAAGCAAACTGGCTGGCATCTGTATCTAATAAGAAAGGACCGTTCTGGCTCTGATGTGCTAGAATTGGAGACGTGGTAAGCTTTCCTTTTAGATGTTCGAATGCCGCTTCGCAGTTCACTGACCACTGGAAGTTTCTATTTTTTCTGTTAACTGCGTGAGCGTTTTGGAGATTTCTGAGAAGTTCTCGACGAAGCGACGAAAATAAGCGCAGGGTCCTAGGAAATTTTGAACATCTGTCTTATTTTTGGACGCGGCCAGCTACTTACGGCACTTATTTTATCAGGATCTGTAGCTAACCCGTGCTCGGATATTATGTGTCCCAGATATTTAACTTTCTTCCTCGCAAGGGAACATTTTGATGACTATACATTCAAACCCGCCACACGGAGTCGTTTGCAGACCTCCTATAAGTTAATTAAGAGTCCCTGGAAGATAATCATGTCGTCGAGGTAGACGAGCCACATACGTGGTTGCATTCCAGATAAAACTACTGCCACCAGCCGCTGAAAGGTTCCCGGGGCATTACAGAGCCCGAATGGCATTACTAGAAACTCCCATAATCCATCGCCTATGGTGAACGCAGTATTTTCTTGGTCGCTTTTCTGGACCCGTACTTGCCAGTATCCGGATTTCAAGCCTAGCGTTGCAAACCAAGATGATCCTCCCATGTCATCCAGGGTCTGGTCTATACGAGGCAAGTGGTACGAGTCCTTCTTAGTGACGGAATTCAGCTTGCGATAATCTACACAGAAGCGTAACGAGCCGTTTTTTTCCGCACTAATACTACCGGGGAACTCCAGGACCTGCAAAATGGCTTTATAACGCCCTGCATGCGCATATCTTCTATCATGTCGAAAGACCTTTATTACTTCTTTCTTTTTTGTGTCTTCTAATTCCTCCCAGGCTTATCGTTGTAAACGTTAAGTGGCGTGGAGTAGCTGTGTAAGCTCGGCTCCTAGTAATAACGTGGAGTAGCTGTATAAGCTCGGCTCCTAGTACTGATGTGGAGTAGCTTGTTGAAGCTCAGCGCTTAGTGCAGATATGGAGTAGCTTGTTGAAGCTCAGCTCCTAGTACTGATGTGAAGTAGCTTGTTGAAGCTCATATGTAGGAGTTTGTATAGAAGCTCAACTCTGGAATGAAAATAACTGACTACTGTACCTAACGGATTAAAATCGTTTACTACTCTTGCCTTTTACATTTTCTTACTCTATATATACAAATTGTTCTTAAATGGAAAATGTCATACTTACTTCCCAGTACGGAAGATGTGAAATTTACTTCCGAATGTTTTCTACTTCCAACTTAACACTTTGGGTACATAATGTTCACCTTATGCAAAGTGTTAAGTCACGCATATTACATTCTTTAATTTATTAAATCGCGGCACTTGTCGCATTTGTATACATACAAATATTTTGCAAGAACCAGAATCACTTGCTGTTTGTTATTTATTTATGATGTAATTCTCGGGTTACAGTAGGCATTTGTGGCTTACTGTATTAACCGTGAATTAACATCTTTCTAGTTGCTACCTACATACATATGTTTCACCACCGGCGCAAGGTCGTCGTGTTACGACTTGAGACTTTTTGCGAGCAGGGGTATTACGACATCTTCGCTCTTTTCATGAAGAATATTTGACGTAGGTCAGTGATTGAAATTCTTCATGCAGCGAAAATGATGTAGTATATAGGTATGTAGGCGCAATATTTTTAGTTATGCGTTGCAATAAATATGTTTTCTTCCTACATGATGTAGGTATGTATACGCATGTGCATTAAGTATACCTTCTTCCCATATTATGTAGGGATGTGTATGCATGTGTATTCCATTAAATGTACTTTCTTCCTACATGATGTAGGTATGTACATAACAAATTTCCCCCTTTAAAAAACAAAAAAAAAAGTGTTATTCTTGGAAGAGGAATAACACATTAAAGATTCAAGCGTATGGTTTTTTGAAAGCACTAATTTAGTGATTTTGTATATATACTTAACGTCGAGCGCCGGGATTGGTATGTGAATAGTGTTACTGAAAGAAGAATACTTACTTATGCGTACATTAATTGAGTTGAATGACAATAGTTTTTCTTTTAACATAGTTGGTATTTAAATAACTATACTAATGGTACATTAAGAATTCATATGTATATCTAGGTATATTATAGTTTCGCAAATAGGCCTATTTGTTGACTTTAGTTTGGTTTTGTATTTAAGTTTTATGATATATATGTTTTCCATTTGGAACTCACATCTATTTACAGCATGTATATGTGTACTTTTTCTTTGAACTTATCTATATTTAAATTTGAGCTAAATAGTTATATAGGTAGTGTACATAGTACATCTTGTTTCTATAAAGTTTAATTATAGTGTTAATTCATTTATAAATATGTATGTCACTAGGATTGCTCTTGATATATAAAATTTGAAATAGCCCTGGCTAAACATTTGAAAATATGCATGTGTGCAGCTTTATTGTTAATATAAAATTTGAAATTAGCCTGATTATATGCATGTGTGCAGGTTTATTCTTGATAAAAATATATATATTTGTATATAAATTTCTTTTGAATTTACATCTTAAAGCTAAATATTTCTTGTTATTTTCTATTATTTAATAGTTTATATTGAGAACTTAGTTGACAGATCTTTCTAGTTATTTTGTATTATTTTGAATTTTTATTGAAAACTTAGTTAAATCTTAAAGACAGATATTCCTAGTTATTTTGTATTATTTGGAATTTGTATTGAAAACTTAGTTAACCACCTTTACATGGCGGGTGCGTGACATTGAATCTGGCTCTGCACGGCTTAAATAAGGCGGAAGTAGTGGTTGGTGTGGTATTGGCAAATTTTGCCGGCTATTTGCCTGTGGACTTCTTGCTTATTTATGGTTACTACTTTGGGTGTTTTGATTATGACATTCCTTTTCTTTTTCTTTATAAACTTACATAGTTTTAGTATTCCTATTAGGCTGAGTAATAATATCACCATGGAATCGGCACGAGCGGGCAGGCGCATCAAATTACGTAGGGAGATGTATTATTTTAAAATGAGGGCTAGTCTTGCCTCAACCGCAGAGGAAAAGAAGAAATTTGAGAGGCTGGCATCGGACAAGCTAAGGCCAATAAGAGGAAAATAAATTCAAATGATATTGTATCGTTTGATATATTGCTAAATTTATTGAATAAAAATCCAATTATCATATTTTTTTTTTTTTTTTTTTTTGTAATGAATCTTCCCTTTTTTTTTGTATTCTTACTGAATAGGAATGTTGGGTTGCCTTTTATTGTTTATAAGAATTGTCGCCTCAACTTTCTGTCTCTTTGTCTTTAAGACTTAGCCCTTATTCGTAAAATGTCTTCAGCCTGTTATTATGTACTGTTACTCTTTGTTTACCGATTTGAATAACAGTATTAACAGAGTTAAAGACTTGTACCACGAGATATGGACCTAGCCATATCTGGGAAAGTTTGTGCTTTTAGCTAGGTTTTTTAACAACACTTTATCTCCTCCTCTGAATGTTACCGGGCGTGAGTGCCTATCATAGTACACTTTTGACTTTTCTTTGGCTTTCCGCAGATTTTTCGGGCGATAGCATATGCTTTTTCATTTTGTATTTCAGAAGGTGATAGTAACTTAGTGACTCTCGTGATTGTAAATGAGCTCTGGTTCTCTCCTTAGATTTGAGAGAACATCCGCTGTAAATCCAAACAGACAGTCCATTGGAGTGAGCTTAGTGCCATCGTGTGGGCTGTTATTGTATACGAAAGCCGCAGTTCTTAGAATTCGATCCCAAGCCTTTGGATTTACAGACACGATAGCTAAAGTGCTCTACTAGTGGTCTGGGTGTTCGTTCCAGTGCGCCGTTGGATTGTGGATGATAAGCGGAAGTCTGCATTTTTTCAATTTTAGCATTTTACAGACACGTTTAAAAAGATCGCTTAAGAAATTGGAGCCCTGATATTACTAATTTTTTAGGAATACGGTAACGAGTGATTATATCGTCGAAAATTATTCCTGCTACCGTTTCCGCTTCGCCGTTTGGCAAGGCATAACAATCTACGAATTTCGTTAGATTATCCTGGAATGTCAAAATGTACTCATTTCCCGAATGCGTTTCTTCAAGAAGACCTACGATATCCAAATATACTTTTTCGAATGGCGTTAGGGCAGTATCTGTTATGACCACTGTCATACGATACTCTGGGCTAGCCTTCATTTTTTGACATTTAGTACATTTTCGAATATATTTCCTGATGGAACTGAGCATATTTCTCGACTTATATTTTTTCTTTATTCTTTTGTAAGTTTTAATAACTACTTGGTGACCACCAAATGCAGAGTCATGGTAGTCCCTTAACATTTCTTCCGGGTCTGAAATAATTTATGGTGATTTATTTTGGGAATTCATTGAATGATTATTCGAAGGTAAGTTTCCTAGCTCAGATGTACTGTTTTCAGAATGGCTGCTTTTAGTTGTGTCGATTTGAACTGAGTTGTTTTTGGAGTGCGGCAATTGCTTTCGAGTTCTTTGAGGAGATTTTTGGTATTGAATTACTTCTTCCAACTTATTTTTTGCTTCTCTTGTTTGAGCTCTTGTGACAATATGGCAATGTGCTGGTTTGGAATTTAGTGGTGTCAGGGAACTACAATCGTCTATGTCAGAATCGGCTCGGTGGTGTACCTGAGCTTCAACAATGAACGAATTGGGGTTTGCTTGGTTTAATTTGGCAGGTATTCGACTAAGCACGTCTGCATTGGTGTGATATTTTCCAGGCTTTTATTCACTTTTGTAGTCAAACTCTGAGAGTTTATGGTGAAATCTGACTAATCTTGTAGTTAGGTCTTTCACATTGAATATGCCTTTCAGGGGCTTGTGGCCTGTGCAGACCGTGAACGTTCTGCCCTGTAAATAACACCTACAATGTTCTTGGCGGCCCATACAATAGCGAGTAACTCTTTTTCTATTTGGGAGTATTTTTGTTCCGGTTTATTTAAACTTCTACTTGCATACGCGATTGGCTTGTCTTTGCCTCTTTCCCCTTGGGATAAGACAGCTCCCAATGCTTCGTTGCTAGCATCTGTTTTTAAATTAAAGGGTTCAGTAAAATCAGGATATGTGTGAAGGGGAGGATTTACCAGCGACTTTTTAATTTGCTCGAAAGAGTCTTGGCACTTTTGTGTCCAAGTAAATTCAACATCTTTTCATAACAGATTTGTTATTGGTCTGACTATTTTTGAAAATCTCGGAATGAACTTGCGGTAGTAGTTAGCCAACCCAAGGAACGATTGAGTTTTTCTAACAGTTCGGGGCTGAGGAAAATTTTGGACACAACTTGTTTTTCTGGGATCTGGAAGTGATCCTTCATTTGAAAATTTGTGTCCTAGGTAAATCACTTCTCGACGAAGGAACTAGCACTTTTCAGGTTGTAATTTAAGGTTATGTTCTCTAAGCCTGTCGAATACCTTAATCAATTTCTCGTTGTGATCTTGTAAATTTGTTCCATAGATTACAATATCATCCAGATAGACAAAGCATTCTAAGCCTTGGAGACCCGTTATAATGTAATTCTTTAATCGCTGGAAGATCGCAGGCGTGCCTTTCAGCCCAAATGGCATACTATTAAATTCATAGTGCCCATATGCGGTACTGAGCGCAGTTTTGGGTCTATCCTTCGGATCAACAAGTACTTGGTGATACCCGCTTGCCAGATCGAGTGTAGTAAATTATCTGGATTACCACAGTTGGTCTAATATATCCTCTATTCTAGGTAATGGAAAAGCATCCCCTATAGACTTCTCGTTAATTTTACGGAAATCTACTACTACTTGCCAACGTTTATTGCCGTCACGTCCAGCTTTCTTGGGAACTACTAATAAAGGAGAATTCCACGGGCTTTTACTTAATTGGATTATGTCATTTTATAACGTTTCCTTAATTTGTTCGTTTATGACTGCACGATGCGTTTCTGGGACTCTATACATTTTCTGGATTATGGGTGGTTGATTATGTAATGTGGGAATGGTATGTTTTATACTGTTAGTGCACGTTAGCTTGTCCCCATTTAGATGGAAATGGTCATTATAGTCATAATATAGTTCCAGAATTGATTTTCTCTCTTCGTGGTTTAAGCTTTTATCCAACACTGACTATTCACCGCCGCAAGTCTGTCTTGATTATAATGTTCACGTTTATTGAATGTGGATTGGAATCGAATAATGGCTTGTCGTTTTTTACGTTGTATGTGCTTTTGTTGTGTGCACGAAGGGAAGGTGGATCACCTTTTTTCTGAGAACCTTGGGTTTTTGCGTCGTCCAAAGGTAAATGGAGATACTGTACGCTATAACAATTAATTGCAACTAGAGTAAGCGTTAAGTTCCTTAGGAATACTGGCTTCTTGTTTATGTTTAGAACTGATAATGGAATGAAACTTCTATGAGGACTAACTAGGCAATTTGCGACAGATCATTTCTTGGTCTATTTGTAACGGTATGCTTAGTACCATTTGAGATCGAGGGGGTATTCTATTAGATCGCTGAAGTATTACTTCATATTTCCTACTTTCATTTCACTCTTGTTTCTCAAGTTGCTCGAAGTTTCTTCCACTGTTGCTAAGGCATTCTTGCTATCTAGTGCCCGTGATTTAAACTGCTCCTCCATTTGATCGCTTGGTATTTCCTCTCCATCGTCTAGGGATGTTTCGAGAGGTACTGTGAAATCAATCGGGTTGGTTTCCGTGCGAGGAAACCGGAGTAATTTATTAGGTCCTTCGATATTGCAATTTTTTGCAAGAAAGTCATTGCCTAGCAGCCCATTGTGAGAAATTCGGGCGTCATTTTCTACAACCTGGAGTTTACACGGGATACTGCGACTTAGTAAAAAGTTGCCTTGGCTGTTACCCAATATTTCTCCTTCTCCAAATGGGGTTTTCAGAGTGACTTTTGGCTTTGCTCTGTTCGTTCTGGTGTATCCAGTGCTTTCTGTTTGATCAAGCTTACTTCTGCTCCAATGTCTACTATGAGCCGCACGGCTGTGTTTTGACTTATATCTGGTAACTCTACCAATGAAACGTTTTCCCTTATATGTAGTTTTTCTGTTAAAGAGCACCCTGACGTATTTTGAGAGATTTTATTTAATGTCCAACCGGGAATTTTTCGGTCGACAGTGTGCCGCTTCCCGAATGTGTGGCCTCCCATCGGCGCTTCTACTGACATGTGGACACGGTATGCCCTTTCTACCACAAAAGTTGCTCATATTTTGGTTTTGTTGAAGTCTCGGTTCCCGATTTACAGGTCCTACACGAGCATTGTTGCTAGTGTTTGCATGTTCGGGTGGTGTTTTAGTAGTTTGCTTACAATATTGGGCATCATGCCGCTTTGTTCTGCAGTTAATACAAAAGGGAGTATTCTTGTGTTTTAGGCATTCGTCGTACGTGTGCCCTTTGTAATTGCAGTAGCTGCAGGTGATCTTATTTAAAAGTACTTTTTGTTTGTCGTACTTTCTTTCCTCCTGCTGTTAAGAAGAGTTCTGAGATGGAGGAGGACTTTCTGAAGATTTCTTTGTCATACTGGCTTGATTAGAGCGCCACATATTTTCAGAGTTTCTGTCGATATTAAAAGATACTGAAGGTACTCTTGATGGCTCAGGTATGGGAGTTATACTAAATTCAGTTTTTATGTTAGGCTTCCCTAGCTCATTTGCGTAAGGGTAAGGAGAAAAATGTACATTATTGTGTATAGGATGACCATAGGCATTTGAAAAATTTCTGCTATTTAGTCTGTGGGTTGTGGTAGGAAAAGGAGACCTTGTTGCATCCTTTCCATATCTAATGCCTTTTGAATGAGATTTTCTAAAGAATTTTCATTCAAAGTAAGTAAATAGGCGCTTAGATGGGTATTAGTTGCACCACTCTTTATGGAAGCCACACCAAAGTCTTCAATTTGTTGTTTTACCACTTTAGAGTTTTCCGCTCCGTATTTACTCTGTGCTCCTCCACTGCACTGTATTAATAGACTCTTTAGTGTATTAGTATAAATGAAATAAATGACTCCTGTGTATATTGTCGGCAAGTTATCAAATTGTTTATTAATTCATGATATGTTTCACGTGGTAAATACGTCCGGTAAAGCAATTGTTCCACTTCCTCAAATTTCGTGAGAGCACTGGATGCGATCAATTGATATGCATTTCCTCTCAACCTAGTTGGGAAAATTTGCATAAATGCTGTCTTTTCTTCTTCTCCAAGACACTGCTGTACCTGTTTACAACAGCCTATGAATTTGTGTAACTCGGTGAGAATTTGTGCACTTATTTTTCCAGATAACAGGGGCACCATCTGGGCAGCCAGTTTTACTACTTTTTCGTAGTATATAGATATTTTGCCAGTTTTGTTTGCATGATCTATGTTGGAAATGTGTTGAGTAATTTCAATCGAATTTGGTATGGTTAATGGCTGTTTGGATATTAGGGCGTCCAAATTATGAGTTCGTGCAAGGAAGTTATTCAAACTATGCCTTCTGAACCGTTTACCTGAACGGTGTTCGCGGTACCAATTTATAGAAGGTCTACCTTGGGATGTACTTCGCTCGGCTCTTGTGCTAGCAGGAGGGCTGGTATTGTCGAAAGACTATGAATTTATTGCTACCTCAAAATCTGATCAAGAAGAGCTTTGATCGGGGCTGTACACACGAAATCAATCCCAATAGAATTTTAATGAGTGTTAGGTAGTTTAACTAATTCTACAGTGAACATTGAATGGAGAGGTGTTTTTATCCCTTCTTTATACTGAGTTCAATTAATGTATTATACCTAACTATGTAGTTTATTTGGATGGGAGAGGGCAACAAGTGCTAGCGAATTTCTCTCTTGAAATGTTGTGAGTTTTCCGAAGAAATTCGATTAATAGCTTTTGCCTTCTTTACAAAATTTAGGTATAAAATTTACTTAAGGTAGTTTCGGTTTGTTGTAGATCTCACTGGCCAATTTTTGTGTCCAACTTCTTTCTCATTTTACATCTTCAAGGCTGATAAATTTCGAATGACGGGTTTTCCATTTATTCTTATTGATGCCTGGTAGAATTAGACTAGAAGTCCCCACACGTCCTTCCTTTGACGCTAGTTTTGGGGGGTAAGATTTTCTTACGCTCACTTCTATGTTGGAACGAGGATCAAGCTTTTTCAAGTGTGTTGTATAAATTAATTTCGTTGATCCTACCGGCTGCGTCAATTTGTTGAAAGACTTTTATTACTTCTTTCTTTGTTGTGTCGTCTAATTCCTCCAAGGCTTATCGTTGTGAACGTTGAGTTGCGTGGAGTAGCTATATAAGCTCGGCACCTAGTACTGACGTGGAGTAGCTGTATAAGTTCGGTTCCTATTACTGATGTGGAGTAGCTTGTTGAAGCTCAACTCCTCGTGTAGATATCGACTAGCTTGTTGAAGCTCAGTTCCTAGTACTGATATAGAGTAGCCTGTTGAAGCTCAGATCCTAGTGCAGATATGGAGTAGCTTGTATAGAACCTCAACTCCAGAATGAAAATAACTGACTACTGTACTTAACGGATTAAAATCGTTTACAACTCTTGTCTTTAACATTTTCTTACTCTCTATATATATATACAAATTGTTCTTGCATGGAAAATGTCATACTTACTTCCCAGTACGGAAGTTGTGCAATTTACTTCCGACTTAACACTTTGTGTACATAATGTTCACCTTGTACAAAGTGTTAAGTCACGCATATTACATTCTTTAATTTCTTAAATCGCGGCACTCGTCCCATTTGTGTACATACAAATATTTTGCAAGATCCAGAATCACTTGCTGTTTGTTCTTTATTTATGATGTAATTCTCGGGTTACAGTAGGCATTTGTGGCTTACTGTATTAACTGTGAATTAACATCTTTCTAGCTGCTACCTACATACATATGTTTCACCACCAGCGCAAGGTCTTCGTATTGCGACTTGAGACTTTTTGCGCGCAGGGGTATTGCGACATCTTCGCTGTTTTACATGAAGAATATTTGACGTAGGTCAGTGATTGAAATTCTTCATGCAGCGAAAATGATGTAGTAGATAGGTATGTAGGCAAAATGTTTTTAGTTATGCGTTGCAATAAATATGTTTTCTTCCTACATGATGTAGGTATGTATACGCATGTGCATTAAGTATACTTTCTTCCCATATGAAGTAGGTAAGTACATGCATGTGTATTGCATTAAATATACTTTTTTCCTACATGATGTAGGTATGTACATGTATGTATGTAACGTCATGGTGATGGCTTCCTGCGGGCGCATAAATGGAATTCGTCGTGCAGGCTGTTTTATTGGGGACGATTTTCCAGTATCAATTTTATGTTTCATCACAGAGGTTCGACCAAGGTCATTAGCTCCATGTCAAAATATATCCTGTTGACGACGGAGAAATTCGCACAATTGGCTCTGCTGCTCAGGAGTTAAATCGACCTCGCTGCGCTCTGAAACGTCAAGCATTATTGGGGCTGGTGGTGTTAAATCTGATATTTGCCCCACAGTAGCAGCCGTCAACAGTTTAGCGGTTGACTATGAATAACTGCGATCGTTTCAAGTTTCTCTCCTGCCCTCACTGCGCTTGTATTCGTGCTGGGCTGAATATTAGTGAAAGCAGATCGCTACACGGAGTTGTTAAAACGCGCAGGTTCTATTCGCTTATCTACGTCTACCCTCACGTCGCTGAAATTCGCTCTGGACAGAACAAGAATATTAGCGGCCCTAGGCCATTTGGCTTCAGCATGTATAACGTATTCGATTTCTAGTCCTTTATATAAGACTCGCTCTTGCTTGTCGGTTCTCGGAAGATCGGATTTATGAACGAAGATGTTTCTAGGTATATCGGTGCAGCGAACAATTGCGAAACATAGATTTCGATCGAATTCTTCCCTTTTCCGCAGCAGCTTTGGCTTTTCGTAATTAAATTGCATTATACCAATCTTTCTTTTCAGTCCTAGTTGAAAGGCGTTTGATCGATCCTCCACAGTTGCCAAATTAATTTTGAGGGCTTTTTTTCCTCTTGGACGTAGCTGGATGTCGTCCTCCCGAGTCAACGCAGGTGCGGCCTCTATTGTGGTGCCACCTATTCGGGACTGCTAGCGAGCCATCTGCGGTGCATTGTAGCTGTTTTCAATACGGGGGATTAAATATTCAATCTCGGGGATTAAATATTCCGTCAAAAAATTGCCACGAAGCAATCTTTGTCTGTGCCGTTTCAGTGCAGTCAGGAAGAGCTAGACGTGTCAAACGCTGTACTTCAGTTGTAAAATCTGCCAACTTTTCTGACTATCTTTGCACGCGGGTTTTCAATTTCAGATGAGCTACTGCTTCCTTCTCGTCTGACATGTACCGGGAATCGAACGCTTTAAGTAGGGCTGGGTAGCATTTAGGAGTTGCTTCCAGCAGATTTTAATAAAAGGTGAGAGCTGCCCCTCTAAGATAGATTGGTAGAAAGCGACATTTCATTGCTTTATTCCACCCGTAAGCATCTGCCACTAGATCATAATGAATCTGATATTCGTTCCAGGGAAATTTTACGGTAAATTATGATTGCGATACACGAGGACGTATCACATCCGCCGGCTCTGCAGGGCAGGAATTGTTTTCCCTAGTTTGGAGCCGCTTAGCTGCTAGGGTAGACGACGTGATAGGAGCATCACGCACGGCCCTCGTAGATGGTGCTGTTGTCAATGTCGGTGGGTCCACTGCCAAAAGTGGAGTACTATCTGGCAATTTGCTCGTCGTTTGAGAACGCCCAATATTTTGGGCACAGTCTTGTCATTCTATTCGGCCTTTATGAATGTGCTGAAACACTGGCGGCTCTGATGGAGCGACAACGGTGGACTGAGCGTTCGGTCGTCCCGTTTGTCCGACTTCATTTGTTGGCAAATGTTCGCGAACTAGGTTGAAACCGAAAGAGGCGGCCAACCTTCTAAACTCCTCTTCACTCATCGAGATGGATTTAATTGGTGGTTCAACAACAGTCCTATTATATATATATATACCCCCGGAGGATCCCTAATACCGGTTTCACTGCGATGACCTTTTGTAACTTCTCCTCTCGGTGTACGCTGAGGCGTAGGCATATTTGCTAATACTTCGAATGAGGTCAAGATTCTGTTGAGCTGTACCTCAACTCGTTGCATTTGAGCTGCTTGTTTCCGTACCTGCGTAGCCACAGCATCAACGGTGGCTACTTCTCCCCCGTGTCCATCAGTTGAGCCGGTGGCGCTTGATAGGTGCATCCCCTTCGCTTGCATCATTCTTTACCGGTGGCAGATCTCCGTTACCGTTCACCATATTCGTGACGTGGCTAATGGTTTAGATTAGTAAAATGATCGGACCCAGCACTTGACACCAGTGTTACAAATCCTGATTTTCCCAGCTGTGTCCGAGCGCTATTTTACACAATTTTTGTTTTATTTTGGGGAAGTACAACACCCAAAAATAAGGAAGCTTAATTGTCTTGTACTTGTTATGGCCCAATATACGGAGGTTTCTTCCAGAAGCCAAAGGCATCACAGCGAAATAATCAGCAATTGCTAAACAATATCCTCGCATGATATATTTCTGCAACTGCCGATTGTTTTGCTGATTAGCCCAACAGCTGGCTGCGATGAGCGCTGAGTGGTGCAATTGACGATTACAATAATAATTTACCTCGCATGGTAATTATTATGTAAGGCGATTGTTTACTACTAAGCGACTCAGGTGCTGCAGCCGGTAGAACAAACTACAAGGTTGTTGTCGTTTGTTTACATCCGCGTTGTGAGCAAAAAAGCTTACTTCCGAGTATAGGTTCATAAAAGACCACTGACTGGTCTATCGAGTGCCTGTAGTATTCTAGCCGTTCAGTTCAGAGTCGCGTTGTCTTTCCAAGTTAGCTTACAAGTTAAGAACGCGGTGTCATACCTATCGGTATGTATGTATAAATATTGTGAGATAGGTTAGTTATTTAAAGTGAATAAAGATTTGTGTATTTTAAAGTGATTTAAGCGTTTTCAATCATTTCTGTTTTAATTAATACTTTGTATTGATTCGATTTCTTTTGGGACACGACATACTGTTCACATTCACTGCAACGAACTTTATACAAAAACAAAGGAAGAGGAGGAAAAAAAAGAAACTTCAACCCACAATTTGATACTTCAGTTTACTATTTATAACGCTAAATTCAAACAATATACATGTACATGTCAACTATGGCAAATCACACTTCAGTACCTATGCTAAGTTCAATATTTAATGTAAAATAAAATACTAAATCACACTTCAGGAAGCTAAATTCCATTAATACAATTTTTGTTCTTATAAAATTAGTTCACAGAATCTGGAAAAGGATAATGATTAGTTCATCGCTTCGATAATGACATTTTTTGATTTTTGTTCTATACATGTCACTTCAAATATTATGCTTACGAATGGTCCTGTACTTAGCTGGGGCGCCACCAAGGAACGAGTGAGCTTGTTAGCTTGACCGCGCGAGTTATGGATTCCCTTCGAGGAGTTCATAAAAAAAATAAAATTAATCATAGAATAATTCATTAAAATACTTCGAGTTTTGTTAATAAAATTTATTTCCGATTTCTTGCTAATCCAAATGATAACTAACTGAAAACCTCTTTCTATTTTTCTACACAAGTGCTTTTACCTTTTTTAAGAAGTCATTACTTTGCGAAACGTGCCTTTTGTTCTTTTGAATAACAGGAAGATGTCCGATTTCATATAATGTATGAGAATTTACTCTAGTCATTTATTACATGGGAATATTAAATTGTCTTTTATTTTAAATATGCTTCGTATGCATATGTTGGCTATTTGGTATGTTGCAAGGCAACATGCCAACGTACGTAACTCCTCCCACCTTAGAGAAGCGATGGCCAATTTTTTTTTTTGAAGTTTCTTTTGCAGGAGTGTCCTCCGGTTTTCCAGGGATGATGTCCTTTAAGGGCAATGATAGGTAGACATTTTGATTTCCAGATCTTCGGTTTTTCGTTCGGCTTAATATGTAGGTTGTTATAATGGCGATGATGAGTATGATTGATATGTATATTGCATAACTGTTGTATTGGACGTTTGTTTGTAAGTGTTAAATTGATCCCAGGTTTTCAAAATAATATGTTTTGAGTTTTTCCAAATTTAGGTTCTCGACTGTTTCAGAGGCGTTGATTTGACCGAATATTGATGGGTTGATGTTAATATCATCCCAGTAGGTGTTACTGACTCCTTCGTATATGATTTTCTTTATTTCTGCTTGGCAGTCTTCGAAGTGAATTAATACGGTTCCTTTAATCATATTTTCCTTACCTCCGCATGTTGAGTATACTATGGTCTCAGGAGCATTGATTAGTAGGACGTAGTTGGGTTCTGGTTGAAAAATTTGTTTAGTTCTTGTTCCTGGGTGTCTATCAGTTTACATATTGCTGGTTTGTTGTTAATTAGGCTGGCGATGCAGGACGATTCGTATGTCCTCTCTCGGTTGTTCGAAATTTTGCAGTAGAATGTTCCTTCTATTTTTGGGCAGATTTCGTCTAAGTATTGAATATTATCTTGATTTAGGATGGCATAAGGATTGGTGACTATTGTTTTTATTTTATTGATTGGTAAGGGTATTAGTTGAAAAAGGGAGTAGGATTCCTTTGGGATTATGGGAACTTCAATATTGAAGATTATATTTGAGTGGTTATAATAAGCTTTTAAGCCGAGAAGTTCATATTTATGTTCGTGTGATTTAATTTGAATCGAGCCAAAGTAATAGCTTCAGCTATATTGCTTAAATGATTGTTCAAAAGGTCTATGTTGTAATTGATTTGATTTAGATATTGCATTTGTATAAGGAGATCGTCGTCAGATCTGATTCTATTCTTCATTTGATCTTGGTAGTGATTTAGATAATTTTCTATGACTTCTTGTTGGGTGTTAATATGGTTAGTAATATTGCTGAATCTTTCTATCATTTGATTGTTCATTCTTATTTGTGTGTTCAATTCATTTTTTGTGTTCAATTGGTTTGTTTGTAGACTCTCTATATCTTTCTTTAGACGATGGGCGTCGTTGGCATCTATGTTACCTGTTATACTTTTTACCACTGTCCCTAATCCATCGATTAGCCCTCTCTTATTCCTTATTCTAGGTTTTAATGGCTGCAATTTATGTTTTAATTCTTTATGCTTAAGGTTGGTTATCTTTATAGAGTCTTTCAATTTCTGTGGTTCGTTAGTTTTGGAAAATGTAGTTAATAAATTTTCAATCTTCGTTACGCTTTTGTCATAGTTGTTCAGGTTTATGATGCGAATCAGTTTGTTGTGTTTCTGTATGGTTTTCGCCGCTCCCAGTTTCATTGGAAGTAGTCCTTGGCTGTTCGTCAAGTCCTGTATTTCTATCTTCTGTCCGTATGTTATCGTCAACCTGTAAATTATGTTTCTTTTTGAGTTTTGATTTATGTAGTTTTTGTTTTCTGTGTTTTATTGAGTGTTATTTTGTTGTCTCTTTTAACTTTGTGCTTGCTAAACTTGCGTGTTAATTTATTGCGTCCACATTCCTTTCTAAAGACTACGGCACCCTCTCTAAATTTACTGGGTGTTTGCCTATTTTAATTTAGTTTCTCAATGTTTTTGTTAACAATTTCTTGAATTTGGGTTTTAATTACGGGATGTACTTGTACCTGAAAGTCATGAAGCTTTGTAAGGTATTCGTGCTCGTCTTTGAATTTTAGTTTATTGTTAAATTTATATCTTTTCCCGTTAAATAATTCGAATGGCGTTAATTTTGTTGTAGAGTGTATTGCGTTTTTGTAAGTTATGATAGTTTCGTTTAAAATATCGTCATGGTCTTTTTGTTTTTGTTTGTCGTGAATTAGTCTGTATATTTCGGTCAGGGTAGAGTGCATACGTTCTACTGGAGCGTTACTACTGGTTTGTTGAATTGAAGTTATATGGTGGCGGATATTATATTGCTTGCAGTCTCTGAATATTGATGCGGTAAATTCAGATCCTTGGTCTGATATTAATTTGTTGGGGATGCCGTGGAGGCTTATGAAATGGTTGATAGATTTATTGATGGACAGACTATTTCTAGCTGGTAATGTATATGCGGCGGCAAATTTAGAAACTTTGTATATTATAGTGAGGATTTGTTTGTTGTTTATGATACAAATGTCTGTGTGAATGATATCTAGAGGTTTCCCTGGAGTTTCTGGGATTTCGCATTTTAATTTGGGAGGACTTCTATTGCATTTTAGTAACTGACATTCTTCGCAATCATTAATTATTTTTGTGATCTTATTTTTAATAAGTGGGAAGTAGTACTCGCATTTTAGATGAAGTAGAGTGTCAGTTATGCCTGTATGCTTATTATTTTTGTGGTAGTCATTAATTAATTTGTCCTGTTGGTCATTGTCTTTAATCTGTGATAAGTTTTCGGTACAGCGGATTATTTTGAATGTCTTACTTCTAGAGAAGAATTTTGTGTAGAAGTTCTGGACGATTTTGAAAGTATCATTGGTTTTTTCCAGGACAATTTGAAGGTTGAGCTCGTTCAGGGGTCGTTCAGATATATAAATGCCATCGTTAAGATTTTCTACTCTTGAATGTACTGAGTAATAGCTGAGTTTTGATCTGAGTTATGCGCTTCAGTTTCGTTAAAATTAATTTCTATTTCATCTTGGTTTGTGAGTTCTATTGGTTTAATTCAGCTAAATGCGTCTGCGTTCGTATTAAGCATGCCCTTATTATAAACTATTTCGAATTCGAATTCTTCAAGCGCCTCCAACGCATTAGTTTGAAGTTCGGGTCTTTTAAGCTCATCAGCCACAGCAGTGGTTTGTGATCGGTGATGATCTTGAATTTCCGACCAAATAAATATGGTCGGAAGTACTTTGTCGCCCTACAATCGCGAGTAGTTCTTTCTCGATTGTAGAATAACCAATTTCAGATTCGGTTAAGGTCCTACTAGCATATTATTATGGCTTGTCACTACCAATAGGTCCTTGAGATAAGATTGCTGCAACAGCGTAGTTGCTAGCATCAGTGGTTAGTAAGAAAGGTTTCTAGAAGTCCGGATATTGGGGAATAGGGTCGTTCATGAGTATATCTTTGCATGTTTGGAAGACTTTGTTATAGCTTTCACTTAATTTTACTGTAGTTCCTGTCTTCAAGCATTGGGTTAGAGACCTGGTTAATTTTGAAAAATCTTTGATAAATTTCCTGTAATACTCTAATAATCCCAGGAAGGATTTATTTTCCCTTGGGATTGGAAATTCTTTGATAATCTGAATCTTTTCTGGGTTTAGTTTGACACCTTTACTTGTTGCAATGTGTCCCAGGAAGGATATCTATCTATGAAGGAATTCAGACTAGTCTATTTGGACCTTTAACTTTGCTTCTCGGAGATGGTCGAATACTTTCTTTAGACTCTCGATATGTTCTTGCAAAGAAGTAGGGAAAATTATTATGTCGTCGAGATATACAAGACAAGCAGTGTAACTATGACAGTTCCGGCGCACTTTTTTGAGCCTCCAGGATTTCACGACAGATGGCGCCACCATCGCTAGGTGCTGTAAATCCATACTAAATGTGGGTTTGTGTCTTGAATGTCCTGGTTTATGTCTTGGATGTTGGGGATACGAGACCACTTTGGGGGATACAAGACCACTTTAAGCACTCTCCAGCATAGGGAAATAGCATAGGATTTCGATTTTGTTTCTGAAGTTCGCTTATTTTTCATCTCGAATCTTGGGGATACGAGACCACTTTGGGGATACGAGACACTTTTAGCTCTCTCCAGCATAGGGAAATAGCATAGGTTTTCGATTTTGTTTCTGGAGTTCACTTATTTTTCATCTCAGACTCGTAGCCTCTAAGTTTTTCATCTCGAGTTTTGTGATACGAGATCACTTTCAGTTGTATATATTTGTGAAGGGGTGGGAAGCTTTATTGAAGGATTTGGTCTTGACTGCGCCCTAGCGGCATTAGTCGGTACTACCAGCATGCTCCGGTTTTCTTGGATAGATATGTGGTGCGCCTAAATTTAGGCTTTTGGTTTTGAAATAATATTAGTAATAATTAAAGTTAACGGTAGGAAATTTTTGTTCATGCCAATGGATTCTAGATGGGTGGTTTGTGAGGGGGTATTATAGTATAGGGAGGGGGGTAATGAAATTTTCATCAGAAATCCCCTACGGGCTCTGGTTTTCGAGATATTAGCGTATTAATAATTCAACTTATTTTTGTTCATGCCAATGGCTTCTAGGTGGTGTAGGGTGGGAGGCGGGGGACGAAATTCTCATCAGAAATCCTCTACCGGCTCGCTTTTTCTTGAGTAAGGTTACCTAGCGGCATTAGCCGAAACTACTAGCATGCCTTGGTTTTGTTGTTTTCTTTTATTAGCGGGGAAGTTCTAGATATCAGCATGACGTCATCTTGGTTTTGTTGTTTTCAAGTGCTGTTGTAGATATCAGCATCATTCGAATTTCACAACATGATATCACCTTGGCTGGATATTTTCTTATTATTATTGGATCCTGGGGGTGCGTATATTGAAAAGTAACAGTTGCTATTTCGAGTGCAAGCACAATTTCTTGAGCAAGGTCCCCTAGCGGCATTAGTCGGTACTTACATATGTTGCTCATCTCGGGCTTGGGGATACGAGATTACTTTCAGCACTCTCCAGCCCTAGGATATTTTTTGTCCATGCCAATAGTATTAGTACTAGTGGGGTAAAATTTTCATCAGAAATCCTCTACGGGCTATGGTTCGAGGATATTAGCGATCTTACCTTCTCAGGTGTAATTCATATTAGTAGCTCAAAAACAAAAAAGCAACGACAGCTATAACCTAAGTTGTGGATTAAAGATTTGATGATATTAATCTGTCGGTGTTTTTTATAAACAAGATTGCACCATATGATCATATATCTAAAAATATATCAGGCGAAGCTGATTGGGGCGAATGTAGATAAGTAATGTAATGTAGTAATGTAGATAAGTAATGGAAATTAGTAAATGTGTAATTTTGCTCCTCAGGTGGAATGCTTCTGATTTTATTCCTTGCATAAACAAATTCGCACAGTCCAGCAAAGTAAACAAATTCGCAGTCGAATAATGTAAACCAATTCGCACAGCAGCCGAAAAGTAAACAAATTGAGCGATTTATGTAAGATTCCCAATTTCTTTAACTGAAAGAAATACTTGAAAATTTCTTTTGCTGAAAAAAAACAACAACAAGAACAACTATTACGTAAGTTGTGGTCTGTAGGTGTCTTTTATAAACAAGAGTGATCATGTTATGATATTCGATGTGTAAAAATTGATCACGGCTGCTTGGGATGGTAAGACACATGAAATCATTAGAAGTAATGGAAATTAAAGCATTAGAAAAGGTGGCCAGGTCGCTGGTAATTTGATATCTTGCGTAAACAAATATAGCCGAGTAAAGCAGGCAAATTGAGCGATTAATGTTTTTGTTTTAGTATCTAGGAGTTTGTATGGAAAAGTCTTTATGACGAATTGTTTTTTTTTATTTTTAATAAAATTTCTCAATCAGTCACACTGTTATGAGATTTGATTGATTCCCCGATATCATAGTTCACCTGAAGCTGATGAGAATATGATAATTTTATCTTCATACTATTGGGGGCAGGTACATTGTTTACATACCATTAAGTTGAGAGTGGGTTAAATTAAAAGCTTTGATAGACGAACGCTGTGTTATGATATTAATGTGGTATGATATGTTGTCTGAGGTGAGTAGTGGAAGTTGTATGGGAGCTATGAATAAGCAGTAAAATCCTAATCAGCAATCTCGCTGGATATGTGATAATTCTCCATGTCCATAGTGAAGATTGTGGTGGTGGGTTGAGAGTAGGTACTGTAAGTTATGTATTAAGTTAAAAGTTTTTTATGGATGGTATTTGGTATTTATCTCCTCGAAATGGTGTTGTATGAGTATCAGGAATGTTGAAAAAAAGTTGATAATGCTTCAAGTTCAATAGTGAAGGCCGCGATGTTGAGAGTGGGTATTTGGAATGATATAACTCTAGTAGGATATCTTACCATATCTGAAAAAAAATTACATAATATGATTAAGAAAGCTTCATGATAAATCTCAAAAGTGATCCCAGTGGATTACATAAGGAAAGTATGTTCACTTCATCTGCAAACAACAAATTTGGCTGAAAGCGACACACGGTGTGAGCAATAATCATTTTTTTTTTTTTTTGCTTCAATTATCACTATTAAGCGACATGTGTCGCAGAAAATATATTAAGTCTAGTCTAGTCTAAAATATGTATTGTGAATAAAAATTGTATTATGGTTATAATGCCATTTATTGAAATAATTTGTTTTAATTACATTATAGCTTAAGTCTAAGGTCTTTTTTCTTTAGCTCTGGAAAGCCAGGATTTCATAGATATAGACTGATCCTTATAGTGAATATTCCTTATGCCTTTAGACCAACATGACTTTAGAAGGTTCCTTGTGCACCATTTTCACAAATAACGTCTCTCCATCTTTACTTTTTGCAATCTTTGTTGGAATATCCTGATTTTTCGACCTGTTCGTAGGGGACAGTCGACTCGTTTTTGGATGAAAAACTTTCTTCTTTATTTCTGGAAAGCATCGATTTCATAGATGTAGGCTTAGCTTTATATGAATATTCTTTACTCCTTTCTTCCGTAGGCTTTAGAAGGTTTGTAGTGTCCTTAGAACTCATGTTGAAATTATTGCGTATTTAGCTTGCCAAGAAACAGTGATCTGTTTGGGTAAAGAGCAAAATAGCAACTGAAAAAACAGTTATGAAACTACTATTTATATGTATTTGACACATGGGCTTGAAGGCAGCAATTTGTCCTTGACCTCTGGCGTCACCTTGACCTTTGAAACCGAAAGTGTCTGCTCTTGGGTTCACTTGGATGATGATGAGTAGTGCAAGTTGTATGGGAGATTATAATTAGCTGTGCTTCAAGTTCAATAGTGAAGACCGCGATGTGGAGAGTGGGTATTTGGAATGATATAAGTCTATTAGGATATGGAAGTATTATTTATTCATCTTTAAATCTTACCATGAAAGTATTAGGTTGAGAGTGGATTAAATTAAATGTTTTGACGAAAGAAGGTGGAGTTATTATATTAATATAATATAATATGTTATCTTAGATGAGTATATTGAGAGCTGTGAGTAATATATGGAATATGTTGTAGATGAGTAGTGAAAGCTGAAAATGTAAGATTCCCATTTCCTTTACTGAAAAACAACAACAACAACTGTAGCAAATCAATTTTTTCACAAAATATTTATTCACATCAAATTCATTATTTGTTTTTATATCTTAAGTTATAAACTTTTTTCTCTGTGTTTCACATTCAAAAAGCGATCCAGAGCAAATGTCTGCCATGATCCTTTTCTGTGTTAGGCTATGAGAGTTCGGCAGCAAAATCCCATGTTATTTCTTATCATCTGTCTTGCTCTAACACATTAGGAAGCTTTAGTGAACACCATAGTTTGAAACCATCTCACTCGGGATTTGGTCATATACTTGCCAGCTGTGGATATGTATGTATGCAACACTGAAATGAATTAATGTAATATGTCGTGTAGTGTAAAAGAAAACTTTCATGGGCGATATGGGGATTGAGTCGATGTATGTTATGCACTAGATTGGTGGTGTATGTGCTTATTTGATTGAAGTAAAATAGTTTCACGGCTTCCTTACCAAGACTTAAATATATTCATAAAAACGTTGAATCGATGTCAAGAACATGTTAATACTATGAGCAGAGGAAATCGTGATCATTGGGGTGGTAAAAAAACATGAAAGCATTAGGTTGATAATGGCTTCAATTTAAGGCTTTGGTGAAAGAAGGCGGCATCAGTCAGTTTTGGTGAGCCTCAGCGATAGGTCAAATAAAAAAAATGTCAACCGTGCTAATAAATGAAAGCTTTTCTAGTAAAAAGAGTGGTACAAAACGGCATATGGGGAGCTATATTGGACAGACTAAATTGCCGAGAGTGTTATTGAAAGCCACCAGTCGAGGTGGAGAAATTACTCAGCGTGTAAGAAAAAGTGATTTTGTACAGTGGGAGGAAATGAGTTCAGTATTCGCAGACAGAATTACAGCTGGAATTATTGTAAATATAAACCACACAGATCCTAAGCTATTTATACAGGATGCTGATTTATTTATACGCCGTATTAAGAATATTTTAAAACGCCATCTCAATATTAAAGTTAATACAAAGTTGTGTGCTAATTTTGTTAAGAATATCGGTGACAATGAGGTTATAAACGATATTAAATATTTACAAGCAATAACTGGTCCAATCAATGTGGACGATAATTTAAATGAGTGGTATAAAGTTAACATTTTGGATTCAATACTCACTCAGCTGGATGAGTTTCAGAAAAAAGATAGTGGCTGGACATTGGAGTCCATTATACATTTAGCAGGACATATCAACAAATTTGAACAGCACCGAGGATCTTCGTATATGCCTCTACCGAAGGAGATTGCTTTAAAGCAAGCTTGCATCAATGTGAAAAATAGTGAAGAAGCATGCTTCGCTTGGGCCGTAACATCAGCGCAATATCCTGCAAATATTCACTCCGATAGGACCTCATCATATCCACATTATTCTACTGTGCTAAATTTAACCGGAATAACATTTCCTATGACGCTTAAGCAAATTAAACAATTTGAAGACCAGAACGATATATCAATAAACGTATTCATCCTAAAGAAAGAGCGCTGCTTCACCACTGTTCTAGTTAGACCAACGAAACATAATATGAAGCGACATGTGAATCTATTAATGATACAAAATAACTATGAGCAGGATGATGATGATGATGATGATGCTGCTGATGATGATTATGATGATAATGATGATGAAAGTACCAGGTTTCATTTCTGCTGGATTAAATATCTTTCACGGCTTGCATGGAAACAAGCTTCAAAACATAAGGCTAGATTGTATATATGCGATAGATGTTTGTTCTATTTTTATTCTGCTAAAGCATTAGCATCACATATTCCTGAATGTGAGAAACAAAAAAATTTATCTTGAATTAAGGAAGCCCAACCGTAGAATTAAATGTTAGTAGCACAACGGATATTCTACCATTGGGAAACATTACTGAATTCCATCAGAGCAACAAGGAGCAACCGCAGAAAAAATATGACCTAAGTCTAGTGTACTGTAAATAAAAAAATGTATTACATATAGTTATAGTTCCATTTATTGAAGTAATTTGTTTTAATTGTATTATAGTCTAAGATAAACATTATTGGAAAATAAAGAATATATTATAGTTATAGGTATATTCAAATAAGAATGACACACTAAGAATTAAATGTTAATATTTTTTTAATTTATAATAAATCGATAATGATATTTTATATATGTTATTCTTTTATTCAATTTCCCTACTAAGTCCAGAACTCCTGAAAGTATTCTTTAATAATATTTGTCTACTACAGAGGGCTCTTAATCGGACGGTTGAACCTTTTACCCAGAATGCTAGGTTGAGCGTGACCGTGAGAAAACACGTTGACACGTGGGCTTGACCTTGGCCTCTGGCATCACCTTTGAAACCGGAAAGGTATTTTGTCCTTGACCTTGATCCAGAAGTGTGTGTCTTGGCGGCTATAACCATAATCAACTACGTCACAGGGGACTCTATACAGCTTTTCAAAACAAATTTGATAACAGATAAACAGCTTTCAAACATCTCCGATAACAGGTAAACAGCTTTTAAACGCTTTTTAACGATGACGTACTGCTAGTAGATATACTATGTTCATTCTGGCGCACTTTTTCCATACAAAAAGTGTCCGGAAATTTCAAACTATTTTGCTGGCTCTGGCCCGGGCTCTGGGCCACTGGGGGATTCCGTCTAGTGGTCTACGTCAAGCTCTTGTCTTAGCTGATTTTTTAAATAAAATAATGTTGGATTTTTTTTGCTGGAATCGAACCGAGAACGCTTGGTTTTGTGAAATCCGAGGTGCTCTACCATGAGACCATGGAGGTGTTGTATGAATATTCTCTAAAGTTCCTATATATGGGTAGAGTTCTGGACCAGAGTTTTTTATGTAGAACACTCGGCGCCACCATCGGTAGTTGGTTTGAGTACATAGTAAATGTGGGCTTGTGTCTTGACTGTACTGGTTTATGTCTTGGCTGCACCATTGGGTCTTGGTTTACTGGTTAATGTCTTGGATGCACCATTGAGTTTTGATTGGCTTATGTCTTGGATACACCATTGAGTCTTCACTTGCTTAGTATTTCTTGGATAGATATGTGGTGCGCCTAAATGTAGGCTTTTTATTATGATTTTGGTGTTTTCAATGTTGCACCTTAATGTAGGCTTTTGGTTTTGAACTAATATTAGTAATAATTAAAGTTAATAGTAGGACATTTTTGTTCATGCCAATGGATTCTAGAGCGTTGGGGTGGGCATATTAAGGGGGATAAAATTTTCATCAGAAATCCTCTACGAGCTCTGGTTTTCGAGATATTAGCGATTTGACCTTTTCAGATATAGTTAATATTATTAATAATTCAAGCTACCTAGGATAGTTTTGTTGATGCCAATAGATTCTAGAAGGTGTTAGAGGGGTGGGAGGTTAGAGGGGGAATCAAATTTTTGTTAGAAATCCTCTACGGGCTATGGTTTTCGAGATATTAGTGATTTTACCTTTTTTAGATATAGTTAATGTTAGTAATAATTCAAGTTTATTTTGCTCATGGGGACGCTGCACCTAAATATAGGCTTTTTATTATGATTTTTTCTTGAGCGTCTAAATGTAGGCTTTTGGTTTTGAACTAATATTAGTAATAATTAAAGTTAATAGTAGGACATTTTTGTTCATGCCAATGGATTCTAGAGCGTTGGGGTGGGGTTATTAAGGGGGATAAAATTTTCATCAGAAATCCTCTACGAGCTCTGGTTTTCGAGATATTAGCGATTTGACCTTTTCAGATATAGTTAATATTATTAATGATTCAAGCTACCTAGGATAGTTTTGTTGATGCCAATAGATTCTAGAAAGTGTTAGAGGGGTAGGAGGTTAGAGGGGGAATAAAATTTTTGTTAGAAATCCTCTACGGGCTATGGTTTTCGAGATATTAGTGATTTGACCTTTTTAGATATAGTTAATGTTAGTAATAATTCAAGTTTATTTTGCTCATGGGGACGCTGCACCTAAATATAGGCTTTTTATTATGATTTTTTCTTGAGCATCTAAATGTAGGCTTTTGGTTTTGAACTAATATTAGTAATAATTAAAGTTAATAGTAGGACATTTTTGTTCATGCCAATGGATTCTAGAGCGTTGGGGTGGGGATATTAAGGGGGATAAAATTTTCATCAGAAATCCTCTACGAGCTCTGGTTTTCGAGATATTAGCGATTTGACCTTTTCAGATATAGTTAATATTATTAATAATTCAAGCTACCTAGGATAGTTTTGTTGATGCCAATACATTCTAGAAGGTGTTAGAGGGGTAGGAGGTTAGAGGGGGAATAAAATTTTTGTTAGAAATCCTCTACGGGCTATAGTTTTCGAGATATTAGCGATTTGGTTTTGAATTAATATTACTAATAATTCAAGTTACCCTGGGGAGTTGTAGATATCAGCATGACGTCATCTTGGATTTGCTGTTTTCTTACTTGAATATTCCTTAGCGAGGAATTTGTAGATATCAGAAGTTTTGGATCACTTTCTATGTGGGTTCTGGGGCAGTGATATTCTGGGTATCAAATATTAAATGTTTACCAAACATTAGGCATGCTCCCCTGTTTATGATGTAATTTGATATCACCGCTGTAAACAAATTCGCATTTAAGCTGAATGGTTCATACACACCCGTGTAAACTTCCTGTTTACAAATTCGCATTTTAGCTGAATGAGTCATGCACACCTGTGTTATCAAATTTAAGCAATATCAGCACATTTATTCTTTTCATGTAATTTGATACCACACTTACTGTAGGCAGCCAAAAATTTTATTGTTCCAAGAATTTTACCGATCGAAACTTTTCATTGGAATTCACATAAAGTAAACAAATTTTCACATTTTCTCTTCATCTTGAAATGTGTTCATGTAAACAATCTCATTTGATATTTGCAAAATTGAACCAGCAGAATAAAGTAATGAAATTTAAGCAATTAATTTGCGTGATTTATGTTTTTTTTTTGTGTTTTATTGTTTATTCGATATCATTTCCGCCTGTAAGCAAATTCGTTGGAATTCATCCTGTGCAATGATTATTGCAGCAGCAGGATCATTCATGTTCACAAACTGATGCTATAAAAGCCCAAGCAATCTCTGGGGGAGCACCAGTCAGTTTTAGTGAGTCTCAGTGATAGTTTAAAAACCATACAAAAAAAAATTAAAAATGTCTTCGGTGTTAGTAAATAAAAGTTTTTCAATAATTGAAAATTTGCGAAAAGATGTGATGGAGTGTTTAAAAAATTCAGTGAATAAAGACTATATTGTTAAAAAGTGCAATAGAAACATGCATAAATTTCAAGTTGCATTTCGGAAGTGCAATAAGAGTGCTAGGAAACGACATTTCGAGAGCTGTCTCGAGCAAATTAAAGCATTGAGAGCACTATTGAGAACTCCCCGTCGAGGTGGAGGAATTACTCGCGTAAGAAGAAGTGATTTTGTAAAGTGGGAGGAAATAAAGACAGCGTTCGCAGACAGAATTCGACAAGGTGTTATTGCAAATTTAAAACATATAGACCCGAAGCTATTTATGCAAGACGCTGCCAAATTATTTACACGTCGTGTTAAAAATACCTTAAAACATTATTTTAATATTAAAGTTTCTACAACGTTTTGTGGTGAATTTGTTAAAGAAACTGGTAACAATGAAATTATAAAAGACATTAAATATCTCCAAGCGAGAACTGCTGCAATTAGTGCAGATGATAATTTAGAGGACTGGTTTAAATCAAACATTTTGGATCCAATACACACTCAGCTGGAAGAATTCCAGGAAAAAGACAGTGGCTGGGCACTGCACTCTATAATACATCTAGCAGTACACATCAACAAGTTTGAACAGCTTCGAGGATCTTCGTATATACCTCTACCGAAGGAGATTGCATCAAAGAAAGCTTGCATTAATTTGAAAAATAATGATGAAGCATGCTTCGCATGGGCCGTAACATCAGCGCTATATCCTACAACTGTCAGCTCCGATAGGACCTCATCATATGCACATTATTCAACTGTGCTAAATTTAACTGGGATAACATTTCCCATGACACTTAAGCAATTTACGCAATTTGCAGCCCAGAACGAGATATCAGTAAACGTATTCATCCTAGAGAAAGCGCGTTTCTTCAACACAGTTCCAGTTAGACTTACAAAACACAGGATGGAGCGACATGTAAATCTCTTAATGCTACAAGATGACTATGACCAGGATGATGATGATGAAGATCATATGGATGATGGATGATGACGATGATGATGCTGGCAGATATCATTTTTGCTGGATCAAAGATCTTTCACGCCTTGTATCGAAACAAACTTCGAAAAATCATGCTAAAAGGCATATTTGTGATAGATGTTTGCTCTACTTTTACTCTGAAGAAAAATTAGCATCACACACTCCTGAATGTGAGAAGCAAAACGATTGCAGAATTATGTTTCCATCAGAAGAAAAGAAATGGTTGGAATATAAGAATTATAACCATAAGAATCCAGTCCCGTTTTGTGTGTATGCTGATCTTGAATCAATATTGAAGCCGATTCAGGGAAACGAACAAAATACACAGCGAATCCAGGAACATGAAGTTCACAGCATCGGATTCTATTTCCACTGCCAACAGATGCTAAGCTCTCATATTACAGAGCATATCGAGGCAAGGACTGTCAACAATGGTTTGCATTAGAATTGCAAAAAATTGCCTCCATAGCTGTACAGGAAAAGCTGAACATCAGGCCAATGCAGCCCCTGACTAAAGAGGAACGGCGTTCACATATGGAAAATACTTGCTGTCATATTTGTGAAAAAACGTTTGCAGCCGATGAGGAACGAGTCCGGGACCATTGCCATTTAACAGGTAAATACTGAGAAGCATAATTCAATTCATTACTTTTCATAAATTCTTTTAACAGGAAAATACCGAGGGCCAGCGCACAATGCATGCAATCTGATGTATCAAGATTGCTCCATAGTTCCAGTAATTTTTCATAATTTATCCGGATATGAAGCCCACTTCATAATTAAGGATATAGCTACATCTTTCCCAGGAAAAGTTGATCTCTTGCCAATAAACAAGGAAAGATATATCTCGTTCACCAAGCACATGGACGGCGGCCACATAAAATTCAGATTCATCGATTCCTTCCGTTTTATGGCCGAATCTTTAGATAAGCTTTCATCATTGCTGCCAATGGATAAATTGAACACTACAAGATCAGTATGGCGGGGATTGGATGACGCCACTATCAAACTTCTTACACACAAAGGTGTCTTCCCATATGATTTTATTGATGACTGGGATAAATTGGATTTCCGGAACTTGCCAACACAAGAAGCGCTCTACAATAAACTGACTGACAGTGCTATATCTCCTGAGGACTACAATCATGCTGAAAAGGTCTGGCAAAAATTTGAAATACAAACACTTGGTGAATATTCAGATCTATACCTTAAGACTGATGTTCTACTATTGGCCGATGTGTTTGAGAACTTTCGAGAAGTGTGCATGAAGACATACAATTTAGATCCAACACATTATTACACCATGCCAGGCTTAACATGGGATGCTATGCTGAAATACACTAATGTCAAATTAGAGCTGATAGGCATGGCATGGATGATTTTAAGCCTGAGGAGAAAGAGAAATACCTGATGTATTATGATGTGAATAACCTTTATGGATGGGCCATGTCACAGCATTTACCAACCGGAGGATTCAAATGGGTTGATGTTCCCAATATTGTCGTTTCCGAAATTCCTGATAATTCTCCAACTGGATACATATTCGAAGTCGACTTGGATTATCCTCAACATCTACATGATAAGCATAAGGATTTACCGTTTTGCTCTGAGCATGCAGCACCACCTGGAGCAAAATTAGAAAAGCTTTTGACAACATTACATCCTAAAACTAAATATGTTATACACTACCGAAATTTGAAGCAATGCTTATCACATGGTCTCATCCTGAAAAAAGTGCACCGGGTTCTTCAATTCAACCAATCAGCTTGGCTTAAACCATATATTGACTTAAATACCACCAAACGGAAGCAGGCTACCAGCGATCATGAGAAGGACAGCTATAAGAAGATGAATAATGCAGCTTTTGGTAAGACCATGGAAAATGTTCGCAAGTATAGCGATATGAAGCTTTGCATGAAGTGGGAAGGTCGCTATGGTGCCAAAGCTCGGATTGCGGCACCCAACTTTCACAGTGCAACGATATTTGATGAGAATTTAGTTGCTGTGGAATTAAGGCGACTCAAAATCTTATTCAATAAGCCCCTCTATATTGGAATGGCAGTTTTGGAAATTTCAAAGATATGCCTCTATGATTTCCACTACAGTTTTATGCAGCGTGAATTTGGAGATAAATGTAAAGTCATTTGTACAGATACAGATTCTCTAATATATGAACTTGAAGAGAAAAATGCATATGAGTTTATGGCTGAAAATATAAACAAATTTGATACAAGTGATTACCCAGAAGATAATCAATTCAATTTACCGCTCATGAATAAAAAGATTCCTGGTCTAATGAAGGATGAGCTGAATGGGAAAATCATGAGCGAATTTGCAGGCTTGCGCTCGAAAATGTACAGTCTACGTATAAACGATGGTAAAACTGTAAAGAAAGCAAAAGGAGTAAAGACTAATGTAGTCCAGAGGCATATCAATTTCGAAGACTACGTCGAATGTTTGAATAACAAGCGAGTATTAACTGCTAATCAGAGCTCCATACGATCGCATAACCATAATGTCTACACGATCAGCCAAAAGAAAATTGCATTGAATCCATATGATAACAAGCGGTATATTATGAGTGGGACAACGGATACTCTACCATGGGGACATTACTCTATTCAATCAGAACAGCAAGGAGCAGACGCAGAAAAACATATAATCTAAGGCTAGATATGTATTGTAAATAAAAATTGTATTATAGCTAAAATACCATTTAATGAAATAGTTTGTTTTAATTCTATTATAGTCTAAGATAATGTACACTATTGTAAAATAAAGGAAAATATTATAATTATAGGGTAACCGATTTAAGGAAGCCTAATATAGAATGATACCTTAAGAATTAAATGTTAATCTAGAATGATACCTTAAGAATTAAATGTTAATATTTTTCAATTTATAATAAATCAATAATAATATTTTATATATGGTATTCTTTTATTCAATTTCCCTACTATGTCCAGAGCTCCCGAATAATATTTGCCCACTACCGTGAGCTCCTAATCGGGCGGTTGAGCGTTTTACCCAGAATGTTAGGATGACTTGAGAAAAAAACTTTTACACGTGGACTCGACCTTGACCCCGGCATCACCTTTGAAACCGGAAGGGCGTCAGATCCTTGACCTTCATCCGGAAGTGATCTATATATAAGTGTATAATCAAGCACATCACAGGAACTCCATATTGTTTTACAAAACAGGTCTGATAACAGCTTAACAGCTTTTAAACAGGTCAGATATCAGCTAAACAGCTTTTCAAACAGGTCTGATAACAGCTTAACAGCTTTTCAAACAGCTCTGATAACAGCTTAACAGCTTTTCAAACAGCTCTGATAACAGCTTAACAGCTTTTAAAACAGCTTAACAGCTTTTAAAACAGGTCTGATAACAGCTGAACAGCTTATAAAACAGGTCTGATAACAGCTTAACAGCTTTTCAAACAGCTCTGATAACAGCTTAACAGCTTTTCAAACAGCTCTGATAACAGTTTAACAGCTCTGATAACAGCTTAACAGCTTTTAAAACAGCTTAACAGCTTTTAAAACAGGTCTGATAACAGCTTAACAGCTTTTAAAACAGGTCTGATAACAGCTTAACAGCTTATAAAACAGGTCTGATAACAGCTTAACAGCTTTTAAACAGGTCAGATAACAGCTAAACAGCTTTTCAAACAGGTCTGATAACAGCTTAACAGCTTTTCGAACAGCTCTGATAACAGCTTAACAGCTTTTAAACAGCTCTGATAACAGCTTAACAGCTTTTCAAACAGCTCTGATAACAGCCTAACAGCTTTTAAGCAGGTCTGATAACAGCTTACCGTTTCAAACAGGTCAGATAACAGAATAGTTTTTAAACTGGCCTGGTCGACAGACGGAATGCCCTGTGAAATGTTTGATTATACACTTATATATAATTCACTTCCGGATGAAGGTCAAGGATCCGACGCCCTTCCGGTTTCAAAGGTGATGCCGGGGTCAAGGTCGAGTCCACGTGTACAAGTTTTTTCTCAAGTCATCCTAACATTCTGGGTAAAACGCTCAACCGCCCGATTAGGAGCTCACGGTAGTGGGCAAATATTATTCGGGAGCTCTGGACATAGTAGGGAAATTGAATAAAAGAATACCATATATAAAATATTATTATTGATTTATTATAAATTGAAAAATATTAACATTTAATTCTTAAGGTATCATTCTAGATTAACATTTAATTCTTAAGGTATCATTCTATATTAGGCTTCCTTAAATCGGTTACCCTATAATTATAATATTTTCCTTTATTTTACAATAGTGTACATTATCTTAGACTATAATAGAATTAAAACAAACTATTTCATTAAATGGTATTTTATTATTATTATTAATTGATATGCCTCTGGACTACATTAGTCTTTACTCCTTTTGCTTTCTTTACAGTTTTACCATCGTTTATACGTAGACTGTACATTTTCGAGCGCAAGCCTGCAAATTCGCTCATGATTTTCCCATTCAGCTCATCCTTCATTAGACCAGGAATCTTTTTATTCATGAGCGGTAAATTGAATTGATTATCTTCTGGGTAATCACTTGTATCAAATTTGTTTATATATTCAGCCATAAACTCATATGCATTTTTCTCTTCAAGTTCATATATTAGAGAATCTGTATCTGTATACATGACTTTACATTTATCTCCAAATTCACGCTGCATAAAACTGTAGTGGAAATCATAGAGGCATATCTTTGAAATTTCCAAAACTGCCATTCCAATATAGAGGGGCTTATTGAATAAGATTTTGAGTCGCCTTAATTCCACAGCAACTAAATTCTCATCAAATATCGTTGCACTGTGAAAGTTGGGTGCCGCAATCCGAGCTTTGGCACCATAGCGACCTTCCCACTTCATGCAAAGCTTTATATCGCTATACTTGCGAACATTTTCCATGGTCTTACCAAAAGCTGCATTATTCATCTTCTTATAGCTGTCCTTCTCATGATCGCTGGTAGCCTGCTTCCGTTTGGTGGTATTTAAGTCAATATATGGTTTAAGCCAAGCTGATTGGTTGAATTGAAGAACCCGGTGCACTTTTTTCAGGATGAGACCATGTGATAAGCATTGCTTCAAATTTCGGTAGTGTATAACATATTTAGTTTTAGGATGTAATGTTGTCAAAAGCTTTTCTAATTTTGCTCCAGGTGGTGCTGCATGCTCAGAGCAAAACGGTAAATCCTTATGCTTATCATGTAGATGTTGAGGATAATCCAAGTCGACTTCGAATATGTATCCAGTTGGAGAATCATCAGGAATTTCGGAAACGACAATATTGGGAACATCAACCCATTTGAATCCTCCGGTTGGTAAATGCTGTGACATGGCCCATCCATAAAGGTTATTCACATCATAATACATCAGGTATTTCTCTTTCTCCTCAGGCTTAAAATCATCCATATATTTGTTATTTGCTTTACTATATCTGTTCGAACATTGACTTATACCACCTCGAATGCCTCTCTCTATGAATAGCAGTATATCTACGTCGGTTATCAGCTCTAATTTGACATTAGTGTATTTCAGCATAGCATCCCATGTTAAGCCTGGCATGGTGTAATAATGTGTTGGATCTAAATTGTATGTCTTCATGCACACTTCTCGAAAGTTCTCAAACACATCGGCCAATAGTAGAACATCAGTCTTAAGGTATAGATCTGAATATTCACCAAGTGTTTGTATTTCAAATTTTTGCCAGACCTTTTCAGCATGATTGTAGTCCTCAGGAGATATAGCACTGTCAGTCAGTTTATTGTAGAGCGCTTCTTGTGTTGGCAAGTTCCGGAAATCCAATTTATCCCAGTCATCAATAAAATCATATGGGAAGACACCTTTGCGTGTAAGAAGTTTGATAGTGGCGTCATCCAATCCCCGCCATACTGATCTTGTAGTGTTCAATTTATCCATTGGCAGCAATGATGAAAGCTTATCTAAAGATTCGGCCATAAAACGGAAGGAATCGATGAATCTGAATTTTATGTGGCCGCCGTCCATGTGCTTGGTGAACGAGATATATCTTTCCTTGTTTATTGGCAAGAGATCAACTTTTCCTGGGAAAGATGTAGCTATATCCTTAATTATGAAGTGGGCATCATATCCGGATAAATTATGAAAAATTACTGGAACTATGGAGCAATCTTGATACATCAGATTGCATGCATTGTGCGCTGGCCCTCGGTATTTTCCTGTTAAAAGAATTTATGAAAAGTAATGAATTGAATTATGCTTCTCAGTATTTACCTGTTAAATGGCAATGGTCCCGGACTCGTTCCTCATCGGCTGCAAACGTTTTTTCACAAATATGACAGCAAGTATTTTCCATATGTGAACGCCGTTCCTCTTTAGTCAGGGGCTGCATTGGCCTGATGTTCAGCTTTTCCTGTACAGCTATGGAGGCAATTTTTTGCAATTCTAATGCAAACCATTGTTGACAGTCCTTGCCTCGATATGCTCTGTAATATGAGAGCTTAGCGTCATGTTTGCAGTGGAAATAGAATCCGATGCTGTGAACTTCATGTTCCTGGATTCGCTGTGTATTTTGTTCGTTTCCCTGAATCGGCTTCAATATTGATTCAAGATCAGCATACACACAAAACGGGACTGGATTCTTATGGTTATAATTCTTATATTCCAACCATTTCTTTTCTTCTGATGGAAACATAATTCTGCAATCGTTTTGCTTCTCACATTCAGGAGTGTGTGATGCTAATTTTTCTTCAGAGTAAAAGTAGAGCAAACATCTATCACAAATATGCCTTTTAGCATGATTTTTCGAAGTTTGTTTCGATACAAGGCGTGAAAGATCTTTGATCCAGCAAAAATGATATCTGCCAGCATCATCATCGTCATCATCATCATCCATCATCCATATGATCTTCATCATCATCATCCTGGTCATAGTCATCTTGTAGCATTAAGAGATTTACATGTGGCTCCATCCTGTGTTTTGTAAGTCTAACTGGAACTGTGGTGAAGAAACGCTCTTTCTCTAGGATGAATACGTTTACTGATATCTCGTTCTGGGCTTCAAATTGCGTAATTTGCTTAAGTGTCATGGGAAATGTTATCCCAGTTAAATTTAGCACAGTTGAATAATGTGCATATGATGAGGTCCTATCGGAGCTGACAGTTGTAGGATATAGCGCTGATGTTACGGCCCATGCGAAGCATGCTTCATCATTATTTTTCAAATTAATGCAAGCTTTCTTTGATGCAATCTCCTTCGGTAGAGGTATATACGAAGATCCTCGAAGCTGTTCAAACTTGTTGATGTGTACTGCTAGATGTATTATAGAGTGCAGTGCCCAGCCACTGTCTTTTTCCTGGAATTCTTCCAGCTGAGTGTGTATTGGATCCAAAATGTTTGATTTAAACCAGTCCTCTAAATTATCATCTGCACTAATTGCAGCAGTTCTCGCTTGGAAATATTTAATGTCTTTTATAATTTCATTGTCACCAGTTTCTTTAACAAATTCACCACAAAACGTTGTAGAAACTTTAATATTAAAATAATGTTTTAAGGTATTTTTAACACGACGTGTAAATAATTTGGCAGCGTCTTGCATAAATAGCTTCGGGTCTATATGTTTTAAATTTGCAATAACACCTTGTCGAATTCTGTCTGCGAACGCTGTCTTTATTTCCTCCCACTTTACAAAATCACTTCTTCTTACGCGAGTAATTCCTCCACCTCGACGGGGAGTTCTCAATAGTGCTCTCAATGCTTTAATTTGCTCGAGACAGCTCTCGAAATGTCGTTTCCTAGCACTCTTATTGCACTTCCGAAATGCAACTTGAAATTTATGCATGTTTCTATTGCACTTTTTAACAATATAGTCTTTATTCACTGAATTTTTTAAACACTCCATCACATCTTTTCGCAAATTTTCAATTATTGAAAAACTTTTATTTACTAACACCGAAGACATTTTTAATTTTTTTTGTATGGTTTTTAAACTATCACTGAGACTCACTAAAACTGACTGGTTCTCCCCCAGAGATTGCTTGGGCTTTTATAGCATCAGTTTGTGAACATGAATGATCCTGCTGCTGCAATAATCATTGCACAGGATGAATTCCAACGAATTTGCTTACAGGCGGAAATGATATCGAATAAACAATAAAACACAAAAAAAAACATAAATCACGCAAATTAATTGCTTAAATTTCATTACTTTATTCTGCTGGTTCAATTTTGCAAATATCAAATGAGATTGTTTACATGAACACATTTCAAGATGAAGAGAAAATGTGAAAATTTGTTTACTTTATGTGAATTCCAATGAAAAGTTTCGATCGGTAAAATTCTTGGAACAATAAAATTTTTGGCTGCCTACAGTAAGTGTGGTATCAAATTACATGAAAAGAATAAATGTGCTGATATTGCTTAAATTTGATAACACAGGTGTGCATGACTCATTCAGCTAAAATGCGAATTTGTAAACAGGAAGTTTACACGGGTGTGTATGAACCATTCAGCTTAAATGCGAATTTGTTTACAGCGGTGATATCAAATTACATCATAAACAGGGGAGCATGCCTAATGTTTCGTAAACATTTAATATTTGATACCCAGAATATCACTGCCCCAGAACCCACATAGAAAGTGATCCAAAACTTCTGATATCTACAAATTCCTCGCTAAGGAATATTCAAGTAAGAAAACAGCAAATCCAAGATGACGTCATGCTGATATCTACAACTCCCCAGGGTAACTTGAATTATTAGTAATATTAATTCAAAACCAAATCGCTAATATCTCGAAAACTATAGCCCGTAGAGGATTTCTAACAAAAATTTTATTCCCCCTCTAACCTCCTACCCCTCTAACACCTTCTAGAATCTATTGGCATCAACAAAACTATCCTAGGTAGCTTGAATTATTAATAATATTAACTATATCTGAAAAGGTCAAATCGCTAATATCTCGAAAACCAGAGCTCGTAGAGGATTTCTGATGAAAATTTTATCCCCCTTAATATCCCCACCCCAACGCTCTAGAATCCATTGGCATGAACAAAAATGTCCTACTATTAACTTTAATTATTACTAATATTAGTTCAAAACCAAAAGCCTACATTTAGATGCTCAAGAAAAAATCATAATAAAAAGCCTATATTTAGGTGCAGCGTCCCCATGAGCAAAATAAACTTGAATTATTACTAACATTAACTATATCTAAAAAGGTCAAATCACTAATATCTCGAAAACCATAGCCCGTAGAGGATTTCTAACAAAAATTTTATTCCCCCTCTAACCTCCTACCCCTCTAACACCTTCTAGAATCTATTGGCATCAACAAAACTATCCTAGGTAGCTTGAATTATTAATAATATTAACTATATCTGAAAAGGTCAAATCGCTAATATCTCGAAAACCAGAGCTCGTAGAGGATTTCTGATGAAAATTTTATCCCCCTTAATATGCCCACCCCAACGCTCTAGAATCCATTGGCATGAACAAAAATGTCCTACTATTAACTTTAATTATTACTAATATTAGTTCAAAACCAAAAGCCTACATTTAGACGCTCAAGAAAAAATCATAATAAAAAGCCTATATTTAGGTGCAGCGTCCCCATGAGCAAAATAAACTTGAATTATTACTAACATTAACTATATCTAAAAAAGGTAAAATCACTAATATCTCGAAAACCATAGCCCGTAGAGGATTTCTAACAAAAATTTGATTCCCCCTCTAACCTCCTACCTCTCTAACACCTTCTAGAATCTATTGGCATCAACAAAACTATCCTAGGTAGCTTGAATTATTAATAATATTAACTATATCTGAAAAGGTCAAATCGCTAATATCTCGAAAACCAGAGCTCGTAGAGGATTTCTGATGAAAATTTTATCCCCCTTAATATGCCCACCCCAACGCTCTAGAATCCATTGGCATGAACAAAAATGTCCTACTATTAACTTTAATTATTACTAATATTAGTTCAAAACCAAAAGCCAACATTAAGGTGCAACATTGAAAACACCAAAATCATAATAAAAAGCGTACATTTAGGCGCACCACATATCTATCCAAGAAAACCATAGTACCGGAGCAAGCTGGTAGTACCGGCTAATGTCGCTAGGGTGCAGTCAAGGCCAAATGACACACCCAATACTAAGCAAGTCAAGACTAAATGGTGTATCCAAGACATAAGCCAATCAAAACTCAATGGTGCATCCAAGACATTAACCAGTAAACCAAGACCCAATGGTGCAGCCAAGACATAAACCAGTACAGTCAAGGCACAAGCCCACATTTACTATGTACTCAAACCAACTACCGATGGTGGCGCCGAGAGTTCTACATAAAAAACTCTGGTCCAGAACTCTACCCATATATAGGAACTTTAGAGAATATTCATACAACACCTCCATGGTCTCATGGTAGAGCACCTCGGATTTCACAAAACCAAGCGTTCTCGGTTCGATTCCAGCAAAAAAAATCCAACATTATTTTATTTAAAAAATCAGCTAAGACAAGAGCTTGACGTAGACCACTAGACGGAATCCCCCAGTGGCCCAGAGCCCGGGCCAGAGCCAGCAAAATAGTTTGAAATTTCCGGACACTTTTTGTATGGAAAAAGTGCGCCAGAATGAACATAGTGTATCTACTACTGCTTCTTGTGAAATCGCGTCGACAAGTCCTTAACGAACTACAGTTATCAGAATATATTCGAGATCGGTGGCTAGATAAAAACGTGTTATTTATTATAATTTAGAAGCTGTTAAGCTGTTACCAGAGCTGCTTGAAAAGCTGTTTAGCTGGCTGTTTGAAAAGCTGTTAAGCTGTTATCAGAGCTGTTATCAGAGCTGTTAAGCTGTTATCAGACCTGTTTAAAAGCTGTATACCTGTTAACAGAGCTGTTTGAAAAGCTGTTAAGCTGTTATAAGAGCTGTTATCAGAGCTGTTAAGCTGTTATCAGACCTGTTTAAAAGCTGTTTACCTGTTATCAGAGATGTTTGAAAGCTGTTTATCTGTTATCAAATTGGTTTTGAAAAGCTGTATAGAGTCCCCTGTGACGTAGTTGATTATGGTTATAACCACCAAGACACACACTTCTGGATCAAGGTCAAGGACAAAATACCTTTCCGGTTTCAAAGGTGATGCCAGAGGCCAAGGTCAAGCCCACGTGTCAACGTGTTTTCTCACGGTCACGCTCAACCTAGCATTCTGGGTAAAAGGTTCAACCGTCCGATTAAGAGCCCTCTGTAGTAGACAAATATTATTAAAGAATACTTTCAGGAGTTCTGGACTTAGTAGGGAAATTGAATAAAAGAATAACGTATATAAAATATCATTATCGATTTATTATAAATTAAAAAAATATTTACATTTAATTCTTAGTGTGTCATTCTATTGTTGGGCTTCCTTATTTGAATATACCTATAACTATAATATATTCTTTATTTTCCAATAATGTATATATTAGACTATAATACAATTAAAACAAATGACTTCAATAAATGGAACTATGACTATATGTAACACATTTTTTTATTTACAATACACTAGACTTAGGTCATACTTTTTCTGCGGTTGCTCCTTGTTGCTCTGATGGAATTCAGTAATGTTTCCCAATGGTAGAATAACCGTTGTGCTACTAACATTTAATTCTACGGTTGGGCTTCCTTAATTCAAGATAAATTTTTTGTTTCTCACATTCAGGAACATGTGCTGCTAATGCTTTAGCAGAATAAAAATAGAACAAACATCTATCGCATATATACAATCTAGCCTTATGTTTTGAAGCTTGTTTCCATGCAAGCCGTGAAAGATATTTAATCCAGCAGAAATGAAACCTGGTACTTTCATCATCATTATCATCATAATCATCATCAGCAGCATCATCATCATCATCATCATCATCCTGCTCATAGCTATTTTGTATCATTAATATATTCACATGTCGCTTCATATTATGTTTCGTTGGTCTAACTAGAACAATGGTGAAAGAACGCTCTTTCTTCAGGATGAATACGTTTATTGATATATCGTTCTGGTCTTCAAATTGTTTAATTTGCTTAAGCGTCATAGGAAATGTTATTCCGGTTAAATTTAGCACAGTAGAATAATGTGGATATGATAAGTTCCATTTGCACATTGAACATTTGCAGGATATAGAGCTGATGTTACGGCCCAAGCGAAGCATGCTTCTTCACTATTTTTTACATTGATGCAAGCTTGCTTTAAAGCAATCTCCTTCGGTAGAGGTATATACGAAGATCCTCGGTGCTGTTCAAATTTGTTGATATGTACTGCTAAATGTATAATGGACTCCAATGTCCAGCCACTATCTTTTTTCTGAAACTCATCCAGCTGAGTGAGTATTGAATCCAAAATGTTAACTTTATACCACTCATTTAAATTATCGTCCACATTGATTGGACCAGATATTGCTTGTAAATATTTAATATCGTTTATAACCCCACTGTCACCGATATTCTTAACAAAATCAGCACACAACTTTGTATTAACTTTAATATTGTGATAGCGTTTTAAAATATTCTTAATACGGCGTATAAATAAATCAGCAGCATCCTGTATAAATAGCTTATGATCTGTATGGTTTATATTTACAATAATTCCAGCGCTAATTCTGTCTGTGAATACTGAACTCATTTCCTCCCACTTTACAAAATCACTTTTTCTTACACGCTGAGTAATTTCTCCACCTCGACTGGTGGCTTTCAGTAACACTCTCGGCAATTTAGTCTGTCCAATATAGCTCCCCATATGCCGTTTTGTACCACTCTTTTTACTAGAAAAACTTTCATTTATTAGCACGGTTGACATTTTTTTTATTTGACCTATCGCTGAGGCTCACCAAAACTGACTGAAGCGGCCTTCTTTCACCAAAGCCTTAAATTGAAGCCATTCTCAACATAATGCTTTCATGTTTTTTTACCACCCCAATGATCACGATTTCCTCTGCTCATAGTATTAGTAGATATAATAGGAGAGTTCTGGATCACTGTTTTAGCTTCCAGGATTTCGCCACAGATGGCTCTACCGTCGCTAGGTGGTAGGTTTGTGTCTTGGCTGTATTGGTTTGCGCCTTGGATGCACGATTGTGTCTTGGGTGCACCATTGAATCTCGACTGCGCCCTAGCGGGATTAATCAGTACTACCGGAATGTGTCATTTGGTCTTTACTGCGCCCTAGCGGCATTAGCAGGTACTACCAGCATGTTCCGGTTTTCTAGCGAGGATTTGGTCTTGACTTCGCCCTAGCGGCATTAGCCGGTACTACGGTTTTCTTGGATAGATATGTGGTGCGCCTAAATGTAGGCTTTTGGTTTTGAACTAATATTAGTAATAATTAAAGTTAACGCTAGGAAATTTTTGTTCATGCCAATGGATTCTAGATGGTGGGGGTGTGCGTACTAGGGGGGACGAAATTTCCATCAGAAATCCTCTACGGGCTCTGGTTTTCGAGATATTAGCGATTTTACGTTTTCAGATATAGTTAATATTATTAATAATTCAAGCTACCTAGGATAGTTTTGTTCATGCCAATAGATTCTAGAAGGTGTTATAGGGGTGGGGGGTTAGAGGGGGAACGAAATTTTTATCAGAAATCCTCTACGGGCTATGGTTTTCGAGATATTAGCGTATTAATAATTCAAGTTATTTTTTGCTCATGGAAATGGATTCTAGGTGGTGTAGGGTGGGAGGGGGGACGAAATTCTCATCAGAAATCCTCTACGGGCTCGCCATTTCTTGAGTAAGTTTACCTAGCGGCATTAGCCGGAACTACTAGCACGCCTTGGTTTTGCTGTTTTCTTTTATTAGCTGGGAAGTTCTAGATACCAGCATGACGTCATCTCGGTTTTGTTGTTTTCAAGTGCTGTTGTAGATATCAGCATCATTCGAATTTCACAACATGCACAACATAATATCACCTTGGCTTGCACCATTGAGTCTCGACTGCGCCCTAGCGGGATTAACCGGTACTACCGGGATGTATCATTTGGTCCTGACTGCGCTCTAGCGGCATTAGCAGGTACTACCAGCACGCTCCGGTTTTCTAGCGGCATCGAAATCACTTTCAGTTCTATATATTTATGAAGGGGGTGGGAAGCTTTATTGATGGATTTGGTCTTGACTGCGCCCTAGCGGCATTAGCCGGTACTACGGTTTTCTTGGATAGATATGTGGTGCGCCTAAATGTAGGCTTTTGGTTTTGAACTAATATTAGTAATAATTAAAGTTAACGCTAGGAAATTTTTGTTCACGCCAATGGATTCTAGATGGTGGGGGTGTGCGTACTAGGGGGGACGAAATTTCCATCAGAAATCCTCTACGGGCTCTGGTTTTCGAGATATTAGCGATTTTACGTTTTCAGATATAGTTAATATTATTAATAATTCAAGCTACCTAGGATAGTTTTGTTCATGCCAATAAATTCTAGAAGGTGTTATAGGGGCCCCCCGCCCCCCCCCCGTTAGAGGGGGAACGAAATTTTTATCAGAAATCCTCTACGGGCTATGGTTTTCGAGATATTAGCGTATTAATAATTCAAGTTATTTTTTGCTCATGGAAATGGATTCTAGGTGGTGTAGGGTGGGAGGGGGGACGAAATTCTCATCAGAAATGCTCTACGGGCTCGCCATTTCTTGAGTAAGGTTACCCAGCGGCATTAGCCGGAACTACTGGCATGCCTTGGTTTTGCTGTTTTCTTTTATTAGCGGGGAAGTTCTAGATATCAACATGACGTCATCTTGGTTTTGTTGTTTTCAAGTGCTGTTGTAGATATCAGCATCATTCGAATTTCACAACGTGATATCACCTTGGCTTGATGTTTTCTTATTAATATTGGGTCCTGGGGGTGCGTGTATTGAAAAGTAACAGTTGCTCTTTCGAGTTCAAGCACCATTTCTTGAGCAAGGTCCCCTAGCGGCATTAGTCGGTACTTACATATGTTGTTCATCTCGGGCTTGAGGATACGAGATTACTTTCAGCACTCTCCAGCCCTGGGATATTTTTTGTCCATGCCAATAGTATTAGTACTAGTGGGGCTAAAATTTTCATCAGAAATCCTCTACGGGCTATGGTTCGAGGATATTAGCGATCTTACCTTCTCAGGTGTAATTAATATTAGTAGCTCAAAAACAAAAAAGCAACAACAACTATAACCTAAGTTGTGGATTAAAGTTTTGATGATATAAATCTGTCGGTGTTTTTTATAAACAAGATTGCACCATATGATCATATATCTAAAAATAGATCAGGCGAAGCTGATTGGGGCGAATGTAGGTAGATATGTTCACTTAGATAAGTAATGGAAATTAGTAAATGTGTAATTTTGCTCTTCAGGTGGAATGCTTATGATCTTATTCCTTGCATAAACAAATTCGCACAGTCCAGCAAAGTAAACAAATTCGCAGTCGAATAATGTAAACAAATTCGCACAGCAGCCGATTAAAGTAAAAAAATTGAGCGATTTATGTAAGATTCCCAATTTCTTTAACTGAAAACAACAACAACCGATATTAATCTGTGGGATATGATGTCTTAGATGAGTAGTGGAAGATATACTTGAAAATTTCTTTTGCTGAAAAAAACAACAACAACAACTATTACGTAAGTTGTGGTCTGTAGGTGTCTTTTATAAACAAGAGTGATCATGTTATGATATTCGATGTGTAAAAATTGATCACGGCTGCTTGGGATGGTAAGACACATGAAATCATTAGAAGTAATGGAAATTAAAGCATTAGAAAAGGTGGCCAGGTCGCTGGTAATTTGATATCTTGCGTAAACATATATAGCCGAGTAAAGCAGGCAAATTGAGCGATTAATGTTTTTTTTTTGTATCTAGGAGTTTGTATTGAAAAGTCTTTATGACGAATTGTTTTTTATTTTCAATAAAATTTCTCAATCAGTCACACTGTTATGAGATTTGATTGATTCCCCGATATCATAGTTCACATGATGCTGATAAGAATATGATAATTTTATCTTCATACTATTGGGGGCAGGTACATTGTTTACTTACCATTAAGTTGAGAGTGGGTTATATTAAAAGCTTTAATAGACGAACGCTGTGTTATGATATTAATGTGGTATGATATGTTGTCTGAGGTGAGTAGTGGAAGTTGTATGGGAGCTATGAATAAGCAGTAAATAATAATAATTCTCCATGTCCATAGTGAAGATCGTGGTGGTGGGTTGAGAGTAGGTACTGTAAGTTATGTATTAAGTTAAAAGTTTTTCTGGATGGTATTTTGAATTTATCTCCTCGAAATGGTGTTGTATGAGTATCAGGAAGGTTGAAAAAAGTTGATAATGCTTCAAGTTCAATAGTGAAGACCGCGATATTGAGAGTGGGTATTTGGAATGATATAACTCTAGTAGGATATCTTACCACATTTGAAAAAAATTACATAATATGATTAAGAAAGCTTCATGATATATATCAAAAGTGATCCCAATGGATTACATAAGGAAAGTATGTTCACTTCATCTGCAAACAACAAATATGGCTGAAAGCGACACACGGTGTGAGCAAAAATCATTCTTGCTTCAATTATCACTATTAAATGATGTGTGCCGCAGAAAATATATTAAGTCTAGCCTAGTCTAAAATATGTATTGTAAATAAAAATTGTATCATGGTTATAATGCCATTTATTGAAATAATTTGTTTTAATTGTATTATAGCTTAAGTCCAAAATCTTTTTTTCTTTAGTTCAGCAAGGCCAGGATTTCATAGATATAGATTGATCCTTATATTGAATATTCCTTATGCCTTTACACCAATGTGGCGTTAAAAGGTTCATGGTGCACCACTTTCACAAATAACATCTCTCCATCTTTACTTTTTGCGATCTTTGTTGGAATATCCTGATTTTTCGACCTGTTGGTAGGGGACAGTCGACTCGGTTTTGGATGAAAAACTTTCTTCTTTATTTCTGGAAAGCATCGATTTCATAGATGTAGACTGAGCCTTATATGAATATTCTTTACTCCTTTCATCCGTAGGCTTTAGAAGGTTTGTAGTGTCCTTAGAGCTCATGTTGAAATTATTGCGTAATTAGCTTGCCAAGAAACAGTGATCTGTTTGGCTAAAGAGCAAAATATCAATTGCAAAAACAAGTTATGAAACTACTATTTATATGGATTTGGCACATTGTCTTGACCTCTGACGTCACCTTAACCTTTGAAACCGAAAGTGTCTGCTCTTGGGTTCACTTGGATGATGAGTAGTGGAAGTTGTATGGGAGATTATAATTAGCTGTGAGTAAACTGTAAAGAAGAAGATTTCTGATAACAGTATGTTCCATACATAATCTTACAGGTGGAAGAAAATTTTATAAGAATCTGGTAACTGCATTTCCTTATAAACCTTATATAAGTTAACACGCAATCACATAACTTTCCCATAGAAAAATAGGAGCATCGTATTACATCCTCACGATGCAATACAACGGCGGCACGTTGCAGTTCATTAACATGGAATCGTCGTTCTCACGCTAAATATGTCGAATCAACGTTTTTAGTAATTAGGAAAATAAATTGTAAAAGGTTTTTGCTTTCGATTGTCATTACGCAGTTAGTTGTATTTTTGATTTCATGTAATTCGGTTAAAATAAACTTAGTAGTTTTAAAATAAAATTTTATTGTTTTAATTTTTTTTTTTTTTTTTAATTTCCTAAGTCGAATTCATTAACTGGCGCCCGAGCAGGGACCGTTGAGATTTTAAGTAATTGAAAAGTCCAAACTGTTTACAAGTGATATTTGAAGAATTTAATCAGAAATTAAAACAGTTTTGTGTAGTGCAAGTGTAACCATCACAGCAGCTCACTAATCGATTCTTAAGAAATTACTTTCATCTCTAGTGGCAAGTAAAAAGGGATAAAATCCTTCGAAATTTCAACAACTACAAATTGGGAAACGAGGCCCCGGAGTCATCCACACCAGGAACAAAACGGAGTTGATAAGTAGGAGAAATAAAGGATAAACACGCCAGATTTTTCAACAATACATATCAACAGCCGCCCAATTGGTTGCGAAAAAGACCACAAACACAAAATTTTGAGCACCTGTCGTCGTTATTCATACAACTCCCAAATGTTAACCATACATTTGTTAATTTTAATGTAAGTTGATAAGATTTTACTTCTATTATTCTTTTTTTTGTGTGAAATTTATATGAAAAAAGGAAAGTGAATATTGAAGAAAATTATTTTTTTTTTATATAAAGAAATAGAAAGAAAAAAAGGAAAGTGAATATTGAAGAAAAATTAAATCTTCTTTTATGAAGAAATAGAAAGTAAAAGAAAGCGAATATTGAAAAAAAAAATCCCAATTTTTTTTTGTAAAAGGTAAAGCGAATATTGGATAAATATTACTAACAAAACTCAGTAGTATAATAAGGAAAAAATCATAACTTTACTTTTGCGTTGAAAATTTCAAAATAAAGTGAATAGTAATATATTACAAGATTTTAAGTTCAGTGAAAAGGAAATATTTTTTTAAAAACAATTATCAATTTTAGGCCGGAAACCCGAAACTTTAAATTCAAAGTTTTATTATTCTTATTCCTCATTTTTTATTGCCCGAATCAATATTTCACGAATTTGTGATCGAATAGTGAATTTTTTTTTAAAACAAAATAAAGTAAGCACTTATAGAATTTCAAAACATTCTCTACTTCCAATCTACGGAAATCCAGCATAATTCTTATGAAAAATTAATCAATTCTTAACGATTTGTACAAAATTTTAAGGCTTCGCCGAGTGCATCATTTATCCATTTTTTTGATAAACTGAACGAACGAGGACATAACAGTGAAAGACACGTGGTTAGTTGAATTATAAGCATTTAAGCGATTTCCTTCAAAATTTTTTTTTTTTTTTGCAATTGGACTAACACCTCAGTTTCTATCGTGAATAGTGCCCTGAGAATCATTTAACGCGAGTAGAGCCACACGCCAAGAAATTCAAAGAAATGAACGGCAAAGACATCCTAAAGCCCTCCTTGTTAGGACAGCCCAAGAATTTAGCTAACACCCCAACGAGTTCCACAAAAACTCTTGATCTAAGTACACTTAAAGATATGATTACTGAAATAATTAGGTCGGAAACACAGGGACTCTATAATCAAATTTCTTCTCCTAGTACGAGTTATAGTAATGATGTAGACCAAACGATCGATCCCAAACATCTTACAAATCTAAACGACATGGATAAGATACCCGACGTCGTTAAAAGTCTGCGAGAATTCTCAGGTACAACGGGAGAATACGGTTCCTGGAAAAAAAGTGTTGATAGAATCCTAAAAATTTACGATAGTTTGAGAGGAACACCAAAATATTATGGAATTCTTAGCGTCATACGAAATAAAATTACGGGAAATGCGGATACAGCCTTAGAGTCTTACAATACCCCACTAAATTGGGAAAAAATTTCGAAGTGTTTAGCACTTCACTACGCCGACAAAAGACACCTTGGTACACTTGAGTACCAAATGACCACGCTGGTCCAGAAAAACACCACCACCCCAGAGTTTTATCAGCAGGTCTATTACCACCTATCCTTAATACTGAATAAGCTATCCTCCATGGAAATGAGTCAGGAATCTCTTAACGTCATGACTCAAGCCTATCGGGAAAAAGCATTAGATACTTTCGTCAGAGGTCTGAAAGGAGATCTACCTCGACTCCTTAGTATGAAAGGACCAGAGGATTTGCTTGAAGCTCTAGACCTATGTCTGAAGCTTGAAAATGTACATTACCGCGTCCAACATAGTCATGGCAGCATTCGAGGCCAACAACCTCCCTTACCTCCACCTATTACTCCTAGGAGAGCTTTCGTGCAGCCCCAGGAAAGGAAGAGTTTTTATCCACAACTACTCCATAATCCACAAGCAGCGCAAGGTTTCCCGAAACCTCTCTTCCATCCTCGACAGCAAACTCAACAACCCCCAAGATTACGTTACAGAAATCACCATCAGAGGATTGAACCGATGGATATCGACCATTCTATCCATTCCAAGCAAGCTAACTACCAAAATAGACCTCAAATGCAAAACTACGCAAACAAGAGACCATATTCCCAACAAATACAGCAGCCATATAAGGTCCAAAGAATTTATCATTCCGAGCAAGTGGCAGAAGACCCCGAATTGGCATATTACCATGAGCAATTGCCCGCTTACGATTCACAATATGATCAAACACTTGTAGAATACACCGATTCGCAGAATCTCACGCAGCCACCTGAGCCTGCAGATTCTGAAGATGATTCAAATTCTCAGGAACTAACCGAACATCTCGACGATATCCATTTTTTAGACTAAGAAGCTCTTCGCTTCCCTACTTGGAACATGCGGCGAAGAGCGGAAAGACATTCAAATTTCTAATAGACACAGGCTCCAATAAAAATTACATACAATCCTGTTACGTAAGAAATCCTATCCCCAATGAAAAACCATTTTTAGCTAACTCCATAGCTGGTAGCGTCAAAATCACTCATCATGCATTAATAGATCTTTTCGGACCGAATCGCAAACTGAAATTCTTCATTCTTCCCTGTTTAAAATCTTTCGATGGAATAATAGGTAATGACAGCCTCAAACAACTTGGAGCAACCATTAATACGAACAAGGGGTTTATGACAATTCACCCAAACCTAAATATCCCTTTAAAGCAACATATCTCCGATTCCGTAAATAACATCAATCTCCGAACATCCCACCTAAATACAGAACAAAAGGAAAAATTGAATAGATTAATCAATAGTTGCCATAACCTTTTCTCCAAACCAGATGAAAAACTAACTTTCACTACAAAAGTTAAGGGAGAAATCCGCACAAATAACACCGATCCAGTCTACTCAAAGTCCTACTGTTACCCTTTATGCCTTAAAAACGAAGTAGAAAAACAAGTCAAACAATTACTAGATGATGGCATTATAAGACCATCTAAGTCACCTTACAATTCACCAGTTTGGATAGTCCCGAAAAAGGACGACGCGTCTGGGAAAAAGAAATACAGACTAGTTATCGACTACAGAAAACTTAATACAGTTACAATTCCAGACAAATATCCCATCCCAGAAATACAAGACGTTTTAGCAAACCTGGGAAATAACAAGTACTTCACGGTGATCGATTTAAAGAGCGGTTTCCATCAGATTCCATTAAAGGAATCAGATATAGAAAAAACAGCATTTTCGATTAACCACGGCAAATACGAATTTACGCGGTTACCCTTTGGTCTCAAAAACGCTCCCTCCATCTTTCAACGGGCTCTAGATGACATCCTCCGCGAGCATATTGGAAAACGTTGTCATGTTTACATAGATGACATTATCATATTCGGAAAGACAGAGGAAGAGCACTTTAAAAACCTGGAATTAGTCTTTAATACATTAGAGACAGCAAATATGAAAATACAGCTAGACAAATCAGAGTTCCTTCAGGACCAAGTGGAATTTTTAGGCTTCGTAATTTCCAAAAATGGAATAAAAACTAATCCCAAAAAAATAAAGGCAATATCAGACTTTCCACTCCCTAAAACTGTCAAAGATCTTCGATCCTTCCTTGGACTAGCAGGTTACTATCGACGCTTCGTCAAGGATTACGCTAAACTTGCAAAACCCTTGACTGCGCTTTTAAGAGGGGAAGATGGACATGTGTCCAAACAACTCTCAAAATCAAAAGCAATCCAACTAAACGACAAAGCGGTCGAGGCCTTCAATAAGGTCAAGAATTCCCTCCTTTCAGAAGATGTATTACTTTCCTTCCCGAACTTTGATAAGGAATTCGAACTTACCACAGATGCATCCAATTTCGCGCTAGGAGCAGTCCTCGCTCAAGATGGAAAGCCAATTACATTCTTGTCTAGAACTCTTAACAAAACAGAGGAAAACTACGCAGCAAATGAAAAAGAAATGCTTGCAATAATATGGTCGCTCAATTCCCTTCGAAACTTCCTTTACGGATCCAGGAAAGTAAAAATATTTACAGACCACCAACCCCTGAAATACGCCCTAAGTAATAAAAATAATAACACCAAGATGAAACGATGGAAAGCTATTCTAGAAGAGTATAATTACGAGTTAAAATATAAACCGGGTAAAACTAATGTCGTTGCAGACGCCCTATCCAGAATTCCAAAAAATTCGCAAGTAAACACTTTGTCTGTCAGTCAACATAGCGACGAAAGCTCCTCACACGATCTAATCTCGTCAGTCGAAACACCTGTTAACGTCTTTCGAAACCAAATGATACTCAAACGAGGAGACAGCAGCAGTTATCAAATCATTAATCCTTTCCCAAATTACACCAGACATATCTTTATCCAGCCCTATTATTCGGAGACCGACATAATAAACATATTCAAAAGGTACCTTAACCAAAACACTATTAACGGACTTCAAACAGAAGAACTAATTATGGGAAAAATACAAGAAATTTATCCAGCTCACTTCCGAAATTATAAGATACGTTACACGCAAACGATGGTACAAGACATCACCGATGAAAATGACCAAGAAGAAAAAATACTCTCTGTTCATCGTAGAGCACATCGCAACGCTGAAGAGAACAGAGAACAAATACTAGAGAAATACTATTTCCCCAGAATGGCAAAAAAAAATCAGGCACCTAGTAAAACGCTGTACCACGTGTAAAGAAAATAAATATGATCGGCATCCCAATAATCCAATAATAAAACCCACACCGATTCCAAACTATCCAGGCCATACCCTTCATATCGACATCTATTCAACCGAGAACAAATTAGTTTTAACCGCGATCGACAAATTCACTAAATTAGCTTTCTGCAAGCCTATAAAATCTAGAGCAATAGAGGATATAAAACAACCTTTGAGAGACATCCTTTTTTTCTTCAGTGTCCCAGAAGTAGTCGTTATCGACAACGAAAAATCTCTAAATTCTCATTCTATAGTATCAATGATGGAAGACTCCTTGAAAATCAAAATTTTTAAGACTCCACCATATAAAAGCGAGGTGAACGGTCAAATCGAAAGATTTCACTCTACCCTTTCCGAAATAATGAGATGTCTCAAGTCAGATGACGTGGAAAGGACATTTGAAGAGTTATTAGAGAGATCAGTCAACGAATATAATCATTCAATACATTCTAGTACAGGGAAAAAACCGGTAGAACTTTATTATGGTAGAATCCCAAATGTAGACCCCGAACAATTTGAAAGTATCAGGCTTAGTAATATAGAAAAATTAAAGAGTAAACAGGCTAAAGACATGAAATATCACAACAAAAAACGAAAACCGATAAAAACTTACGAACTTGGTCAAATTATCTACGTCAGACATAACAAAAGATTAGGCTCCAAACTCACTGTCCGATACAAACCAGAAATAGTCAAGGAAAACAAAAATACAACCGTCTTAACCGAATCAGGAAAAATTATTCATAAAAGCAATATTAGGAACTAAAACATACCCTATTCTTTACAGGGGTGCTTTAAGCACTATTCCCGCCGAAGTTCAAATATTAGACTACACGAACTCTCAAGTCATCTCCATCAGCACCGGTACAGCTAAAATTCATGAAGGAAATTTCAAACTTATCCACGTGATAGAATTAGATAAATATCAAAAATTCATTGACAACATACAAACAATACTTGACAACCAAATTACGGACAGGAATCCTTTATATCTTTACTTGAGACACGAATTAACACAATTACAGACACTACTTGACGGCATTAAAATTCATAAAACTAAACGATCATTAGACTTTATTGGTAGCGCATGGAAATGGATTGCGGGTAATCCTGACCATGATGATTTTGAAATAATAAAGAACAAAATTAATAATGTTTTAGAAAATAATAACAGACAGGTAATAATAAATCAACTTTATAATGAAAGATTAAATAATATTACGAAAATAGCCAACGAAATTAGAAATATGATAATGAAAGAAAGTCCAATTAATGATCAGCTAAGCCTAAGTATCCAATACAAAATTAGAATAATTAAAGAAGAAATCGTAAATATCAAATACGGAATACATTGGGCTAAATTAGGAATCATAAATTCACTCATTTTATCAAATATGGAAATAAAATTAGCAATTAATAAATTAGAAGAAGAAAGTTTGCCTTTTGCAACGCCAGAAGAAGCATTAGACTTCGCAAATGTCAAAATAATAACGAATAACTCTTTCCTACTTTACATAGTTTATATTCCGATGACAAACCTAGAAACTTATGAAAAATTATTAATAAAACCAGTCAAAAGAAATAGCATAATAAATGAGATTGAATTTAAAGAAATTTTAAAGAACCAGGATAAGGTTTATGGAATAAAAGATAAGTGTAAAACCTTTAATTCCTTATCAATTTGCAAACAAGACGACATTGTAGATATAAGTTCTTCGACGTGCCTACCAAATATGCTCAAAAGCCGTCCTTCAACTTGTAACCAGTCAAATAACCAACATATTCCAACGATCGAGGAGATAGCGGATGGTCTCATACTACTAAACCAATTCAATGGCAGTATCCACATAGAGGACGAAAACCATAATCTCACCGGCACATACCTAGTCAAATTCCACAATACTAGCTTATCAATCAACGGTAGAACCTACATTTCCAAAGAACAAGCAGCAATTCAAATCCTTCCGGCTATTCTACAACCAACCCCTTTTGAGAAGCGGTTTAAAGAAGTAGTATCGTTACAAATGATGAAGGACATCCAAATTAATAACACCAAACAATTCGAACTTCTGCAAAACGAGAGAAATACTTACCAACTCACCAGTTACGGCATCAGCTTGACCACCATAGTTATTATAACAGTTCTCGTGGTAATCATACTTAGAAACAAAGGATCTATCGCCATAGTTAAAAGAAATCACGCAGTTAAGAGCAATGCATCAACCATACAACATTCAGACGAAGACACCATCTCGAATCAATCATATCACGGAAGCATCCAGATCGAAAACCTAGCATCGGAAACAACAACAAAGGTACCAACATCCAAAAGGAAGTTTTACGAAACGCCATTCTTCTAAGGAAAATGACAACAGCAACAAAATCAAATGAGGACATTCGAATTTAAAAGGGGAAGAGTTAACACGCAATCACATAACTTTCCCATAGAAAAATAGGAGCATCGTATTACATCCTCACGATGCAATACAACGGCGGCACGTTGCAGTTCATTAACATGGAATCGTCGTTCTCACGCTAAATATGTCGAATCAACGTTTTTAGTAAGTAGGAAAATAAATTGTAAAAGGTTTTTGCTTTCGATTGTCATTACGCAGTTAGTTGTATTTTTGATTTCATGTAATTCGGTTAAAATAAACTTAGTAGTTTTAAAATAAAATTTTATTGTTTTAATTTTTTTTTTTTTTTAAATTTCCTAAGTCGAATTCATTAACATATATAAATTCATATGTGACCAAACCGAGCTATAGATTTTTGTTCTAGATGAATGCACATTATATATAATATCTGAAAATAGATAGCAGCAAAATGAAAGGCTATAAGAATTTGGTTGCAGTATATTCTATACAAAATCTAATAACCATAAGAAAAATTTTATAAGAATCTGATACCATGCTCAGTTCACAATTTAAAAAGTAGAAGAAAATTGTATAAGAATCTGGTAATAGTATGTTCCATACAAAATCTAACAAGCGAAAGAAAATTTTATAAGAATCTGGTAAGAATCCGGTAACAGTATGTTCCATACAAAATTTAACAGGCAGAAGAAAATTTTATTAGAATCTTGTAACAGTATGTTCCAAAGAAAAATCTAAGATTTTATGCATTTCCTGATGTGTAAGCCTTATATAAATCCATATGTTCTATATAAAAAATCGGTATATAAATATCTGTTAAAAAATTAGTTAGGGTATATAGTGATTTTAAAAAATTCATATCTCCAAAACGGTGCGAGAACCAAAATCCAAAATCTACTAGGTAGCAGACAATTTTATAAGAATCTGGTATGTTCTGTACAAAATCTAAAAGGGGAAGGGAAAATTGCACGAAAGTTTGGTTAGTGGTTAGTGTATTCCCGAATGCTGAACTGTTAAGATGGATATTGAAGAGTTTTTAGGAGAATATAATAACATTTTACTCGATGAGCATAAGAAACAAATTCAAGAATGCTATAACTTTTTAAAATTATATGAAAATATTGAAAAAGTCGAGTCAAAATTTGGTGAACACTTTATAAGCTGCCCTTGGTCAAGAGATGATTCAACGGATGGACCAGATACATGTGTATGTTGTGGTGTTGCTAGATGCCTAAAACAAGCTGTGAAGCTATATAAATTCTACCAAACATTGACAAAAAGTAATTACGAGGCATGCCTTAAAAAGTGCGATTTAACTTAGCACTAGAAATTCTCATTTTGTATACTTGGAGAGCTCATAAAGGATCATGTAAACTTACACTGTATGCAGATGCTGATTTCAACAACAGATTCATCAAACACAGGAAATTTTGATTACATACAGCTCTGTACCATAAGATTATAAGAATTAATACTTTTTAATTTTTAATAAATGATATTTTATATATGGCCTTCTTTTTATTCAATTTCCCATACTAAGTCCGGAACTCCCGAATAATGTTTGACCACTACAACGGGTGGTGGTAGCGGTGGGTGGTGGTGGTGGTGGGTGGTGGTGGGTGGTGGTGGGTGGTGGTGGTGGTGGGTGGTGGTGGGTGGTGGTGGTATTGGTTGTGGTGGTGGGTGCCTGGTCTTGGTATGGTGCTTGAAACGGATATTTGACGCGTGGCATCAATGTGACGCTGACCTCTGACGTCACTTTTACCTATGAGACCAATCGGAAGTGAGGTCAGACAACAGCATAACAGCTTTTAAAACAGGTCTGATAACAGCTTAACAGCCTATAAAACAGCTTTTTCAGCTCATCCGCAGATAGAAGGGTCGACCCTAGAGTAGTCAGCGTCAAATTGATGCCACGCGTCAAATATCCGTTTCAAGCACCATACCAAGACCAAGCACCCACCACCACAACCAATACCACCACCACCCACCACCATAAACCACCACCCACCACCACCACCACCCACCACCACCCACCACCACCCACCACCACCCACCACCACCACCACCCACCGCTACCACCACCCGTTGTAGTGGTCAAACATTATTCGGGAGTTCCGGACTTAGTATGGGAAATTGAATAAAAAGAAGGCCATATATAAAATATCATTTATTAAAAATTAAAAAGTGTTAATTCTTATAATCTTATGGTACAGAGCTGTATGTAATCAAAATTTCCTGTGTTTGATGAATCTGTTGTTGAAATCAGCATCTGCATACAGTGTAAGTTTACATGATCTGTTCGGTCCTCACACAAATAATAAATTTTCTGCTGTCAATTTTTGTGCAGCAGATATGATCCCTCAGCTTCACACTCGGTCTACCTAAATTATACAAAAGGGACACAAAGTATCTAGATTCAAGTAGATAAATTGCATAATACTTATCAAAAGCTTACTGTTGATCCAATCAACGATTTGCTGCTGGCAGTGTGGTTCAGGGGTTCACCCACGGCATTAAAACAAATTGTGATAAAACCACAAACCACAAACTCCACAAATGCTGTTAGCGGCCGAATGTTGCGGCTGTGAAATGTAGTCTCTAAAACAAAAATAAAAGAGAAACTAATAAACAACAAATGAATAAAAAATATCAACAAAGTTCTTACCAAATTACAGGCACCGCCGTATATATTTTTCTTGTAATGTCATCAAATGACATTATGACAGCCAGCTGTTTTCGCCTCGAATAAAATTCAAGTAAACGTCGCTAGGGCAACACCACGAGGCGAAACAGACATAACTGGTTACAGCGGCTATATAAAGCCGATGAATTTCAGTAGATGGCACCATTCTTTTGGCAGAGTTGATCTGTATCAGAGCTAATCTGAGTAAAAAGAATTGTGCTTCCTACCTTATTACAGAAGATAATTCTGGTCAGGGATAACCTCTAGATAACCCTCTAGAAGCTTTTTACTTCCGTCTGCTTAGACGTAGCATCCCTTTGAAGTTTATTTCAGAAAATTTTAGGTGATTCATAGAAGATTAACATTTTGCTTCTTCTTCCTTTTCAGAGTAAATAATTCAAGGGTGGCGAGCTCCGTATCTGATTTTGAATTATTGAATTTATTTTTTTTATATTGAATTTTTTGTTATTGGATTTATATTAGTTTGTAGGGTAGTTTTAGATTGAAATGAATTTATGAATTTTGTGATATTAGATTAAGCAAATGAATTTGTACCTGAAGTATTAAATAAAATTTTATATTTGAAATAAAAACTGAGTTATCTTCTGAACCGGCTCTCCTCCCTCACGAACGAGACTAGATCTCACATTGATCCTTCAAGGCCGGATAACTCAGTCAAATCAAATATAAAATATACTTTGCTTAATACTATCACGTGATTCAAGCCTACACACAAAATGCCTACAGATGATGAAGGCAGTATATCTGACGCCGGGGACGAAACCATCAGCTCAGTATTAGAGTTGGTTGAGTCTCAAAAAGAGGTCAAAGATTTAATGGAAGACCTCTTTAAAAGGCATCAAAAAGAAGGTAAAAAGAAAACTGTCAAATCGACAGAAAAACGCCTACAAACGTTCACCGAATATTGGAAAGAATTCCAAACGCGGCATAGGGTAATTCAAAAGAGAGCGACAAAGGAAGATCGAACAATAGAATATTTCACGAAAGAGACATTTAGTGATGTACAGGAGTATTATATTGAAAAAGCAGCAAGCATGGAAGAGGATGTAGACAGACTAACACCAACGCCTGTCAACAATCCTTCTCAGACTCAGACATCACATGCTAGCACAAATTCATGTAATAATGAAAGACTCCCCAGAATTAAACTTCCCACTTTCAATGGAGAATACTCTACGTGGATTTCATTCCACGATTTATTTAATTCGGTTATTCATAAAAACAATAATTTAAGAGACGTTGACAAATTATATTTTCTAAAAACGAATTTAATAGGAGAAGCTGAAAAATTGCTCAGGCATTACGAAACCAGCTTGGAAACTCCTAAAGGAACGCTACTCAAACAAGCGAATCCTCGTCAATGTACAGTTAAAAAAATTATTGTCTCTCCCAACCATAAACCATGACAGTGCCGACAATATTAAAAGGTTATTAGATAACATAACCGAGGCTTTATTAGCACTACAAAATTTAGAAATAGTAACTGATAATTGGGATCCAATAATTATATATTTAACAGTGCAGAAATTGCACCCAGACACTCATCAACTATGGGAACAGAGCTTACATAATAGCACTGAATTACCAGAATTAAAGACACTCACAAAATTCCTAGAGTCTCGCTTCAGAACTCTGGAAATGATAGGAAGCAAAAATATGTCATCAAACACGACACAGAGAAAACCATTCTCACCTAGAACAACGTATGGACTCTTAAACAAATCTAAGAATCCAGCGCCCCCACCTAATAAAACAAATTGCAGCCACTGCAAAAAGGACCATATAATTTTTCACTGTCCAACATTCCGAACTCTGACCACCCAACAGCGACACGAAGCTGTCTCAAATAAGCATTTATGTAAGAATTGCTTATCACCATACAACATCAAATTGTACAAGCAAAAAAAGATGTTATCATTGTAACAGAAATCACAATACACTGCTCCATTACGAAAGTAAATCACCCAATCAGCTCACCCAAAATTCCAATATGGAAACAAAGCAATACTCACCCGCCGACAGGAATAATGAGCAACAAGTTCAAAACTTCCTAACATCTAATATGAAGAGAGCGCTACTCTCTACAGCTTTGATAAATGTCACATCACCATCTGGAATCACAATAGTGTTTAGAGCACTGATCGATTCTGGATCTCAAGTTTCCTTTTTAACTGAAAGAGCCTTTAAGCGACAGCAGCTTAAAGGACTCCCAACTACCCATCAACTAATTGGACTTGGTACAACGCCCACCAATACAGCTGTAAAGCAAACAACTGTCATCAGTCAGTCATTACATACCAAGTTCAAAATTACAAGCAATATGCTCGTGATAAAAAAAATCACAGACTTGCTACCTACTAATACGATTAACGTGTCAAATTGGAGACACATTAACAATCTCCCATTAGCAGATCCCACCTTCTCGGTTCAGGGAGAGGTTGATATTCTTCTTGGAGCAGAAGTTTACGCCGCCATTATTAGAAATGGCATTAAAAGAGGACCTAGAAATACACCCACAGCCCAAAACACAGATTTGGGCTGGGTTCTGGTTGGAGCAGTACCAGAAGCGAAAAGCACTATCACCACCGTGCTATCCACCCACACCACCATAAACACTACGTTGGACGATCAATTAAGAAAATGTTGGGAGCTCGAGGAATATAGCACCCAATCAAAACTATTACCAGAAGATCAACTCTGCGAACAACTCTATCAAGAGACAACTAAGCGATTACCCTCTGGCAAATATGAAGTAATTTTACCTTTCAAGACCAGAGATTCACCCGAACTTGGACAGTCCAGAAACATGGCTGTCAAACAATTTTTCCAACTAGAAAAAAGATTATCGAATAATCCAACAATGCACAAACTATAAAAGGAGTGCATAGATGAATACATTCAACTCGGCCACATGAGGCCTATCTCACCTACACCAACAGAAAGTACATCATACGACAACAATGCTTTCTATTATCTCCCACATCATGCGGTGCTCAAAGAGAGTACCACAACAAAACTCCGGGTTGTTTTTAATGCCTCAGCTCGTACATCAAATGGAAAATCATTAAACGAGCAGTTATTAGTTGGACCTACAATCCAGCCAACGCTATGGACCACCCTACTGAGATGGCGCCTGTACAAGTTTGCATTTACAGCAGACATAGAGAAAATGTACAGAATGATTCAAATGACGCCACGACACCAGAATTATCAAAGAATAATCTGGAGAGACAGTCCAAATGAAAAATTAAAAGATTATATTCTGACTACGGTCACATTTGGAACTACACCAGCACCATATCTCGCCATCAGAACTCTACAACAACTAGCAAAGGACGAAGCGATCAATCATCCTCGAACAGCTAAGAGCATCATGAGAGACTTCTACGTGGATGATCTGGTATCAGGAGCACATACTTTGAATGAGGCACAGCAACTACAACATGAACTCATTGAAGTTTTAGCAAAAGGGACATTCAACCTGCGCAAATGGACTGCCAACCATTATGATCTCTTAAATAATATACCATTAAATCATAGAGAGTTGAAAACAAACCTAGAATTTTCAGAACACGATTCCATAAAAACTCTTGGCATCCATTGGTATCCAACCACAGACTGCTTTTCATTCAAAGTTAACATTCCTGAGCCAAAAACCACATATTCAAAGAGAATAATATTATCCGAAGTCTCATCTCTCTTCGATCCATTAGGATGGCTGGCTCCATCCATAATCACGGCAAAAATCTTAATTCAGAAACTTTGGCTCTCAAAATGCGATTGGGATGACATTGTATCCACAGAAATATCAAGAGAATGGAATTATTTTAAAAATCAATTACATGCAATTCAAAACATCCAGATTCCACGTTGGCTAGGCTACATGCCTAATTCAACAGATATGGAGCTCCATGGCTTTTGTGACGCATCCAATAATGTTTACTCAGCTGTTCTATATTTAAAAATACAGACAAACGAGGGCTCCAAGGTACAATTGATAACAGCAAAAACCAAGGTTGCTCCAATCAAACCAGTCTCAATCCCACGCTTAGAGCTATGTGGGGCTGTTTTACTCTCTCGACTCATAAAACAAGTTACCATCGATTTGGAATTAGAAAGAGTCAAACTAATAGCTTGGACAGATTCCAATATAGTCTTGTCATGGCTTCACAAACATCCCTCAACCTGGAAAACTTTCGTGGCCAATCGTATAACCGAAATACACGGAAATATGCCACAAGTCTCTTGGAAACACGTTCCCTCCAAGAGCAATCCAGCGGATGTAGCATCAAGGGGAATTCTGCCAGACAGCTTGGTCACTACTTCAATGTGGTGGAATGGCCCAGACTGGTTACATCAAAATGAGGATCTATGGCCTCAAAAATCACAAGATAAGCATACTCAACTAGAGTCCAAAAAACCAAAAGTCTTCACTACAATCATCGATGAACAAATAACCTTATTACACAAATATTCATCATTTCAAAAAACCGTAAGAATCACAGCATACTGTCTCAGATTTATAAACAGCATGCGCAAAATACAGTCCACTACTCAATATTTAACAGTCTCGGAGCTAAAAAAGGCAGAACAATGCTTAATTAGACTTATCCAAAATATCACCATTTCCACCGAAATCACTCGCTTACAGAAGAATTTGCCCCTTCCTAAAAAGAGTCGAATTCTCTCACTCAATCCCAAACTTGACTCTGAAAATATGTTACGAGTTGCAGGTCATCTCACAAATTCTCAGTTGAATTACGACCAATAGCACCCTATAATTCTTCCCAATAATCATCACATAACCAATATTTTTATAGACCATATACATCTTTATACTCTACACGGAGGCACCCAACTAATATTAAGTACTATAAGAAATCATTATTGGTTACTAAACGCCCGCAATACAATTAGACATCGCATCCACAAATGTGTCGAATGTTTTCGATTCAATGCACGACCTAGTACTCAATTAATGAGTTCTCTACCCGCCGCTAGAGTCAACACATCTTTACCCTTCCAACATACTGGGGTAGATTATGCAGGCCCGCTTGATATGAAAACATCTACACTAAGAGGAGCGAAAACTACTAAAGCATAACAGAGCACATATTCGTTTGCCTGGCCACTAACGCTATACACATAGAGCTTGTCTCTGACTTATCTACACCAGCCTTTCTAGCCGCTCTTAAGCGATTTGTTGCACGGAGAAGCCTTTGCTCACACATCTACTCAGACCAAGGAACGAATTTCGTAGGAGCAAATCGAATTCTACAATCAGACTTAGAGAAATCTATCAGAACAATTGAAAGAAATTTAGCCAGCGAGTTTGCCAACCAAGGCATATCCTGGCACTTCAACCCTCCTGCAGCACCTCACTTTGGAGGCTTATGGGAATCTGGTGTAAAATCTACCAAACGCCATCTCTATAAAACAATCAAGGATGCAAAACTCACATACGAGGAACTATATACAATTTTAGTTCAAATAGAGGCATGTTTAAACGCAAGGCCCCTTTCTCCTTTATCCAATGATCCCACCGATTACAATATACTCACTCCCGGACATTTCCTCACTGGTCGTCATAATCTCACCATAATAGAACCTTCCCCACTTAACCCTCAACAACATCCTCTCAAGAGATGGCAGTACATCCAATCCCTCTCTCATAACTTATGGAAACAATGGTCACGAGACTACTTACAAACATTACACCAACGACAAAAATGGCAGACAGAAAAGGAAAATTTAAAAATCGGAACTCTCGCTTTAATAAAAGAAGACCAAATCCCAATTGGAAAATGGCCATTAGGTCGAATTATTGAAATCCATACTGGTCATAATAATTTGGTCAGAGCAGTAACTATTAAAACTGCAAAAAATATTCTCACCCGTCCAATTTCTAAAATCTGTCCTCTCCCGCTCACAAAAAACTCCTGACAACCAAATATCCCCACTAAAATCTTCTACTCTCTGGCATTACCAAATTTCAAAATACCCGTTATATTCAAATATAAACGATTCCAAAATCCGCCAAAAGTCACTTCAAGTTTGAAAGTTGACAAGTGCGCGCAGTGGTTTTTTCTTTTTGAGTTCTTTCATATTTTTATTTTTCCATTTTTTCATTTTTTTTTTTACCATGGATGAATTATTGGAGATTTTTAACTCGGAATCCTTGGATTCTGTGGATGCTGGTCTATCTCCAACTCCACCAGAATTATTGGCTCCCTTCAAGCCAATCAGGCCTATCAGCCCTCTACCTCCAACACCCAAGAAGGAACGGAAGATGAAATCAGTCATCATACGACCATCACCCGTACATTCCTCACCCATCAAACGAAAGGTCAGGCCATTTGAGGCACAAGAAGCATCTTCTTCAGTAAAGGCCTTACGAGGAATGCCTATGCCCAACAAAACGTGGAAATTTGGGCTCGAACCGATTGCGAATCACCCCGTGATTCGAAAGACAACAAAGCCAAGACCTCCTCCTACTAAACAAACGGCTATGCTACCTAGTCTACCGATTCTGCACGAAATGGTGCACACAGAAGTAAGTAGATCAACCCAGCAATCTCCCAGCACTCAACCTCATAAGGCAAAACCTGCAGAATGCGCTGATCACAGATCTAATACAGAAACGAGATCAACCAAAGTGAATAAAACAACTAGTACTGCTCTACTGTCGGAAAATCTACATGGAGTAGTACCAAACGCAGTAGAGAAAACGATCTCTCAACATCCACCGAGTACGCAGGCACCTCATTCAGCAAAGGGCAAATCTGAAAAACGCTCTCAACACAAAAAATCACCGAGGAATATAGAGGAACAATATATGAATGTCCCGATTACTCCTCCAAAGGAATTTCAAGATCAGCCGGCACCCAGTAGTAAGCAAACACCAGAGAGATCAGAGCCAGGGATTCCAAAAGATCTAATTGGGAGTATTATTGCCACTCCAATTGTCGTCAAACTACTGGAAACAACTAATACTCCTTGGAACGTCATCGGGGAAGCAAAGACGTTCTGCAAATGGTCTTTGCCTGGAGATGTAACCATGAAAATGAAAAGGAAGAGGGATAAACTACACGTCTTCTATCAACAAAACGTAAGTTTATTCATAAAACAAACATATAAATATATATTTTTTCTCGAGGCGGGAGGATGTTCGGTCCTCACACAAGTAATAAATTTTCTGCTGTCAATTTTTGTGCAGCAGATATGATCCCTCAGCTTCACGCTCGGTCTACCTAAAATATACAAAAGGGACACAAAGTATCTAGATTCAAGTAGATAAATTGCATAATACTTATCTAAAGCTTACTGTTGATCCAATCAACGATTTGCTGCTGGCAGTGTGGTTCAAGGGTTCACCCACGGCATTAAAACAAATTGTGATAAAACCACAAACCACAAACTCCACAAATGCTGGTAGCGGCCGAATGTTGCGGCTGTGAAATGTAGTCTCTAAAACAAAAATAAAAGAGAAACTAATAAACAACAAATGAATAAAAAATATCAACAAAGTTCTTACCAAATTACAGGCACCGCCGTATATATTTTTCTTGTAATGTCATCAAATGACATTATGACAGCCAGCTGTTTTCGCCTCGAATAAAATTCAAGTAAACGTCGCTAGGGCAACACCACGAGGCGAAACAGACATAACTGGTTACAGCGGCTATATAAAGCCGATGAATTTCAGTAGATGGCACCATTCTTTTGGCAGAGTTGATCTGTATCAGAGCTAATCTGAGTAAAAAGAATTGTGCTTCCTATCTTATTACAGAAGATAATTCCGGTCAGGGATAACCTGAGTTTCCTTTCACATTATACAGAAGATAATTCTGGTCAGGGATAACCTGAGTTTCCTTTCACATTATACAGAAGATAATTCTGGTCAGGGATAACCTGAGTTTCCTTTCACATTATACAGAAGATAATTCTGGTCAGGGATAACCTGAGCATCTTATAATTACAGAAGATAATTCTGATCAGGGATAACCTGAGCGCCCTATTACTACAGAAGATAATTCTGATCAGGGATAACCTGAGTGCTTGAACTCTCTAGAAGCTTTTTACTTCCTTCTGCTTAGACGTAGCACCCCTTTGAAGTTTATTTAAGAAAATTTTAGGTGATTCATAGAAGATTAACATTTTGCTTCTTCTTCCTTTTCAGAGTAAATAATTCAAGGGTGGCGAGCTCCGTATCTGATTTTGAATTATTGAATTTATTTTTTTTATATTGAATTTTTTGTTATTGGATTTATATTAGTTTGTAGGGTAGTTTTAGATTGAAATGAATTTATGAATTTTGTGATATTAGATTAAGCAAATGAATTTGTACCTGAAGTATTAAATAAAATTTTATATTTGAAATAAAAACTGAGTTATCTTCTGAACCGGCTCTCCTCCCTCACGAACGAGACTAGATCTCACATGATCCTTTATGAGCTTTCCAAGTATACAAAATGAGAATTTCTAGTGCTAAGTTAAATCGCACTTTTTAAGGCATGCCTCGTAATTACTTTTTGTCAATGTTTGGTAGAATTTATATAGCTTCACAGCTTGTTTTTGGCATCTAGCAACACCACAACATACACATGTATCTGGTCCATCCTTTGAATCATCTCTTGACCAAGGGCAGCTTATAAAGTGTTCACCAAATTTTGACTCGACTCTTTCAATATTTTCATATAATTTTAAAAAGTTATAGCATTCTTGAATTTGTTTCTTATGCTCATCGAGTAAAATGTTATTATATTCTCCTAAAAACTCTTCAATATCCATCTTAACAGTTCAGCATTCGGGAATACACTAACCACTAACCAAACTTTCGTGCAATTTTCCCTTCCCCTTTTAGATTTTGTATAGAACATACCAGATTCTTATAAAATTGTCTGCTACCTAGTAGATTTTCGATTTTGGTTCTCGCACCGTTTTGGAGATATGCATTTTTTAAAATCACTATATACCCTAACTAATTTTTTAACAGATATTTATATACCGATTTTTTATATAGAACATATGGATTTATATAAGGCTTACACATCAGGAAATGCATAAAATCTTGGATTTTTCTTTGGAACATACTGTTACAAGATTCTAATAAAATTTTCTTCTGCCTGTTAAATTTTGTATGGAACATACTGTTACCGGATTCTTACCAGATTCTTATAAAATTTTCTTTCGCTTGTTAGATTTTGTATGGAACATACTATTACCAGATTCTTATACAATTTTCTTCTACTTTTTAAATTGTGAACTGAGCATGGTATCAGATTCTTATAAAATTTTTCTTATGGTTATTAGATTTTGTATAGAATATACTGCAACCAAATTCTTATAGCCTTTCATTTTACTGCTATCTATTTTCAGATATTATATATAATGTGCATTCATCTAGAACAAAAATCTATAGCTCGGCTTGGTCACATATGAATTTATATATAAGGTTTATAAGGAAATGCAGTTACCAGATTCTTATAAAATTTTCTTCCACCTGTAATATTATGTATGGAACATACTGTTATCAGAAATCTTCTTCTTTACAGTTTACTCACAGCTAATTATAATCTCCCATACAACTTGCACTACTCATCATCCAAGTGAACCCAAGAGCAGACACTTTCGGTTTCAAAGGTTAATGTGACGTCAGAGGTCAAGACAATGTGCCAAATCCATATAAATAGTAGTTTCATAACTTGTTTTTGCAATTGATATTTTGCTCTTTAGCCAAACAGATCACTGTTTCTTGGCAAGCTAATTACGCAATAATTTCAACATGAGCTCTAAGGACACTACAAACCTTCTAAAGCCTACGGATGAAAGGAGTAAAGAATATTCATATAAGGCTCAGTCTATATCTATGAAATCGATGCTTTTCAGAAATAAAGAAGAAAGTTTTTCATCCAAAAACGAGTCGACTGTCCCCTACCAACAGGTCGAAAAATCAGGATATTCCAACAAAGATCGCAAAAAGTAAAGATGGAGAGATGTTATTTGTGAAAGTGGTGCACCATGAACCCTTTAACGTCACATTGGTGTAAAGGCATAAGGAATATTCAATATAAGGATCAATCTATATCTATGAAATCCTGGCCTTGCTGAACTAAAGAAAAAAAGATTTTAGACTTAAGCTATAATACAATTAAAACAAATTATTTCAATAAATGGCATTATAACCATGATACAATTTTTATTTACAATACATATTTTAGACTAGGCTAGACTTAATATATTTTCTGCGGCACACTTCATTTAATAGTGATAATTGAAGCAAGAATGATTTTTGCTCACACCGTGTGTCGCTTTCAGCCATATTTGTTGTTTGCAGATGAAGTGAACATACTTTCCTTATGTAATCCATTGGGATCACTTTTGATATATATCGTGAAGCTTTCTTAATCATATTATGTAATTTTTTTCAAATGTGGTAATATATCCTACTAGAGTTATATCATTCCAAATACCCACTCTCAACATCGCGGTCTTCACTATTGAACTTGAAGCATTATCAACTTTTTTCAACATTCCTGATACTCATACAACACCATTTCGAGGAGATAAATGCCAAATACCATCCAGCAAAACTTTTAACTTAATACATAACTTACAGTACCTACTCTCAACCCACCACCACGATCTTCACTATGGACATGGAGAATTATCATATATCCAGCGAGATTGCTGATTAGGATTTTACTGCTTATTCATAGCTCCCATACAACTTCCACTACTCACCTCAGACAACATATCATACCACATTAATATCATAACACAGCGTTCGTCTATTAAAGCTTTTAATTTAACCCACTCTCAACTTAATGGTAAGTAAACAATGTACCTGCCCCCAATAGTATGAAGATAAAATTATCATATTCTTATCAGCTTCATGTGAACTATGATATCGGGGAATCAATCAAATCTCATAACAGTGTGACTGATTGAGAAATTTTATTGAAAATAAAAAACAATTCGTCATAGAGACTTTTCAATACAAACTCCTAGATGCAAAAAAAAACATTAATCGCTCAATTTGCCTGGTTTACTCGGCTATGTTTACGCAAGATATCAAACTACCAGCGACCTGGCCACCTTCTGTAATGCTTTAATTTCCATTACTTCTAATGATTTCATGTGTCTTACCATCCCAAGCAGCCGTGATCAATTTTTACACATCGAATATCATAACATGATCACTCTTGTTTATAAAAGACACCTACAGACCACAACTTACGTAATAGTTGTTGTTGCTGTTTTTTTCAGCAAAAGAAATTTTCAAGTATATCTTCCACTACTCATCTAAGACATCATATCCCACAGATTAATATCGGTTGTTGTTGTTTTCAGTTAAAGAAATTGGGAATCTTACATAAATCGCTCAATTTGTTTACTTTAATCGGCTGCTGTGCGAATTTGTTTACATTATTCGACTGCGAATTTGTTTACTTTGCTGGACTGTGCGAATTTGTTTATGCAAGGAATAAGATCAGAAGCATTCCACCTGAAGAGCAAAATTACACATTTACTAATTTCCATTACTTATCTAAGTGAACATATCTACCTACATTCGCCCCAATCAGCTTCGCCTGATCTATTTTTAGATATATGATCATATGGTGCAATCTTGTTTATAAAAAACACCGACAGATTAATATCATCAAATCTTTAATCCACAACTTAGGTTATAGTTGTTGTTGCTTTTTTTGTTTTTGAGCTACTAATATTAATTACACCTGAGAAGGTAAGATCGCTAATATCCTCGAACCATAGCCCGTAGAGGATTTCTGATGAAAATTTTAGCCCCACTAGTACTAATACTATTGGCATGGACAAAAAATATGCTAGGGCTGGAGAGTGCTGAAAGTAATCTCGTATCCTCAAGCCCGAGATGAACAACATATGTAAGTACCGACTAATGCCGCTAGGGGACCTTGCTCAAGAAATGGTGCTTGAACTCGAAAGAGCAACTGTTACTTTTCAATACACGCACCCCCAGGACCCAATATTAATAAGAAAACATCAAGCCAAGGTGATATCACGTTGTGAAATTCGAATGATGCTGATATCTACAACAGCACTTGAAAACAACAAAACCAAGATGACGTCATGTTGATATCTAGAACTTCCCCGCTAATAAAAGAAAACAGCAAAACCAAGGCATGCCAGTAGTTCCAGCTAATGCCGCTGGGTAACCTTACTCAAGAAATGGCGAGCCCGTAGAGGATTTTTGATGAGAATTTCGTCCCCCCTCCCACCCTACACCACCTAGAATCCATTTCCATGAGCAAAAAATAACTTGAGTTATTAATACGCTAATATCTCGAAAACCATAGCCCGTAGAGGATTTCTGATAAAAATTTCGCTCCCCCTCTAACCCCCCGCCCCTATAACATCTTCTAGAATCTATTGGCATGAACAAAACTATCCTAGGTAACTTGAATTATTAATAATATTAACTATATCTGAAAACGTAAAATCGCTAATATCTCGAAAACTAGAGCCCGTAGAGGATTTCTGATGGAAATTTCGTCCCCCCTAGTACCAACACCCCCACCATCTAGAATCCATTGGCATGAACTAGCGTTAACTTTAATTATTACTAATATTAGTTCAAAACCAAACGCCTACATTTAGGTGCACCACATATCTATGCAAGAAAACCGTAGTACCGGCTAATGCCGCTAGGGCGCAGTGAAGACCAAATCCTCGCTAGAAAACCGGAACATGCTGGTAGTACCTGCTAATGCCGCTAGGGCGCAGTCAAGACCAAATGACACATCCGGGTAGTACCGATTAATCCCGCTAGGGCGCAGTCGAGATTCAATTGTGCACCCAAGACACAATCGTGCATCCAAGGCGCAGACCAATACAGCCAAGACACAAACCTACTTAGTATGGGCTCAAACCACCTAGCGACGGTGGCGCCATCTGTGGCGAAATCCTGGAAGCTAAAACAGTGATCCAGAACTCTCCTAGTATATCTACTAGTATTAACATATTCTTGACATCGGTTCAACCTTTTTATGAATATATTTAAGTCTTGGTAAGGAAGCCGTGAAACTATTTTACTTCAATCAAATAAGAACATATACCACCAATCTAGTGCATAACATACATCGATTCAATCCCCATATCGCCCATGAAAGTTTTCTTTTACAGTACACAACATATTACATTAATTCATTTCAGTGTTGCATACATACATATCCACAGCTGGCAAGTATATGACCAAATCCCGAGTGAGATGGTTTCAAACTATGGTGTTCACTAAAGCTTCCTAATGTGTTAGAGCAAGACAGATGATAAGAAATAACATGGGATTTTGCTGCCGAACTCTCATAGCCTAACACAGAAAAGGATCATGGCAGACATTTGCTCTGGATCGCTTTTTGGATGTGAAACACAGAGAAAAAAGTTTATAACTTAAGATATAAAAATAAATAATGAATTTGATGTGAATAAATATTTTGTGAAAAAATTGATTTGCTATAGTTGTTGTTGTTGTTTTTCAGTAAAGGCATTGGGAATCTTACATTTTCAGCTTTCACTACTCATCTACAACATATTCCACATATTACTCACAGCTCTCAATATAAGTAGATATACTATGTTCATACCAGAGCACTTTTTTGCGCCTCCAGGATTTCCCCACAGATGGCGCCACCGTCGCTAGGTGGTGTAAATCCATACTAAATGTGGGTTTTTGCCTTGGATGTACTGGTTTATGTCTTGGATGTTGGGGATACGAGACCAATTCGGGGGATACGAGACCACTTTAAGCACTCTCCAGCATAGGGAAATAGCATAGGATTTCGATATTGTTTCTGAAGTTCGCTTATTTTTCATCTCGAGTCTTGGGGATACGAGACCATTTTGGGGATACGAGACCACTTTTAGCACTCTCCAGCATAGGGAAATAGCATAGGATTTCAATTTTGTTTCAGGAGTTCGCTTATTTTTCATCTCAGACTCGTAGCCTCCAAGTTTTTCATCTCGAATTTTGGGATACGAGATAACCTCACCCACAGATGGCGCCACCGTCGCTAGGTGGCTTGAGTGGGTTTGAGTATTGATGGTACTGGTTTATGCCTTGGATGCACCATTGGCTCTTGACTGTACTGGATCCACCATCGGCTTTTGACTGTACTGGATTATGTCTTGGATGCACCATTGGGTCTTGGATGCACCATTGTGAAGTTGCCTGAGCTGCATTTGCCGATACTAGCAGCATGCCTTAGTTTTGCTGTTTTCTTTAGAGTGGAAGTTTTAGATATCGGCATGACCTCGTGATGTAGCCTTGGTTTTGCTGTTTTCTTGCTTGAAGATTTCCTAGCTGGAGAAATTGTAGATATCTGCATGACGCCACATAAAATGTTGCGCATAAATTTCTTAGCGGAGAAGATGTAGATATCAGCATGACATCACCTTGGTTTTGCTATTTTCTTACTTGAAGGTTTCTTAGCAAGGAAATTGTAGATATCAGGATGACATCGCATTGATTTTGCTGGTTGGTACTAGCAGCATGCCTTGGTTTTGCTCTTTTCTTTAGAGTGCAAGTTTTAGATATCAGCATGACCTCGTGATGTAGCCTTGGTTTTGCTGTTTTCTTACTTGAAGATTTCTTAGCTGGAGAAGTTGTAGATATCTTCCTGACGTCACCTTGGTTTTGCTGTCCATAGTGGCATTAATGAGTACTATAGGCATTTAATGCCCTGATAAAATTTAGCGTATTCCATAAATTTTATTCGCGTGCAAACGCCATTTCTGGAGTAAAGTCCCCTAGTGGCATTAGTCGGTACTACCAATATGCCTTGGTTTTGCTGTTTTCTTTTATTAGCGAGGAAGTTGTAGATATCACGTATGACGTCATCTTGGTTCTTGCTATTTACAGGTGCTGCACCTAAATAAGTTTTATTAGCGCGGAAGTTGTAGATATCAGCATCATTCGAATTTCACAACATGACATCACCTTGGTTTGTGTTTTCTTAGAAAATTATTATTGTTATTATTGGGTTTAGGGGGTGCGTGTATTGCTCTATCGAGGGCAAACACCATTTCTTGAGTAAGGTTCCCTAGCGGCATTAGTCGGTACTACATAATGCCATTTCTTGAGTAAGGTTCCCTAGTGGCATTAGTGGGTACTACAGACACTTAATGGTAAGTAATATGTTTCCCATCTAATGCCCGCTACCGTAAAGGATTTGATACCTTCATTGTACTATAAAAGGATGAAACATGCGAAATCTTCATAAGTCGAAGCTGTAACTCAGACGAAAGCACACCGAATCGTGTGGACCTGCTGAGTAGATTAAAGCTGTTCACATATTATCAGACCTGTTTGAAAGCTCTTAAGCTGTTATCAGAGCTGTTTGAAAAGCTGTTAAGCTGTTATCAGAGCTGTTTAAAAGCTGTTAAGCTGTTATCAGAGCTGTTTGGAAAGCTGTTAAGCTGTTATCAGAGCTGTTTGAAAAGCTGTTAAGCTGTTATCAGAGCTGTTTAAAAGCTGTTAAGCTGTTATCAGAGCTGTTTGGAAAGCTGTTAAGCTGTTATCAGAGCTGTTTGGAAAGCTGTTAAGCTGTTATCAGAGCTGTTTGGATAGCTGTATACCTGTTATCAGACCTGTTTGAAAAGCCGTTATTCAGTTTATATCGAAGATGAATGAAAATCTATTAAAAGAAATCATCAAGACAAGGTGAATATAATAATTAATTGGATACAAATTAACATCATGGCGAATAAACTCTATTTTAAACGTTCGGCCGATAGGACCTCTAATTATAATATAAAAATCTCCTGCAGTATTTATCTCCAGTATAGTTTCATCAGTAATTGTGCTGTACCGTGCAGGAAGGAAAAGTTGACAGTCTTCCAAGTCCAGGATGATACGAGATCCAAATGCAGTCTTACATCTTCTGGCGCCCAGAATCTTGTATTCCTTATTAAATTCCATTTCAGCTGTCTTTAGAGAAGGTGGGTACTGCTCTAGCTTCTTCAGTTCCTCCATTGCGTTTGTCATTTCAGATTACTTTCTCCTTGGTTGTTTATCGTTTGAAATCCAAAATGAAACTGCCTGCAAATCTGATTCAGCTCCTCAATTTATAGTCATGATTCCAAAACAAGTTTAATCCTGCTTAAAGCAAATTTGCAATAGCAACACATTAAGCTGAATGATTCATGTAATTTGAAACCACACTTCCTGTAAGCAACCCAATTCTAAGAATTTTGCTGATCGAAACGTTTCATTGGAATTCGTAAACATCCTGTTGTAAACAAATTTAAGCAATATCAGCAAATGATTCATGTTTACTCTTTTCAAGTAATTTGATACCGCACTTCCTGTAGGCAGCCAAAAATTTTATTGTCCAAGAATTTTGCTGATCGAAACGTTTCATTGGAATGTAAACAAATTTTCACATTTTCTTGTATGCAAACAATCTTATTTGCAAATTCAACCAGCAGTATAAAGTAATCAAATTAATGTGAGTGATTTTCTTATCGTGTAATTCGATATCATCTCAGCCTATAAGCAAATTCGTTGGAATTCATCCTGTGCAATGATTATTGTAGCAGCAGGATCATTCATGTTTACAAACCGTTGCTATAAAAGCGCAAGCAAACTCTTGGGGAGCACCAGTCAATCTAAGTGATTCAAAGTGTTAGTGCCAAATAAGAAAAAAAATTAAAAATGTCTATCACAGTAATAAATGAAAGTTTTTCATTAATTAAGAAATTGCGAGAAGATGTGTTGAAGTGTTTAAGTGATGCAAATTTTGTGAATAAAAACAATATTATTAAAGAGTGCAACAGAAACATTCGTAAATATCAAGCAGTATTTCGAAAGTGTAATAAGAATGCTAGAAAACGACATTTGGACAGTTGTATTGCTCAAGTTAAATCGTTGAGATTGTTAATAAAAGCTCCCCATCGAGGTGGAGGAATTAATCAACGATTAATAAGAAGTGATTTTGTTAAGTGGGAAGAAATAAAAACAGCATTCGTAGGTAGAATTAGGGCAGGTGTTATCGGGAATATAAGCGACCTAGATCCTAAGCTGTTTATGCAAGATGCTTCCAAATTACTTGCTCGCCGCATTAAGAATACATTAAAACAACAATATCATATTAAAGTTGCTACAACGTTTTGCGGCGAATTTATTAAACAAAATGCTGACAATGAAATTATAAAAGACATTAAATATTTCCAAGCGAGAACTGCTCCAATCAGTGCAGATGATAATTTAGAGGAGTGGTTTAAATCAAACATTTTGGATCCAATAAACACTCAGCTAGAAGAATTCCAGGAAAAAGATAGTGGTTGGGCTCTGCATTCTATAATACATTTAGCGGTGCATATCAACAAGTTTGAGCCGATTCGGGGATCATTTTATGTACCTCTGGCAAAGGAGATTGCGTCAAAGAAAGCTTGCGTTAATGTAAAGAATAATGATGAAGCATGCTTCGCGTGGGCAGTAACATCAGCGCTATATCCTGCAAATGTTCACTCCGATAGGACCTCATCATATCCACATTATTCTACTGTGCTAAATTTAACTGGAATAACATTTTCCATGACACTTAAGCAAATAACGCAATTTGAAGGCCAGAACGATTTATCAATAAACGTGTTCATCCTAGAGAAAAAGCGTTTCTTCACCACAGTTCCAGTTAGACTTACGAAACACAGGATGGAGCGATATGTAAATCTCTTAATGCTGCAAGATGACTATGACCAAGCTGATGATGATAAAGATCATATGGATGATGATGATGATGATGATGATGATGATGATGATGCCAGCAGATATCATTTCTGCTGGATTAAAGATCTTTCGCGCCTCATATCGAAACGAATTTCGAAACATGGTGGTGGTAGAAGGCATATTTGTGACAGATGTTTGCTCCACTTTTACTCTGAGGAAAAATTAACATCACACACTCCCGAATGCGAGAAGCAAAATGATTGCAGGATTATGTTTCCCTCAGAGGAAAACAAATGGTTGGAATATAAGAATTATAACCATAAGAATCCAGTCCCGTTTTGTGTGTATGCTGATCTTGAATCAATATTGAAGCCGATTCAGGGAAACGATCAAAATACACAGCGAATCCAGGAACATGAAGTTCATAGCATAGGATTCTATTTCCACTGCAAACATGATGCTAAGCTCTCATATTACAGAGCATATCGAGGCAAGGACTGTCAACAATGGTTTGCATTAGAATTGCAAAAAATTGCCTCCATAGCTGTACAGGAAAAGCTGAACATCAGGCCAATGCAACCCTTGACTAAAGAGGAACGACGTTCACATATGGAAAATACTTGCTGTCATATATGTGAAAAATCGTTTGCAGCCGATGAGGAATGAGTCCGGGACCATTGCCACTTAACAGGTAAATACTGAGAAGCATAATTCAATTCATTTCTTTTCATAAATTCTTTTAACAGGAAAATACCGAGGGCCAGCGCATAATGCATGCAATCTGATGTATCAAGATTGCTCCACAGTTCCAGTAATTTTTCACAATTTATCTGGATATGATGCCCACTTCATAGTTAAGGATATAGCTACATCTTTCCCAGGAAAAGTTGATCTCTTGCCAATAAACAAGGAAAGATATATCTCGTTCACCAAGCACATGGACGGCAGCTACATAAAATTCAGATTCATCGATTCCTTCCGTTTTATGGCTGAATCTTTAGATAAGCTTTCATCATTGCTGCCAATGGATAAATTAAACACTACAAGATCAGTATGGCAGGGATTGGATGACGACACTATCAAACTTCTTACGCGCAAAGGTGTCTTCCCATATGATTTTATTGATGACTGAGATAAATTGGATTTCCAGAACTTGCCAACACAGGAAGCGTTCTACAATAAACTAACTGAGAGTGCTATATCTCCTGAGGACTACAATCATGCTGAAGAGGTCTGGCAAAAATTTGAAATACAAACACTTGGTGAATATTCAGATCTATACCTTAAGACTGATGTTCTCCTATTGGTCGATGTGTTTGAGAACTTTCGAGAAGTGTGCATGAAGACGTACAATTTGGATCCAGCACATTATTACACCATACCAGGCCTAACATGGGATGCTATGCTGAAATACACTAATGTGAAATTAGAGCTGATAACTGACGTAGATATACTGCTATTTATAGAGAGAGGCATTCGAGGTGGTATAAGTCAATGTTCGAACAGATATAGTAAAGCCAATAATAAATATATGGATGATTTTAAGCCTGAGGAGAAAGAGAAATACCTGATGTATTATGATGTGAATAACCTTTATGGATGGGCCATGTCACAGCATTTACCAACCGGAGGATTCAAATGGGTTGATGTTCCCAATATTGTCGTTTCCGAAATTCCTGATGATTCTCCAACTGGATACATATTCGAAGTCGACTTGGATTATCCTCAATATCTACATGATAAGCATAAGGACTTAACGTTTTGCTCTGAGCATGCAGCACCACCTGGAGCAAAATTAGAAAAGCTTTTGACAACATTACATCCAAAAACTAAATATGTTATACACTACCGAAACTTGAAGCAATGCTTATCACATGGACTTATCCTGAAAAAAGTGCACCGGGTACTTCAATTCGAGCAATCAGCTTGGCTTAAACCATATATTGACTTAAATACCACCAAACGGATGCAGGCTACAAGCGATCATGAGAAGGACAGCTATATGAAGATGAATAATGCAGCTTTTGGTAAGACCATGGAAAATGTACGCAAGTATAGTGATATCAAGCTTTGCATGAAGTGGGAAGGTCGCTATGGTGCAAAAGCTCGGATTGCGGCACCCAACTTCCACAGTGCAACGATATTTGATGAAAATTTAGTTGCTGTGGAATTAAGGCGACTCAAAATATTATTCAATAAGCCGCTGTATATAGGAATGGCAGTTATGGAAATTTCGAAAATATGCCTCTACGTTTTTCACTAGAGTTTTATGCAGCGTGACTATGGAGATAAATGTAAAGTCATGTATACTGATACAGATTCTCTAATATATGAACTTGAAGAGAAAAATGCATATGAGTTTATGGCTGAAAATATAAACAAATTTGATACAAGTGATTACCCAGAAGATAACCAATTCAATTTACCGCTCATGAATAAAAAGATTCCCGGGCTAATGAAGGATGAGCTGAATGGGAAAATCATGAGCGAATTTGTAGGCTTGCGCTAAAAAATGTACAGTCTGCGTATAAACGCTGGTAAAACTGTAAAAAAAGCGAAAGGAGTAAAGACTAATGTAGTCCAGAGGCATATCAATTTCAAAGACTACGTTGAATGTTTGAATAACAAGCGAATATTAACTGCTAACCAGAGCTCGATACGATCTCATCACCATAACGTATACACTATTAGTCAAAAAAAGATTGCATTGAGTCCCTATGATAATAAGCGTCATATTATGAGCGGAGCGACGGATACTCTACCATGGGGACATTACTCTATTTCATCAGATCAACAAATAGCAGCCGCAGAAAGAATCTAAGTCAAATGTAAATAATAATAATAAATGTATTATAGTTTTAGTTTCATTTATTCAAGTAATTTTCATTATAACTACATGTATAATTGTAAAATAAAAAAGTATTGTAATTGTATTATAGTTATAGTTGTTTTTCAAGATATTATAAAACATCTTTGTTATTAATCCAAGAATTGTGTTTTGATGAAAATCCGAGCCATTTAATGTAAGCTTTATCTCCACTCTTCTTTATGATTTTCTCTATGAGATATAGGTTTGGGTGTTTAACTTTCAGCAGCTCCAATTCATAAAAGCCTCCTGTGATTGGATTTCCTTGATAATCTTCCAGCCGATATGTGATGGGATTTGTGTTTTGAACTTTAATAATTTTAAAAATCTCAGCTGTCCAGTTTGCTGTATAGCCTTTCTCAAATATATGCTTGTATTTGCTGATGCGTACAAAATCTCCAACTTTATACTTGGCAGAAACAACAATCTTTATATGACTGTATACAGTTGAAAGCAGTTGTTTCTCATTAGTGGTGTTGATATCACGTGGTCTCATTTTCGTAGTTCGATGTATTCTTGAGTTGTATTCAGTGAGCAGTTTCTTTACCATACCAATCCACTGATAAGTTCCATTAAAGCTGAATTCCTTCCACATCATATCCTTCAGAGTTCGGTTAAATCGTTCCACTATTGATGCTTTGAGGAAACTGTACGTAGAGTAATGATTAATTGCATGCTTCCGCATTAGATTTTTAAAGAGGCTGTTGTAGAATTCCTTTCCATCATCAGTCTGCAGGTTTTTAGGTATTCGTCCCTCGCTTAATATAGATTGCATGGCATCTCTTACTTCTACACCAGTTTTCTTTTAATTGGAATTGCCCATGCATATTTGGAGAAGGCATCAATTACTGTCAGCAGATAGCGGTAACCCTTGTTCACATACTTGTAGGGACCCATTTCAACCAAGTCTGCCTGCCACAAGTCATCTAGTCCTTTGATAATCACACGACGTCGTTTAAAATTTTTTCTCGCTGGTTTATGCAGCTCATTTACCACTTGTCTCTTACTCATCGTAATTATAAATGAAACAGATTTCTCAAAAGTTTTTACTCATATACACCATCTGTTGGTGTCAAGTCTTTCTTATTTATTACTGAAGTAAACAGATAGTTTTCAATCTTTGCGATTTCGCCATTGATATATAGCGTTACATTTGCCACCTCTATATTAATAGTTTTTCTTATTTCTTCCACACTTATTTTAATTTTCTTGTCAACATAGTCTTTGGTTGTAGCATCATCATTTTCAAGGGGCTCACCAAGTCGTTTTATACACTTTGAGTTCAGATCGTAGTCTCCGTTTATCGTTAAATTAAATCCAATACCCCGCTCTCCTTGTTCACCAGCTGGACCCTGAGCTCCTTGTTTACCAGCTGGGCCTTGAATTCCTTGTTCACCGGCTGGTCCCTGAGCGCCTGTTGGTGTGCTTTGATGCCATTAGAAGGCGCAGTCTATCCACTAATTCATTTGGATCATCCCAGTAAATGTGATCAATGTTTTCTTTAGGCAGATGCATTAGTCCCATGCATTTATGCTGTATAAGTTTACTGATTATAGCTTTATACTTAGCCGCTCTAGTACCTTTTATTTGTCCATCTTCAGCATAGTCACGTTTATATGCATTGGTATCTCTCAAAATAGATCCATAATTAGTTAAATCCTCTTTAGTATAGAGACTTTTTACAGGATCTTTCATAAATAGCAGCTCACATAACCCCAAAGTTGTTTTATAGCTCTTCTCCTTGATAATAATATTTCCTACATCATCAACATCAAACGTTGAATTACCGATTCTCCATGCGTTGTTATCATAGTAAACTCCATAGGTTGGATCAATTTTAGGGCTATTATCAGTGAATAGCTTTAAATAGTTTGAAACTATGTATCCAGACGTATCGGGGGAGGTGACAGGAGACCTTCCTGTTAATGTTCTTGAATGTTTAGGTGTTGCGAATTCTTCTTCAGAAGTTAAGGAATAATCTCCATAATTTATAGGTGTGCTACTAGCCTCCATTTTCACATATTTTCGTTTTGGAGGGGTAAAAGGTTCCACAATTTCGTTGTTTTCTTCTTCTTCTTTTTCTTCTTCTGGTTCCAATTTGAGTGGTGGCTCGTTTTTGACTCTTGTTACAAACTCTTTCAAGGGTTTGGCGATTGGCTTGAAAGTTTCTTCAAGTTGAGCTTCTGCTTCAATCCTACCCGTCTTTAGAGCTTTAAATTTCCTTCGCACTGCATTCCTTGTCTTGATGATTTCTTTTAATAGGTTTTCATTCATCTTCGATATTAACTGAATAACGGCTTTTCAAACAGGTCTGATAACAGGTATACAGTTTTCCTAACAGCTCTGATAATAGCTTAACAGCTTTCCAAACAGCTCTGATAACAGCTTAACAGCTTTTCAAACAGCTCTGATAACAGCTTAACAGCTTTCCAAACAGCTCTAATAACAGCTTAACAGCTTTCCAAACAGCTCTGATAACAGCTTTCCAAACAGCTCTGATAACAGATTAACAGTTTTCCAAACAGCTCTGATAACAGCTTAACAGCTTTCCAAACAGGTCTGATAACAGGTGAACAGCTTTTCAAACAGCTCTGATAACAGGTGAACAGCTATAATCTATTCAAGAGGGGCCACAGGATTCCGTGTGCTTTCGGCTAAGTTCCAACTTCGACTTATGGAGATTTCAGATGTTTCATCCTTTTATAGTACAATGAAGGTATCAAATCCTTTACGGTAGCGCCCCTTGTTTAATGAGCTATCCTTATCAATCATCAGGAAACCATATACCTCCTTCCAACACTCAGCACAGGCTCTTCGAAATTTATCAAACTTCATGTCTGTGTTCACATGATCATTATAGATATGTTTCAAATTAAAGTCATCTTGCTTGATTAAGATGATTAAATTAGCATTGTCACGTATTAAGTGCTTTGGTATATGCGTATATGTTTGACAGAGATAGAAACTGTCTATATCTTTGTGGCGACCCATGCAAAAATAGGATCGCACATTATCTTGCTTTTCACATGCTACATCATCGAAAATAAACACTGAATGTGATTTGGCTTCCTCTGGTGCTAGAACGTCGCAGTTGTTTGAGAATGTATAATACCCCAATCCTGATATGGGAGTCATCACTCGCTTCAAGTATTCATACTTCGGTTTATGCAAAGATTTTGAATATATGTAAATATTTTCATATCTGAGACCATTGGGATGTTCTAGCAAACTTATCATAACATTAGTTTTTCCACAATTGGATGGTCCAACAATGATGCTCCTTATGCTATTAGGCAATAGGGGACCATGCTTCTTTTTCACCTTCATAACAGCTACATCAGCATTTCGAACAGGAAAAGCTTGTTGTTGTTTAATGAACCGCATATTGAAGACTAACGGGATTCCTATAAATACACCTGTTTATATTACATTTCAACAGTATCATCGGAACCTTATAAGATGCCAGATCACAAATCGAAACGCTCCAGAAAATCTTTGAAAGGGGGCAGAGGACTATTAAATTCAATCATCAACAAATTACCTGTAGAATTACATCTACCGGGATACCAGTACTGTGGACCAGGAACAAAGTTACAACAAAGATTAGCAAGAGGAGATCCAGGCATTAATCCACTGGATGCAGCCTGCAAAGAACACGATATAGCATACTCGCGACATAAAGACACAAGTGATCGACATATAGCTGATAAAATATTAGCTGAAAAGGCCTGGCAGCGTGCAAAATCTACGGATGCAAATTTGAGTGAACGTGCCAACGCTTGGCTTATAACAAACGCAATGAAGGCTAAAATTAAGCTAGGTATGGGTCTTAAGGCTAAAAATAAACGCCAACCCACATTCCGAGAAGCAGTACGAAATGCACGTAAAATTTTAAAAATCAAAAAACCAAAAGACTTGATGGAAGCTACAAAAATAGCTCTTAGTGCAGCTAAAAATATTGTGAAAAGAAAGAAAAAATCAATTAAAACTCCACGAGTGATACCTGTACCAAAGGTTGGTGGAGCACTTCCATTCCTCATCCCGTTGTTTGCTGGGCTTTCAGCATTGGGAGCACTATCGGGAGGTGCAGCAGGCATAGCTAAAGCAGTAAATGATACCAGTGCCGCAGAGGCAAAATTGGAAGAAAGAAAACGTCATAACCAAGCAATGGAAACTATAGCGATTGGCAAAGATGGAAACGGGCTGTTCCTGAAGCCGTACAGAAAAGGACTTGGACTCTATCTACAACCTCAACCAAAAAACTATTAAAGACGCTACCCAAAAGGCCGCTAAACGAGTTGGATCTTCACAAGTATACCACACACTTGCCGCACTTCAGAGGAGTATTTATGCGTGATAATCTTGCTAAAAAACCATGGAAGCGAGAAAGCGGAATTGTTAACTTGGACATCTCAACTGGAGCCGGTACACACTGGGTAGCGTACTACAACAAAATTGATAACATCGAATACTTTGATAGCTTTGGCAATCTCCAACCACCAAGGGAGCTCATAAACTACTTGGGTAGTAATATTACGTACAACTACAGCTCTTATCAGAACTATGATGCAGTAATTTGCGGTCACTTATGTTTAGAGTTTTTATATAATTGTTATAGCCATTAATTATTATCTATAAATAAATGTATCTATATTGAAATTGTGACAGTTCATTATCAACCGCCATGTCATTAACACTTACTCTCACGGGAAATTCATCTCTACTCACTTCTGAGTACTTTCCCCCGCTGGAGCTAGCAACGGATTATGTTTGTGGATTAATTGATTTTCAAACATACAACTCTATACCAAATATTGATGTGACCAATAATCTGGGTCATGTAGGGAATGAGGTTGTTGAGATACCTGTTGGATCCTATGAGATTGATGATATAGCAAAATATGTACAAGGATACTTGGATAAAGAAGGGAGAAGGATAAAGGTTGCGATAAAGGCTAACAATAATACATTGAAGAGTGAAGTCAAGGCAACTGAAGAAATACATTTTGAAAAACAGAGATCCATAGCTCCTCTGCTAGGATTCAGTAAAAGAAATTTGACTGCTAATATAGTGCATACATCAGAGTTGCCAGTCAACATCATTAAAGTAAATACCATACGCATCGAATGTAATATTATATCAGGATCATTCTTCAACAACACACAAGTACACACTCTCCACGAGTTTTCCCCGAACGTTGGGCCTGGGTATAAAATAGTGGAGGTAACCAAAAATGTAATCTGTTTGCCTATGAACACCAAACGTATCAGTTGTCTAACATTGAAGCTCCTTGACCAAGACGGTGACTTAATCAACTTCAGAGGAGAGACTATAACCATCAGATTACATTTCAAGCGACAGCATGTTGATATACAATAATGATAAATACGAGTTCGGAGCAGACAAGATCATTAGTCAGCGGACAACCTTGAAGCGATCAAGACCTACATTAACACCTGTAAATACAGCATATTTACAATCAATTGGCTTAACGCTGAAACAATGAATAAAGGAATACTAGATATTGCACCAGACGCTCACTTTGATAACAGTGTTACTAAATTTGAACATCACTCCTATTCACCATTTCTAACATCATTTAAAAACAGCGATGAAATCCGTATCTCTGTACAACATCAGGACTTGAATCTTCTACCCAGCAGGAGTTTTCTTTACATTGAGGGGTCGCTAACAAAGCTGGATGGAACCGTTTCAGCAACTGCAAAATTAGCTAACAACGCTCTACCATTTCTTTTTGAGGAAATACGCTATGAATTGAATGCAGTTTAAATCGATCGTACAAGAAATCTTGGGATTGCGACAACATTAAAAAACTACGTATCGCTAAATGCAAATGTAAGCAGGATACTACTCAACGGCAGTTGGTCATCAGATTCATCCGTTATACCAACCAATGGACTGTTTAACTATTGTGTACCTCTGAAATATTTATTGGGATTCGCTGATGATTACAAGAAAATTCTGATAAATTCCAAACATGAACTCATATTGATCCGGAGCAGGACAGATGGTAATGCCATTATATCACCCACTGATGTGGTGAAAATTGAAATTAATAAACTTCAATGGAGCATTCCACATGTTACAGTATCCGATAATGAAAAGCTGCAACTATTTAAAATTATCGGGAGAGGTCGCCCGATACAAATACCATTCCGAAGCTGGGACATATATGAGTATCCAGTACTACCGGAATCCACGCATCAAACCTGGTCAGTTAAGACTTCCACTCAACTGGAGAAACCTCGATTTATCATCTTAGCATTACAAACGGATCGAAGGAACGATAAAACCAAAGATGCAAGCAAGTTTGATCACTGCAAACTCACCGATGTTACAGTTCATTTGAACTCAGAATCATATCCCTATGATGATTTGAATTTGATATTTGATTTGAATAGATACGCATTGCTGTATGAGATGTATATAAAGTTTACACAATCATACTATGGTCATCAGTATCAGCCGTTCCTCACATGGGAGAAGTTCAAAACCGATGCTCCGATCGCTGTCATTGATTGCTCTCATCAAAATGAAACAATAAAAACTGGAGCTGTTGACATAAGGCTAGAATTCAAGACATCTGAAAATATACCGGCTAATACAACAGCATATTATCTGCTTCTACACGATCGAATAGTGGAATACAGTCCGCTGACAAGTGAAGTTAGAAAGTTAAAATAAGAAGATGGCTATCATCGTAGACGTTCAAGGATTAAAAACTAGTCTCAATAAATTTATCACTAAAGAACTGGCAATTTTAAACAATGAAAACCAGATACAGCACTTTATATTTCAACCACCGTTCAGATACAAAGATTTGACTTCAGCAAAAAAGAGGCAAGTAAAATGGCTTCAACACAATTTTCATGGATTCCGCTGGAATGATGGCTACATACCATATCACAAGCTGTACACTATAGTTGAACCACTGCTTCGAAATAAAATCATATATGTAAAGGGAGCTGAAAAAGTTCAATGGATGCAGAAGATAGTTGGAGAGAGTGAAATCATTATCAATGTCGAAGATGAATACAACTGTGGAAAACTAATAGAGATTAACACAAATGCGCCATCTTGCCAAGTTTATATTTGACAATGTGCTATAAGAAATACTTTTATAATAAGAAATTTTATTGGAAATAAAAACAAATGTTTATAAAAGATAAGACTTTTCAAACACACATACCCCAGAACCCTCACTGACATCGTCTAGAATCTGTTCATGGTGATGTCATGTTGTGAACTTCGAATGATGCTGATATCTACAACTTCCCTGCTAAGAAAACTTATTTAGGTGCAGCAAAACCATGATGACGTCATGCCGATATCTAGAACTCTCCCGCTAGCAAAACCAAGGCATGCTGGTAGTTCCGGCTAAGGCTGCTAGGGTACCTTACTAAAGAAATGGCGTTTGCACCCAAACAGATGTCGCTGCGTATCGGCTAATGTCTCACGTCTAGAATCTGTTCATGGTGATGTCATGTTGTGAAATTCGAATGATGCTGAACTCTCCCGCCAATAAAAGAAAACAGCAAAGCCAGGTAGTTCCGGCTAAGGCCGCTAGGGAACCTTACTCAAGAAATGGCGTTTGCGCCCGAACAGATGTCGCTAGAAAACCGGAGCATGCTGGTAGTACCTGTTAATGCCGCTAGGGCGCAGTCAAGACCAAATGATACATCCCGGTAGTACCGATTAATCCCGCTAGGGTGCACTACTAATAGACTCATCTAAGATAACATATTATACTATATTAATATAATAACTCCACCTTCAAAACATTTAATTTAATCCACTCCCAGCCTAATACTTTCATGGTAAGATTTAAAGATGAATAAATAATACTTCCATATCCTAATAGACTTATATCATTCCAAATACCCACTCTCCACATCGCGGTCTTCACTATTGAACTTGAAGCACAGCTAATTATAATCTCCATAATCATCCAAGTGAACCCAAGAGCAGATACTTTCGGTTTCAAAGGTTAAGGTGACGCCAGAGGACAAATTGCTGCCTTCAAGCCCATGTGTCAAATACATATAAATAGTAGTTTCATAACTTGTTTTTTCAGTTGATATTTTGCTCTTTACCTAAACAGATCACTGATTCTTGGCCAGCTAATTACGCAATAATTTCAACATGAGTTCTAAGGACACTACAAACCTTCTAAAGCCTACGGAAGAAAGGAGTAAAGAATATTCATATAAAGCTAAGTCTACATCTATGAAATCGATGCTTTCCAGAAATAAAGAAGAAAGTTTTTCATCCAAAAACGAGTCGACTGTCCCCTACCAACAGGTCGAAAAATCAGGATATTCCAACAAAGATCGCAAAAAGTAAAGATGGAGAGATCTTATTTGTGAAAGTGGTGCACAAGGAAACTTCTAAAGTCATGTTGGTCTAAAGGCATAAGGAATATTCATTATAAGGATCAGTCTATATCTATGAAATCCTGGCTTTCCTGAGCTAAAGAAAAAAGACCTTAGACTTAAGCTATAATGTAATTAAAAGAAATTATTTCAATAAATGGCATTATAACCATAATACAATTTTTATTTACAATACATATTTTAGACTAGACTAGACTTAATATATTTTCTGCGACACATGTCACTTAATAGTGATAATTGAAGCAAAAAAAATGATTATTGCTCACACCGTGTGTCGCTTTCAGCCAAATTTGTTGTTTGCAGATAAAGTGAGCATACTTTCCTTATGTAATCCATTGGGATCACTTTTGAGATATATCATGAAGCTTTCTTAATCATATTATGTAATTTTTTTTTCAGATATGGTAAGATATCCTACTAGAGTTATATCATTCCAAATACCCACCCTCAACATCGCAGTCTTCACTATTGAACTTGAAGCATTATCAACTTTTTTTCAACATTCCTGATACTCATACAACACCATTTCGAGGAGATAAATACCAAATGCCATCCATCAAAAACTTTTAACTTAATACATAACTTACAGTACCTACTCTCAACCCACCACCACAATCTTCACTATGGACATGGAGAATTATCACATATCCAGCGAGATTGCTGATTAGGATTTTACTGCTTATTCATAGCTCCCATACAACTTCCACTACTCACCTCAGACAACATATCATACCACATTAATATCATAACACAGCGTTCATATATCAAAGCTTTTAATTTAACCCACTCTCAACTTAATGGTATGTAAACAATGTACCTGCCACCAATAGTATGAAGATAAAATTATCATATTCTTATCAGCTTCATGTGAACTATGATATCGGGGAATCAATCAAATCTCATAACAGTGTGACTGATTGAGAAATTTTATTAAAAATAAAAAAAACAATTCGTCATAAAGACTTTTCCATACAAACTCCTAGATACTAAAACAAAAACATTAATCGCTCAATTTGCCTGCTTTACTCGGCTATATTTGTTTACGCAAGATATCAAATTACCAGCGACCTGGCCACCTTTTCTAATGCTTTAATTTCCATTACTTCTAATGATTTCATGTGTCTTACCATCCCAAGCAGCCGTGATCAATTTTTACACATCGAATATCATAACATGATCACTCTTGTTTATAAAAGACACCTACAGACCACAACTTACGTAATAGTTGTTGTTGTTGTTGTTTTTTTTCAGCAAAAGAAATTTTCAAGTATATCTTTCAGTTAAAGAAATTGGGAATCTTACATAAATCGCTCAATTTGTTTACTTTCCTCGGCTGCTGTGCGAATTTGTTTACATTATTCGACTGCGAATTTGTTTACTTTGCTGGACTGTGCGAATTTGCTTATGCAAGGAATAAAATCAGAAGCATTCCACCTGAAGAGCAAAATTACACATTTACTAATTTCCATTACTTATCTAAGTGAACATATCTACCTACATTCACCCCAATTAGCTTCGCCTGATCTATTTTTAGATATATGATCATATGGTGCAATCTTGTTTATAAAAAACACCGACAGATTTATATCATCAAAACTTTAATCCACAACTTAGGTAATAGTTGTTGTTGCTTTTTTGTTTTTGAGCTACTAATATTAATTACACCTGAGAAGGTAAGATCGCTAATATCCTCGAACCATAGCCCGTAGAGGATTTCTGATGAAAATTTTACCCCACTAGTACTAATACTAGTGGCATGGACAAAAAATATCCTAGGGCTGGAGAGTGCTGAAAGTAATCTCGTATCCCCAAGCCCGAGATGAACAACATATGTAAGTACCGACTAATGCCGCTAGGGGACCTTGCTCAAGAAATTGTGCTTGCACTCGAAAGAGCAACTGTTACTTTTCAATATACGCACCCCCAGGATCCAATAATAATAAGAAAATATCAAGCCAAGGTGATATCATGTTGTGAAATTCGAATGATGCTGATATCTACAACAGCACTTGAAAACAACAAAACAAAAATGACGTCATGCTGATATCTAGAACTTCCCTGCTAAAAAAAGAAAACAGCAAAACCAAGGCATGCTAGTAGTTCCGGCTAATGCCGCTAGGTAACCTTACTCAAGAAATGGCGAGCCCGTAGAGGATTTCTGATGAGAATTTCGTCCCCCCTTCCCACCCTACACCACCTAGAAGCCATTGGCATGAACAAAAATAACTTTAATTATTAATACGCTAATATCTCGAAAACCAGAGCCCGTAGGGGATTTCTGATGAAAATTTCATTAACCCCCTCCCTATCCTATACTATAATACCCCCTCACAAACCACCCATCTAGAATCCATTGGCATGAACAAAAATTTCCTACCGTTAACTTTAATTATTACTAATATTAGTTCAAAACCAAAAGCCTACATTTAGGCGCACCACATATCTATCCAAGAAAACCGGAGCATGCTGGTAGTACCGACTAATGCCGCTAGGGCGCAGTCAAGACCAAATCCATCAATAAAGCTTCCCACCCCTTCACAAATACATAGAACTGAAAGTGATCTCGTATCCCAAAACTCGAGATGAAAAACTTAAAAGCTACAAGTCTGAGATGAAAAATAAGCGAACTCCAGAAACAAAATCGAAAACCTATGCTATTTCCCTATGCTGGAGAGAGCTAAAAGTGGTCTCGTATCCCCAAGATTCGAGATGAAAAATAAGCGAACTTCAGAAACAAAATCGAAATCCTATGCTATTTCCCTATGCTGGAGAGTGCTTAAAGTGGTCTCGTATCCCCCAAAGTGGTCTCGTATCCCCAACATCCAAGACATAAACCAGGACACCCAAGACACAAACCCACATTTAGTATGGATTTACAGCACCTAGCGATGGTGGCGCCATCTGTCGTGAAATCCTGGCGGCTCAAAAAAGTGCGCCAGAACTGTCATAGTTACACTACTAAGACATATTTCTCCTACTAGGTCACCTAGGACGTTGTCCATGACCCTTTGAAATGTAGATGGCACATTGTTCAGACCGAATGGCATTCTTACATATTCGAAATGTCCACCTTCTATAGTAAAAGCTGTCTTCTGGATGTCTTTTGGGTTCATCTCAATTTGGTAGAATCCGCTTGATAGGTCAAGTTTTGTAAAGTACATACTTTTGCCCAGCTTATCCAGTATTTCGCTAATATTGGGAATTGGTGTTCCGATCGTTTATAGCTTTCTCATTCAGTTTACGATGATCGATAACCAGGCGCCATTTCTGTTTCCCACTTGCGTCTTGTTTTTTTGGGACGATCCACGCAAGTGAACTCCAAGGGGAATAGCTTGGTCTTATAAGGCCTTGGCTCAACATGTCGTCCATTTGTTTTCGCACTTCTTCTTTGTGCACGTAGGGGTATCTGTACGATTTAGTATAAATTGGAATATCAACTGTTGTGGGGATACTATGCTTTATTTTGTTCATGAAAGTTAATTCTTGTCCCTCTTTTAGGAATATCTCTTCCTAGTCTCTACACGTTTTCAATATTGACCTTTTTTCTTCCTAATTTAGGCGTGATACCCATATTTGCTCTGTAATACTGCCCGCTGTATCTACCATAGGGACGGTGTTTTCTAAATTTTCGTACTGTGCGCTAAAGTTATTTAATTCGAGAAATTGTGCGTGGGTGCGTGTGGTTTGACTTTCAACAGTTGTTCGAGGAAAATCGTGTGGTCTATGTTTGTAATGTTTGTTACTTCAATTGCACTGAGCCAATCTTTTGCCTTGTATATTCCTTCGGAAATATAAAGGTTTGGTTGGATTTTTATTGGGCTAACATAGATATCCCCATTTTGTGTATCAAGGGGTAATATAGCAATTAATTTTGATTTAGCGGGGACGTTGAAGCGGTTGGACATGAAGTTTTGTTTCAAGGCCAATGGTAGAGTTGCGTTTTCAGTTATTAATATTTTATTTGCTAGATCTATCTTTGCACCTAACGTTGTTAATGCATCAAGGCCAAGTAGGCCGTCAAGTATCCGTGGAATCGGAAGACTAAAAACCTTAAACTCCCAGGTTGTTGAAATTCGAGAAATGTTGGTAAGGTTATTTGTTTATCTAATTTATACTTGCTTAATATGGTTGTTATTACTATGGATTCAGTATGGACGAGGTCTTCTGGATGTGTAAATTCAAGTTTTATATATGATAAGGAAGCTCCGGTATCAATAAGAAATTTTAAAGGGCGTCCAAATGGTGATGATACATGGACATACGGAAGTATAAAGCCATGTTTATTTATGTCTAAGTACCCGATTTGTCTGTCGAGGCTGGTACAAGAAAATTGGTGTCATCTACTTCAGGTGGCATACTGGGATTGTTATTATCTTGTTCGAAATTATCATGTACGTCTTAATCGTAGTCGTAATGTTGGTATAACTCTTGTATATGAGAAAACCCTTAGGGATAATTCTCACTATGGAGATTTGCTTCACCACAGGATTCATTGTTTAGTGCTGTATGGTCTTGTTCGTAGAAATTATGAAGTTCCTTACTCACACAATTTGGTGGACCGTTTGATCTTAAGAAGTTATTTTGTGGGAATCTTTGTTGTTGAATTTGGTTCGAAGCTTTTTTTTCAAATATGAGTAGCCTGAGCTGATATCCATAGGCTCAGGTTTGGGAAATTGAGGACGATTGAATTATTTTTGTCGCGTAAGTTGTGTTCTATTACTCATGAAATTATTATTAAATGTTGTTGGGTTATGAGGTGCTTGCACCTGCCGAATTTGTTGTTGTGGGATGGGTTGTATGGTCCTCATGTTATGTTGGAATATTGGTCTTGATTGTAAGTACCTTCTGTTTATTGGGAACGTATGGTTTTGATTATGATTGTTATTTTCGGATTTTACATAGAAAATATTCTGTTCAGAAATGCAGTAAAAGAACACTTCTGCTAAGGTCATGGGTTTCATTGCTCGTATTTTAGAGCCAATTGGTTCTCTTAATCCTGTTAAGAAAGTATTTAAGCATATTTCAGAATATAAGTTCTTCTTCGCTTTGATAACATTATCGTTTTCTTTGTGAATTTGAATATAATTACTCATAGACGCATGAATTTCTACAATTTCGCTATAGAACTTTTCAATTGTTTTATTATTTTGTATAACCTTAAATGCAGGTCTTTTATCAGGGACGTTTCGCTCCTTTTATCTGAATAATGTAGTATGAGGTTAGCTTTAATTTGAGCCCATTCAAGCGCTGTCCCATAAATATTTAAGACTTCATTGGCTGGTCCTTCAATCTTGTTTCTTATAGCACGAGACAATTTTCGGCCGTGAGGTGTATTGTCAATTGCAGATATAAGAGAAAATATTTCTTCGACATTCTCAATGAAATCGTAGAGTAGTCTTGGGTTGCCGTCGAATTTTGGCAAATCTTTAATAGCATCGGGCATTTTTAATGCATTAAATAGATCTGTATTTTTCGCATTTGAATTTACGTTGTTGTGGTTTAATAAAGTAAGATTTCCTACATTAGGATATCCTACGATAGGATTTCCTTCAGCATTTAAGATTTCGTTATTTAAGAAACTATTACCAGCAATGCAATTTATACTGTTTACAGATTTATATTTTGCACTGGTACTATTGATTTTGTTAATTTCAAATTTAGATTCTCCTAGATTTATAGGGAACGATTTATTACTACGTCTTATATTTAGTTCTTCAGAAATATTCGGTGGATTTGTATTTTCGTATTTCTCTAATAAATACACTTGACTTAATTTTAAAAGCTATTCTTCGTCAAAATTTTCTAAATCACTACTTGATTCTATTTTACTATTCAACTTTTCGTCAGACTTAAAAATTTCGGTATCAGATTCAGTATCGCTTTCATTTGTATTAATCACTTTTCTTCCAAATAAGAGTTTATTTTCCTCGGGCTTAGGCTTAATATATTTTCGAAATTTTGGCATTTAGGACAAACATCAAGGAGAGTATTCAAACTTAGACTTACATAATCAACCAGATACAAAATTGTCTTCATATTTTAATTATCTGTGTCCCTCGCGAATTAATTATCTCTCGTAGGTCTGGAGCGAATGACTTAAAACTCACCAAGTCTTCTTAAAAAAAAATTGTTGTGTTCCACTTTTCTCTAATTAAACAGGGTTATTCAACTTTTACCGATATACCTTCGATAATGCGATTATTTCAGCGATAAACCGTCGCGAAATTTTCGACACGACACAACAACACCGTAAAAAATTTTTGAGAAAAGAGATAGTTTTCCGACTATCCTACCGACTGCGCCAGTTATGGATTCCCTTCGAGGAATTCATAAAAAAAAAATATTAATCAAAGAAAAATTCATTAAAACACTTCGAGTTTTGTTAATAAAATTTATTTCCGATTTCTTTCTAATCCAAATGATAACTAACTGGAAAACACTTTCTATTTTTCTGCACGAGTGCTTTTACCTTTTTTAAGAAGTCATTACTTTGCGAAACGTGCCTTATGTTATTTTGAATAACAGAAAGGTGTCCGCTTTCATACAATGTCTGGGCATTTACTCTAGTCACCTATTCTATGGGAATATTAAATTGTCTTTTATTTTAAATATGCTTCGTATGCATATATTGGCTATTTGGTATGTTGCAAAGTAACATATCTACGTACGTAATATGCGCTATACTACCGCAGGGCTTACTTTTCTGAAAGTACAGTAACAGCACCAGTCACTATGAAATGCAAAAAGCTTCGAACCAAATAGGCGAACACTTCAATTCGTTGTGTCTTGAGAAGGGCTTTGCTTCTTTTTTGTTGTCTGCTTGTCTGAAGTGTTCCTTTTCTAGGACCGCTTAATTATATCCGCGAGCTTAATTATATCCGCTTAATCGCACCGTGACTTCGAAAATGAAGAATGTTGCTTTTATTTTTTATTATTTATTTTCGTTCTTTTTTCTTGTTTTCGGGGCTGCGCCTCTTCTGGATCACGTCGAGTTGGCTCCTAGGCTTCTCTTCTTTTTTTCAAAAATGGAAGCGCTCGCCGGAAATTCGGCCCTCCGTTTTTCGTTCCCGAATTCGTACTCTATTCAGGCACCCTTTTCCACTGTTCTCGCGTGGGCGAACTCTGGTAGCTCACCAAAAGATTCTCCATAGGAGATTAGCTGCTCCGAATTTTTGGGTTAGTCGGTTCGTTTACCTCTTGGTTTGAAGTTTACGCATTTTCTTTATAGGGGAAGCTGTAACCTTCGTCTAGAAGCAAATCAAGAAGCACGAGAAGAAGAAGTTTCATCTCTACGCAAACATTGTAAACATCATCGCGAATTAATACAAAATTCGAAATCTGCAAAAATGAATTTGTACGCAAATTTGCAATTAGATAATTTACAAGACAAAAAAAATTATATCGCCAGCCTTAAAAGCGAGAATGTTCGTCTGAAATTAAAACTAGATGAGATTTCAAAGGTTTCTCTGAAAATGAGTAAACTTTACAGAAAAATTGCACGACATTAACGAAAGAGTTCGTAATATTTAAGGTGAAGTGCAACGTGTGGAAACTTAACAGATGAATCTGCCAAAAAGTTTTAAAGCTTGCAAAATTAGTAAAGGAGGAAATAAAATTTACCACTGTACGGCAAATTTGAAGAAGTTAGCAAAGGGAAAGTTGAAAGTTGCGAAGGGATTACAATAACAACAATCCGAAGATGAAGTATCTACACTTGGTCGTTAAATTCTTTATCAAATTGTACACGTCTAATCTGTTAAGTTCGGGAAGGATGAACTGATCAATCAAAGTATTAGCGTGAGTCACGAAATCTGCTCCTTTTCGACGATTATCCGAGCAAATTCAATCGGTGAAGGACTCTCTAATTTCAGTTAGAAACGATCCGAAATATCAAAGTGACGCTCTGCCATAGCTTACAGTAAGACATAAAAATTGTCAGTTCAGAAAGTGGAGAAAAAAAGAAATCGTGAATACTCTTCCTCGTTAGCCGAATGTTATTGTGGTGTAATGGATGTTCAGCAGTCTCTACTTCATTAGTTAACGGAGACCCGACTACCAGAACTGCTATCGTCACTGTAATAAAACAACTGACACTTCTATGGTCTTGTAAGCCTTCTATATCTAGAATTGGTCTTTAGCTGTTTTATCGTTCCTGCGTGGCATTCCAGGTGGGTATAATGCAAGTATTGCTACGTGCTCGTTTTGGGTAGTTGTTAGATTCGGGTTAGTGTACTTAACTAAGCCTGTATCTTACCACTTACCTACTGGGTTAGTTTGGTTAAGTACTAAGTGTTCTTTGACAGAGGTTGCCTTCTCTTTCTCATCTCTTTGTTGTAGGTTGGTCCTCATTTCCCAGGAAGTAGAACGAGACGTCAGCACGGGTTGCACGAATAAGCCGAGCGTTTAGTGGTCCAGTTCTGCTTAGATGCCGCTGGTGTGGGTGTTCTGTGACTTTAGTTCGGAGGCCCCATCGGAGGTGTTGAGATGGGATGGATCAGTCATCAGGCTCTTCGGTTAACACTACTTATCTATGACAACCCTTTTATTCTTCTTAATTATTTTTTCTCTTATAACTTTCTTTCTTCAACTCTTGTTTTTTTAAAAACCTCTCCATTTTTAACATTTTATTTTACATTATTTTCATTACTCTTTTGATTTTATCTTTCCTACCTATTTTTGGTTCTTTAACACTTTTACACTTCTTTTTCTTTTAAATCTTTTTTTTTTTTTACTTCTCTTTATTTTAAATCTCTTATTCCTTTTTTGCATATTTCTCTTCACTTTAAATCTCTTATATTTTTTTTAATTCTCATTATTTAAGTAAGTAAATAACTCCTTTTTTGTCTAATTTCTCTACATTATTTTATAAATACTTTTTCTCACCTTTACAAGTTAACTTATAACTTTACCGTAAATTGTTTTCACTGGGTTACCTTTATGTCTCATTTCCATATCCTTCTTCATTCATAAACTACCAAACTCTGCTCACCGAAATTCTTCTGAAATTACAGCGAATAAGTTGGACATCTCTTTGGTTGCGTCCCCCGATTCCCTGGTCATAACCATTTCTTACCTTGTAACGGGTTATTGAACTTGCAGTTGAAGTCGTGTCAACATGAATGAAGTTCCGTTCCCCACTTTCCTTTTGCCTTGATGTACTTCTGTCCTCTCCGGCATACTACTATGTCGCAGAAATTTAGACTTACCTGCTTGCAGACGCCCCTGGGATTTCCGTAGCTGAGAATAGAAATTTTTAGTACTCTTATAGCGCCATGCAGCTCGTTCGGAATATTTTCGAGGTCCGTGTTGTTCATACGAGGAGTTCATGGCTTTTACAGGATACTGTTACTAATGCACATCCAACCTCCAGCTCCTTTCCGCTGTGGCCATTACACTCATCTCGCCTCCTCCTCTCTTCCCTAAGTTCTTCGACTCTTACCTCGTGAAGTCTCGCACTGTCGTGAGGTGTCTCTATCCTGCCCGTGTTAGATTTCCATTCTTCGTCTTTGTTATTAACATCTTGCCCGATGATTTTTGCGATGTTCATTTCAACCTCCTCTTTTCTGGCATGTAAAGGGTTTCTTGGACTGGACAAATGCGGAGTATTAGGCACAACTTGTCCACTAGCTGGGACAATCTCAAAAACTACCTTTTCTTTCTTTACCTCACCGGCGTTTTGTTACCTCAATTTCCTATTCACGAAGTCGATAACAGCTTTATCATTGAGAAAATCCATCCCAAGGATACCGTCTGCTGGAATTGAATCTGTCTCGCCTATGGCGTTAAATCAACAAGCCTGCTGACTGTTATCTATAAGCAGCTTCGCCTCTCAAGTGCCTATGGAGCTTCTAAGAAATCCAAACAGTCCTCCAATGTGTATTTTCTGTTGTGTTTGTGTCGGTGTATTTCTTTTTATTTTATTGACTTTAAATAAACTACACGTGGACCCAGCGTCAATTAAAAGCGTAAACTTACCATCTAAAGCTGTATCTGATGTGACCCTGATGATAAATTTATCACTGGAAAACAATGTTTCTTCTTCTCTATCTGCTAAATACTTCTTTACGCAGATATCCGTGTAATGGTCACGTGTTCGGCAGAATTGGCAATAAACCCCCTCTCTTCCTGAATAGACTTTATCTTGAATGCTAGCTGCACAGTTGGCCACTCCTACGCGGTGAATTTCGCAACTGGATATCACTTGCCCATACTCCTGACATCGCATACACAAAGGTAATTGTTGGCACTCCCTCACAAAGTGTCCAGGCGGACCGCACTTGAAGCAATATTTGGGTCTATGTTCATATGTTTTCCCAGGTATTCTGCTGTATGATTCTGTATGAAGAGACTGTTTTAGAGTAGAGAAAGGTTTCTGGCAAGGTGCGGGCTCCTCTCCGTTGAAATTGTCACTTCTCCATCCTTCCTGTGAAAAAATCCTATTGCCCCCGAGCTGAAGTCTTCTCGCGTCCCTTTCGTAAAATTCCGCCTCTTCTCTCAACGCCTCCAATGAGACCAATTTTCGCCCTATAAGGTGCACCTGCGTGGGTCTACTCAACACACCAGCTTTAACGGTAGTTACAACATCGGCCTCCAACTTAGCTAGTAGTCCCTTCACCCGTCCCGGGTATTTGGCCAAGACAGCCTCCTTTATCTGATCGCGCAGTTCTTTCATCCGATCCGCGAACTTCCTGATGTCCTCTCCAGGTCTCTGCCTACATGCCAACATTTCAGTGCGTAATTCACTGAAAGATTTTTTGGACAAATATGCAGCTTTTATCGCTTGCTGAAAATATTCGAAGTCCTGCGGCTCTTGAGAACTTGTCAAGTAATAAGCGTCATCTTCCAGGCGATATTTTACATGAAAATAATATTTTCTGCGGCTAACAGTGGGTCGTAAAGATCTTTGCAGCAACACAGAAATTGATATACTTCCTTTGCCAACTTCGGTGACCCTTCTCCATAAAACATCGGCACATATTTAGAAACAGAGGTCCATGATCTTCTCGTATAAATCTGCCATCTTGAACAGAGTTGTGATTTTCAATTTTGCCTTGTTTTTAACTCGTTCTGGTACTTTCACTTTTTCACTAATACCATTTATACTTCATACCTGCGAACCGGAAACTTTGTACAACGCGCTCTGGAACAGATCTTTCGCAAAACTGATATCTTTAGAATAGGTACCAATCGACTACCGATACTCAATATAACAAGAACATTAAAAACTATCATACCATTAACACACAGCTACAATGCATACATATAAATAAAAATGCTCAACATATTTTTTATTTTTTATTATTCAGATGCACCCAATGCAAATACAACAAACCATAATTTACCTAAAACTTCCTACCTACTTAACCGCGTAAAAGTCGAATACATTTGTCCAAATGCGTCTAAACAAAGATCATTTCGTAAAAATAACACGTCGTTATTACGACTATCAAAAACCCGATAAATTAAATAAATTAAACGCTCGTACGACCAACGCCTAAATCTAAACGTGACGTTGATACTGGTGATAATCTTATTACCAACTTTCACTTATCTCAAACAAATCTTGCACCTTACAATATTGCCTCTTATATAATACTCCGCAGTTTATCACATCTTAAAATTAACTCTGTATGTATATATGTATGTATGCTTGGAGTAGCTAAAATTAGCTTTGCTCCCAGTGTGTGCGTGTGGAGTAGCTAAATTAGCTTTGCTCCCAGTGTGTGTATTTGCAGTGGCTAAATTAGCTTTGCTCCCAGTATGTGTATTTGGAGTAGCTAAATTAGCTTTGCTCCCAGTGTATGTATGTATGTATAAAAACCACAAAAACAAGACTTAATTTAACCTGAAAATAAAAGAAAATTTATAACGAAAATCAAAATACCTAAAAACCGCTAAAAAAAATTAATTATCCAAAAAGATATTTATTTTAAGAAATACCAAAAACAAAAACCACAATACCTTACTTAAACTTTTACCGGACGCACCAAATGTCGTGCCCCTTGAGCAATCGAATAAATAAATCCAATAATTGAAAACGACACTAGAATTTCTTTTAACACCTTATTTCTTTATTACAATAAAACAGAACTGACCTATCTTAACAACTCAAAAACCTATCTCGAACCGAATGGCAACTTGATTTCTAAAACAAAGTTAACTCGCGACTGAATACTTAACGGCACTCGCCAGACCAGTCATTGGTCTTTTATGCCCCAATATTCGGAAGTAAACTTTTACTCACAACGCGGATGTTAACAAACTACAAAAACCTAGTCGTTTGTTCTACCGTTGCAGCACCTGAGTTGCTTAGTAGTAAACAATCGCCTTACATAATAATTACAATGCGAGGTTGATTATTATTCCAATCGTCGATTGCTCCACTAAGCGTTCATCTCAGCCAGCTGTTGGGCTAATCAGCAAAACAACCGACAGTTGCAGAACAATATCATGCGAGGTTATTGTTTAACAATGGCTGATTATTTCGGTGTAATGCCTTTGGCTGCTGGAAGAATCTTCCGTATACTGGGCCATAACACATATAATAAATCTAACTCAGAAAAATGCTTAGCATTGCGAAATGAAAATCAATATGCTTAAAATTATGAGTAGACATAACGATAGAATTAGAGGAAAATCCTAAATTAATCAGATTAAAAGAACTTATACAAGCATTAACTATGTATATAAAAAGGGTAAGCTTGCATGAACAATTTAAATATAATTATAAAATTAGAAAGAAAGGCATAAAATAAATAAATTAAAAAACGCGAATTACTTAAAAGAAAACATGTAAAACGGATTTAAAATATGAAATTAAGGAAAAATAATTAGAGAATAAAAAAAAAGAAATTTATCAGGCTACTGCAGGAAATTTTTTTTTTCTTTTAATTAAAAGTTTCAAGTAGGTATACAAATAGAATAATAAACTACACAAATAAGTAACATTAAAATGATTAAACTAACCAGAGCCAGTATAGTTTAGAGCATCATATGCTAGATAGTTTTTAATTAAGCTAAAAGCAAAAAAAAAAATCTTGAATAATTAACGCACAAGAGGAAAAGAAATAAGAAGCATCCTGAACAGGATGTTGGAAACCAAATTTTGTAAACCCAAATATGCGTAAACCGAGCCGCCTCATTAGAACAAAAACCACCGACGAAACTAGCCTAGAGTAGCAAATTCAAAAACTAAACAAGAAAAAACAACAAAGGTTAAATCTAATAATACAAAGAAGAAAACAAAAGTGGGAGCTTCCCGCAGGGGTCTCATTCCCAATCCTACTCGGAGTCATCTTCGGCTTCAAAAGGGGGTAGGGTGGTCATCAAAATCCGAAGAATGCCCGTAACGGCTAATTCAAATATCGGGTGGCAGCATGCGCAGAGTCCGTGCCGGCCGGTTGTGTTGAGGGTGCCGCCTGAATAAAGAAAAAAAAGAGTAAATATGACCAACTAAATCAATTATCATCAGGACTCACCTCGCAAAAACCACGCCTGCCCTTGGTGGGATACAGTGGTATGTCGACCCAGTAGGTGCGGCCGGGCACGGCATCTTCGCCCCACATAGTGAGGGGCTGCTGCCCTCGTCGTAGAAGTACCACAGGAATCGGATCTCGCCACCCAGGGATCTCATGTACCACAAAAATTACGTTGGCCACATAACTGAGGCCCTTCGGGATGTGCCAGGGTTGGTTGTGTAGTTTGACAGTGAACAACATCCGCACTGCAGCGGAACAAGGTCAAAACTCGAATAAAACCGGGCAGAGAATTTAATCATTGAGATCCGTTGCTCAGAAAAAGTAACAAACCTAGAGGAACGGTAATCGGACACCCCGATAAGAAACCAAAATGCAAACAAATCAAAACAGAAACAGCTCTGTGTATACTAATTGCTCAAATGATTGTCCCCAAGACTTATTACTCTTCTAAAAATAACTCTCGTTTTGCAAAATGGGAAGGATTGTTGCATACCAAATCCTGTATATCACAAATATTCTTAAAAAGGGCATCAAATAGATACAATGAAGAAAAATATTTAATTCATAAATTTTCGTATAAGCTAATCATGCTAAAAACATGACTAGCTAATCTATTCAATCAATTGCTGACGCAATTTTCTTCACATTCCATAAATTACAACAAAATTATTCCCATGGTAAATTTTACCTTCAGCAAAATTTTCCAGTAGAAATAACCACTTTAAAAAATAAAGCAAAAGGCAAACCGTACCTTCAGTACGATTTGTCGTGCAAATCACAATATGAATGTACAAACGTACATACGTATCATAAAAAGAAGCTTTCACGATAGGAAATGCGAGTTACGTTACCTCACATTAATACAGGAAACCGATACTTAATTACAAGTCTAGACAGTCTCGACATAAATAAAATTCCTATACGAACCTGATCCATTCCTCATATTTTCCACATTTTCCCATATTCCCAGACTTACCTGCAAAATAAACAGAAAAAGATAAATTAATAAAAAGCTCAACAAAACTTAACGTGGGAACAATGATTAGGTAAGCAGTTTTAATTATGAGAATTTTTAGAATTAAAGAAACCAGAAGTCAGTCTTAAGACCGCCGTTATTTAGTTCGAGACATTTTAAAAAGAAAAGCTCCAATAATAGTCCGAGAGCTAGCAACGTCACGAAAAAAAGAACTTTAGTTCGGCTGATACTTTGCTAGCACCCTTCTTTCACTATCTCAATAGGCATGCGGTCCATCTGGCTGGTGAGACGTGTTGCGTTTACTAGTGCGCATTCCGTTTTACAGGTAAAAAAAGCAGTTTTCAAAATCATTTTAGTTCGATTTTTGTTTTTTTCATCTGTTTTCGTAAGCATCGGACAATATAAATTCACTATTCCCAGACAATTACCTCGTTGCTAACACCGTGCCAGACGTTTTTTTTTTTTTTTTCATAAAAAAAAAATATTTTATTACGGCTGTAATTTTTATACGAGCTAGTTTAATTATCGAACCAGATGAAATTAATTTTCTAGGCGATAGTTCGGTTGATTATCAATAGCCAGATCGATTCGAGTGTGATAGGGAATGTGCCATCCCACGCTAGTACTCTTGATTGAGTATGCAAGCCGGTTATCTAGGGAAGAGGTAAAAGAAGCAAAGAAATATCTCTTCCGATGCTTGCATGGGAGTAAATGTAGCGGCTATACATAATTATGCAATGAAATTTTAAACGGAAAATTTGGAAAAGCTTTAAAAGTAAATTGTATCTCAACTGAAAGAAACTGGCGTTGATGTTTTACACCATCAACCAAAGATAGTGAACTCAAACGTCGTGATGAATCGGCTAGCGAGGTTTCAATATGACTAAATCAAATTCGTCCTCATAATTTTACTGCTCAACTGAAAAATGTTCAGTTCAAGGAAGCATTAGTTAAATTTGTTATCAACCACTGGACTGATGATATGGCGTCTTTTATTGGTGATAAAATAAATCACTTAAAATTCAACAAATGCTTCTTTTATTGGGTTGAAAATAATAAAGTCATTAAAGTAACGAAAAAGTCGTTATCATGTGAAGAACATGAAGAAGCAGATTCGAGGATTATTTATCATATTTGCCAAATTGATATCGATGCTTCCTTAAAATTTTGGATCAACATGGGTGTGGATAATCATGAATGCTGCATCAACGACAATGAATTGTACAAAACACTGGGTTCTTCCATCTATATCTAGAGGATTCTAGGCCATAACATGTTGTGTTTACACTCAACCTTTTTTCAAATTACATGAAGACGCGGAAGATTATCAGCTTGCATTTCAAAATATTGCCACCGATGATGAAAAAATACCGAAGAGTGCATTTGTTACCTTGGAAAGATTTGTTTCGGCAGTTCGGCAGATTAACAACTTCAACCATGTCAGATATCATTTATTTTCTAATACGTATCAGTCAAAAATTTCAGTGAAAGTTAAATGCAGAAGAAAGTTAAATATGCAGAAATTTCAATCCATCAAGCTTTGCACGGTGGGTGCAGAGCTGAATTACGGCAGCATTTATTGAGAGTCAAATACCTGACTACATTTTAGAGAAATGCTCACTCTAAATGTCTTACATCTACAGAAGTAAATGTATTCAAAGTAAAACTTGTCATTTTTTATATTCCAAATAATTGTTTTTATTAATTTTTCCATGGAAATCTATCCAAGTTCTAATTCAATAGCGGATGTGTATAATAGAAGATCTTTTCTTCCAGTATTTTATCAAGAATATCCTCAAATCTGAGCCAGATATCTCAATTTTGCCCAGAAGCTTTTCTGTAGCTCCTGAAATTCTCTACAAAAAAAGAATAGGACAAAATTGTGCTATCTCGCTGGGTTCATCAAATATTCTCAAAACATCATCGTGAGAAAAAAAAACCACTTTACCGTGCTAAAATTGGTCCGGTACCTAATGAGCAACCGAGTTATCGCCTGGCAAATTAATTTCATCTGGTTCGATAATTAAACTAACTCGTATAAAAATTACAGCCGTAATAAAATATTTTTTTTTTATGAAAAAAAAAAAAAAAAACGTCTGGCACGGTGTTAGCAACGAGGTAATTGTCTGGGAATAGTGAATTTATATTGTCCGATGCTTACGAAAACAGATGAAAAAAACAAAAATCGAACTAAAATGATTTTGAAAACTGCTTTTTTTACCTGTAAAACGGAATGCGCACTAGTAAACGCAACGCGTCTCACCAGCCAGATGGACCGCATGAGTATTGATATGCTTTAAGGAAAGGCATATAAAAAAACTAGGCGAACTAAAGTCATTTCTCGAAAACGTTGCTAGCTCTTAGACTATAAAGAAAATATAATTGTGTTAGCTTACAATAAAGGAAAACAAAGAATATGTAATTGTGTTGGTTTACTCTAAAGAGAAACCAGAGATTAGTGATAATTGAAAATTTGTAATAATCAAAGATTATAAATTAATAATTTTGTAAATATATAAACATAGTTGTTCAGTTTAAAGTGGAGATTGTGTTTTTCATTTTCCGAAATCTGTGCTCAGTTTTTTTGTTACGAATCCTAAAGGAAAAAGTTAATTGGTGCAGTCGGAAGGATTCTGTTCTAAAGAATAAGAATCCAGTGGTCGAACAAACGCAGAAATAGAAAATAGAAGTGATAGATATTTTCGTTTCGTGACATATTTTTATTTTTGTTTTTGTGAACGATAGATCTCTCGAAATCAGTAACGAAGTAGTGACATCAAATTTGTTTACTGCGAAGAAACAAGATTTCTATGGTCTACACATTTTTTGAGGAGAAATAGAGGAAGATCTTTCGACGCAAATAGAAACTTACATCGAGCAGAAATGGCTGAAGAGCAAGAAATTCACGATCTGCAGCAAGCTATCCAGCAATTACAGGAACAACATCAGAGGGAAATCGCTGCTCTAAGGGACCAAATTAACCAACCACAACCAGGACAAATGTTCCAGCTGACAACGGACCAAGTTTTGAATAAATTCCAACAAATCAAGACATTCCATGGAAAAGAGGACTACCCCTTACAAGAATTTATCAGTGCAGTGGAAAATGCGGGAACATTATGCGGAAATAATGCAGCTCTCCTACAACATGGTTTGCAGATAGTGCTCAAAGAAAAAGTTCAAGGTGAGGCCAAGCGGTGCATACTAAGACTTGGAGGAAATTTAACATGGCAACAAGTGAAATCCGAATTAAAAACACAGTATCGACCAATGTTGGGCTAATCAGCAAAACAACCGACAGTTGCAGAACAATATCATGCGAGGTTATTGTTTAACAATGGCTGATTATTTCGGTGTAATGCCTTTGGCTGCTGGAAGAATCTTCCGTATACTGGGCCATAACACATATAATAAATCTAACTCAGAAAAATGCTTAGCATTGCGAAATGAAAATCAGTATGCTTAAAATTATGAGTAGACATAACGATAGAATTAGAGGAAAATCCTAAATTAATCAGATTAAAAGAACTTATACAAGCATTAACTATGTATATAAAAAGGGTAAGCTTGCATGAACAATTTAAATATAATTATAAAATTAGAAAGAAAGGCATAAAATAAATAAATTAAAAAACGCGAATTACTTAAAAGAAAACATGTAAAACGGATTTAAAATATGAAATTAAGGAAAAATAATTAGAGAATAAAAACAAAATGAAATTTATCAGGCTACTGCAGGAAATTTTTTTTTCTTTTAATTAAAAGTTTCAAGTAGGTATACAAATAGAATAATAAACTACACAAATAAGTAACATTAAAATGATTAAACTAACCAGAGCCAGTATAGTTTAGAGCATCATATGCTAGATAGTTTTTAATTAAGCTAAAAGCAAAAAAAAAAATCTTGAATAATTAACGCACAAGAGGAAAAGAAATAAGAAGCATCCTGAACAGGATGTTGGAAACCAAATTTTGTAAACCCAAATATGCGTAAACCGAGCCGCCTCATTAGAACAAAAACCACCGACGAAACTAGCCTAGAGTAGCAAATTCAAAAACTAAACAAGAAAAAACAACAAAGGTTAAATCTAATAATACAAAGAAGAAAACAAAAGTGGGAGCTTCCCGCAGGGGTCTCATTCCCAATCCTACTCGGAGTCATCTTCGGCTTCAAAAGGGGGTAGGGTGGTCATCAAAATCCGAAGAATGCCCGTAACGGCTAATTCAAATATCGGGTGGCAGCATGCGCAGAGTCCGTGCCGGCCGGTTGTGTTGAGGGTGCCGCCTGAATAAAGAAAAAAAAGAGTAAATATGACCAACTAAATCAATTATCATCAGGACTCACCTCGCAAAAACCACGCCTGCCCTTGGTGGGATACAGTGGTATGTCGACCCAGTAGGTGCGGCCGGGCACGGCATCTTCGCCCCACATAGTGAGGGGCTGCTGCCCTCGTCGTAGAAGTACCGCACGAATCGGATCTCGCCACCCAGGGATCTCATGTACCACAAAAATTACGTTGGCCACATAACTGAGGCCCTTCGGGATGTGCCAGGGTTGGTTGTGTAGTTTGACAGTGAACAACATCCGCACTGCAGCGGAACAAGGTCAAAACTCGAATAAAACCGGGCAGAGAATTTAATCATTGAGATCCGTTGCTCAGAAAAAGTAACAAACCTAGAGGAACGGTAATCGGACACCCCGATAAGAAACCAAAATGCAAACAAATCAAAACAGAAACAGCTCTGTGTATACTAATTGCTCAAATGATTGTCCCCAAGACTTATTACTCTTCTAAAAATAACTCTCGTTTTGCAAAATGGGAAGGATTGTTGCATACCAAATCCTGTATATCACAAATATTCTTAAAAAGGGCATCAAATAGATACAACGAAGAAAAATATTTAATTCATAAATTTTCGTATAAGCTAATCATGCTAAAAACATGACTAGCTAATCTATTCAATCAATTGCTGACGCAGTTTTCTTCACATTCCATAAATTACAACAAAATTATTCCCATGGTAAATTTTACCTTCAGCAAAATTTTACCTTCAGCAAAATTTTCCAGTAGAAATAACCACTTTAAAAAATAAAGCAAAAGGCAAACCGTACCTTCAGTACGATTTGTCGTGCAAATCACAATATGAATGTACGAACGTACATACGTATCATAAAAAGAAGCTTTCACGATAGGAAATGCGAGTTACGTTACCTCACATTAATACAGGAAACCGATACTTAATTACAAGTCTAGACAGTCTCGACATAAATAAAATTCCTATACGAACCTGATCCATTCCTCATATTTTCCACATTTTCCCATATTCCCAGACTTACCTGCAAAATAAACAGAAAAAGACAAATTAATAAAAAGCTCAACAAAACTTAACGTGGAAACAATGATTAGGTAAGCAGTTTTAATTATGAGAATTTTTAGAATTAAAGAAACCAGAAGTCAGTCATAAGACCGCCGTTATTTAGTTCGTGACTTTTTAAAAAGAAAAGCTCCAATAAAGAAAATATAATTGTGTTAGCTTACAATAAAGGAAAACAAAGAATATGTAATTGTGTTGGTTTACTCTAAAGAGAAACCAGAGATTAGTGATAATTGAAAATTTGTAATAATCAAAGATTATAAATTAATAATTTTGTAAATATATAAACATAGTTGTTCAGTTTAAAGTGGAGATTGTGTTTTTCATTTTCCGAAATCTATCCTCAGTTTTTTTGTTACGAATCCTAAAGGAAAAAGTTAATTGGTGCAGTCGGAAGGATTCTGTTCTAAAGAATAAGAATCCAGTGGTCGAACAAACGCAGAAATAGAAAATAGAAGTGATAGATATTTTCGTTTCGTGACATATTTTTATTTTTGTTTTTGTGAACGATAGATCTCTCGAAATCAGTAACGAAGTAGTGACATCAAATTTGTTTACTGCGAAGAAACAAGATTTCTATGGTCTACACATTTTTTGAGGAGAAATAGAGGAAGATCTTTCGACGCAAATAGAAACTTACATCGAGCAGAAATGGCTGAACAGCAAGAAATTCACGATCTGCAGCAAGCTATCCAGCAATTACAGGAACAACATCAGAGGGAAATCGCTGCTCTAAGGGACCAAATTAACCAACCACAACCAGGACAAATGTTCCAGCTGACAACGGACCAAGTTTTGAATAAATTCCAACAAATCAAGACATTCCATGGAAAAGAGGACTACCCCTTACAAGAATTTATCAGTGCAGTGGAAAATGCGGGAACATTATGCGGAAATAATGCAGCTCTCCTACAACATGGTTTGCAGATAGTGCTCAAAGAAAAAGTTCAAGGTGAGGCCAAGCGGTGCATACTAAGCCTTGGAGGAAATTTAACATGGCAACAAGTGAAATCCGAATTAAAAACACAGTATCGACCAAGGAAAAGTTATAAAAAACTGATGGACGAAAGTAGATGCATCAAGGTAGGAAATTTAAGAGAACTTTTTTTTCAAATCAGATCTATAAATTTTCAATTAGATGAGCTTTATGAATACGATGATAATAAACCAACTAATTATTCCCCTGAAAATAACGATAAAAAATTAGTAGATATAGTAAAAGATATGTTAACCGGTAGTTATCGTGCCAATATTAGAAATAATATGAATTTAAACGAAGTATTAAATACTTTTGATGACTTAGGGTTGTTAGACGAAAGTGATGTGATTCATTATAATTATAGGAAATATAACAAAGATTCAAGATGTAACAATACACATAGCAGGGATTTTAAGCGTAACGACAGTGATCGACAAGTACTTAATGTCCACAGAAATAACTTTCACGATAAATTTAATAGAAATTCTATGCAACAACGAAATAATCTAGGAAATTTTTCCGGACAATTCAGACGGAATGACTACATTAGACAAGACCGAAATTTTCCCAACAATAACCGATCAGGGCAACACAGACAAAATGTTAATCAACAGAGACCATTTTTCAATGGAAATAATTTTAACAACGGTTCAGGACAATTTAGGCAGGGACAACATAACAGTTCTAATAATAATTCCAATTACGCTATTCCACTGGAAATCGATAATATTCAAGGCAACGACGTAAATTTTTCAAACCAGCCTCGGCAGGAAGATTACCAATAGTGACACTAACTGTCGACAACACGAAAATAAAATGTTTAATTGATACCGGAGCCGAAACTAGTATTTTAAAACCAGGAATTATTACTAACTATTCCCAAGAAGCATTAGAAAAACCTCTCTATTTTTCAACTATTAATGGTATATCTAAGGTAACAAATAGATTAGTTAATCCTATCCCAAAAGAATTTAAAGTATCAGGCACCCTATCCTAGAAATTAATGGACACATCAAGGCGCAAATATGATGCAATAATAGGTCAAAATTTCTTAAACCCTTTGAGAGCCAAAATCGACTTAGGTCAAAAATTTATTGAAGTAAATGACAATCAAATTTATTTTAAAACGGACGACCATTATTTTATCATAAATGAAGTCTGTAATTTCGAAGAAGGTAACATCCAAAAATTAAACCTTGATCATTTAAATCCCGAAGAGAAAAGAAACATCATAAAAGCCCTAAAGCAGTATGAAAATCTATTTTATAAAGAGGGTGATAAACTTACTGCAACTCGCGAAGTACAACACGAGATCATTACGACCACAAACAACCCTATATATACAAAAATTTATCGGTATCCTCGTATCCGCGAAGAGGAGATAGAAAGGCAAATCGGGGAGATGTTAGAACAAAATATCATACAACCAAGTAACTCACCTTATAATAGCCCATGATGGATAGTCCCGAAGAAGTTAGATAATTCAGGCGAACGAAAATGGCGAATAGTGTTTGACTATAGGAAACTTAACGAGGTCACCATCAGTGACAAGTTTCCGATACCAAACATCGAAAGTATTCTCGACAAACTGGGAAGAGCTCAATATTTTACTACTCTGGATCTTGCAAAGGGCTTTCACCAAATACTAGTTAGACCAGAAGATAGAAAAAAGACTGCCTTTTCGACTCCATATGGCCATTATGAGTATCTGAGAATGCCATTCGGGCTTAAGAACTCTTCGGCCACATTTCAAAGAACAATGAACTATGTACTGAGAGTACTTATAAATAGGATTTGTGTCGTATATTTAGACGACATCCTAATATTTAGCACGTCTTTAGAAGAGCACATTTCGAATGTCAAAAAAGTATTTGAGAGAATAAAGATAGCAGGGTTAAAAATTCAAATCGACAAATGTAATTTCTTAAAAAAGGAAACAGAATTTCTGGGACATATTTTAACGCCAGGAGGTATCAAGCCAAATCCGAACAAAATCAAATGCATTCAAGAACTAAAGCTTCCTACTACCGGAAAACAGATAAAACGATTCTTAGGTATAACAGGGTACTACAGGAAGTTCGTTAAAGATTACGCTAAGGTAGCTTACCCTATGACAAAGTACTTAAAGAAAGGAACTACAATCAACATCAATGATCCAAATTATATTGGTGCCTTTGAGAAGTTAAAGGTTATTATAACAAACCATCCCATCCTCAAATATCCCGATTTTAATAAGAGGTTCAAATTAATAACTGATGCTAGCAATTTTGCACTTGGTGCTGTTTTGACACAAGATGGACACCCCATTTGCTATGCAACCAGGACCTTAAATGATCACGAAAAAAACTATTCGACGATCGAAAAAGAGCTATTGGCGACAGTCTGGGGGTGCAAATATTTCAGACCATACCTGTTCGGTAAGGAATTTGACCTACATACAGACCACCATCCGATTAAGTGGCTTGCAGCTAAATATGCAGGAAAAGATATAAATCCGAGACTAACAAGATGGCTCATATCTTTGGGTGAATATAACATCAAAATTGACTATATAAAGGGAAAAGAGAATATAATCGCGGACTTTTTGAGTAGAATCAATTCCGATACGAGGGAAATAAACTTATTAGATGGCGAGTACCTGAGGTTTGATCTAAACAAATTATTTAATACATGTAATGAACCAAAAAACATAACGGGAAGTAATACTCTAGGAATATCAAATTTGAGTTTCGATCTAAATAGTATGTTTCACGATGGCGAACGTAGAAAAAATTGTTTGAACAACAATGAGATAAATGTCTTAAATGAATCGTTAGAAAACCAAACCATACACTCTCAAGAGGAAAACTCTGACGATCATATACCTATACTAGAAACAATCCTTAATCGGTCTAGAACACAAATTATACTTCAGGAGTCTAAAGAAAAAGAGCTCGAAATCGTTTTTAAAAATAGAAGAATTTTTATTGAATTGAGAGACCTCGAGAACGATAGTGTTAATGACATTCTACGAAGGTATATAGAAAAAGGAAAAATTGGTATTTACTCGAAACTGAACGACCACGAATATAATAAATTGCAACAAATAATTATTAATCTCTTTCCTTGCGACAGATATCGAAGACGAAGAAAAGCTTAATAAGGAAATATCGCTTTTTCATAAAAACGAATTAGGGCATTCAGGAATAGTGGCAACATACGAAGGAATTAAATATAAAATTTACAACCCAGACCTGAAAACAGCAGTCCACAGAATAATCAATAACTGCGACATTTGTGCTGCTGGTAAATACGATAGGAACCCAATTATAAAGAAATTTAATTTAACAGAAACCCCTAAAACAACTAACGAGATCATTCACGTCGACACCTATGTAAATAGTAAACATTGCTTGATAAATTTCATTGACAAATTTTCCAAACATGTTACCAGCTTTTATTAAGAAGATCGTAATAGTCAAACACTTATTGAAAAACTCAGGCAATATCTAGCAATTAAAGGAAAGATAAAGGAGTTTGTGTTTGATAACGAATTTAACATTAGGAATGTTAGGGAATTTTGCATGCAAGAAGGCATCGAATATCATGCCACCAAACCAAATAGTCACACAGGTAACTCTGACATCGAACGTTTTAATAATACTATTACTGAACGAATTAGGACCCTAAATCTCGAAGAAAAATTACCGATTAAAACACAAATGCTAAAAGCGGTTAAACTTTATAATAACACTTTTCATTCAACCATCAAATCAACACCGTTAGATGTACAAGAACATAGGGTAGACCATAAAATAATACGCGAAAGGTTAGAAAAGACAAAAACTAGAGTTATCAATAAAAGAAACAAAAAAAGAGAAGATTATACTGAAGAAAGGGAACAAGGGTTCATTAGGAACTACAAGTCGGTTAGGCACAAAGAGGAACCTAAATTTAGAAAACATAAACTCGATAGGGTCCATGAAGGTAATATTAAAAGACCGTTTAAATTTTCAGGTACTACTGGCAATAGGAATCATAATGCTAATGTTACAGCCCAGTCATCAAACACTCATAATAGATAAGATTAAAGCAGAACTCAGTTACGCAAAAGTCCACATAGGGGAAGTAGAAATCGTTAGGAAATCCGACATTGTTTTGCATATTATTAACCCTAATGAAATATTGAAACTAACTGACAAAATAGAAGAATCAATTAACACACTTGATCTTGGTATCAATAAAGAAATTGCAATACATCAGATCAAAAGCATTAGGAACCAAGTTAAGACACTAATCCCACATAGATATAAACGAGGACTCGTTAATTTAGGCGGGACAGTTTTAAAATGGCTATTCGGGACCATGGACGACTACGACAGGGAAGACATCAAAGACCACTTAGACACCATTGACAAAACCAACCACGAAATAATCGGGACAGTAAATCAGCAAATCAAGATCAACGACAATTTTAACAAAACATTTACCCTAATAGGAAATGCAATCAAAGCGGACCGACTTAAAATAACGAACAAATTGAATGAACTTGAAAAACGAACTTATACAGAGGGATTATTTCTAGAGCAAATGATTAAAATCGATTTCATTAAAAGACAAGTTGAAAATATATAAGACAACTTTGCATCGGCTAGGTTAGGAATCTTACACCCAAGCATCTAGACGGACGAAGAAATCAGAACTTATGACATCGACTCGAGAAAACTAACGCAAATTAGATTTGGAGTAGCTAGTTACTATAATGAATCCATCATCTTCGCAATCAAAATTCCCAAAGAATTTCAGAGATTTAGCAAAAAACTTTTAATCTCAATCTCAAACCAGAATAACAAACAAATTGATCAAGATATCGAATTTGTGATTGAGGCAAATAATAAAACTTACAGATATGAAAATGGAAAAACATTAAAAGAACTAATGATCAGCAAGAATTGTATTTTCAGAAATAATTGCAAGTTTATTGTAAATCATGAAGAAGAATATGTCGAAATTGATGATGATATCCTGATTTTAAATAATGTAAGAAATAAAAAATTCAATAGTCCTTGTGACGATAGGAAAATAACCTTAAATGGAAATTATTTCATAAATTTTCAAAATTGTTCAATACAAATTGATAATAAAATCTATAGCAATAATGTCCACAAAGTAATTAGCAAATTCATTGTTCCCATAGAAAACACTTTTGATTCAAATAAGACAGATGTGACTTTTGAAGATATTGTTTTAAATCAAGAAAATAATATAAAAGAAATAAGGGAGTTAAAATATCATAAACATGTGAACATAGGGCTAGGAATAGGATCATTCTCGATTAGTATAATAATAACAATTATAATTTCAATATTTTTATTATTTAAACAAAAATATTCAAAAGTGAAAGTAGTTAACAGGATTCAGGAGAATGCTCAATCGAATGAGGGAGGAGTTACGTTACCTCACCTTAATACAGGAAACCGATACTTAATTACAAGTCTAGACAGTCTCGACATAAATAAAATTCCTATACGAACCTGATCCATTCCTCATATTTTCCACATTTTCCCATATTCCCAGACTTACCTGCAAAATAAACAGAAAAAGACAAAACAAAACTTAACGTGGGAACAATGATTAGGTAAGCAGTTTTAATTATGAGAATTTTTAGAATTAAAGAAACCAGAAGTCAGTCTTAAGACCGCCGTGATTTAGTTCGAGACTTTTTAAAAAGAAAAGCTCCAATAAAGAAAATATAATTGTGTTAGCTTACAATAAAGGAAAACAAAGAGTATATAATTGTGTTGGTTTACTCTAAAGAGAAACCAGAGATTAGTGATAATTGAAAATTTGTAATAATCAAAGATTATAAATTAATAATTTTGTAAATATATAAACATAGTTGTTCAGTTTAAAGTGGAGATTGTGTTTTTCATTTTCCGAAATCTATCCTCAGTTTTTTTGTTACGAATCCTAAAGGAAAAAGTTAATTTGCGCGCCGCGAATTTACACTACATGTGTACGCGCGCTATTGTTTATAAAAACATCATATTACGTTTTTTCAAGCCACCGTTCACCGAAAAATATTCTGGACTTGTTTAATCAAGTCCAGAATAAATGAAAATTTTTCTCAGGGTAGAAATGCAACTATGCATTTTCTATCCTGATCGCGATGAAAGTGATCAAGAGCGCAGTCAAGTTTTACAACAAAACAGAGTTAGAATTTAAGCTTGGTTCGGATTCGACGGAAAAATTTCAAAGCTACAAAAAAAAAGAGGTATCTTAGAGTTGATTTGAAAAAGGTCGAGTCGAATTGAAAACTTGGTGACGGGTCGGTTTTGGTTTCGGAGAAAAGCAATTAAAGAGAAAGATTAGTAGCACGAATTACTATTAAGGTTCGGAGACGGAGTGAACAAAAGTTGAAACCAACCAGTGGTGATAAGAAATAAGATTAAGGTTCGGAGATAATAAAGAATTAGCATAAACTGTTGTACAAAAAAAAAGAGAAAAGAGGTGAATAAAACAAGTGTAAGAGGCGACCGACAAACCAGTGTTTTCATGTAGTAGGTAGAGTGAGTACCCTTACGGAAGAGAATAAATATATAAAAATATAACACAAGCGACAGAGGTAATACAGGATTAAATTTTCAAGTCTTCGATTTTCTTGGATGCTCATTTTTCTTCAAGTCAAGCAGTAAAAGTTAGTGTGCGGTAAATTTCACTGCCTAGAGGCAAAAGTTTTGTGGTATTTTAGACTATATTAGATTGGAAATACATATATTGAATTTACACAAAACCTTTTTTATTAATATTAAGTTAAGGACAATTTGTTAGCAACAATAACTAAAATGGTAACACTTCACGAACAAATGATGAGGTGCAGCTGCTACGTCAGGTTACTTTTGCTATGCATGTTGTTGCCATGCAAATACTGTTGCCATGCGCCCTTAGCTAGCGTTACAAGTCAACTGCAACAATTTTATACATCAAATTTATATCACAATCATTTATTGAATATGGGTTTCAGCTTATTATAATATAAAATATATATATAAGAAGTGTATTTCTTAAGTTATAATATTTACTGAGCTTGAAACATTTAATGTGAATGTGAAGTGTAGACTCAGCGAATAAACGAATAAAACCACGAGCTTTATTGCAGTGGCATAATTTTCACAACACTGTTCATTTCTTGTATGTATGCTCTAACTACGAGCAGTACATTTTATGGTCTTTCGTAGCCAAATTTAAAGTCTAGTGGTTATATTGTCAGTCTTTCAAACATGTCTGCACTTCAAACACTTCACGCTAGTAGTAAGGGGGCTACCGCCCGTATAAAATGCATGAGGTGACGTAGACACAACTAATCAAGGGGTCCTATCTAGCCCGTGTGTGTGAGTGAGACAAAAGAATTTCTTCAAGACGCTTGAACTCTTTCACTCCTTCTGAAAGTGAATATAAAGAACAAATTATGAAGACCATTTAGTTAGTGGGTGTGTAGGTGGGAGCGAGAAAAAAGGATTTTGCAAGAATTTTATACCTTTCACCCCTGCTGCAAGTGCAGATAAAAGGAAAAATGAGGAAGACCATTGAGTTAGTGGGGTGTGAGTAAGAAAAAGAATATATTCTTAAACGAAGCGATTTTTGTTAATCAAAACAAACCGGTTTGAGAAGAAGAAAAAAGCGTGAGAATTGTTCTGGTCCTGCTATCATAATTTTACCGATCAGATCTTGTGGCTGCTGTTGGCTGTCAGGAAATTTAGTGGTTTATAGTAAAATTTGTGGTTTTTTGTTTTTTAGAACCGTAGGGGTTAACAATCTATAAAAAGTGAAAGTAGAAACAAGACATGTTGTGAAGGCGTGTGGTGATATAATTTTTGGATAAACAAAAGTCGTGTGTCGTGGAATTTCTGGGTTTTTGTGGTGGTATTTGTGATGTATATAAAAAAAACTGAAATATATGTAGAAGTCGAGAACCCATAAAAATGAAAGCGGAAGAACAAGAACTGCTCTAAATTAATAAATGCAAGAGGCTTACTGACAGCGTCAACAATAAAACAAAAAGAAATTTGAAACTTTTTTAAAGATTGATGCAAATCGTTTGGATTATATACTGACACAGAAAAATTAAATTAAATTGATATGTATTGAATATGGTAGAGAAAAATAAAAAACTATTAATTGAAAAAAACTGAAATAAATTTTATTGACCATTTTTATAGCAAAGTTTTCATTTTATAAATTCTTTATTAAATCTTTCATAATAAATTTGATTTCTGTGATGTGTGTTCATAACTGGGTCGATAATTACGTTTAATTGTGAAATACTTTTCCTAAGTTTGTCGTTGTCCCTTGCAAAGGTTTCCCATTCTCTTTTACGGGTCTGGTGGTATGCATAAAAGTCCAAACATAGGGCATACCCTACTCTCTACGTTTTCATTAAATGTTACTCTCTTCATTGCTTTTGTTGTACGAATTTGTAAATAACATATTTCGCTAAATAATGCAAGTGTCATTACTGCTCCCGCCAAGAATTTAAATATATTGAACGCGTAAACTGTAGCGTTTGAAGGAGATTATTTAGCTAGTAGTCTGTTATACTGTCCACAAACATCAGCTCCATTGGCATACGTGAAGTTTGTTGAAAGACGAAGATGTTCAGTTTCGATATCTTCGGAACAGCTTAGTGCATTCATCTCCAAGGAGCAAAAGTAGCATTTAACTCGATCCTTCAGATCTGTGTAGAAGAAACCACTTCGTGTTAATTTATGTGACTTTTTCTCGTCTGATGGTAGATTACGGAAAGTTTTTAAGCGATCGTATTCCCTTTTGAGAATCAGCATTTTAACTAATTTAGAATCTTTTTATAGCACGTGTTTTATATCAATCCATGTGTTGTGTCTTGATGGAAACCCTAACCATTTCACAAACACTTTCTTGCCTTTCCTCTTCAAAACTTTTTCAACGAGGTAGAGGTTAGGGTATTTTACAGGTGTAAGTTCTAGATCATAAAAACCAACTTGTATTAAGTTCCCTTCAAAATCTTTGAGAATATATGTAGGAGGGTATGCGTTCTTAACTTTGTTGATTGTGAATATTTCTGTAGACCAATTTGGCGGATAGCCTTTCTCAAAAATATGCTTGTGTTTACTAACACGCACAAAAGCACCTACTTTGAACTTTGGTTTAGGCTTTGGTTTTATATACATATACACCGATTTTAAAATGCGCTTTTCGTTATGCGAGCCTACATCTGTAGGTCGCATTTTAATTGTCCTGTGTTTTGTTTTATTATATCTATCTGTTAATTTGTTCAACATGCTGATCCGATCATATTTTGAAAAGTCCTGTTAAATCTTTCTACAATTGAAGCTTTTAAAGTACCGTACGTTGAATAGTTAATACCATACTTTTTCATAAGTTGTTGAAATGTTTTATTAACAAATTCTTTCCCATTGTCTGTTTGTAAATGTTTGGGAATGCGACTTTGATTAAAAAGCGAGCGCATTGCTTTGCTAACTTCAACACCACTTTTATCTTTAATCGGTAGGCCCCACCCGTACTAAGAAAACGTATCAATTTCTGTAAGCAAAAATTTGTCGTCCTGATTTTCTGAGGCGTACAGCCTCATATCGACTAAATCTGCCTGCCATAAATCATCTATAACTTTCATGGTGACACGACATCGTTCAAATTTTTTTCGAGCCGGCTTGTGTAATTCATTTATAATTTGCCTTCTACTCATCTTTACTGAATACCTGTTCAAACAGTATTTTATATAATATTCAGAATGATTAAATTTATTCATCCATTTACAATGATGGTTGCAGGACAATCCGGATGTGGGAAGACGACGTTCATAGAGCAACTCTTAAACAAACCATCTATAATACACCTGCAAATAAAAAGAGTATTGAGGTGTAATGCGGAAAGGAATGCTACACCCTCAAAAATTTCGTTCAAGAACATCGACTACTTAGATTTTATTCCTGAAGAATTTACGAATCATACAGACGAACCGACACTAATTGTGCTGAATGATATGATGTTGAACGCATTTAACAAACAAGCCTGCGAGCTTTTTACCAAAGGGTCTCTCCATCGGAATTTATCAGTGATTTTTATAACGCCAAATGTATTTCATCAAGGAAAGTTTTGTCGTGATATATCGCTGAATTTTAAATACTTGGCGGTTTTTAAAAACCCTCGGGATAAAAGTCAGTTTATTCATTTGGCAAAATAGATCTACCCTGAAAATAGTTCTGAACTTGTAATGGGAGAAGCCGTCTAGGGTTCGCTTTCCCATCCATTGGTCGAAATTGCTGTATTTAAAAATACATATATTTTTATTTTAAAGGAAAAAAGAAAAAGAAACTGGGCTTATTGTATTTTGGCACAGCTGTATATTATGAGCAACCTATTATTATTTATATAAATGTGATTATAACCTATGGCCGTCCTGCTTCCATGTGTAGCTAATCTGTATTGGTTAGTAATTTTTTAAACAGGGTTTATTATTTATTATTTAAATGTTAGGGGTTAAATTATTTATTTTAGATCTATTTAGTTTTAAGGTAAATGTTATTGCGATTACTTGGCCTCGCAACGATTAATTGCGATTTCTTCCTGGTGATGAATGTGGCTGCTGTCCCGCACTTTTACACGCTGGGCCTGGAGGCAGGTTATCTCTACTTGCTCGTGAAAGTTGATATTATATATTTCTTCCATCGGCGGTAAATGCTGCCACTGCCCTCAACACGGTTCTCTTCTCCTTTTGTATTTTGTTCTTTTTTGTTTTTGCCGAATTTTAATTTTAAAACATTTAGTGCTGCCGGGTTTAAACTATTCTCTTTCACCTCCCTGATCAACTCTGTCACAACTTGTCGCCCGGAACTCATCTTGTTTATTTTTTGTGAAGTTGGTCGAGCTTAATTCTGGCGATGTATTTATTATTCAACGTTCCTCATCAAAATTTGTACGGTTTTCCAGTAGTTTATATATTAGTTTATTTTTGTTTATTTTAATTAAATTCAACTAGTTTTTTATGTTATTTTATTTATGTTATATGAAAATGAATATGTGCTTATTTTATGATTTATATTCTCAAGTGTAGATTGCTCATAGTTTTTCTGTGCTAAGTTCCACCAACAGACAACTTACATTCCCCCCCAGTCGGGGTAAAAAAAGAAAAAAAAATGAGGCCTGTATTAATTAATTCATTTTTATTATTACTAAAAACTAGTATCATTACTATTTTATGTTCGTGAATTACTTCCCTTACTAAAGTCTAAACAAAATTTCAGTATTTATGTATGTATATATGTGGTTTGAGATCAAATATTTTTTATGTCTTTGATGTGCCACCATCCGGTGTCCTTGCCATTTTCATCGGCTAAACGGTATACAAGGTCAGATTTTTTGTCAATGACTTTGCATTTAATAAATTTAGGTGCAAGTTTTGCTGAAAAATTTTCAGATGCGTCTGATAAGATATAATTGCGTTTGTACACATTATCGCCTATTTCAAATTTAAATTTTACTTTGTCTCTATAAAAGTATTTTTTGTTATTTTCGTAGGCTTTTAGGATTCTATTGGATACGTCTTCATAAGTCTGGTTAAGCTTTTTTATTAAGAATTTTGTTCTATTTTCTACAGGGTGATCATTGGTTGTCTCATATAATATGTGATCCGTTCCTGAGAAGGTAAATTCCCGACCGTGGTTAAGAAAAAATGCATTGACGGCAGTTCGTAACGCTACTGTGATTGGACCTATTTCTTTATCCCATAGTTTGTGGTTTGTTTGCACGTACGATCTAAGGGCACTGCCAATTACCTTATTCCATCGTTCGGAGAAATTGTTTCGAGGATGATACCGGCAGTTTAGCCAAAATTTCTGGTTGCCATAATCAAGAAGTAGTTTTCGAAATTTCCGAGAGTCGAACTGGCGTCCGTTATCTGTAATAACTATCTCCGGTATGCCATATTCGAGAAAAATTCTATTTTCGACTATCTCTGTTACCTTTTGAGCTGTGGCTTTGCGGATAGGAAAGAGGCATGGCATTTTCGTGAACCAATCACTAACGACTAATAGCCAACAATTTCCTTTTGTTGATCTACGTAATGGTCCAATAAGGTCAAGTGCGATCATTTGCCAAGGCCGTGTAGCTTCTTTAAATCTTCCCAGTTGGCCGAATTTGGGTTTGGTTGTTGGTTTTGAGCGCAGACAGACCTCACACCTTTTAACATAGTCTACTATGTCTTTAGCCATTCTTGGCCAAAAATACCGTTCAAGGACTCGGTGGTGTGTTTTTTGTATACCTAAGTGGGCAGCGAGTGGAGAATCGTGACACTCCTTAATAACTTCCAAGCGTTTATGTTCTGGAACTACTAACTTCCACTTATTTTCTCGTGGTCTTATGGAACCTTGAATAGGTTTTATATATAATTTTGAATCTTCTATTTTCCAATTTTTCATTTCTTTGGGCAGATTTGAACTTTGTCGAGCATTCTTGAATACCATTCGTCATTCTGGTTTGAATCAAGTGATATTAAATTTATTGCAAGTGCTCGAGATAAAGCACCGGGTACGACGTTGTTTTTACCTTTGACATGTTTTAGTTCGAAGTCAAACTGTTGAAGTCTCAAAATCCAACGCGCTAATCTACCACTAACATTTTGCTGTCGAAAGAGCCATGTGAGTCTCGAATGGTCTGTGAGAATGTAAAATTTATACCCTTCGAGGTAATATCTTAGTTTCTCAATGGTGAATATTATACTCAGGCATTCCTTTTCTGTAACTGAGTAATTTAATTCTGCGCCACGCAGTTTTCTGCTTACCTAAGCTACAGGGTGTTCATTGCTATCTGCATCCATTTGGAAGAGAACACCTCCTATTGCATGTTTGGATGCATCGCATTGGACGAAAAATGGTTTTTCAAAATTAGGTGTTATGAGAACTTACGTTTTTATGAGGGCAGCTTTCAGGTTCAGGAATGATTTTTCTGCTTCAGCATTCCATTTTAGCGACTGACGTTTTTTTCCACCTTTAGTGCACATAATTCAGAAAAGTTTTGTACAAACCGTCTGTACTATGACGCTAATCCTATGAATCGTTTCATTTCCGTAAAAGTCCTTGGGCGTGGAAAATCGATCATAGCTTGAACCTTATCTGGATCTGTTCGCAATCCTTGTGCATCAATAATATATCCGAGATATTTAAGGTTTGATCTGAAAAACTGACATTTTTCCCTATTTATTGTAAGGTTAGCTTGGTATAACCTAGTGACTACTCGCTCTAGTATCGCAATGTGTTCCTCGAAGGTTTCGGTCGCGATAATGAGATCGTCCAGGTATGTGAAAATATTTTCTTCCGTGGGGCCAAAAAGCCTGTCCATGAGACGCTGTTGGGTTGCTGGACTGTTTGTTAGGCCGAAGGGCATGACTTTAAATTGCCACAGGCCGTGGCCAGGGACCGAAAAGGCTGTTTTCTCTTTTGCTCTAGCGGTTAACGAAATTTGCCAAAAAGCATCTTTTAAATCGATGGACGATAAATATTTGGCCTTGTTAAGTCTGTTCAGAATCATGGATATTCGTGGGAGAGGGTTCGCACATTTTTTTGTTACAGCATTAAGTTTACGACTGTCTAAACACAGGCGGTCTTTGCCGTTAGATTTTTTTACTAAAACGGCAGGTGAGCACCAAGGGCTGACGGAGGGTTCGATTACGTCCAAGGCCCTCATTCTTTCTAGTTCTTTACCTAGTCGGGATTGTATTGCAGGGGAAACCTCGTAGCCTCGCTGTACAATAGGCTGAGCATCTGCTGTATCTATATCGTGGTAAATAAGATGTGTTCTACCAAGAGTTTTGCGTTCAAGCTTGTCAAATTTTTTTAGACAATTTTTAATTGCAACGCCCTCCTCATCTGTTGGTTTACGAATGCCAGGTTCGTTTTTAGAACTTACTTTTCACATGTTTGAAAATTAAAACAAGACCATTTCTGTTTGTTACCATCGCGAAACAGTTTTAAATTGAATTCGTTAAAAAAATTAACACCCCATATAAATCCTTGGTTTACGGTTGGTACTGCTAAGGTAGGAATAAACTTTAGTTGGTTTGTAAATTCAACAGGGCAATTATAGAAACCTACAATACCGTGTGCAGAACTGTCTACAGTTTTAATTGATGAAGCCCTACAAGATTGCATTTTAAAACCTAACGAATTCAAGAGTTGTATGCCGTATTCTCCTACTATAGAGCCGTTCGCTCCTGTATCTAGTAAACCTTCTACGAATTCATCAAGTATTTTAATGTATATGTATGGTCTAATATCACTATAATCTTTGACTAATGATTTTTGATGGGCACTTATTGGAGACCTTGGGTACTTGGAGGTGCATTGGTCCACCGCTGTGCAGCTCCTATTTCGTTTTCCGAACTTGAGAATTCGTGAGCAAGTTGCTTTGCATTCCCTATGAGTTCGCATGGGATTGAACTATCTGCTGTAGATTGGTTATAAGCATTTGGATTATGGGTTTGCATAAATTCCATTGAATTTTCAGATGGCGGATAGTATTGGCCTGGCTGATTGGGATGGTTAGGTTGATGAGAGTTAATCAGACTTATGTTAACTTCTTCTTGTCTTGTTTGAGGATTTCGTGCATGAGGATTTTGCACGGAGTAATTTCTATTTGTAAACGGTCGCGCTTGATATTGTGCATTATAATTATCATCTTGTTGAGCTCGATGATTATATGAGCCATGTGGTTTGTAAACCATGTTTTGTCTTGTTTGTGTGCTATTAGCTGCGTTTCTGAAACTTGGTCTGTTATTGGGAAAATTGTACCTTTGCTGATTATTATTATTAGTGAAAGGTTTTAATGTATTATTTTGGAAGGGTGTTTGAAAGCGTGATTTAGTGTTAAAATAACTTTCCCCAATTTGGACGCTATTAGCATAGGCTTGTGTTTCACTAAATTCGATTTTTCGGCAAGCTTCCTCTAGACTACTATCCACCGTATTGAATTCTAACAAGGCTACTGCACGGACAAATTTTGGAAGTAAGTTTTTTCTAATTATCCGGACTCTTTCTGGCTCACAAGGTATACGTGGAAGTCTCATGAACTGGTCTTCCATAAATTATATATATTGCACGATGGATTCATTATGTTTCTGTTTACGTTGTTTAATAAATTCAATGAGTTGGTCTGTATGCAAGCAAGTGTAATGTAAGTCTTGCACTGTTTGTAGTCACTCCTAATTATAGCGCGTCACCAAAGTATACGCACTGATTAATGGCGTCAACACTGTACTAGCAGCGGATACGCCGATATTGCTAAAGGGTGAGTTTGATTTAATAAAAGACACGCCGTATGGCAGCGTTAGCTTGTAAAGTCAAAACTGTATTTACTTCTTTTGCCTCGCTTAATTTAAACAAATTTAAACAAAGAAAATTGATCATAAGAATCGATTATTACTGTTTACATGAATGTGCAATTCTTTGTTTCTTACCCTACTTTCGTTTTATTTTCATTCATTGAAAATTAGAACATGTAATTGCTATAGAGAGTGACCATGAATGTACACACGGTGAATCATGTTACACAATTTCTTTTGCATACTTGACCTCGTGAATGGAGTTTTATAATAATAAAACGACGAGTCAAAGTGTGGACATTCGTAATGATAACAAAAACGAAATTATGTTGTCGTGTTTGTTATTGGGTCACTATGTGTGATTTATGTGGTGTGGTGTAATGATATCATGCTATCGTAAAATCATGAGATCATTATGAGATCACTACACCCTCACCCTTCCTGTTGAGTCTTTATAATTTTTAAATACGAAACACAGATTATACCAAAGTTTAGTACTATTTTCGAATATAAGGACTTTATGGAATATATATATTGGGCCCTATTCTGTCGGTAAAATTTTATCATTTTATGTTATGTTATGCCTTAAAATAAAATATTTCCCTAAAATCCTATTCTGTACCAGAAATTTTATTTTATTTTACGCATCGTAACATAAAATATTTCCTGTTATGGAGCATAACATAAAAGAACCTAAGCAGCACATTTTAAAGGTATTTTGACATATTTTATGAAATGACATTCGTCAATTGACATTTGTGGTGTGAAAGTAGTTTTAATTAAAAACTAAAATGTCCACCGCCATACATAGATTACAATTTTGTCAGAAATTGTAGAAATTTGCACTTGGTGCAGTATGGTAAAATATAAAAAGTTGATTATATTTAAATAGGTTTTAATTTTATGCAGAAGATATCACAGGATACGATATCTTCACGATTTCTACGATCCATGTGAGTTGCCCAGCCTTAGGCTTCAAAAGTTCTTCCGGCTGGATAATTAATAAACTTCTTATATTGTGATTTGTAAACTTATTTTGCAAACTTATGAATAATTCTAATTTATACCCAAAATGTTTCGTTTTAAGAAAACAAATTCAAATACTTATAGAGTAACTATAGCCTCATACCGGAAAGACATTTATTCCGTTCACTTTGAGTTAGGAATCTAAAATTGAACGGAAAGGATGTCTTTCTGCTGCTTTGCATTTCTACGGACATGGTTCGTATCAAACTCCAGTTAGGAGTTGTCATATTTTAGAACTTTTACACCCAAAGTATCTCAAGAGTTATTAAGAAAGCCGCTGCTTTCATAAATGATTATTTATGGGTGATTTGATAGAGTATCACGCAAATGTCAATTGACCAGCTGTTCAAAAAGTAATAGAAAACATAGCGGAATGTACTAAATATTTTATGTTATGTGTTCATAAAAGAATTCATAAAATAATTTTATGGAACCACGACAGAATACGAATTTTTAAAATATTTTATTTTCATTTTATGAAGAAGGGATTTTTTCGCCATAAAATAACACAAAATATTATTTTATGAAAAAGTACAGAATAGGGCCCATTATATTATGCTAAAGTTTAATACTATTACTAATAATGATATCCGTAACTTTTATCTACTTAGGTTTATACACATTATGAGATATGAGAACGGTTATGTTATCTATCATTATGGTTACATGTTTACATTGTACATATCTATTTTTACATCGCATTTCTTTAATCTATCATTATGGTTACATAATATTGTATCTCTTTAATCTATTATTGTGGACTTTTTTGGGTGTGCTGTTTATTTCGATTATTGTATTGACACCTTCTCTTTGTAATACTTTGAATGGACCTTTATATGGTTTTTGATGTTTCTTGCGATCTTCGTTTCTCAAGAGTACTAAGTCATTAGTTTTGATGTTTATTGGATTTGATGCATTTTGCTTTTCAACTCGCTTCTATTTAACGTTTTCTATTAAATTTCTTGCTTTTGAAATAGCTGTTCTCAATCTGAACTTTAGTTCGTTTGCATAATTATCTAGATTGTAAATTTTGTCACTATTGTTGATTACGTCAAATGAGAGGTAAGGTAGTTTGCCAAATATTAATTCGTACGGTGTGTAATTTGTGTCTGTGTGAGGTGTGGTGTTGTAGGAAAAACTGTAATAAGGTATCCATTTATCCCATTCTAAGTTTTCGGCGAACGAAAGCATGTATTCATTAAGAACGCGATGGTTTCGTTCCGCTATTCCCATACTTTGATGATGATAAGGGGTGCTAAAATTTTGTTTTATTTCAAGTAGTTTACATATCTCTCGCATTAATCCGTTAGTGAATTCTGTACCTTGATCCGTTTTTAAAATCTTAAAATGTCCATATTTTAAAATAAATTCCTTTACTATTGTTGAGGCTACTGTGTTAGCATCTTTTGTTTCTAAGGGTGCTGCTATCACGAATTTCGTCAGTTCGCACTGCATGGTTAGTATGTATCGGTAATTATTCGAGATCCTAAGTGGTCCTACTATGTCCATAGCTATGGTTTCGAAACTTGTTGTCGGTGTGTTGGTCTTTATCATTTTTTCTTTAGTGTGTCTTACTTGTTTGTTTAGTGCACATTGTTCACAGCTGTTAATATAAGCTTTTACCATTTTGTTTATGTTTTTCCAACAAAATCGTTGTTTAATTTTTAGTACTGTTTTTCTTACTCCTAGATGTCCTCCGTGTGGTGAATTGTGATATTCCTCTATTATCTTGTTTTGGGTTTCAGTGCTATTTATTCTCTTAGGGGGTTCATATAATATTATGTTGAGTTTCGCGCGATTATTATTTTCAATTCTTTGTTGCAACGTGTTTAATAAATTTTTAAATTTTTCTTTTGGAATGCATTCAAATATATTATCTTTGTTTGATAGAGCTAGTTCATGTATATTCATTTTGTGTGTAGCATCCAATAGCTTCTTCATGATATAAACGTATTTCATATCAGAGTTATTGTTATTGTTTTGTTTACTGCTACTTCGTAACTTTTCCGTGATGGAATCTTGTTTCGCATCAGGGTTGTCGTTACAATATACTATTATTTCTTTTTTCGTACGTACGATTTCTATTTGTTTCTTATAATTGCGCAATATTATAAATTTTAATTTTTTTATATTTCTGATATCAGATATGGAGGTGCAATCCCAAGTGTAAAGTTGATCAGGCTTTAACTGTGGCTGGAAAACATTTCCAATTTTTGCTTCCTCATTATTGCATGCTTTTTGTTTTTCTATCATACCCCTTGTTATCACTAGTGTTTTATTTACTGTTAGGTCTCTTTCTTCCGGAACCATATTTTTTAGAATATCGGAGTCTAGTTTTATTCTTGACAATGCATCAGCGTTGGTGTTTATTTTACCTTTCTTAAATACTATGTCGAAATCATAGTCAGCTAAATCTAATCTGATTCTCGTGAGTTTTGACGAAGGATTTTTGTGTGTGAATAACGATACTAATGGTCTGTGGTCAGTGACTACAATGAATCTTTTTCCGTATAGGTATGGTCTGAAAAAGTTTATACCCCAATGTATTGCAAGTAATTCCTTTTCGATAATAGGTTTGTTTATATCGTGTTTTGACAATGATTTACTTGCGTAGGATATCGGTAAATCTGAACCAATTTCACCTTGTGAGAGAACTGCTCCCAAAGCATAACTTGATGCGTCTGTTGTTAAGATGAAAGGTTTGTCGAAGTTTGGATACTGGAGTATTGGTGGTTGTGTAAGCTTTTTCTTTAGTGCTTCGAATGCTATTTGGCAGGATTCATCCCATATAAATGGTGTGTTCTTTTTTAGAAGAGAATTTAGGTTCTTCGCTATTTCTGCAAAGTTAGGGATAAATCGTCTGTAGTAATTACAGAAAGCTACAAATCTACGAACTTCGTCGGCATTTGTGGGTACTGGATAATTTTTAATGACTTCGTATTTGGAGGGGTCGGTTTTTATGCCTTCATTTGTTATCAGATGTCCTAGATATACAACTTCGATTTTTAGGAATTGGCATTTACTTGGGTTTAGTTTGAGATTGTATTTGCGCAATCTCTGAAATACTTTGGTCAGATTTGTATTGTGGTGTTTAACACTACAACCGAAAACTATAATATCGTCTACATAAAGGAATGCTTCGGAACTGAGTCCGGTAAGAGCAATTGTTAACATTCTTTGAAAACTATTAGAAGATACTTTTAATCCAAAAGGTAGTCTTTTGAATTGAAAATGGCCGTTTCCCGTCGAAAATGCTGTGAGGGGTCTTGAGTCCTCCTCAAGTTCGATCTGGTGGAATGAACTAGTCATGTCAAGAGTAGTGAAATATTTCGCTCTTCCTAACTTGTCTAGAACATCCTCCAATTTAGTTAAAGGGAACTTGTCGCTAACAATCCTGTTGTTCAGCTTTCTGAAGTCTACGACTAAACGCCATTATTTTTTATCGCCAGTGCCTTTTTTTGGTACCACGAGTAGTGGAGCATTATAAGGGCTAGTAGATGGTTCAATGATATCATTGGCCTCTAGCTCCTTGACTTGTTTGTTTATTTCCTCGTTTTGAGTGTGTGGTAACCGGTAGTTCTTTATGTACACGGGAGTATTATCCGTGACTTGGAGTGTTTGCTTGTAAAAATTGTTCGTAGTCAAAATTTCATCTTGCAGGTGAAATATATCATTGTATTCCTTTATTATTTCCAGTATGTTTGCTTTAGCTTCTTTCTCTTCGTAATCTATCTTTATTACCTGTAGCAGTTTGTTTATTCGTTTCGTGTCACGTTTTTCTTTTGTTTTTACTAGTATTGAATAATTTTTCAAGGGTTCCATTTCTACTCTAAAGTTTGGTATTGTTACATCTTCGTCGTTAGTATTTAGCATTTTAATGTGGCATGCGCCTTTCGCTGGTATTATTGTGTTTGCTGTGAATACACCACTCTGTAGTTCTTTATTCAGTACTATGCTGTCTTCTTGTCTAGAGAGACATATTGGTATTATCGCTTCTGTTCTTGCTGGAATTTTTATCTGTGTTATCTGTAGTGGTTTCATTTCCATAGGTAAGATGATTTCGTGTTCGTTCACGTTAAACGATATAGTGAACGTTTCGTAGTCTATTTTGCATAGGAATTTTCTTAATATGTCTCGACCGATAATTCCATCTGTATCAATTGGAAAATTTTCATCTACTAAATGAAATGAATTACTGACTCTGTGGTCTCCAATGTGTTGCATTAAGCTTGTTGATCCTAATGAGGTAATTGCTTCCTTAGTAATTCCTGATAATTTGCATTTATTGTTTGGATTTAAATAAAAATTAACAATGTTTAGTTTAGTTGTTTTTATTATTGATACGTCTGCGCCTGTGTCTACTAAGAATTTAAGGTGTCGATTGGCATTCTCACAATATAATGTTATATAATTCGTGCAGGTGTATGAGATTTTGTACATCTTATTACATTCTCCGGGAGGGCGTTTTATTCCTCTCCGGAGTCCTGGACGTTTCCCTGGTCCTGGACATAGTTAATTTGCGCGGAATTGTTATTTCTACGAAAATTTCTATTATTATTATTGTTATTCCTGTTATGGTTAAAGTTTCTATTATTATTATTGGTATTTCTGTTATAGTTTCTATTGTTATTTTGTTGGTTGTAGCTAGTCCTAGTATTATTATTATTATTTCTGTAATTAATGTTAGGTCTGTAGCTGTAATTCCGGTTATAATTTTGCCTATTGAAGCTTTGAGCACTCTGATTGTGTCGATCAAGTTGTTGCTGTCTGTTTGAATTATTCTGCTTTTTAAAATGCATAATATTACTGACAGGTTGTGGATCACTTTTTTCCAATTCTAGTGTGATCTCAATTGCTTCTTGAAATGTTTTTGGTCTTGAGGCGAATACTGTACTTTTATATTGATCATTTAGACCATTCTTGAAGATTGTCAAAGCGTAAGTGTCATTAATGGTCTTGACTGCGGTTTTTTCTTCTGTTTTAGCAGTTGAACCAAGAGCATCTATTTGCAATTGACTTAACTCACTTATGAGAGTTAGTATTTTGTCCTTATACACTGAGACTGTTGATCTTCTCTGGGTTAAATTGTTGAGAGTTGTGTGGATTTGGGATACTGTATTAGTATTTTTATATCTTGAAGACAGTTCTTTTTTCAAAGCCTCAAAAGTTGTTGGTGTCTGAGCACCTAGAGCTGTTTGCAGGTTCAAAGACAATTTAACGTTGAAAACAAAGTCCAACAAATCCAATTTTGCAGATTCGCTTAGGGTTTTATTAATGAATTCTACTATTTTTAAAAAAGCGTTTAATTCGCTGAATTTCCCTTCAAATATAGGGATGGCTTTCATGGCTGTTCCTAAATCAAAGTTGGCCATTTCGCTGTTTTCTTCCGTCGGTGATTCTTGTAAAGCTGTTACTAATAAAGGTTTTAGTTCTCTTGAGAGTGTAACAAATTCAATCTTAATGTCAAGTGTTTTGGACCCGTCTAGTGTAGCTACTATAGCTTCAAATTCCTTATTTATTTCCTCTAATCTTTGTGACTTTAATTCCAAGGTTTTAGTTGTAAAACCACGATTCTTGCCTTTTTTTAAATTTTCCAATAGTTTCTTAACTTCTTCTTTTAGTTCTTTCAATGAGTCCATTCAGAAGAAAAGGAATTGAATATTGTGTTTATTATTTATTATATAAATTTATTAATTTTTACTATATTTTTTTTTGTTTGAACACTATTTATTATGGATATTAGGAAATCTTAAACATCATTTACTATAAATTTTTAAACATTAATGGTCCTACTTAATTGTTTTCTAACATAATTTCTGTTGTAATTATTGTAAATATATAAAATTATCGCGATAATTACGAAAATCGCCGAAGTCGTCAACGCCTGTTGGTACTCGATAAAAAAGCTGCTCTGGACGTTCGTGGAGCTGCAATTTCCCATGATTATCGCAGTTTCTTCAGTTTCTCAAAAAGTGCCGCTTTGTTTCTTCCTTCTGCGATAGGAATCAACCTATGTATCTCGGCTCGTTGCTTCGTTAGGGCTACTTTTTTGCCTCCTCTCTTTTTCTGTCGCTTAATCGGGATATTCTCTGTAGCTTTGATGGTTTTATTTCTGTTCCTATATTGTTCCAACGATATGGGCTTTGGTCCCCTCTGCTTCAGCTCTTCAATTGGTGTTGGCTTGTATGTCACAGTTGATTGACTTTCTCGTGGAGCCTCCGGGATATATTCTAGCTCTTTTTCAATGAGTTCGCTCAGCCTTGAAAATAGCGCATCGAACTCCTCTTGCGTGGTTGGTTGTGTCATCGAGGTAGAATGGTGTTGTTGTATCTGGCTTATTGAGATCTCAGTCGTTAATTATTTGAAGAAGGATCTCAGGTAGATCAAACAGGTCCAAATTTCAGGTGGGTCCACACCTTGGTTGTTATTAGAAGACACCAGTTAGATCGGGCAGGGTCGCCATGTAATGTAAGTCTTGCACTGTTTGTAGTCACTCCTAATTATAGCGCGTCACCAAAGTATACGCACTGATTAATGGCGTCAACACTGTACTAGCAGCGGATACGCCGATATTGCTAAAGGGTGAGTTTGATTTAATAAAAGACACGCCGTATGGCAGCGTTAGCTTGTAAAGTCAAAACTGTATTTACTTCTTTTGCCTCGCTTAATTTATACAAATTTAAACAAAAAAAATTGATCATAAGAATCGATTATTACTGTTTACATGAATGTGCAATTCTTTGTTTCTTACCCTACTTTCGTTTTATTTTCATTCATTGAAAATTAGAACATGTAATTGCTATAGAGAGTGACCATGAATGTACACACGGTGAATCATGTTACACAATTTCTTTTGCATACTTGACCTCGTGAATGGAGTTTTATAATAATAAAACGATGAGTCAAAGTGTGGACATTCGTAATGATAACAAAAACGAAATTATGTTGTCGTTTTTGTTATTGGGTCACAATGTGTGATTTATGTGGTGTGGTGTAATGATATCATGCTATCGTAAAATCATGAGATCATTATGAGATCACTACACAAGGTTCAAAGTCTTTCAGAAATTGTTTTGCAAACGTTTGATAGTTGATAAAGCTATCTCTTTTGCGGCGATACCATCTCAAGGCAGAACCTTCTAAAAGATCTGAAATACACATTAAAACATCCAATTCGCTTACTAATCGTGATTGAGAAAAATCAGTAACTCTTTGTAGAAATGCTGATGCAGAATTATCGTCGTCACCTGAGAATTTTATGCCCCATTTATATAACATGGGTGGAGGCTTTGAATGAGAAAAGCTAGTTTGTGGAATTAATATTTTTGAAGAATTGTTAGCATTCATAAAACTGTCATTACTTTGATCTTTTGTTACGTTGTTATCTGACTCTTCCTTATTATAGGTTATAGCTTCAGGTGAATCTACGTTTAATTTCAATAAGTCTTGTTCGAGACTGTTATGTTCTGGAAGTTTGTTTGGAGAGTATTGATTATCTTTCCACATCCTATACTGAATGCCTTCTAGTTTCGGGGCTAAATGCTCAGCGTTTTCTATTAAGGAATTTTTTAAGGACAATTGGTCTTCATTGGTAGGCTCACACTCGATTTTATTTAACCTAGTTGTGAGAAACTTCACCCGAATACTAAGAGCCTCGCATTGATTTTCGCTTTTGGGAATATCTTCTTCAAATTGTTTTAAAAATGTCACTTTCGTTCAGATCTTTTTCCGTACTTAAATATGATTTTATCGCTAAAACCTCAAGATCACTATTGGATTCTTTTTTTTGTTTCGCCCACCAGGTTTTCCTTGATTCGATTGTATATGAATCAGGGGATACCCTTCTACAGCACATCTCATATTTTATCTCGACGTCCGAACAGAATTTCGCTATATCGTCAAAAGACATTTTTATGGTAATATTTTATTTTACTGAAAGGACTGTAATATGGGGAACAATTACAGCTTTTAAAGATAAAATTGTATGGCAATTATGACATATCTCTTATTATATCCTATTTGTATAAAGTTTTACAAATACGAAAAATATTTTCACCTTCTATTTGACTAAAGCAGAAGATTTTATTATAGGGGATGAAGAAAAATATTTAATGAACTGTAGTTTAACCGCAATAGTAATATACACACATAGTAGGTAAGGACAACTCACTTGAAACGATTTCCTAAAATATTCTTAAAATATTGCATCTAATCTTAACCCTTTATCAATTGGTAATTCAATAATGATGTACTTATGCTAATCATCTACAACAGAAGAAACAAAATTTGTGTGGATTTGTGCTTATAGCTGCTTTGTTGCCTCGGATTGCGATTGAATATATGTACGTGATTAATTTGTAAAAATGAAAATCATTACGAAATTTAAAAGAAAAGGAACTATACGCACAGTGGTCTATTCATAATAAAATGCCAGCTTACTTATTTACATTCACTACTTTTTCACAAAACTGTCATAACCTACGTTTTTGGAAGATCACTTTATGCACATTTCTATTTCCTATTCTGTGGCTTTTATTACTAATGATAATTCTAAACACAAGACACAACTTCTGTATTCCAACGCTCCCGTTAACTATGCACTTTTAATCACTATGAGCAAATATTGAATTTTCAGGTTAAAATTGCGACCTCTTTAGCTGATATGTATGCCTGTAAGTACCTCTTGGCTTCAATATTTCAATTTACTGCAAGTTGGACAATTTGTTTGATGAAAGAAAAAAAAATGTCTGACAAAGATAACAATTACAAAAAAATCTTTTGTATCTTGTAATTTAGTTGGCGTAATTGGCGGAAGTAGATTTTACAAGGTATCACATTAAAAAAAAAAATTATTTTTGTTATACGATTTTTGTTAGGTTGAGCCCCCAAAATATAATTGGAGAAGCCGTCTAGGGTTCGCTTTCCCATCCATTGGTCGAAATTGCTGTATTTAAATATATATATATTTTTATTTTAAAGGAAAAAAGAAACTGGGCTTATTGTATTGTGGCACAGCTGTATATTATGAGCAACCTATTATTATTATACCCTAGATGAAATCATAGAGGTATACTAAGTTTGTCATTCCGTTTGTAACACCTCGAAATAATGATGGTAGGACAAAATGGATTGGACACCCATTCATAATATTAAAAGTTATTTCGATTTTTGCATGTCCGTCCGTCTGTCCGTCCGTCCGTCCATCTGACCGTCCGTCCGTCCGTCTGTCCGTCCGTCCGTCTGTCCGTCCGTCCGTCTGTCCGTCCGTCCGTCTGTCCGTCCGTCCGTCTGTGCGCACGATAACTCGAGAACGCGTATACTTAAAGAGCTAAAATTTTGTACACGGACTTGAAAAAAAAAGGAAAATTAAGTTCGAAAATGAGACAAATCGGGCAAGTCCTTCGTGGGGTTGCCATATAAAAATTTCGTTTTCCGCTATATATTTGGACACTGACTGAGAACGCATCGACGTACAGAACTGAAATTTCGTACATGATGTTTTTACTACATTAGCAAATAAAATGTCAAAAATGAACTAAATCGGGCAACTCCTTCTTGGTGTTGCCATATAAGAATTTCGGTTTTTACGTTTACTTGGAAAACGATCAATCCAAGACATTTTTTTTTGTACTAAGAACTTCTGCAGAATACAAAATCCTATAAAATTGGTTATAATCATTTTTTGTGTGCTACAAGCCGTTCTAGAAATATATGCGAAAAACATCTTCAAAATCAATACTTGAATAGATCGGTGACCATATGAAATTTAATACGGGCATTCATCTAGGGTATCATAAGAATTGGTCTTAGACCAATTCTAGCTTTTTTCCTTGTTTATATAAAGGTGATTATAACCTACGGCCGTCCTGCTTCCATGTGTAGCTAATCTGTATTGGTTAGTAATTTTTTAAACAGGGTTTATTATTTATTATTTAAGTGTTAGGGGTTAAATTATTTATTTTAGATCTGTTTAGTTTTAAGGTAAATGTTATTGCGATTACTTGTCCTCGCAGCGATTAATTGCGATGTCTTCCTGGTGATGAATGTGGCTGCTGTCCCGCACTTTTACACGCTGGGCCTGGAGGCAGGTTATCTCCACTTGCTCGTGAAAGTTGAAATTATATATTTCTTCCATCGGCGGTAAATGCTGCCACTGCCCTCAACACGGTTCTCTTCTCCTTTTGTATTTTGTTCTTTTTTGTTTTTGCCGAATTTTAATTTTAAAAGATTTAATGCTGCCGGGTTTAAACTATTCTCTTTCAGCTCCCTGATAAACTCTGTCACAACTTGTCGCCCGGAACTCATCTCGTTTATTTTCTGTGAAGTTGGTCGAGCTTAATTCTGGCGATGTATTTATTATTCCACGTTCCGCATCAACATTTGTACGGTTTTCCAGTAGTTTATATATTAGTTTATTTTTGTTTATTTTAATTAAATTCAACTAGTTTTTTATGTTATTTTATTTATGTTATATGAAAATGAATATGTGTTTATTTTATGATTTAAATTCTCAAGTGTAGATTGCTCATAGTTTTTCTGTGCTAAGTTCCACCAACAGACACCTTACGAACTGATGAGAATACATAAGGATATTACACTAGCACCACACAGTTATTTGCTGATTGATTTAACCCAAAACATAAGCAAGGTGTTAAGATTTCGAACAGACATTTTTAACAAACAGTTTGCAGCTTGCTTTTGCGCACAAAATAGCCTAACTAACACAAATGGTGTTACAAATAAAACGATTAAGGGACAACAGGCATATGTTGTATGTTTTTAAAAATGCAAAACCTATGTTGCGTAAAGCTATTATAAAAAATGCTGATCCCGACGTTGTAAAAGCTCTTTGTGAAATCACGTTTAACACTTTGAAGGGTAACCATATACACTGTAGGAAAATTCACAGACATCTTTGTAGGTATAAAAGGGATATGCGTAAGCTGGCTGAAGCTAAAAGGTCTGTCCCAAAGCAACGTAAGATACTTATACAACGAGGAGGGCTTCTGCCTGTATTATAGGGAAGTGTTTTATCTGGAGTGATAGGTTCGCTATTTGAAAAATGTGTACAGAAGTAATTCGCTTAATAGTTACTTCTTTCACCAGAAGTCTATGAAAAACTTGAGAAAGATATAGAAGGTTCGTCAAATCAGACAATGTTTGATAAATCAATCAATAAAATACTTAAGGACAAAGATGGTATAACTATCGTAATCAGCTGATAAAGTTTCTAAATTTAAATCGTAAATTTAGACGTACTCTACATGAAAAAGGTCCGATATACCCCCAAAAGGCAAATAAGTTCACCAAAAGAGCTTGCGTGATAATACAACTCAAACCAAAATCGTTTTTAAACATGATATTTCTGCACAAACACCTTCAAGAAAAGAAAAACACCTCCGCGAATTGAGTACGACGTTTTTGAGATAGGCAACATTAAACAGCCACAAAAGTCTCTATCTCCTACGACGAATCGACGTCTGTCTACTAGCGGAATACCAAAAACTATTAAACCGCCTTCTAAAGTACAAAAAACTATGCCTGATCCTGCTGTACGAAAAAAATATTACAAGGTAATAACTCATAATAATGGGATAACACAAATTACGGTACCTATGGATGTGAGTGTAGATGAAGCTATTGATTATCTTGAGAATACGGAAGAGAAAACTGGTCCGGAATAGAAGGAAAAAAACCCCAAAAATCAGCCTATTTTAAGACCATCAAAGCTGGATTCGGGTCAATATATGCTTTCATTTCATGTAAAGAAAGTTGCGCGAAAAAGCGAACGTTTAAAAACTAAACAGGAACGAAGTTTAAGCATGCCAGCCATACACTGGGAAAGGCTTTAGAGTACAAGATTGTCTGTAGATTTAAAGGACGATTTCTATGTGTACCTTTTAAGTAATAATTCCATACAGTTTTATTCGGAAAATACTCTGTCAGGCTTTACAAATACATTAGCAAAATTACTTAAGTTTAATGGTAGTTGGCATGTTGGATTTCGATACCCAACTACAAAATAAGTGCCGATGATACAAAGAAAGTGAAACTTAACACATTTAACGAAATGTATGGCCGTTCTTTAAAAAGAATAAAACGTAATACCTCCGTTGATCAATTAAAGGAGGTTAGAGATCAGGAAGAAAAGGAGTTTGAAACAGTTTCCATAAAAGTGAACGATAATGTTAGCCTTAAGTGGACAAAGGAGGACATTTCACAAGCTAGTTATAGAGAGGGCCAAGTGAACTTTTCGGCATTTCTGCTGACATTTTAATACGGTATCGCTCCTTCATGGTATACTATGTATTTAAATGATATAAAAAACGTATGTCGGATAGGTTTCTTTGATAATGTTATTCCCGAAATTAGCTACACTCAGCCTCCGGATGAATTTACGCTACATACATATATATGTATAAGGGGGAAAAAACTTCAGAAAATGTTGTTTTGAAATATAAAGATTACGACTCAGTTGAATCGTTTATTGATGATATATTTGGCAAATTCTCAGAAGAAAGAGAAAAGATTATGTTATACAAGACGCGATAGATAATTACACACATCCACCACTTGGCATTAAACACGCTCGTGAAAAAGAGATAAACAAAGGTGGGAAGGCGAAAGTGCATGACACGTTTGACCTAAGACTGGAAGATTTAGAAGCAACAATAAACATCACCTAAGTGTAAAAGATCTTATCACACTTATGGTATCCAATGTACACTTTGATGATCAAACGCTTAATGAACAACAGAAACATAAAAGTCTTATTCAAATAAAAGAGACAATTTTCAGCATTTTAAATAAGTTGCGAAAGGATTCTTTAAGTGCAAAACCACCTAATAAACGAGAAATTAATAAAGATAGAAATATTTTAAGTGTTGCGTATGAGAAGCAAATTTTAGGTCAGTATCTAACTACACAGGTTCCTATTGATACAAATTTGGATAATAAAGAAAATAAAGAAATAAGCAAAAAGAGAGTTCGTTTTGTTACCTAAATAATGAATATTGAAAAAATTAAACACAAAGAAGTAACAGATTTAAAAGAAATACATGTTAAAAAAATAAGAAATATAAAAACAAAAAGTAATGGAAATAAATATGAGAAAAATAAAGGGTTTTCCAATAAGAGGTGTTATTTTGATATTCACAAACAAATGCCATTTTTTGAGATAAATGATCGGATCTTTATTTCATTATAAAGAGGAAGGTATGCCGTTAATAATCGAAAATAACATCAGCTAAATGAAAACCAAGACCACGCCTACAGCACCATATCCTTTTCATGAAATTTTCCATAACCAAATCGCAAAGTGGCTGCCCTATGTCCTCGATAGCCTCACGAATTCATGAATTCCATCTTTGAGGTCTTGAATCGACGCTGGGCTCTTGGCGTAGACCTACTCTTTCACGTGGCTCCAAAGGAAGAAGTCGCAAGGTGTTAAGTCACAAGATCTCGGTGGCCAACTGTGATCACCTCTTCGAGAGGTAACACGGTCCGGAAACTTTTCCCGTAAAAGACCAGTGGTTTCGTTGCTTGTATGGCACGTAGCGCCGTCTTGTTGAAAGTAAACGTTGTCCAGATCAATACCATCCAATTCCGGCCATAAAAAATCATTAATCATCTGTCGATAGCGCAATCCATTCACCGTAACTGTTGCTCCAGCCTCATTTTCGAAAAAGTAAGGTCCAATGACCCCGCGGGACCATAAACCGCACCACACAGTCACACGTTGAGGATAGAGAGGCTTTTCAACAATAACTCTTGGGTTTTCCGAGCCCCAGATGCGACAATTTTGCTTGTTGACGAAGCCATCGTGGTGGAAATGGGCCTCATCACTCAAGATGAGTTTTGGATGGAATTCCGGATCATTTTCATGCATTTCACGGACCCAATCAGCAAAGACTCGACGTTGTTGATGATCGGCCGGCTTGATTTCTTGTGTTAACTGAACTTTATAAGCCTTAAGACCCAAATCTTTATGGAAAATATGGTGTAATGACGTTTGTGGAATGCCTAATTCCAAAGAACGACGACGAGTGGACAAACCTGGGTTTTCTTCAACACTTTCGGCTACAGCAGCAATATTCTCGGCTGTTCTTGAGCAACGTGCACGGGTTTTATTCTTCACATCACTAACTAGTCCCGACAGCTCGAATTTTTCTACCAATTTCTGTATTGCGGTCCGACAAGGTGCTTCACGACGACCCAAAAATGTTCGAGTTTTACGAACCCTCTCTGCCACATTTTCACGATTTTTATAGTGAATTTTAATAATTTCAATGCGTTGTTGAATCGTGTATCGTTCCATTTTTATTAATGGCGTAGTTTCTACTTGTCAAATGTCAAAAAATGATAGCTCCAAAAGTGACATCTACCGAAATAGCGGGATAAACACCTCTTATTGGAAAACCCTTTATAACGAACTTCTTTACTGACGTATTTCTTGAAACGCCTGAAGGCAAACGTAATACGGATCTAATATTGGCAGAGATTGAAGACTCGTTTGCCACCGCTGGATTACGACAGGTACACATGACAATAATAGATAAGATCAATGGGATTGAAAGGGCGATTAATAAGTTATTGGAGAGATTACCTCGAGAGACTCACAAAATAGCAAAAGATTGTAATAAACAAAGTATAGTTTATATCTATACAGATATAATCAAGCCGAGAGCAATAGGTAACAAATAAGTACGATACTTGCGTGTAATACCATTAAAAGAGTGCGAGGGTATACTAAGATTGCATCATGTAGAATATTGCCCCATAGCAAAACTTTCGTTAATAAAAATAGCTGATAATCAAGGTGAATTGGTTGGCTTTGAAGCAAGTTATATCCCAACATATGTTATGCTTCATTTCAAGAAACAGTAGACTATTAATATAAGACTGCTTTAGTTGTTCTATAGTCTTACTGCTACAGAGCTAGAATTATTAGTGGTAAATTACTACGTGAAATAAACTCTTCTTATACATACACGTTACTATACAATTCAAAGTGGTGGCAATTTGACTGATATTGGTGACTTGTACAGGTCTCCACTCATTTATCAACGTGGAAGAAGTATTGGAAATTTTTGCAACGGGCTGCTAAAATACTTACAGCCATTAGTATTTTCGGGGGAAAGAGAATTGAAAAAACAAGCTGCAGAAACTGGTAAGGCTGTTTTAAAAGAAGCTGGCCTGCTATAAAAGAAATATTACGTGAACAGGGTGAAAATGAGTTCCTCTGATTAATTTCAGCTCGCGATCTGATGGATGATTTTCTTGATGAATAGAATCTGCTTGATTTTGCACTAAAGCAAGTTTGATGTTTATTTATTCGAAATATATTTATCCAGCTCTTAGGACTTAAAAGGTTTGTTCTCAGCACTTAGAGATTAAGAAAATAAATAAATTTTCGATAAAACTTGCAAACAACTTTATTTTCAACTGAACTTCACGAACGCTTGAACTAGAAGAAATATTGCCCTTCATCCCAAAGATCACCAGCTCTCTATGACTAGCTTTAATGGAGCAATTTTATTGTTCTAATGCCATTGTTTATTCTATTGTTTTATAAATACAATTTGATGCAATTTCGGCTGGTAAATGAGACAAGTATATACTAGAATTATTTTCAATAGTGGAATACAAAATTGAGTTACATGGACTTTATAAACATTTAAAATTCTATAAAACAACGAACATACTGAAAATTTTCTGAAATACAATGTTATGCAACTGAAACAATTTTAATATAAATCTAAACATTCTCCCGCCCGTTGAGAAATATATTTCTCAACTTGCAATCTGCAAATTTATTCCATAGGCAAGCGATGAACCTTGTTGATTGACCTTCTATATAAGCCTTTTACCGTATTCACAGTCACGACTCGAACCAGCTGGTCCTCTCCAGGATGAACCTCTATTATGCGACCTAGACTCCACTTGGTGGGGGGAGCGTTGTGCCCACTGAGGAGAACCAAGTCTCCTCTTTTGAGGGACGTCTCGATCCTTCTCCATTTCGGCCTCTGCTGCAATGATATTAAGTAGTCGTGAATCCACATGATTCCTAGCACCTATATTATGTCTGAGTTGTCACTAATATGGAGAGGCCCTTCAGATATGTATTGAGGAGTAATTAATTCATGATTGTTCGACCTCCAATTTGTCAGATTAAATCCGCCTGTTTTTAGAGCTTGAATTAATTCCGTCTTCAATTGAAAAGCTTCGGCAGTTGAATTGGTCCCGGAAAGAAGATCATCGACATAAAATTCTTTCTGTATAACGGCTGAAGCCCTGAGATAAGCCAGTTGATTGTCAAGTGCAATTTGATGTAGAACACTGGTAGCCAAAAATGGTGCACTGGAAGTGCCATAGGTAACCGTTAGCAACCTTAAAAGCTGCAGTGGATCTGACGAATTTTTCCTCCAAACTACCCTTTGAAAATTGCGAGCCTTTTCTGCGATGAGTACCTGTCGGTACATTTTCTCAATGTCTGCTGATAATGCTATTGAATACTTGCGAAAATGTATCAATACAGACACAAGATCTCTTTGTATTGTGGCTCCAGTTTATCATTCAAGGATACGCCAGTTGATTATTTGCATGAACCATCAAATACTACGCGAATCTTAGAGATGGCTGACTTCTTAAAAACTGCGTGATGAGGCAGATATCAACTTTTCCGAGATTCAATTTCAATTTCGCGTTCAGTAATAGTTTCCATGTGTCCAAGTTCGCAATAATCTCTCATGAATTTTATGTACTGCTCCTTGTAAACAGAATATCTTTTAAAACGCTGTTCAATGTACTGGAATCGCTCAATGTCGCTATTTATGGAATTTCCCAATGGATGTGTAGAAGGCTTCAAAGGAAGGAAGACAGTATATCGACCGAACTCGTTACGACTAATTGTCAATAAAAAATTTTGTTCACAGGCCTTTTCTTCTTCAGTCAATATAGTTTCTTCGTGCAGCAATTTCTCCGTTTCCCAAAATTGTTTTAAGCTCAAATCTATATCCACAAGCACCCTTGAATGAAAACTGATATTGGAGCACGTTGAAGCTGGATAATGACCACACAAGACCCACCCGAAAATTGTATCTTGTACAAAGGGGTGAGTTTTACAATTTTGCTATTTTCGTTCCTTCAGAATATGAAAGAATTTGTCTGCTCCCACAATCACATCGATAGGGGTGCGTTGGCTGACGCAAGGGTCAGCGAGTTGATATCCTTGTATGCAGTGCCAATTACTGATATTAATAGGCGTATATGGGCTCAATAAAGTCAAGTTAGTATGCTTCAATTATAATTTTGTTGGATTTATCAAAACGTGATGACAGCGGCAAATTGACTTTGCCCTTGGTGAAAGTAGGTTTCGACGATGAGATCCCAGATACAGCCACGTGTGCATTCCTTCGTTGTAAGCATAAACGACGAACATATTCTTCAGAAATAAGGGAGTTTTCAGACCCTTAGTCTAACAGGATCCTACATGGATGGTCTGGCCATAAATGTTTGTAACATTCACTAACGCTGTTGTCAGAAGTGAGGCTGGATTTAGCGCACATCATTCACGATTATTTTCTGCTTGAAACAGACAAGTGATGAATGATGACATTTGATCGTTGTATACAGGCGAAATGTTTGGCTTGATTGAAGAAATGGGGTGGATTGCAGAGTTGGATACTATGTTGATTGAATAATATTCTGAAGCGTGGGAAGTGTTCATGGGAGAATTTTTCGTGTAAGAACAAACAGCCTTTTCCATAGTCAATGAGGAAGATGGAGGCTGTTGGGTAGGGTTCGCCCCATGAAGAAGGGAGTGATGAGCTTTGTTTTCACAGGATGACCTTGTAGGCAGTTGAAACAGATTGACCTGTTTACGACCAAGAGCTTCCGTTCGTTAGCTGATTTGGACTTAAACTCAGCACATTGGAACAAATAGTGATGACCATTGCACATTGGACAAGTTAATACACTAAGTGTAGATGTAGCATGTTGAGCTTTAGTTATATGAATCTTCCTTCCCATATCACCACAGGCCTCTAATGCATCACATCGCTTGTTTAAGAATATTAAAAACTCATCAAATATTGAGAAATCTTTTTCTGAACTCTCCTTGGACCACAATTGTCTAGTTTGAGCGTCTAGCTTGTTGAGAGCTATGACAATTAACCGCGGATCCTTTTCCTCGGCATCATTTCCTAGAGCCCTTAGCTCCCGAATAACTTAATCGAAGGTATCGTACAAATTGCGCAGTTGTTTTGGTGATGCTTGTACAACACTATGAAGGTCCATGAGTGTTTTAACTATAGAGGTGGTAATCTGACGTTTTTTGTCATATCTGTTTTTAGTTTATCCCATGCCTCTTGGAAATTTTTATCGCTGACATTCAGATGCCTAATTATCATCGTTGCTTCACCCTTAAGTAATCCCTTGAATAATTGAAGTTTTTGACAACCTGTTAAGCTTTCACTTTTATCGACTGTATTTTCAAATAGGTCTTGAAATGAGGGCCATTCTCTGAAGTCTCCAGAGAAACTAGGAATTTGTAATCTTGCTTGATTGATATTGGAAATGTTCGGTGTGACACTAGGGACTGATTGATTCAATCTTTCGAAAAAACATTGTTGAGACGACAAGAGGGTGGTCAATGCAGCATTTAGGTTATCGCTTGAGGCTGTATGATTATTTTGATTCTCAGTACTACCTTGGCGTATGATTGTAGTATGAGTTGGACCTTGATTGGAATGTCTCGAATTGCGTGCGCGAAGTAGCAGAGCTTTTGTGTCATAGTATTTGTTTTCGAATTCCTCCAGCTCTGATACCTGATTAGGAAATATCACCAAAGCATCCTCAATTTCCCTAAACTGTCCCCATGTTTCTTCGATTTTTTCCTACCTCGTAATTGTTTCTTCTGCAGTAATGCTCTCTGTAATATTTTCTGCAAAAGTTTTTAGTCGTGTTAATGTTCCCTTAACTCTACCGCGTCTCTGTATGAGATTTTGTGGTTCAGTCATGATTCACACAAATTTGATTCAACGATATTCTAATATTTCCTTTAGTTTATGAGTCTATAGTTCAATAATATCACCCGATAATGGTAGTGAGAGACGTTTGACCTTTATGACCACCAAAATGTGCTCAAATGAAAGATATTTAATATCACAAAGTCTTTCTTAGATTTGTGCAATTAACGGATTCAAGAGAAATTGTTTCACTTTAATTTCACTGCACATAGTTTGTTCGTATATGTGTATGCATTTAATCAATGGGCACTCTTATGCTATTTATGGAAATAAATTGTATGTCTACAATATGGAAATAAATTGTATGTCTACAATATGTAAATAATGTTTATGTGATGACTAAATAGTTTTCTTTCTTGCGCAAAATATTTAATTTCATGTAGAATTGCTTAATCATGCATGCAGTATTTAAATGTATGTATGTACTTATAATAAAATGAACCACGTGCACTTATCTGAATAATATTTTCGGTCAATTGTTTTTTGTTGATTGAAGAATTTATTTTAGATTAAATCTACGTTGATTCATAATCCGGCTCGAAGGACCATGAAAATGTGTTCGGCTGATTAATTTCAGCTCCGAGAAATTAATCTGATGGATGATATTCTTGATGAATAGAATCTGCTTGATTTTGCACTAAATCAAGTTTGATGTTTATTTATTCGAAATATATTTATTCAGCTCTTAGGACTTAAAAGGTTTGTTCCCAGCACTTAGAGATTAAAAAAAATGAATTTTCGCTAAGACTTGCAAACAACTTTACTTTCAACTGCACTACAATTTTAATATAAATCTAAACAAAGGGAAAAGCCGCAGTTCAAGATTTAACTCAAAAGGGTATAAATAAACTATTTAATGCCATGGAAGGCTCAGGCGCCAGAAAGCGATCGCTTATAAAAAGACCGACTCTTTTTACAGTACTGCATTTACCTTCAACTGCTAAGCGTACAAAACGTTCAAAAGTTAAGAAGACAAAAAAAAAGATTGACAAAAAAAGCTATAAATCGCAAGCGAACAGTACGAAAACGTGTGTTAGACATTTTCTATAAAATATGGTAAATGTCCGCTTACAGCGAATGCATGAAATCGGAGCTAGATCTTTTTGCAACACCGTCTGTGTAAAGCAATATATTAAAAAGTGAAGAAGTAGCGTACAAAGAAATAGCCTCATTAGATAATTCATCAGTTTTGGAATTTGTGTCTCTATGGTATGGTGATACTTACAGGGATTTGTCTAATATATATCTCCGCTTAATGGTCCAGTTAATCAAAATAAAAAATGACAAAGAAGAACTGTGTACAGATGATGATATAGAGATTACAAACGCGGATGGTAAAAAAACAACAATTCGTGATGAACTTCCTGGCCCTGTAAACATTGTGTTGCATTCCCTCTTTCGCCAATGCACCATTTATTTGAATGGAAAACCAATTGCGCAAACCGATAATAATTACAACTATCGAGCATACATTGAAAACTTATTGAACTATGGTAAATATGCAGCCTCGACCCATCTAGAATCTGTAGGCTGGGACATCGAACAGGATCATATAGAAGTAGCCACAAGTATTAAGGAAAATGTAGGTTATTTTGCCAGACAGAAACTCTTTAATAAAAGTCAAGTTGTTGAATAAATGGAAAAATCCATGGTGACATGTTAAACCAAGGCAAACTGTTAATGAATGGAGTTGATTTACGCGTGGTATTATCACTGGAAAACGTGAATTTTACTTGATATCTAAGGATGATGATAATACATCACGAATAAAAATTTTAGAAGCAACAATGTATATAAATCATGTGATGGTTAATCCGAATATATTATTAGCACATGAAACTGTTCTTCAGCGGTCAAATGCTGCGTACCCGAATAAACGGGTTGAAGTGAAAATTTACACCATCCCTGCAAATACATTTACACTATCATTGCACAACTTTGTGATAGGGCAATTACCAAACTTATTAGTTTTCGGTATGGTTGAAAATGACGCATATACAGGTAAACAAACTAAGAACCCATACAATTTCAAGCACAATAATATTACCAGATTTAACCTGTTAGTAAACGGAGTTCAAGTACCAAATCAACCCTTGGAGTTTGATTACTCTTCCGAGGAGAATCCGGTTAGCACATGAGGCTATATAACGTTATTTAAAGGAACTGGCATCCATTATTTTGATAAGGGCCATCAAATTTCCAAGAAATTTTTTGATGACCGCTGTTTTTTTATCGCATTTGATTTACATACAGATTTGTCATATAATTCATCATGTGGGAACTTGTTGAATCAAGGAACAGTGCCGATTGAAGGAAGTTTTAAAGAAGCATTAAAAAATACCGTCACCTGTATTGTGTATGTTGAATATGATCTAAGTATAGAAGTTGGTAAAGATAGAAATGTTTACACAAGCTTCTAAAAGTATATATAGTTATAAAGATCGTGCGGAAAGCCATTCCTTAAGGAGACTCTGCACACAGCTATAATGAGTTATTGTCTAGCACATGTAGAATATATTTCAGAAAACCATTAGACTTTCCTAAAAAAAGTATTCTTCGCAAGCTTTACTGCGCAAAATAAATCGTTCACGATGGAGATTACTTACAAATATCCGATATCTGCCCCTAGCTGTATAGATCAATCTGGTAGATTTGGTAACTTATGGCTTAAACGTTTAAATGAAGACCTTATAAAAACTTTGGCGAAATTTACAACAATTTTTGTCCATTGTCAACAAAGGAATCCATACAAAACTACGTAACGTCTTGCACGAGGATCATAAACATTGAAAGAATTGTTTTAAAGGAACAAGAATGAGAACTATTGAACTCGTCCGCATACTGAAAAGTATCTTGACAACCAACAAGTTCTTTAAGGGGGTATTTCCTTGCGATCATTTACCCCGAAAAATAAAAAGGTCAGCATGTATAATAGCCAACACTGATCCTAAAGCTGAAAGCGGGACCCATCGGGTGACATTTTATTTTCAAATAAAGGGCCCTGCAGTGTATTTTGATTCATTTGGTGAATACCACATTAACGAATTCTTTAAGAGATTTTTAATGAATAATTCAAACGCATTTATCAACAGTAAAAAACGACTGCAAAGTGGTTTTTCATCTACATGTGGTAATTATTGTTGCATTTTTCTCTATGACCGATGCAAAGGAAAAAGTCTACGGACGTTTCTAAAGCAGTTCTCATCATATGACATTAATTTCAATGATACTAAAGTTGTTAATTTATATCGTAGAATTTATCTAAAAGACATACCGCAAGGTGGTGGGGTTTATTGCAACCAGTCTTGCAGCTCCTAAAGCAAAGATATAAAACCCGCAGCACAAAGGACATACTTTTAGTTTACAAGTGCAGCACAGTAAAAGCATGGAGCCATCGCACAAGGAACAAACAAAACAGACCCCCAGGGGAAAGGTGTCCAAAAAGGTCGTATAGGAGAAAAGTTGAAGCTGAAGTGCCTGGTGAAAAGATTCTATTAAACTATACATACTATCTGGATGACTGTCAACAACGAAAAGTTGTACTTGGATTTGACCCGCGGACATTTGAAGCTAAAATAGTGGTTCATTGACATGGACGTTTTCCTGTATCGACTACGTACTCCTGTTGGATACCTCTCTACAACCACTTGATTGGGTTAAAAATTAAAATGGAAAATTACCTGTGTCAAAATCAGGCAAGGCTGAAAAATGAATACAAAATCCCCGTTGATAAAGGAAACATCGAACCACAGCAATGCGAACTATATAAACTATTTGAGTTGCTAGTTTTTTTAACATTGGGATGTTTCATAATAACAATGCTTCGGAGAGCTTTGAGGAATACTACAACCAATACATCGAAAAGCTGAAAGAGAAAAACTTGCTCTAATCTGCTGATGAAGACTTCTTTATTCCAATACGGACTTCTTACCTTCATATTAATTGTTCCAGGCTTTTCTACGAGATACCTGTTCTTTGTAGTCATAATATTGTATTTAATATTATGAGTTTGCAATAGATTTTTTAACAGAAACACACAAATTTATTTGAATCAATAATTTTATTTACCAACTTATATAAATATACATTAACACAATTTTGCACCGCACATCGGACACCAACTGTTTTTCTCTGAATTCTGCATCGGGTTTGAAATTGTTGTATAGTAGTCAATTTTGGTATTTGAAAGTCAATTATTCTTGTTTCAGGCAGATAGTTTCGGATGAACTTAGACTTTTGCTCTCCTTTCACATGAATTGTATAGTCAATATAATCAGACAAAGTACAAGGTAGCAGGCTGTAATCTATGTCACCACTATCCCATTTTAGCCCATTGATGTTTCTATAGTTAAAGTTATCTTGCCATTTTGCTTTTAAATCCAATTCATTGATAGGATATGGCGGCTTTAAATAACGTAAAACTGTTATAAGGGTTCTAGGGGTTAATATTGCAACTTCTTTTGCATAACACCGCCCCTTGTTTCCTGCAACAAACTGTATATCCATAATAACTACTCGCGCGTTCATATCGGTTTTATATCAAGCATGTCAAGCCACTACAATGTACCCGAGAACACAGTTAAAAACAAACCAAAATTCTTTATCTATATGCTTTTATATTTTCATGTTGATATAACTACATCAAGTAAATTAAACAAAGTTTTTCTAGTAAAACAGTTCAAAGTTATGTATGTTAGTTAAGCATTTAAAAGTAAATATTTTATAACCTAATTCTGTATAAATTTATATAGGTACATACACCATTAATACATTTACTTAACTTTAATCACAGATTTTAATCACATAGTTTAATCTTTTAAAACCGTATGGGTAGGAAAAATAATTATATGTCACAATTCTTTTATCAAAAGTAAAACGTAAGTGCTTTTCTTCAACTGAAGAAACAATAACTGCCGGGCGCTTGCGTTTAATAATCCGATCGTTCTTAACGCAGACAATGTCTGTATCATTTTCGTTTGTTACCATAGATTTTAGACACTCCAAGTTAACTACCTTAGAATTTTCAAAATTTAATAATATGCCTTTACATTTAGTAATATATTTAACACCTTCCTCGGTTTCAATTTTTAGACTGTAAGTTTTCGGCCCGGTACTGACAAATGCTGAGATAAAAGCGTTACTCCCAAAACACCCTATCTCATCAGTCAAGTCGCCTAGAAAATCAGAAGTTGATAATGGGGGAGGGTTTCCGTTATTCTCTACGAATATTAAACTATCCCTATCACAGTGAAGAACTGCGTCACCAACTCTTTCCAACACCTCATAAAGTTTAAGCCTGGTCAACGCTGTTGTATAGGCTCCAATAGGTATATTTACATGAGGTAAGAGATTTAAATTTTCTTTGATATATTTCCAATTAACCCACATAGTATTTTCGTTAATTGGATATAAAGATGAGACTTCTATACCAGGTGACGCAATAAAATCAGCCAATTCTTTAAAATCACTAACAACTTTTGTATAAGTTCGGTCCTCTCTTTGTGCAAATTTACCCCGCATAGAGTTTAGACAAATCTTAGCCACGTTTCGCCGACCAGGATTTTTCTTATTTTTGTCTAAAATAATATCCTCCCTCATCTGGTAAGTTTTGAGAAAGCTATCTCAATCGGCTTCAGATACAAGTTTACTATTCTATCCACTGGATTCTTGTCTAATTTTTAAGAAAGTATTAGCGTATTCTGTAAATAAACCACCAGTTTTTGTTGTGAAATCATGAACAGTGTAGTCGTATTTCCAAACTTCAAATACTTTCCTTATTTGATATCCTTTTTTAACAGCCAGGGATACTTCCTGTATAATCCATATACCAATAATTTCTCTTTCTTTTTCACTATGATGACAATCAGAAACTCTATTTTGCTCAACATGCTTTTGACAGAGGGCAAAATGCAATTTTTGGTTACATTTTACCGGCAGTACGGGTAAAAATAAATTGGTTGGTGGAAAAACTGAGCACATAATAAAACCATGCATCGAAAATATTTCTGATAATGCAGGCATACTAATATTTCGATAAATTTCTGGGTGTCCAGCTGGGTAATGCGAATATTTATTTATGTAAGTGTACAAGCTTGTAAAGTCTAAATATCGAATTTTTTTAATTTTATGGTATAATCTAAAAACTTCAGTACGTCCGCCAAAAATAGCATCACGAGGATTAAGTGTAAGTGGGTTATTTTTTTTTTAAGCGATGGAAGATCAATCAATCAATCAATCAATCAATCAATCATTTATTATGAATTTGTACACAAGATTGAAAATCTTATAATAGTACATTTTAAAGTACGGCTAGGTTAACTGAATAAATTATAAAGTAAATTAAAATACCTACAATACATTAGAAAAATGAAAAATAAAACAAAAATAAAGAAAAATTAATAAAACAGAGAGAAAAGAAAAGAGAAAAAAAAAATATTTTTTTAAATAAACATAGTAGAAAAATAATAATAAAAAGAAAAGAAAAGAGTTCGACACAATCGTACAATCACCATAGTAATTTGTAAATTCTAAAAATAAAATTATATTATAAGTTTCTTGAATTCACTGACAGAAGTAGCACTATGTGCATGAGGAGTTAGGGAGTTCCAAAGGCGTGCAACCTGGACAAAGTAAGATCCTTCTAGGATGGATGAGTTGAAACGTGGAATCAGAAGTTTGTGTCCTCTCAAAGATTGCAGAAATTTAACTTCACAAGATAAATACTCCGGCTCACCTGAACGAATAAGATTGTGTAGGAAAATTAGTGCTTTACCCTTTAAGTAAAAGTCCAGAGTACAACCCAAGATCGATGGTCTGTAAGGTGTAATATGAGCAGAACGACGCAAACCGAACGCAAACCGTATACAGTCATTGAAAGCAACCTCAAGCCTTCGATTGCAAATCGAGTCTAGTTTCATGTAAATTAAACTACCATAAGAAAAAATAGGCACCAAAAGTGTCCTAACTAGTCTCAAACGCAAATCGACCGGAAGTACATTGGCAGATAGCCACAGCCTCCTCAACCCACCATAAATTTTACCCACTACAGATTTAATATGATCACAGCACCTCAAACGATTATTAATTTTCACTCCCAAATTGGTTACACAGTTTACATAAGGTAGTTCCACATTATTAAGCATAATTGGGGGAAGATCCTCAGTATTAAGGTCAGAATTAGAGAGGGCAATGCATTGTGATTTATTGGGGTTAAGAAGCAGTTGATTATCATTTGACCACCTAAAAATTTCTGAAAGATCATCATTTATTCTGCAGATACAGTCCTCAATCAGCCCACGAGGTCTACATAAGTACAGCTGCACGTCATCTGCATACAGGTGCAGCTGGACATCATGTACCACATCAAATAAATCATTAATGTAGAGACTAAAGAGGAGAGGTCCTAAGACTGATCCTTGAGGAACTCCACATGCTAGATGCATTTGAGAAGACGGAACTCCATTTATGACCACCTGTTGAGACCTATCTGAGAGAAAACTTGCTATCATCTTAACAGCAGAGGAGGAGAAATAAAAGTTTGCATACAACTTACGCAGCAATTTCTCATGCACAACACAATCAAATGCCCTAGAGAAGTCCAACAAAACCAGCACACCAAGATCTCCCACATCTAGAGCCGATCGCAAGTCCGTAGTGACCTTGAGTAATGCAGATTCACAACTGTGTCGTGCCCGAAAACCAGACTGATATTTCGCCAGGAGATTATTATATGATACGTAATTTTCAATCTGGGCTCGCATAAGCTTTTCCAAGACTTTAGCAAGAAAACTGAGGATACTGATGGGACGGTAGTGTGCCAGCTCAGTAGGAGATGTTTTTTTAGCGACAGGAATAACATTAGCTATCTTCCATACTTCTGGGAAGTGAGATGTAGTGAGACAAGTGTTCATGATTTGCCGAATATAAGGAAAAATATAAGGCAGTAATATCTTGAGAAAACGAGGATTTATTTCATCAAAACCAGTAGCATGGGACTTGATGGAGTATATCGATTTAAAAAGCTCATCATTCTCCACACACCGGAAAGAGAAGCAATTTACACTTTGTTCACGTAAAGCAAGAAAGGACATATCAGTTTGTTGTTTGATAAATAAATTTCTTGCTGGACCCGAAGTAAAATGCCGGTTAAGCTCCTCAGAATCAAAGGGGCATTCTGGGTTGACATCAGAATAAATGGAAGCTCGCTTCAGGTTTCCCCACAGGGTTTTGGAAGGTAAGCTAGGATCAAATTTAGAAGAAAAATACTCACACTTGGCTCTCCTAATTGCAGAAATGACCTTGTTACGAGCTTGTTTATAGAGTGTGCGGGTGTAATTAGTATGTAGACGTTTCCACTGTTTATATAAGAACTCCCTTTCTACAATGAGAGAGCGTATTACATCAGAAAACCACGGATTGCTATATGGACGGATCCGTTTGACTTTAAGTGGAACATGTTTATTATATAAATAAGAGATCAACTCATTAAATTTAAATAGTTTCTGCTCCGCCGATGGAAGAAGGAAAATGTCATTCCAATCTAGTGACATGCAATCATCTATCAGGTTAAGATTATCAAGATGCTTGAAATCACGGTAGCAGAAAGTCTTGTTAAGATTCCCACCCTCCGGGGAGAGATTATAAGTCATAAAGAGTATATCATGATCAAGCGTACTTGGTGGGCTCAGCTGGTTGTGAAATCGGATATTACTCTTATTAGTAACCATGATAAGATCAAGAAGTGAAGGGTTGGCACAATTGAAAAAAGTAGGCAACGAATTTATCACATTCAAGTGGAGCGCCACCATATCAGACAAGAACCTATCAGTCATCACATTATCGATCAGGATGTTAACATTGAGATCACCACCAATAATAACATCGTTGTATCGGTGTACTAAGTGTGACATTTCATTGGAAAACTGTTCGGCAGACTGCTCACTATAGACACCAGGAGGGCGATACACAGCACATAATAAACATTTCCCGGAAGCAACTACAACCTCCAAGCACAAAAATTCTATTTCCCCAGTCGATGAAGAACCTACTATTTTAGCCTTTAAATTGTCCCTCAAATAGATCGCAACACCACCTCCCCTGTGACTTAACCGATCATTACGGAATAGATAAAAACCAGGTATCGCAACGAAAGACGACGGTACATGATGCTGCAGCCATGATTCGCTAACGAGGATAGCATGAATATTAGAATTAATAAAAATCTGACAAAATTCGTCCATTTTATTCCGTAGGCTCCTAGCATTAATAGTACACACGTGAAATCCAGGAGAGAATCCACATAGTATATTAAATACAGATCTTACCCTGTCCAACTCACACAGACCATTAACCGAACTCATAAGTGAATATACCTCCATCAGTGATCCAAGCAAGAAAAATAGAAAAATAAGCTGTGTCGAGCTCTGTACAAAGACAGCAAAAAGTGCAATGAAGAAAGCTTACATATCTGCCAAAAGTCACAATAATATAAATGTTAACGAGATTTTTCATTATAATTAGGGCTACAAATTGAAAAATTATGAAAGAAAAATCAATTCGTATTAAAGAAAAATTACTAGTAAAAAGAAAAAAGAAAAATTCAATGAAACTTAAAAATAAAAACTGAGCGACAGTAACTGCAAATTTCAGCATTAATTTATCAGAAGAAAAATGAAAATAAAATCCAGAAAAAGAAAACAAAAATGAAAACAAAAATCCAGAAAAAGAAAACAAAAATAAAAATAAAATTCAGAAAAAGTTGTCACAAAGGTACACATAATAATACATCAGCTCCAGCTCCATATGATCGGTACTATCAGCACTCAATTCAATGTCAGGGTCAGCGGATAGAATTTGGCGCTAAATTTTGTAATTGCTCCAAATTAGCAATTTTCATCTCGTTATCTTCTTTGTTTCTCTTGATGTAGAGGTACCCATTTCTCGTTCTCGCTGTAAATAATTTCCCCGCTTTACGGAGCTTTAGTGCTTCACGAAGAAGAGAGTTGTTATGAGGTGTCAAGCTCTCACTAATGTAGATCGGACTATTAGAGCAGAAACCCTCCAGTCGTAATAGCTGGAACCCTTTCAACTTGTAGAAAGCTGATAAGAAAGCTCTTTGCTCAGCATGGCAAGAGAAACGAGCAATGATCGGAGTGTTTTGCGCTGGCGATTTAGCTCTGATGCGAAAAGCATCAATATGTGGAGACACGGGAAGATCAATCACTTTAGCAATACTCTTAACTATGTTCAAGGTATTCTCTTTAGGCTGATTCGGAATACCCCGTATAATAACATCATTTAAGCGCTGCATACGGTGCAGATCATCAAGTTGTATTTGTAGCGATTTATTTTCATTTTATTCAGCGAGTTTTCACAAGCCAAAATTCTATTGCTTAGGGACTGGATAGCATCATCAATTTTTGCTGTGATACGAGATTCGAGATGTTGTAAAAGACCATTAATTTTTTTAAGAAGGCGAGATTCGAATAATTCCATTTGTTTATCGGCTGGAACCGGCAGAACATCTAATGAGCTGGTATTATCAAGATTAAGCTTACCAGCTGCACTACGGGTGAGCTTCTGGCTGCTCTCCTCAGAGTTTGACGAGGAAGATGGGTGCTTCTCCTTCTTTTGTGGTTTGTTTGACATAATTGATGATGACGATGTCAAGTAAGAGTATCTCTCCAAGAGAAAATGTTCTATTGAGTATCACTGTTGAAAAACAACCGCTAATTACTAGAATTTAATGCGATTTTATGCCAGGAATTCACAGTTTAAACAAATTATTATCGACGGGTAACCAAAATTATAACTATTCGAGTTTAATTAGCACAAGTGATTACACTATCGTGTGATAATTTAAAACAACTGGTAATAGAACTTTTAAATAAAAACGCGGGAGCCGATGTGAAACACGTCTACTTTCTAGCACTCATCATTGCCATTGCCATTTGCAGCATATTGATCTAACTGTTTATCTACATCACGATTTAGTTTCAAAAATTGTTTGAATTCGCATTCCCATATAAATTTTATATTATACCCACAGCGCTTAATAACCTCAGCTCTCCTAATCGTACTCTCATAACGTTTAAAGCATTCTCTACAACCTTGGTAAAAACATCCACAGAATTCGTACACCGTATTTGTTTTTGCATGAAATCCATGTACCTGCAGCCCAGACTTCTCCAGCTTTATTTCACCAACATTATCTGCAGATATAATTACGTCATTTAATTTGGAGCTTTCCCAAGCAAGCCATTTGCATGCAGATAATAAATTGTTCTGGGATTTGTAGTATCCACTTTTAGGCATTATACCTAAAGTATTTTTTTTATGTAATTTTTCCGAAAAACAAGCATACAAGCTGAAGCGATAGTTAAAGACTCGGTGAAAGGATTTACTTGAGTTATATCAAAAAAATCCTGTATGAATTGAACACATCTGAGACGTAAAATATTCACATCATTAACACAATACTTTAAAATTTCTTCTCGATTATCAAAGACTTCTTGAGACTTAAGATTATACCATTCTAGAAACACCTCCCTTTGTTTTGCCCTCATTGTATTGTGACCATAAAACTCAGGTGCGGGGTATTTCCCAACATAGCCAATATTTTCTAGTGTATTAAAGTAATAAGGATAGTACCCCTGATCTTTAATATCAAACACTTCGGGAAGTTTAGAAATAGAGAACGACAGAAAATTTAAAGAGTCAATAAATGTTAAATTTTTACATGACAATTTCATTATTTTATGGCTATTCATCACGGGTTCTATATTTAAATTTCTCGACAACAGTTCCGAAATTAGAAAGTGTCCGTCAAACCCCTGTAAATTATGTGCAATGCCGAACACATTAGTTATAGACGTACGAAGTTGAAAACAATAGTCTATAAACCTTTTACGACAGACGTTGCATTATAATTAAAAATGTGCTCCCTGTCGGCACAGATATCGCATTTAAAATTAATATCCTGATTTGTGTAACAGTTATAACATACTTGCTGTGCAACAATTAGGTTTACAACATGTAAATAAGACGTAGTATTTTCAAACAAAGTATTTTGGGCGGTTTCGCAATCAAAAAATATGAGTAAGAAGTTCACATTCGACCTGCCTCTATAAGGTTTTATATAACATCGGTGCTCTGAAGGTACAATTTTAAAACATACGTGGCAAGTATATTCGTTTCAAACATGTTCTACTAGATTTCTGTTGCGGAGAACAAAGAATTTATTACACATTTTACATATTTTAAACGTTTCACATATTGTCTTATTTTCATCCTTATTTTGAAGGTGTTGATTAAAACAAAGTTCACCTTTAAATGTACGATTGCAATTTTCACACTCCTTAAGACTTTTACAAACTGACAGGGTGGGAAAGAGTTGCAATATGGACATTTTGCATCGCACTTATGGTGTTTTTTACTTAATATGTACTTCATCACAAAAGTTACAGGAATGTTTTTTATTAAAACAACCTGTTAGCGATTTAATTACGTAAAAGTGTTTTGCTGATTTCAAATAATAGAGATAAATCTTTTTCATTGTGCAATCTTCAAAAGCAATTTTAAAAAGAATTGAATTTGGGTTATTTAGATTGTCAAATACTACTATCTGATAATGTTCCAAATATTTCTGAAATTTATAGAGGTCAGTTAAAATACACCCGTCTTCACGATCAATTACAACGTTTGCGTTTTTGCCAAATTACCCAAATTTTGAATAATTAATGAGTTAATTCTTTTGTTATATTTTACTAACATGCTTTCGTTGCAGTAGCAGATACTTTGTGGGAGGCAACTAACATCATTATATTCTCCGACATCTAAAATGCTGGATTTTCTAACTAGAACATCACTTTCATAAATACATTTTGAGTTTATTTTACCCCCAGCAAAGGGGAAGAATTAGATTGATTCACATTAGAAATTAAATCAATAATAGACTTGCCATCTAGCAGGCTAACGGATCTCAAACTAGACCAAATAGGCTTCACGTGAGGAGAATTTGGAGGAAAAATTGAAAAACTAATCTTACTGCCTTTCGCGGAATTTGACACTACAGCTTTGATGACATTGACAAACATGTTTTCTAAAACCTCTGGAGGGTCTTTAGTATGGTCATCGTAATAGTTCAGTTGAAATGCCATTTCTACACCTTCTGTATCAAATTTCTTAAAGAAGGTCATTTTTGTGGATAGTAGTTTATAATGCCTAATCAAGCCACTACCACACTGTATCACCTTACTTTCATTATCTTTATCTGATAATGAAACATTTTTTTCAGTTGGGGGGTCCGAGAAACCACTACCACACTGTAGCACTTTATTTTCATTATCTTTATCTGATACTAAAATATTTTTCTCAACTGCGGCGCCCGAGGTGTTATTTTTCTCATCAGTATCAAGAACATCAATAATTTCTTTAAAATCACTGTCCGACAAAGAAATATTACTAACACTTGAATATTTGACGAGCAGTTGTAATACACTACATTTTTCTTCACATGTAAATTTTACTTTATTTATTATTCCTCTATCACAACAGTTAATGACACTAGGAACAGTTTATAACTTAACCCAAACGCGCTTTTTAAATAATCTAATAAACCCGCAGCGATCATCTTTTTTAATACAACCAATTATAATTATTTAATTTTAACTATTTATTTCTACCCAAATGCCTTCTTAGTTTTAAAAATACAGCGTAAAATCCTTCTTTTAAAAAAAAACCTTTTTTTTTCTCTGGTTGATGCTGAAGGGTTGGTGTGAGGGTGTTATTTATACATTCGGCTGCAAATTAAAAGATCCTCTTTTATGTGGGTGCATGTCTTTCTATAGAAAGTAAAAAATATTTACTTTAAAAGTTAATATATATTTGAAATTTAATTTATACTTACGAAAATTATCACTCCTTTTGACCAGGTATATAATTTGAGGCGAAATGATGCGAACACTTCACAAAACCGTGCAATTTGTTTTTATTGGTTTTTAAAATTATAGTAAATTTTTAAAATTGCGTGGTATGTCAGGACATAGAGAGGGGCGGTTAAAATTAAAACGTTTTTACTCACACCTTTTACTAGGCGTATAATATTAAGAACACTTTACAAATCCGTACGCGTGGGCTTTAATGGTTTTTATTTAATTATGATAATTTTAAAACAATATATACTCGAATAAAACATAGCGTGCAGCCCTCTCTGAACTCAAAATTTCAGAAATTGGAAATTATACCAATTCGCGACTAGATTTTATATTTTGAAGCCGGTGGTTAATGTATCACCATTCTAAGTACTTGACCTTACACGTTTTTTTAATCTTCGTCCTGTTCTGTTTGTTTTGTTTTTTTTTTTTATTGACGTAAGCCTTTTTGCAGGACCTATATGTCTGAAAAACATTTTACCTTTGTTCTTGCTGCCTTCCTGAATGGCTTAAATAACAAATTCCTAACCAATGAAATAAATCAGGATTCTACTAGTGTATTTGATCTTGCACGTTTTTTTTAATATTTTTCCTGTTCTGTTTGTTCTGTTTTATTATTTACGTAAGCCTTTTTGCAAGAGCTATATGTCTGGAAAAAACATTTTACCTTTGTTCTTGCTGCCCTCCTGGACGGCTTAAATAACAAATTCCTAACTAGTTAAATAAATCAGGATTCTACCAATGTGCTTAACCTTACACGGTTTTTAATCATCATCCTGTTCTGTTTGTTCTGTTTCTTTATGAACGTAAGCCTTTTTTTGCAAGAGCTGTATGTCTGAAAACAGTTTACCTTTGTTCCTGCTGCCCTCCTAGACGGCTTTAATAACAAAGTCGTAACTAATGAAATAAATCAGGATTCTACCAATGTGCTTGACCTTACGCAGTTTTTAATCTGCATCCTGCTCTGTTCTTTTTTGATGTGTTTAAGAAACTTGTGAATAATAAGATAAATTAAGATTGTACCAGCGTTTGTTGATTCTACAAAAGCTCGTGTTTTACTTTTAATTGCTGAAAGCTGTATAGAAATAAGCCGTTCAAAACAGGAGATGTCAGTCAAGTTTCCAAACACAGGAGAAGGCAAACACTTCTTTACTAACGAAAATGATAAGTTTTTTACATTTTTCGTTCCAAAAAACCTTTTCTAAAAATTTGAATAATCCAATCGTTTTTTGTTTTAATTTCAGAGCGCAATTGAATTGCTAAGACAGGTGTCGGAGATTCCTCGGTTTATGTACCGATGACATCTTTAAATATCGGAGAGTTGTACCCCATAAAACACTTCAAACTAATGAAGACGAAATATGGACCACAGATGACTGTCCATTTTAAAAACTGCAACCTTGTGTTTCTTCCACCGCAGTTCAACGACAGCATCCGTTTACAAAAGCAAACAGATGAACTCAACAGTGTGGAGAACCATTTCTTCATATTTGAGGGTCAGGATGACGCTAGACACGGCTTTGTAAAAATTATGTTTTTACAAAAGGAGATGTAAAAATAAAAAATGTCTCAATATATAATACAAACGATTTGCATAAATCTTTAAAAAAGTTTCAAACTTCTTTTTGTTTTATTGTTGACGCTGTCAGTAAGCCTGTTGCATTTATTAATTTACAGCAGTTCTTGTTCTTCCGCTTTCACTTTCATGGGTGCTCCACTTCTACATAAATTTCAGTTTTTTTTGTATACATCACAAATACCACCAGAAAAAACAGAAATTCCACACCACACGACTTTTGTTTATCAAAAATTATATCACCACACGACTTCACAACATGTCTTGTTTTTACTTTCGCTTTTTATAGATTGTTAACCCCTACGGTTCTAAAAACCAAAAAATCAGAAGTTTTATTATAAACCACTAAATTTCGTGACAGCCAACAGCAGCCACAAGATCTGATCGGTAAAATTATGATAGCAGGACCAGAACAATTCTCACGCCTTGTTCTTCTTCCCACACCGGTTTGTTTTGACTAACAAAAATCGCTTCGTTTAAGAAGATATTCTTTTTCTTACTCACACCCCACTAACTCAATTGTCTTCCTCATTTTTCCTTTTGCCTGCACTTGCAGCAGGGGTGAAAGGAATAAAATTCTTGCAAAATCCTTTTTTCTCGCTCCCACCCACACACCCACTAACTAAATACTCTTCGTAATTTGTTCTTTCTTTTTACTTGCGCCAGGAGTGAAAGAGTTCAAACGTCTTGCACAAATTCTTTTGTGAGTACACAAACGGACTAGATAGGACCCACCTCGATGGTGGGACCGCCTGATTTGTTGTCTCTACGTTACCTCATGCATTTTGTACGGGAGGTGGCCCCCTTACTCACGGTAATCAAGGCACCTCAGATCTAATCTTCGAAAAATCGTTCAATAACTACAACAAAACTGATGTAGAAAACGAACTAAAGGACTTATTTCTGAGCGGTTAATCGCCCTAATCAAAATTTGATCCGAATATAAGAATTCTCATTATATAAATATCTACTCAGGCTTTAGATGATAGCGAACTTCAAAAATTCGATTATTTTGAAAACGATCAGTTTTCAAGAGTGGAAAATAAATACTAAACATTTCGAGGTATTCTCAGAGATGCACTAGATGCATTCGAAAAAAAAGTGGAATCAAAGCCAAGGACGCTGAATGAATCTTCTTCGTTTCTGAGATAGCCTAGCATCACAATCCTACATTTCTCAGGATCATATGAGTTATGGAGGTCGCTTCATGATCTATTCCAGTCCCTGGTGCATAAAAATTCCGCTTTATCTCCGGCGCAGAAATTGCATTATTTAAAGTCAAATATTTCTGGAAAAGCAGAGCATTCGTTGCGTCAGCTTCCAATGATCAACGCGAGTTACGACAACGCATGGAAGATATTGCTTAACAGGTATGACAACAAGCGAATATTAATCAATGCTCAGCTAAAAATTTTATTCAGTCTACCTAAAATAACACACTAGTCAACCAAGGCAATAAAGACTGCGCTCGACAAATCGTCCGAACGTATTTATGAACTCGAAGCATTGGAAGTCTCACTAAACACTGGAATAGAATCCTGATTTACATGCTAGTGCAATGCTTACCAGCAGAGGGGCATCGCTTATGGGAATAAAAAGTGAATAATACAAACGAACTTCCAACACTAGAATCTTTAAAAGCTTTTCGAGAGACGAAATTCCGAACTCAAGAAGCCATCTCGGACACGAAACCATATTCCGTAAATAAACCAGCTGAAATTCCAAAGGCCTCAACACATTTCTGATCATCTACAGACAAATTCGCAATGTGAAAAGAGCCACACTGTATGTGTCCACAGTTTCTCAAATATGATATTGACAAAACGTTCAAGATTGTAACACCAAACCGTCTATGTGTAAATTGCCTATCAAGAAATCTTGCCCAAGCAAATTCACTTGTCGGCAGTGCGGTAGAAAACACCATTCTTAGCTTCACAAGAACAGTAGTACATCCAATCAAAGTACTAATCTCTCAACTAAGCAAAGTTCGGTTAAACAAATACATCCCCAGAATCCAACCTCTACACCGGAAGTCACACCAGATAGTTCTTTACGAACATTCTACACAAATCGCCCACAGCGGTTACACAAGCACTGCTTGCCTGAGCATTGCCACACATTACCTCAATAAAGGGTACAATACAAACTATTCGGGCCTTAATTGACTCGGTGTCTCAAGTCTGTTTTATTACCCAGGCAGAAGCATGCAAACTGCACCTGCCTACTACTCGAGTAGAAATCCAAATCACTGGCTTGGAAAACAGCGAAGCTACCAATGTTAAAAAACAAACATGCTTCAAATTATGTCCCCAATCTAATTCACAACTCGAGTGACAGCCACGATCGTAAACAAGATCACTGAGTTCCTACCTCCTTCGACCATTCAAATACAAGAACGGGATCATATCAAAGCTTTAAAGCTTGCGGATCAATTTTTCTACAAGCCCGGAAAAATTGACATTCTCCTGGGAGTAGATGTATACGGGGAAATTATACTGGAAGGATTAACGAAAGGTCTTCCAGGAACTCCTACTGATCAAAATAGCACCCTCGCGTGTATTCTCTTTGAGAATATATCTCAAGCGGATTTTTTCTCCAAAGTCTAATTTGCATTGAGTCACTCTATACAGTTCAGTCTTGTGATTTTTTTAATTAAAATTTTATAACTTGAATCCGAATCATCTCGTTTTTTAATACGCTTAATTCTTTTAATTCTTTATATCCTTATAATCTTAAGACTTCATGTAATTTCTCACTATAGCTGTTGCTTCTTAATTCCGAAAGTTATAAATCGTTCTTCTCGCTCATTGAAAAATATGAGCTGAAAATAGTTCAAGAGCCTTAGTAATAAAAACGCTAAATTTAAGTTGAATATATACATATTGATACCGTTAGGACACATTCTTTGTGAACTCGATCGGTGTGGTTTCGATAGCCTAAATATTTCTGCAAATATTTTGGATTTGAATATTTTATATTAAATAAGTAATTTGAACCTTCGTATGATATTAACTAAATTAAATTATAACGTTTTGAATGAAGAACCAGTGGTGTTTTTTATTTATTTTTTAATTATTGACTTTATTTTATCGAACAAAATGGGCTTATATGCAGCACTTGAAGTTACTTGAAACCATTTTAGTTTATATGAGAAGAGATCAGTTTGATCTATTTTCAAGCATCTGCAGCAGGCAGAAAACCAAGCTGCACCCATGACTGTAAGGTTTTCTGCTGATACGAAACGCTTCATCTTCTTCATCCTTTTCTTCTCTTTTCTTCTTTATTTTTCAGCCCACTGCGTGGTTCGATTCGCTTCAAATGAATCTGTTTCTTTAGAAAAAACAAAATTTAATTTTTTTTAATAAATAAAAAAATTGTTTTTTTTCTATTTTTCTCAAACTTTTCATTTCTTTCTTCTTTTTTTCATTTTTTTCATTTGTTTTTCAAATCACCCAGTTTTGCAATTTGGGATCTGTTCATGAGTCAAACCAAGGCTTGAAACTTGTCACCAAAAATTAATGGGATGTGTGATGAAATAACAAATTAGAACATTTTATAGATTTTGCTATATACCGGGGAATCCCAAAAAATTCTTTCTTGAACAAAATTAAGTTTAACCCGGTAAAAAATCCAAAAGAGTAATCTTTTTATTTATTTTTTCTCCTGGGCTTGTATAGGAGTGTCATATTGTCCACTTGTTAATTCTCCGGTGTTTTGCAAGAGGAAAAGTAAGTGGAAAAATTGTATTGTCTAATTTTGTTGCGTTTTGTGAAGGTATCTAGGTAGCTAGGAATTTCAAATTGAGTAATGTATTCACTGCCTATCCTGGCTATATTGTAAAAAACAAATTATGGAAATCCATGCAATATTAACAGAGGAACAAGGATTTTGTCTCTCAAAGTACCCGCTAAAAATTACAAATCACGTGAAATTGATCAATTTGGTCGTCGTCCGGTACAGAAGAGATGCTGTAACATTTTTAAATATACACGGTAAAGCTTCTGTGTAGGATGAAATCGCATCTACATTTTGTCCCCTAATTAAATATGTAAATAATTTTTGAATCCGATAAACCGTTTTGGAAAGAACTGTAAAAGAAGTGTAGCAGTCCTTTTTAAGGTGAAAAATTGGCCGTCTTTGGTACAAAAATTGACATATTTTCATCTCATCATTGCGAAGAACTGGTAAGTCCTGGAAATTTACTTTCCATTACAAAATTGTTCACAAAGGAGTACTAATGGATGTGAAACAAAGAACGGAAGAAATATATGCAAAATATGGAAACTGGGGTGTATATGGCCGTAGTGTAAAAAAATAGTTTTTCGGCGGTCAAAAGTCAGCTATCACGTTAAAACGATTAAAGACAAACTACACCACTCGATTACCCTCTCCTCCCTCTTTAATTTGGTACCAAACATGACGTAGTTTGAGCAACCCCCTAAGAGGGGTGGTACGACCCCTAACCACCAAAACACCCTGCCCCAAAAATTGTTCACCTATATTTTTGTACTCTAAACCCTTAATCTATCAAAAAAAAAAAACCAATACTCTACAGCCCTCCCACATAGAGTTAGGCGCCCGTGAATATTGCGATAGCAAAATTTACCGCCGAGGCCGCTCAAATCTGCAAATTACCGTTAATCGAAATAAAATATAGCCTATAATACCCATGCATGGCTAATTACCAATGTGAATTCTTACTTTTTTTTTATTGGGCTTAGAGATCCTGCGCTTACCCCTGCGAATTATTGCAGCTCCTGTTATTGTCTTAATGTTTTTTTAATTTCCCTTAATCAGCTCCCATTTCTACCCCGCACTCTCCCCGCCCCTTTTCCTAAGCCTATCTTGTTCGCGCTGAGCTCCCATTTTTTTTTGATACCACATACATTCTACTTCTACTCTCCATTCTCTCGTTATCCCGGAAAAACTCGAGAAAACCTACCCTCCTACATCCCTCAAAAACTACCCCAACAAAAAAGAAATTTAAATTTATTTCGACAGTGGAAGGTAATAGACAGATGTACCCCACATATGAAAAAAAGTCCAACCCTCTACAACAAAAATTGATAACCTTAATCGTCCCAGGCGATTCGCACTTTTTCACATTTCTTACGTTTTCCCTAATTCTCCAACCATGTTAGTGAATTGGGAATTAAAAATTCTAAGAAAATGCAAATTCCCAAATTCTCCGTGCTACAGAATCCGGCCCCTGGGGCCCCTGGGGCCGGATTCTGTTGCACGGAGAATTTGGGAATTTGGGAGATGAGAATTGCGTTTTCTTAGAATTTCTTAGAATGGGGCCGGATTCTGTAGCACGGACAATTTGGGAATTTGGGAGATGAGAATTGCGTTTTCTTAGAATTCTTAATTCCCTAATTCGCCATTCCCAATTCACTAACATGGTTGGAGAATTAGGGAAAACGTAACAAATGTGAAAAAGTGCGAATCGCCTGGGACGATTAAGGGTACTAATTTTTGTTGTAGAGGGTTGGACTTTTTTTCATATGTGAGGTACATCTGCCTATTACCTTCCACTGTCGAAATAAATTTAAATTTCTTTTTTGTTGGGGTAGTTTTTGAGGGATGTAGGAGGGTAGGTTTTCTCGAGTTTTTCCGGGATAACGAGAGAATGGAGAGTAGAAGGAGAATGTATGTGGTATCAAATAAAATGGGAGCTCAGCGCGAACAAGATAGGTTTAGTAAAAGGGGCGGGGAGAGTGCGGGGTAGAAATGGGAGCTGATTAAGGGAAATAAAAAAAAAAGTAATACAATATCAGGAGCTGCAATAATTCGCAAGGGTAAGCTCAGGATCTATAAGCCCAATAAAAAAAAAGTAAGAATTCACTTTGGTAACTAGGCATGCATGGGTCTTATAGGCTATATTTTATTTCGATTAACGGTAATTTGCAGATTTGAGCGGCCTCGGCGGTAAATTTTGCTATCGCAATATTCACGGGCGCCTAACTTTATGTGGGATGGCTGTAGAGTATTGGAATTTTTTTGATAGATTAAGGGTTTAGAGTACAAAAATATGGGTGAACAATTTTTGGGGCAGGGTGTTTTGGGGGTTAGGGGTCGTACCACCCCTCAAAGGGGGTTGCTCAAACTACGTCATGTTTGGTACCAAATTAAAAAGGGAGGAGAGGGTAATCGAGTGGTGTAGTTTGTCTTTGATCTTTGTAACGTGATAGCTGACTTTTGACCGCCGAAAAACTATTTTTTTACACTACGGTCATATACACCCCAGTTTCCATATTTTGCATATATTTCTTCCGTTCTTTGTTTCACATCCATTAGTACTCCGTTGTGAACATTTTTGTCATGGGAAGTAAATTTCCAGGACTTACCAGTTCTTCGCAATAATGAGATGAAAATATGTCAATTTTTGTACCAAAAACGGCCAATTTTTCACCTTAAAAATGACTGCTACACTTCTTTTACAGTTATTTCCAAAACGGTTTATCGTATTCAAAAATTATTTACATATTTAATTAGGGGACAAAACGTAGATGCGATTTCATCCTACACACAAGCTTTACCATGTATATTTAAAAATTGTACAGAATCTCTTCTGTACTGGACGGCGACTAAATTGATCAATTTCACGTGATTTGTAATTTTTAGCGGGTACTTTGAGAGACAAAATCCTTGTTCCGGTGTTAGTATTGCATGGGTTTAAATAATTTGTTTTTTACAATATAGCCAGGATATGCAGTGAATTCATAACTCAATTTGAAATTCCTAGCTACCTAGATACATAAACATAAACATAAACATTTATTTATTTGAGTACCCCTGCCAAAGGCACGCATAGCGCTGGGCACATCTTAGAAAGTTACATAGTAGATTTACATATTAGCAAAAGAAATAATACCTTCACAAAACGCAACAAAAGTAGACAATACAATTTTTCCACTTACTTTTCCACTTGCAAAACACCGGAGAATTAACAAGTGGAATGGAGAATTTGGGAATTCTCTACTTACTTTTCGTCTTACTTTTCCACAAGCAAACACCGGAGAATTAATAAGTGGAATGGAGAATTCGGGAATTCCGTACTCACCTCTCAAATTCTCTCTCAATTGAAAATTTTTCGTCTTACTTTTCCACAAGCAAACACCGGAGAATTTGAGAAGTGAAAGTAAGACGAAAAATTCGGAAATTCTGTACTCGCTTCTCAAATCCTCTCAGTTGAGAATTTTTAGTCTTACTTTTTCACAAGCAAACACCGGAACAAGTGGAATGGAGAATTCGGGAATTCCGTACTCGCTTCTCAAATCCTCTCAGTGGAGAATTTTTCGTCTTACTTTTCCACCGGAGAACTTGAGAAGTGAAATTAAGACGAAAAATTTTCAACTGAGAGAGAATTTGAGAAGTGAGTACGGAATTCCCAAATTCTCCATTCCACTTGTTAATTCCCAAATTCTCCATTCCACTTGTTAATTCTCCGGTGTTTTGCAAGTGGAAAAGTAAGTGGAAAAATTGTATTGTCTAATTTTGTTGCGTTTTGTGAAGGTATCTAGGTACCTAGTAATTTCAAATTGAGTTATGAATTCACTGCTTATCCTGGCTATATTGTAAAAAACAAATTATGGAAATCCATGCAATACTAAGAGAGGAACAAGGATTTTGTCTCTGAAAGTACCCGCTAAAAATTACAAATCCCGCGAAATTGATCTCGTCGTCCAGTACAGAAGAGATGCTGTAAAATTTTTAAATATACACGGTAAAGCTTGTGTGTAGGATGAAACCGCATCTACATTTTGTCCCCTAATTAAATATGTAAATAATTTTTGAATCCGATAAACCGTTTTGGAAATAATTGTAAAAGAAGTGTAGCAGTCGTTTTTAAGGTGAAAAATTGGCCGTTTTTGGTACAAAAATTGACATATTTTCATCTCATCATTGCGAAGAACTGGTAAGTCCTGGAAATTTACTTCCCATGACAGAAATGTTCACAACGGAGTACTAATGGATGTGAAATAAAGAACGGAAGAAATATATGCAAAATATGGAAACTGGGGTGTATATGGCCGTAGTGTAAAAAAATAGTTTTTCGGCGGTCAAAAGTCAGCTATCACGTTAAAACGATCAAAGACAAACTACACCACTCGATTACCCTCTCCTCCCTCTTTAATTTGGTACCAAACATGACGTAGTTTGAGCAACCCCCTATGAGGGGTGGTACAACCCCTAACCCCCAAAACACCCAGCCCCCAAAATTGTTCACCTATATTTTTGTACTCTAAACCCTTAATCTATAAAAAAAAATCCAATACTCTACAGCAATCCCACATAAAGTTAGGCGCCCGTGAATATTGCGATAGCAAAATTTACCGCCGAGGCCGCTCAAATCTGCAAATTACCGTCAATCGAAATAAAATATAGCCTATAATACCCATGAATGCCTAGTTACTGAAGTGAATTCTTATTTTTTTTTTATTGGGCTTAGAGATCCTGAGCTTACCCCTGCGAATTATTGCAGATCCTGATATTGTCTTAATTTTTTTTTTAATTTCCCTTAATCAGCTCCCATTTCTACCCTGCACTCTTCCCGCCCCTTTTCCAAAGCCTATCTTGTTCGCGCTGAGCTCCCATTTTTTTTTATACCACATACATTCTCCTTCTACTCTCCATTCTCTCGTTATCCCGGAAAAACTCGAGAAAACCTACCCTCCTACATCCCTCAAAAACTACCCCAACAAAAAAGAAGTTTAAATTTATTTCGACAGTGGAAGGTAATAAGCAGATGTACCTCACATATGAAAAAAAAGTCCAACGCTCTACAACAAAAAGTGGTACCCTTAATCGTCCCAGGCGATTCGCACTTTTTCACATTTGTTACGTTTTCCCTAATTCTCCAACCATGTTAGTGAATTGGGAATGGAGAATTAGGGAATTAAGAATTCTAAGAAAACGCAATTCTCATCTCCCAAATTCCCAAATTCTCCGTGCTACAGAATCCGGCCCCTGCTGATTATACATGGAGCAGATTTTCTGGCTGATTTCATCTGGCACAGAGTTTTCAGATAGTTTTTGTCTGTTATCTGGTATTCGTCTGTCTTTACTGATTGCAGGACCTACTATTTTTCATCTGGTAAAATACTGCTTATATCTGGAAAAGACAACATAATAGTCCAGTTATTACGGTGGAAAGCATGGCATATAAATGGAAGTGGATTTCCAATGAGCACTCTCCGCCATCTTGGAAAATCGGTAAATTTTGGTTTTTTTGGGCTAACTCGGCTCTCCGTCATGATACGAAAATTGCGATTATCTACTTTATTGTTTGTTTTTTACGCTGTACTATGAACATATGAATTGTTCACCTAACGTTGATATTTTCTGAGATATTGGAGGAGAACGTAAGAAGGTGGATAGCTTTACACAACTGCTTCGCCGCTATTTTGCAAAAGTCGAAATCAAAATTGAATAGGTCTTTGAGGATGCAGATACCCTAATCGTAATCATGGCCAGTGAAGTGGCACTGATTTATACTTAGCTGTGGTGAAATTAATGTCGAGGAAATAAAAACTTTTTGTTTTAATCAGCCTCGCGGAGGACAAAACAAACATGCGAAAACTAGCGAAAGGAAATACACCCGCAAAACTCCACTCTCCGATTAGTTTGAAGCATGATAAGTTCTTTCTCTTCTTTTTTTTTATTAATCTCTTCCTTGATGCTTTCAGAGGTCACGATACCACATCGTCTTTTTTCAATATTGGCAAATCAAACTTTATCAACACTCTCGAAAATCATACGGAGCTATGGTAATGAGTGGAATTATTCAAACAAGAAAAATTCGATCCGGAGGTTCTGACTTCCACAGGAGTACAATTCCTCATCGCCCTATATTACGGTAATAATAATTCTTAGTACAATAAATATGTCTCAGACTGATCGTTTTCTCAGGAAATGTCCAAATATGTATTGGAAAACGAAATTTTTTATGGCAGCTCCACAAAGGAGTTGCCCGATTTGCCTCATTTTCGATCTTTATTTTACTTTTTTAATAAAACTTGTGTACAAAATTTCACCTCTCTAGTGAATGCGTTCTTGAGTTATCATGCGAGCACATGGACGGAAAGCCGGACGGACAGACAGACAGACGGACGGACATGAAAAAATCCAAATAACTTTCCAAGTGTAAGGGACAATGTGAGGCATGTGGGTGCAGAAGAGCAGGAAATGCTTGCTCCATTTTTGAGCTTCTATTGCAGTAAACAAACTTGCAACTGCGTAGCCAAAGTGGACACTCCGCTCAACGAGGATAATTTGACCATCGAAGAACCATCGAAACAAAAAATATGTATACATTAAAAATGGGCTTCAATTCATTTTCATCTTCTACAATATAAAAATACTTTTCCAACGAATATATATTTTTTTTACTAGCTATCAGTCACTAATGTACATATTTATTTCGTGACCCCAAATGTATAATTTTGACAATAGTTCCAGAATTGTGTGCGGCTTTATTTTCTGTTTTGAAAAGTGACTATTTGAAGGCAAGTAAATGAAAAGCCCTTATTATATCTGGTCACATTTAATATGTTATATATCTTAAATAAAAAGCATTTATTGATATTGAAAACAATTACAAATCAGTGAGATCATTTGAAAATTCGACAGCATCATCTTCAGTTGGAGACATTGAAAATGATGGAGTTGGAATTGTAGATGTACTGGTATCTTCTGGTTCCAAAGGTTCCGTAATCATTGCTTGCTGAATCATAAGCTCTCATCGATCCCCTTTTTTTATCAGTTTTCTCAGCTTATCTGCTACATAATACCCAAACATTTGGAAATTATCTAGTGGCCTACTTAAAACTTGCATTGCGTTTTTTAAGATCACCTGAATTTGCAAATCTACTAAATCCACGGAAACATGTGATTCCTTTGTCTCTTTATTTTGGGTTGTGAAATCCGCTTGATTTTCTGAATCATTTTCAGAATTTAATTTGTTATGGTTGTATATAAGCGAGTGGGTATAGTTGGATGTAAAGTCCATTCTGTCAGCATAAGCTGAAAGCTCACTCTGTGACCAGCAATAACAGAGGGCGGCAGGCTAGCACCACGACTAATACCGAAGAGTTATAGGGGTGGTTAACCAAAACCTGCCGCAGTTACAACCCATAATAAAAAAAATCTTCGTGTCCTATCATACGAAGAGCATCGCATCCAGCCCTGAGGGGGCCCTTACACCACCTATCCTTCTTCGCTCTGGCGGTGTCGTATCCCAAAACCAATCGCACCAATAAAACGAAAACTATGGAACTGATTTCAACCCGAAACAACAACAAATCTTCCTTAAAGAAAACCGCTTAAATATCTTTAGTACAATACAATTCTTTATTATGCGAGAACTCAGCTATCTTAATAATTCTAAAAGTACTCCGAACCGAGCGGAGACTTGATACTATTATAACTGATTCCTAAACGGGCACTCACCAGACCTGTCATTGGTATTTTACGCCCCCTATTCGGAAGTGAGTTTTGCTTACAACGCGGATATGTAAACAAATAACACAACCTTGTCCTTTGCTCTACCGGTTACAGCACCTAAGTCGCTTAATAGTAAATAATTGATTTACATAACAATTACCATGCGAGGTTAATTATTATTGTAATCGTCGATTGCTCCATTAAGCGCTCATCGCAGCCAGCTGTTTAGCTAAGCAGCGAAATAACTGACAGCTGCAGAACTATACCATGCGAGGTTACTGTTTAGCAAATTCTAATTATTTCACTAAAATGCGCCCTTGGCTGCTGGAAGAATCTTATATTGCGCCATAACATCCCTCCTCCTTGGAAAAACTAGTTTCCGCAGGGAACTAGATCTGGAGAGTGCAATCAAATAATTAAACTGAAAATATCTTAATCCTCGTTCGGTTCTGATTCTTTACATTACATCATTTTACATTACATTTTTACATATTTCTAAATTTCCTTATTTTCTTTTTCTCACATTTTGATTTTACATCATTTCACATTTAGTTTTTCTAATTATCTCACAATTAATTCCCTAATTTATCTCACATTTAATTTCTCTAATAATTTTTTAGTTCATCTATTTTTTCTCTTAACATATTTCTCCCTATACATATTTTTTCTTTGTCTTCATGCGTGCCTTTAATTTATGAAATTTTTCTTTAACGGCTAGCAGTTTTTTTTTACTTCATGCATATCTTTTATTTAGGAATTTCCTCCACTTATCGTAATAAGCTATTTATTTTAATTACGTTTAAATTTTATGATGAACCTATTGTACAAGAACTCCTTTATTACTTTACACGTATTACAATGTTAGAAAGCATTACTTACTGTGTATATTATAACAAAATAACATAAATGCAACAACAACAAAAAATGTTTTTTTTTACAATCATTTATGCTAACAAGAATACTTACAAAAATTCTATCTAAATCATATCAAAATTTTAATAAGTATGTTAATTTTCACAATTCTAGCGTAAAGGCTATACTTTCTATGGATTCCCAAAGCTTTTCTAATTACCATTCTATGGGTGTTCTAATTGTATCATCTGCTTTACGACGAGGGTAATTTTACTGTTCACAGATTCGCTGTTGTTGGCATTACCGCTATATGTATACTGGCCTATGCTTGCTAAGATAACCCCTAGGTTATTGATCCCTTTGATGGTTTGCTGATGAAGGCTCGGCGTTTCAAACGGCACACCATTATTGCTAATGCTGTTGGCACTTCATCACAATTTATACCATGAATTATGTTTATAAAATGTTCTCATCTATACTGCATTTCTGGAAACCATTACATTAATTTGCAGCTTTTAAGACGTGATCATCATAGAACGTATGACAATTTATTTCTACAGGCGCTTCCTTAATTAAATTGTAACAAACATGTCAAAGAAACTTATTCGTCTGAATGTCGGCTGTTGGAACGATTGATCAAAGTGTTTTAAAAAAAGTTCTTTTGGGCACGATGAAATTCTCTCAATTATACTGAGAGTCCGTGTGTACTTCAAGTTTTGTTTTTTTTATTCTCATGTATGTAGTACTGTATATATGTTTTGTAAAACTAATACATAAATTTCTTTAACTTTCACGCACAACTTGACGACCCTCCCGAATACGATCTACCGCCTATCTCTAAGAACACAATATTCGAACTGCCTCTCCCTTTTCCTGTATTTAAATTCCCAAAATCATTTAATCTTGATAAATGCTAATATTGCTAATGCCTACCTCTACAATAATCCTGGAGCCGGCATTTATTCTGATATTCCGAGAATCTATCCTTTGTAATTACCCTATCATAAATAATATCTTACATTTTCCTGTACTTGGCTGTAGGTAGCTACACTGTCGGTTTATCGCCGAGTCGTAAAGAAGGCTTCTTAACCTTGGAAATAATGAAAAGGGCCCGTAAAGATTATGCCAGATGGGATTTGTTTGGCGGCGATCATTACAGTTCGGCCAACCTACAATACACTGACCACAGTGAACTCCCCCCCCCCTTTTTTTTTTAATGGAACAAGTCAATTGACTATAGCTGGCCACACTCCACTTAAGTTTACGGAGCGGACTTTAACTCCCACCACTTAGGCTTACATAACCGTGTGCGGTTCCGACCATCAAGGCCCAAAAGGATAAAGTTGATGTCACAATGAATCTGGGTAATATTACGCAACCACTGAGGCTTACATAGCCGTAAAAGTTTCTGACCAATAAGGCCCACAAAGATAAGGTATACGTCACAACGACCATCAAGGCCCACAAAGATAAAGTAGACGTCACAATGGATCTTGGTTAATACCATTCAACCACTAAGATTTACATGACCATGAGAGGTTCCGACCATCAATGCCCACAAAGATCAAGTACATTAAGACACCATCCCAATCACAACCACAAATATAAATGGTACTAATGATTTATTTAGTTAAATAACTTTATTGTTCGTTTTCATAACATTCTTCATCTCCTTCCTTATTTTCGTTTTCTTCTTCGTCAAATGAAATGTCCACAAGAGAACATCATGGTTTAATAATGGTTCCAGCAGAGTGTACAGACTCATAGTGCTTTTGAGATATCTGCGTAGCTGGGGTATCTGTTATAATGTATCTGTCGTTTCCTAGAACTCTCTTCACTTATTAAGGACCCCTGAACCGTGGTTGAATTTTCCTGGGTTGACCAGTAGCTATTGGTTCCTGCTTTAACAATACGAGATCTCCTTCCCTGTACTGTCGTGGAGGTGTACATTGCTGGTTATGCCGTACTGCCTGCTTTGTTTTATTCTCCTCGATCCGTCCCTTTACCTCGTCTCTGATCTTATTTAAGTCAACATCAATCATATTTCTTGGGGGATAGCCCGTTAAAATTTCCTGTGGTGATTTGTTAGTCGTAGTATGTTTTGTACTATTGAGAGCGATTTGTATCTTAGAAAGATTTTTGTCCCAGTTTCTTCCATCGATGTCTTGGGCCGTGGTAGACAAAAAAGCCTTCAGCGTGCGAAAGTAGCGTTCTATCTGACCGTTTGCACGAGCAGTTCTTACTGCTCTTAATGTATGCTTAATAGCATTATTTCCGCAATATTTTTCAAACTCCTTTGACGAAAATGCAGTTCCTCTGTCTGTAATTATACGAGTTGGTAACCCAAAATATTGAGAAATTTCATCAAGTGTTTTCAGTACGCTTCTAGTTGCGGTCGTCCGAGTTGGTTTGAATACAACAAACTTTATGAACGTATCTACAAATCCGATTACGTACTGAATTCCGCTCTTACTCTTAGGAAATGGTGCAAGATGATTCAGATGCACCGTGTAGAATGGTATTGGTAATACTTCTTGCTCGTGAATTGTATACCTACTCTCCTCTACCCCTCGTTGATTATACAAGCAGTCGATACAGCTATTCACGTACTTAGTGACCACTGGCTTCATGCCTGGAAACCAAAAATATTTCCGTATATTCTCCAGTGTCCGACTTACTCCGCAATGACCTCTGTTTTCATGCATAGATTTCATTATAAGCAATTTTATTCCTGTAGGAAATACAAATTTATTCCCCTTATCGGTTTTTTTATACAGTTCGTAGTGCATAACGTAGTTTCCCTTGACACCGTCCTTATTTTCGTGATTGCTTAGCTTCCTTATTTCCTTATTTCTTGTAGTCGAGGATCTCGCATTTGTAAAGCTGCCACCCATTCTTCTTGACCAATATTGACGATTAAGACTTCTGCGACTGTTGCTACTTGCTTCCCTTCTTCTTCTTGAAATGTGAGCTCGAAATCAAATTCCTGAATTTTTAGCCACCATGGTGCGATCCTTGGCAAGAGATTTTTTTTTCTCCTGCGTCATTCGTAACGAGTAGATGTCCGTGAAAATCCAGTATTTCTTTTGCAACGGGTAATATTTGAACCTCTCCAGGCTTTCCACAACTGCCAGTGCCTCTAGTTCGTAACTATGGTACTTGGACTCGGCCGCGGTTGTTGCTCGACTAAAATACGACACGGCATGCAATTTCTTATCACGTCCCATTTGCATCAGTATTCCAGCCAACCCATGGCTGCTTGCGTCAGTATGCAGCTCATGTTCAGCATTGACGTCATATCATATCAGAATAGGCCTTTGTACCATTATAGACTTTAATTTTTGAAAAGCATGTTCTTCGTCTTTGCCCCATTCAAAGGTTACATCTTTTCTAAGTAATTTGTTTTATGAACGTGCGATGTCTGCGAAACCTTTCACAAAGTGTCTAAAATATCCGGTAAGACCCAGAAATTGTATAATTTGTTGGTTGTTGGAAATGCTCCACAGCTGCTATTTTCTGAGCCCCCGGTTTTCTCCTTTCATCCGTTATCTCATGGCCTAAAAGCTCTGATTTGCTTAGCAGAAACTAACATTTTTCCAAGTTTAATATTAAACCAGCTTTGCGGTTTCAAAAAGTAGTGGACGAAGTATCTCAATATGTTCGGTTATGCTTCCAGTTGGAATTAGTATGTCATCCATGTATACAATAACTGAACCAGGTTTGAGAGGTTATACAAGTTTCGATATCAATCGCATAAACGTGGCATTTGTTAAGCCGAGTAGAACTCCTGTAAATTCGTAGTGACCGTTATGTGTTATAAAGGCAGTATATCTGCAACTGTCTTCTTTAATTGGTACTTGGTAATAAGCACTTCGGGAGGATACTGTTCTGTAATCGCGTTCAACCGACGTTAGTCTACACACATTCTTTGTTCCCCATTTTTCTTTGGAACGATAATAACTGGGCGTATTCTGACGATGAATGGCGAATAATTCCCAAGGACAAAAGGTCATCAATAGTTTCCTTTAATGTTGGCCTAAGAGCATATGGACCTTTATAAGGCTGATATCTGACAACTTTGTTTTCTCTACGTTGAATACGCATTTCCACTACGTTGGTCTTGCCGATTTCTTTCGTCTCGCAAGAGAAACATTCTCTGAATTCAGTTATCAAATTCAGCAATTCATTTTTGTGAATGTCTGGAGTTTTTTTTGTCAATTTCTACTTCTTCTGTACCTATGACCCTTTGAACCTTTAGAATCGTACCCATATTTTTTTTTCCTGTACATAGGCATTTATATTTTTGAATATCTCGTCTTTTTGTAGGGAATTTCCCTTCAAGTAGTGGAAGCTGAGTTTATCTTATTAATGCTATTATCTTTAAGAATTTCAAATTTCTCTATACTTTTAATAACCTTTACTCCTGGGCGATTTAAGAAATTTTTACCGACCAGCACTGTAACTGTTTGTGTTTCATTAGGTACAACTAAGAGAGTAATTTTACCCTCCACTTCACCAATCTGAATATTTTTCTACATTTTACCTAACACTGAACATTTGCTTCCTCCAAACCCACACAGTACGGTATCAGAATTCTCCCAATTCCATGAATTTTCATCGGCTGCTTTCATTGTAATCGTCGTAACGTCACTATCTAAATCTAGAAAGGCTGTAATCTGGACATAATCTACATAAATTATAGGATAATACTTTTATCCACATTCTTTCTCGCATTTGGACAAGTTTTTGCGAAATGATCTGCCTGTTTGCATATATAGCAATGTTTTTTTCTAAAATTTACTGTAAATACCCTTGCTAGATGACCAATTCCGTTGCACCTGTAGCATCGCATAGTGGACTTACTTCTCTCTGCATCTAACGCTGTTATGTTTCTTTCTCTCAATCGATCGGGGAAACCATTTCCAATTGAATTGTTAATTCCCTACTTGAATTCCTTGTGCATAAATGTAGCTCTCTCAAAATTGCCTGGTTTATAGGGATGTACTCGCTCTTTCTTTTTCGGTCCTTTACTTGAATTGTATCTGTCTGCATTTGTTTGGTGTCTTGATAATGTCTCCTATCGGTGTTCCTGTCCATATATTTTCTCAAAACGTTTGATTTGTAACAATAACTGTTGTAATGTTTGCAGCCGTAAGGGCGTTCAAGAACGTAGAAGGCCAAGCTCCAATATCTTCTCCCGCAGGAGACGCGCTCTCTTGCTCGCTAGAAACCTGTGAACTTTCCACACTTTTCGCACGATTTTCTTGTCTAAGTGACTCAATTTCTTTTTTAAGAAGATGTATCTCGTCACTTTGATTACCACTGATCACTGCCTTATCACTAGAATTTTCGTTATCTAACATTTTTTTTATATATTCCTTAAACACACTTGCACTTTGTATTTGATAACGCACTATATACTCATAATAATGTATATATGGTAATTAATCCTAAAATACTTAGCTAACTGATACAGTCACTGAATTAATACAATAAAATTGTACTCCGAATTACTACTTTAAGTCACTGATTTAATATTCAAAATTGGATTCCGGATCACTGCTTTAAATAATCAAATTTATACGTTAAAAGTTATATTCCGAATCACCACCTTAAGCCACTGAATCCATATACCGAAATTGTATTCCGGATCTTACTTTAAGACAACGAATTAATACGCTAAAATTGTACTCGGGATCACTCACTACTTTAAGTCACTAAATCAATATATCAGAATTGTATTCCGGATCACTACTTTAAGTAACTGAATTAATACGGTAAAAATTGTATTCCGAATCACTATTTAATATAAACACCACATGAGTTCATCCCCACACTTGAATTTTCTAAAGGTAACACACAAATTTCTGTAACTTTCATGCCCGAATGCGATCTACCGCCTATCTCTAAGAACACAATATTCGAACTGCCTCTCCCTTTTCCTGTATTAAAATTCCCAAACTCATTTAACCTTGATAAATGCAATGCTAATATTGCTACTGCCTACCTCTACAATAATCCTGGAGCCGGCATTTATTACACCTTGTTAAATATTTTCCGATATTCCGAGAATCTATCCTTTCTAATTACCCTGTCATAAATAATATCTTACATTTTCCTGTACTTGTATGTAGGTAGCTGCACTGTCGGTTCATCGCCGAGTCGTCAAGAAGGCTTCTTAAGCTTGGAAATAATGAAAAGGGCCCGTAATGATCATGCTAGATGGGATTTGTTTGGCGGCGATCATTACAGTATCTTAGAAAGTACACCATATTACAGAACTCTTAACACAAGATTATGCGCTAGTAACTCCGACAGGTTTCCTCATTTTAGCTTTCCAATTTTTTGGCTTTCTCACTGTTTCTCCCAGATCGGAATACGGGTCATCTATGTGGACTTAATCTACGGTTGCCTTGTACAAGTCTAACGCAAATCTCTACGGTTGCGGAGTTTGTGCCTTCTATTAAATCCAGCATTTCCCGTGTATTTAGGATAGTCCAATGTATGGTGTATGAATACACTTTCCCTCTGTGCTCGAGAAACACTCCTGTATGAGGTATCGGCTTGATACTATATCATGTCTTCTCTGCCTCCAGCAAGGTGAAGAGTGCAAAATTACCGTGATTACCGCTTACCTGGCGAAAAACTAAACCCAAAGCTGGTATTGTACTAATCTATGGCAACCATTTTATTCTTCTTAAACTTATGTGTGTTTTCCTTTAGAAATCTTTTTTTTTGTTCTGTATTATACTTCAAATCTTTATTTTCTCATTCTTGTTTCCTTTACAACTTTGTTTCTTTATCTCTTGTTTTTTATAAAACCTTTCAATTTTTACCATGTCTTCTCTTTAAATTTTATACTACCTTTAAATTTTTAATCTTTTCTTAACTCTTATTTTTAACAACCTCTTCATTTATTTTTCAACATTGTTAACATATATATATATATATATTTATATTTTGGTTTAATCTTTCCTGTGCTTTCATTTAAGTTTGCCATCTCTAACTTTAAACATTTATCTTCATGCAGTTCTTATTCTTCTAACTGTTTCTTTCTATTTATTGTCAAGTAACATTTTTTTATATATCCTCTGTTTTCGATCTCTTTTTTTCTTTTAAATTTCTCTCTATTTAAAATCTCTTATTTCTTTTTCAAACTTCGCTTTAATTTATTTCTCTATATTTTTTTTGTAAACACATTTTCCTGGGTTATCTGTATTACTCCTTTCACATCCTTATGACCATGGACTACCAAATTCTGCTCATCGAACTTTTTCTGAAATTGGAGTGAATTTGATGGAAATTTCTTCGGTTAAGTTCCCCGATTCCTGGGTCATAACCGTTACTTACCTTGTACAAACTTGGCGTTGTATTTTTTCTATCGAATCTATTTCGAACCGGTGCTACCGTATCTGTTTGATAATTAATATTTTTTTAATTTGTCGCGAAAAGAGCTAAACCCACCAAATATCACTTAAACTAACACTTCTTAACTTTACCCTGAGAATTATGTAAAAAAGAATGGAGCACGTAAAAAAGTGTTAAATCCTACAATTAACAAAAATAAACGGAGCAGCTAAAAAATTAAAACTCCCATAATAAAACGTTGAGCAGCTAAAGAGCATAACTCCTATACAAAAAAAAAATGGAATAGCTAAAAAGCATAACTCCTACAAAACAAAATGGAGTAACTGAAAAAAAACTCCTAAGAAACAAAACAAAAAGAATGGAGCAGCTAAAAAGCATTAACTCTAAAAAAGATAATTTTAAAATAAAAGCAACAAAAATAAAAATTACAATACCTCACTTAACTTTTTCCGCCTGCGCCAAATGTCGTGTCCCAAAAGCAATCACACCAAAAAAATAAAATTATGGAACTGATTTCAACCCGAAACAACAGCAAATCTTCTTTAAAGAAAAAAGCTTAATTATCTTTAGTAAAATACAATTCCTTATTACGCGAGAACTGACCTATTTTAATAATTCTAAAAGTACTACCAACCAAACGATAATTTGATACTATTATAACTGATCACTAAAAGGGCACTCACCAAAGCAGTCATTGGTCTCTTATGCCCCCATATTGGAAAGTGAGCTTTGCTTACAACGCGGATATGTAAACAAGTGACACTCTTGTGTTTGTTCTACCGGTTGCAGCACCTGAGTCGCTCAGTAGTAAACAATCGCTTTACATAACAATTACCATGCGAGGTTAGTTATTACACTAATTATCGATTGCTCCACTAAGCACTCATCGCAGTCAGCTGTTGAGCTGATCTGCGAATTAACTGAGAGCTGCAGAACAATACCATGCGAGGTTACTGTTTTCAAATTCTAATTATTTCACTAAAATGCGCCCTTGGCTGCTGGAAGAATCTTCCTTATATTGGGTCATAACAAAGCCGCAGATGTTCTGCCTTCTTACTGCCTTGCCTAATCCGTCCAGTGACACTGAACGCGGAAAATTTGTTCAGGGTCCCTGTCGATGCCCTCTACGAGAGTCGAGTAGCGGACCATAATCGACCTTGTCATTCGAGAGCGCAGAGAGAGGGAAGGATGGAGGGGACAATTTTTTAAGATTTTGGATGGAAATATGCTATTATGCTAAAAAAATATATATTGTTGCGAGCGTGGCCTTTGGTTCGTTATTTAAAACACAATATTAAATATTTACTATAAAAGTTCTTTATTTCACTCTAATCTTATACAATGCACAATCCTTCAATTAATCAACTACACTTTAATTATCGCTAATACTGTACTTTCAATTGTCGCAATCCAATTACAATACTTTCGCACGTTTATTAATTTCGCTTGTTAACACTGCAACGTCTAAGACACGACTCTTTTCTTGGCGGTGACAACTGTTATATTTATACCCCAGAAACTCTCCATATTATTATGGAGTATTCAATTCCAGAACCTTCTTGACTCTTCTATTCATTCTATTCCTGATCTTTCCCGAAGATTCCGTCATCGATTCTGCGAACCTAAAGTTGTTTACTCTCCATTGCCAGTAGATGTCACCAGTTATCTATTTCTATTGCACGTAACACTGCCCCCTTCTTAAAATTGTTCGTCCCGAACAACAGGTGGTCCACTGTCTTGATGCTTGTAATATTGACACAAGCGATCCAGATGCACGATTTTTCGTTTGCGTCTTGTACCACGTTGAATCCTGTATACTACATTATTTATTCTAGTTACTACTGAATACGGTCCCTCCCAGTGTGGTTGTGAATGTAGAGAACGTCCTTTACGTCGGTTCGGGTTATATAGCCAAACAAGATCACCTTCATTGAATCCTGCTGAATTCGCTCGTAAGTCATAGCGGGTCCTCATCCGATTGGCATTTACTGCTAATTTTGTCCTCGCGGCTTTTTGTTTATCAGCTCTCATTTCCAATGGGGCTCTGATATTACACTTATATATTTCCTTTCTGCTGCTATGTGGCTGCCATTTGTAAGAAGCACACACAGAGCATCTGCGACACCACTTCTCCACATCCTCCCGCATATGTAGTCAATAAAACTTTTCTCGTATTTTAGAAATCGTTTTATTCACTCCTAAATGTTCTCCAGATGTTCCACGATGCATTTTACCTAGAACATCGTTGACTTTAGATGCCGGCAAGACTATTTGCATTCGGAATGATTTACCGTTAGGTGCCTCCCATTTGCGTTTTAAAGTACCGCATTCAACATGAAGAAAATTCCATTGAACCCAATAGGTTTTCAGATTTTCACTCATCCCTGAAATATCCTTCCATCCTGGTTTTTCTATTTCTGCTTTCCAAGCAAGAATTGGAGATATGTACGGATCTTCTCGTTGAGCTGTTCGCAAGTTCCCGATGTCCCAACCTGTTGATGATTCCACAGTTACCAACTCTATAGTAGCTGTTGTGTCTTTTTCCTTCTCACGGCCGCATTGCTTATATTCAAGTTCGCATGGACGTCGTACAAAGGCTTCTGCATTTCCATGGATAAGTCCTTTCCTATGTTGGTTCTCAAAGCCATGAGGTTAGAGTCTAGTCGCTCTAAAAATAGCTTGCTCCTTAGCTCGCCAACTTGTAAATTCTTCCCTCCCTTTCTTTTCTGTTAGTTGATGTAGGCTTCTTGCTATATCTGCAAAACCTTTCACGAATCGCCCGTAGTAGGTAGCCAAACCAAGAAAACTCCGTAATTGATGCTTGTCCTTTGGAAATGGCCAATTTTTGACGGCTTCTATCTTCTCTGGATCGGTTCTTACTCCTTGTGATGAAACTATGTGCCCTAAACATTTAACTTCATCTTTGAATAGAGCGCATTTACTCGCCCTGAGGTTCAATTTTGCTTCTTTGAGTCTTCAAAGTACGTCCCGTAAATTGTTTTTATGTTCCCCGAATGTCCTTCCGATTACTATTATGTCATCTAAGTAGACAAGGCATGTTTTCCAGGTTAAACTACGTAGAATACATTCCATTAGACGTTCGAATATGGCTGGAGCATTACATAACCCAAATGGCATTACTCTGAATTGCCATAAGATACTGCCAACTGAGAAAGCAGTTTTCTCTCGGTCCTCGGGGTACATTTCCACGTGCTAGTAACCACTCTTCAAATCCAACGTGGAAAACCATTGTGCTCCGGAAAGGGTATCCAACGTGTCATCAATCATCGGTAATGGATAGATATCTTTTCTCGTCACGTTATTTAGTTGGCGGTAGTCTACACAGAATCGGGTGCTGCCTTCCTTTTTCCTAACCGGAATAACCGGCGATGTCCAAGGGCTGTTAGATTCCTCTATTTTGCCCTGTTTTCTTCATGGAGTTCATAATATCTGCAACTTCTGGTTGTTTGGCTAATGGGAATTTTCGTGGTGTCTATTGAATGGGCCTGGAATCTCCTGTATCGATCCGATGCTGGACAAGATTTGTTTTACCATAGTCATCATCATTCATTGCAAATAATTTCGAAAATTCATCAATCACCTCTTTGGCATCGTTGTGTTGTTGTTCACTTAAGGCACTGGATTAAAGATGTTTCTAAACCTGTTGGGTAGTAGCTGGTATAGGTTTTGTCTCCCTGATATTACTACCATTATCCAAATTGACAATTGGGTTAACTGGTTTGCAATTTCCAATTATAGCACTTTCTTTTAGTTGTACCTCATTTTCGGATGTGTTAAGCACTCTGACTGGTATTAATGTGGCACCTTCTGCCTTCACTAAAGTCTTCCCAACAATGATGCTCGATGTAACTTTTGTGGGGTTAGGCTCCACCAGATAGAATCGGCAGGTCCCGAAGTCATCAGTAAGCTTTGTCCATATTAGTGACTCGGAGCATGGCGAAAGAGTAATATTTTCGCAGACCATCGTCCTTACTTTCGCAAGATGATCTGCTTCTTCTCCTAGTTTCATAGGAATTCCTAAGTTCCCATATTTGAAAATACGCTCTTCGACATCCAGATTTATTTTGTATGTGGTCATGAATGCATTCATCCATTATCTCTGAAACCAGGAAAGTGTGCGGAAATAGTAGTTCAGCTAGTTGAGCATCTAAAGTAATTTCTCCAAACACCCATGCTGCTACTCCAGTTCCTGTTCTTAGTAGATATTTGGTGGTGTTGTGAAGCCACTTGTTCTTAACAAGATCTGCTCTAATAATTGATTTTGAAGCTCCAGTATCGATAGTGACTGCGCAGTCATTTTTTCCTACACTTCCATATATAACAAGACTGCTATTATTTCTCTGTAACTCGCCTACTTGAATGATGACTTCGGGGCTGTCGATCCCACCAACCAACTTCTGTCCCGCAAAGTTAGTTTATACTAGTTTTCCGATTGCTCAACAGGAGAAGTGATGCGATTAGTCGCTGCTTGATATCTAGTCTCTCCACGAATAGCTTGTTCCCTGGCTCGACATCTTTGGCATTATTCTTTCCCCTCTTCTTCAGGTGATTCCACTCGTCGACGTTTTCTGCAGTTTCTTTGAAGGTGCCCTGGTCTATTACAATTCCAGCTTCGAAGGACACCACGTGAAAGCGGACTCTGTGATGATTGCACTCTGTTGCAAGTACATTCTTCCACTGAAATTTCTCTCACTCGTACTGCACTCCGTGAAGCTTGCCTGGCGGATTCATACGTTATTGCAATAGCATTCATAAATGCATCCGTTGCCACTTCCGTAAGGAAATCCGCATTTACGCTGGAGTATGAAAGAAGCGCTAATCTTTCCGCATCTGCCTGCAATTGTTGTAGTGATTCGCCATGCTTTTGAATCCTGTTGTGCAACTCAAGGCGATATTCCTGCGGCATATGTTCATCTCCGTAACGTAATTCTATGGCCTGTACTAATGAAGTGTAATCACGTTGCTTTTCAATTGGTACAGTTTGTAATAGTTCTGGCGCAGGACCTAGATGTGCTAACACCAAAGCTTTAGCTTTGTCTTCTTCTTTCCATCCATTTACCTCCGCAGCTGCTTCGAATTGTCTCTTGAATATATGCCACGAATTTTGTCCATCAAATATTGGGGGTTTCATTCTACCCGTGCTGGATATTTCAGCTGCTACGTTTAGAGGCTGACGATGCTTTATTCTTTCCAGATCTGCTTTAAAACTGTCAAGCTGCTCAGTAAATTTTTGTGGTTCCTGCTCCTTCAATTTTCAAATTTTGTTCATTTAAGGAGTTTTTCAGAAGATTTTTCTGTTCCTCCAAACTAGTTTCTAGGCAATTCTCCAAAGAACTCTTTTGTTCGTCCAAGCGGGTTGCCATAGTTTACTTCTGCTCATCTAAACGGGATTCCAGAGAATTCTTTTGTTCCTCGAGAGAGCTCTTTTGTTCCTCATTGGAATTCTTCTGTTCATCAAAACCGGCTTCCATAGATTTCTGTTGTTCCTCGAGAGAATTCTTTTGTTATCAAAACGAGCTTCTATTTTGCTCATTAAAGTACACAAATGCTGTTCCATTTTCATCGCAGGCTCTTCTTCAGCTTCGGTTTCTTCCAAGTTCTCTTCGAAAACAAATGTCTCAGGATTCTTTCCTTCCTCTATCAAAGCTTGTCTAAGTCGCTTGACTCGAACTTTATTTACACCTGTCATTTGTAATGACCGGTTGCCTAATTCCGCTTTCAAATCCTGTGTTCGAAGCTCCTCGCTTTGCGCCCCATTGCTGTAGTAATTTACTTACAGTTGAATATAAACTATTTTCAAGAACTTTCAAGATTGAACACAATTTCACAAAACTGATCACACTTTGAATTTTTAAGTCAATTGCCACCACTTTATTTCGCGAATTTATCTCACCTCTGACACCAGTTGTTGCGAGCGTGGCCTTTGGTTCGTTATTTAAAACACAATATTAAATATTTACTATAAAAGTTCTTCATTTCACTCTAATCTTATACAATTCACAATCCTTCAATTAATCAACTACATTTTAATTATCGCTAATACTGTACTATCAATTATCGCAATCCAATTACAATACTTTCGCACGTTTATTACTTTCGCTTGTTAACACTGCAACGTCTAAGACAAGACTCTTTTCTTGGCGGTGACAACTGTTATATTTATACCCTAGAAACTCTCCAGATTATTCTGGAGGGTTCTATTCCAGAACCTTCTTGACTCTTCTATTCATTATATTCCTGAACCTTCGCGAAGATTCCGTCATCGATTCTCCGAACCTGAAGTTGTTTACTCTCCATTGCGCCAGTAGATGTCACCAGTTGTCTCTTTCTATTGCACGTAACAATATACATTTTTGTATTAAATATGTATATAAACAAAACTAACTAACTAACTAAGATGGAAATCAATTAAGAAGAAACTAGGCAGAATAATTCAAGTAATGGCATCATTTTGTTTACGCTATTTATTGCAGATATTTCACTTTAGGTGGTAATATCAAGAGCCATGCAAACATGTAACACATGTATCATAACAAAACAATTTTAGCAAGTAAAAGTTCAAAAATAGGGCAACAACTTACATGTAGTGGGTTGTTGAAGATCCAACGCAGAGGCGTCTCCGAGAATGATCCACGATGCCACTGTTGAAATTTTGAAAAAAGTTCTTCCTTTTTGCTAACTACTAATACCTGCACTAGCATAAAAGCCAATTGTCAATGTATTTCCTACCATGGTTGTGTCATTCAGCAGTCCTGGGTGAACACTGCTCGTTGTTAATTTATTTAAATTCATTGTGATAGCCGAGCTGGTGAAACCGCTAATACTAGAACCGCCGCCACTACCATTAGTAATTTCTAGAGAAACTTACTCTTGAATTACCATCATCTGAATTACGTTTCGAACGTCGCACGATATTTGCTCTTTCAGTCTATTTTGCTCATCACCATTTGTTCTAGTTCATTACAAGATCTTAAGAGGAGTGTACTTTTTTCAGACTCATAAAAAATCGAAGCAATCCTTTTCACTTTTTCCAACCAATTCCCATCGAATCTTTTAGGTCTTGCTACTGGAATTGAAAAAGGAACATCTTCTGTCCACCATTCAGGCTCACTATTATATACCTTCCCTTGGAGATCTATGTGTCCTAGGAAACTTTGCACTACAACAAGAATGAAATTACCCAATTGTGATTCAGGTTATTTTTCCATGAAAGTACGATATCCGTCAGCAAAAAGCAAGGGAAGATTTGATACTATATTTTGCTGAACATCATCGATATCATCCATATTGTGAAATGCTGATTTCTCCAAGTCTTCATTCACCACAAAGTTACTAAAATTCCAAAATAATATTGTAGTGCCATTTTACCCATTACTTTTAATGAAAAGAGAATTCTGTAACTTCTGCGTACTTTGTTTTCCAACACAATCTGTTCTTCTTCTTTTCAGGAGCCATTTTCCTCAATCCTCCACCCCAACTCCTAAGCTAGTTGTCCAAACGTTGCAGTACTGTTGCCATGTGGGATCCCCCGAGGGATGCAGCCAAATTAGGCAGCATGCTGCCTCGTATATCTTCGGCCATAACAAATTCCTGGAAATAAGACAATTTTTGGTTAAAATGCAATAAAAGTAACAAACATGTTTTTTTTTCTAGATTCCTGAAAGAGAAGTGAAATGGAAATATCATGCAAAATGGGGTGCTGATTATAAGTTCCTTTACAATGGAGTGAAAGGGAGAAATACATGTGGAGGTGTTTTTAATCGTTGTATCGTGTGAAATGCTCTCCAAGATAATTCATGGCAAATCCCAATCCAATGTTTGCTACCTAATTAAACGGTTACTTAACGTACCTTATGTAATCGTGGCTGATGATGCTTTCGCAATCAAAAAAATTAATAAAACCGTATGTGGACGTGAACAGGTATTCAATTGCAAATTCTGTGGCCAGGAGGATAATTGTAAACGTATTCAGTACATTATCTTCACGATTTCGAGTTTTGCGAAGGCCCATTGAATTGGAGGCAGAAAAAAGTAGTTACGCTATGTTCATTCTGGGACACTTTTTCCATACAAAAATTGCAAGGTAGATTCCAACTATTTTGGTGGCTCTGGACTCGGGTTCTGGGCCACTGAGGGGTATTCCGTCTAGTGGTATACGTCACAGGGCCTGCCTGGGGGAATTCCTTTCCTACCGTCTGGCTGTAGCTCTAAACATTTGTGAAGGGGTGCGTAGCTTTATTGGTGGAGGTTTCTAGTTAAGTTGATCTGGTCTTGGAGGCTACAATTTTATCTTGAGATGCCCCTCCTGTGTCTGGCTACGGGAGATTTGCTGAGAGCTTTAGTGGGAATATCTGATACTATGACTAGGACTGTCTGGGGCGTGTTGGATTAAGATACGTTACCTGTACCATGGCTTGGGTGGAATGTGTGTGGCTTATGTAATGATGTGAAATGCCCTAAGCGAGTTTATATCGGGGCTGTATTCTTATCAGCTTGAGTTTGTTGTTAGTTGTTTACCTTAGTATGAGTGCCTGTGGTGTGTTGGGCTGGGCTACTTGGTGGCTGAGCAAACGTTACCTAAGCCGTGGATGCATGTGTGCAACTATGTATTTATGTGGATAAGAAATGTTATGAAATTCCCTAAGTGAATTAGTGTAATTAGTATAAGTAATAATTCACGTTAATCCTAGAATATTTTTGTTCATACCAATAGATTCTAGAAGGTGTCAGTGGGGGTCTTAGTAATAGGGGTGGACAAATTTTTTATCAGAAATCCTCTACGGGCTATGGGTTTCGAGATATTAGTGATCTTACCTTTTGAGGTATAATTAGTAGTAGTAATAATTCAAGTTAACCCTAGGATATTTTTTGTCCATGCCAATAGTATTAGTACTATGGGGTAAAAATTTTCATCAGAAATCCTCTACGGGCTATGGTTCGAGATATTAGCTATCTTACCTTCTCAGGTGTAATTAATATTAGTATCTCAAAAACAAACAAAAAACAACAACAACTATAACCTAAGTTGTGGATTAAAGATTTTATAATATTAATCTGTAGGTGCCTTTTATAAACATGATTGTACCATGTAACCATATATCTAAAAATAGATCAGGCGAAGCTGGTTGGGGTGAATATAGGTAGATATGTTGACTTAGATATGTAATGGAAATTAGTAAATGCTTAATTTTGCTCTTCAGGTGTAATGCTTCTAATTTGATTCCTTGTATAAACAAATTCGTACAGTACAGTAAAGTAAACAAATTCGCAGTCGAATAATGTAAACAAATTCGGACAGCGGCCGAATAAAGTAAACAAATTGAGCGATTTATGACAGATTCCTAATTTCTTTAGTTGAAAATAACAACAACTGATATTAATCTGTAGGATATGATGTCTTAGATGAGTAGTGGAAGTTATAATTGAATATTTCTTTTGCTAAAAAAAACAACAACAACTATAACGTAAGTTGTAGATTAAAAATCTTTTATAAACAAGAGGGAACATGCTATGATATTCGATATCTAAAAATAGATCACCGCTGCTTCGGATGTTAAGAAACATGAAGTAATAGAAATTAAAGCCTTATCAGAAAATTTTCGATGTAGGTGTGTGTATGTGTATGTATTGAAAATTCTTAGGTTATATGAAAAATTGTTTTTTTAATTTCAATAAAATTCCTTTTTTGGGCAGGTTAAATTTAAAGTTTTGATCACCTATGATATCAATGTGAGGTGATACTAATATAGTATGATATGTTGACTTAGAAGAGTAATGAAAGTTGTATGGGTATAGTAAAAGACTTTTCCTCAAATTTTTGGTGATAAGGTGTAATGGCATGACCAGTGTTGCAACACGAAATCTTTCTAGAGTACCTTGTTAGCCTAGCCTGAAAGTGATTGAGCAGCCACATCTGAAAAAATTGCCTATTAACATTAGCTTGAGAGTGTGTTAATTAAAAGCATTAACGAGCTATCATATTAATGTAGGATGATATGCCGACTTAGATGAGTAATATAAACTAGTAAAATTTTCGGTGACCAGGTGTAATGAGCTTGAAATATAATATAACATCTTGCGTAGTTAAACAAATACATTCGAATAAAATAAACAACTTAATTTATGTTTTTTTTGTGTCTAAGGCCGCTGAGCATTGGAAGCTGGCAGAGTTATTAACCATGATATCATAGTTCACATGGAGCTGATAAGAATATGATAATTTTACCTTCATACTATCAGATTGAGCACATATTTTCTAACCATTGCGTTGAGCGTGGGTTTAATTAAAAGTTTTGATGAAAGAAGGAGGTATTATGAAATTAATGTAGTATGATACGTTGTCTTAGATGAGTAGTGGAAGTTATCAGCAATATCGCTTCATATTTATCTCTCTAAAGCATCATCCGAATGGTGTTGTATGAACGAAGAAAAAACTGATAATTCTACAAGCCTATAGTGAAGACCGTGGTGGAGGTTGAGCGTGGGTACTGTAAGTTGTGTATATATTAATTGTGTTGTATATTAATCTAGTAGGATATGAAAGCTTTAGTGAAGAGCGTGGAAGAGGATAGTGTTATGTGTTTACCTTTAAATCTTAAGTTAGGTTGAGAGTGGGTTAAATTATTAAGTATTAAGTAATGGAAATTGTATGGGAGCAGTAAAAGAATAATTTTTGGCTGTCAGGTGTAATGGCATGACTTAGCAGGTAATTTGATATTACCTTTTGCCAAGATCGTGGCGGTTGAGATTGGGTTAAGCTTAGTGGTGCTCGATGTTTATTTTGTGGGTGGTGGGTGTGCATAATATAGTAGAAAGCTTTAGTGAATACCATACTTTTCAACCAGCTGACTCTGTCAAAACATCTGTGTCGCTCTAACATAAATCTGTGTTCATATTTTAGGTGGGCATGATAGCTTGAAATTATCTTATGGATGGCTAGATAAGAACTTGTTAATTTCATCTTGTGGTGAGCATATGAAGGTAGCAGGGTTTTTTATAAATCAAGCAGTTACGCTGTTATGATCTTTAAAAGTGATACCAATGGATTACATAAGGAAAGTAGGTTCACTTCATCTGCAAACAACAAATATGGCAGAAAGCGACACACGGTGTGAGCAATAATCATTCTTGCTTCAATTATCACTATTAAGCGATGTATGCCGCAGAAAATATATTAAGTCTAGCCTAGTCTAAAATATGTATTGTAAATAAAAATTGTATCATGGTTATAATGCCATTTATTGAAATAATTTGTTTTAATTGTATTATGGCTTAAGTCTAAAGTCTCTTTTCTTTAGTTCAGCAAGGCCAAGATTTCATAGCTATAGATTGATCCTTATAATGAATATTCCTTATGCCTTTACACCAATGTGGCGTTAAAAGTTTCGCGGTGCACCACTTTCACAAATAACATCTCTCCATCTTTACTTTTTGCGAGCTTTGTTGGAATATCCTGATTTTTCGACCTGTTGCTAGGGGACAGTCGACTCGTTTTTGGATGAAAAACTTTCTTCTTTATTTCTGGAAAGCATCGATTTCATAGATGTAGACTGAGCCTTATGTGAATATTCTTTACTCCTTTCATCCGTAGGCTTTAGAAGGAACGTTATTTCCCAGGGGTATTAAGAAAACAACACGGACTTTTACTTATATTTATTACCGACTGATCAAGGTTCCAGAGTCAACTAACTAAAAACTAATAATTCGAAAAATTAACAAGAATCAAATACAACTAAACAAAGTTAATAGAGAATATCAATACAAGCTCATACTGGAGTTAACAATAAATGTGCTAGATAATAAACATGTGTTGAATTCGTCTGGCCTCCACGCAGCGTTGCCAACTTTGAATAATTAATTATTTTTTTTTACATCCTCCCCCGCGGCTTGAGGCAAAGACTCGCCACTTAATTCTAGCGGATAAAGATACTGGATCGGTCTTCGAAGTTTGTGCCCATTTGGTAGTCTCAACTCACAGGCTCTGACCTTACCGTCACGTCCAGGATATGTCGTCTCAACTACAGCTATTTTCCATAAGAGTCTTGGCGTTGATTGCTCAGAAATCAGGACAATGTCGCACCGTGAAATTGTTGACGAAAAATTTTTAGGCATGTGATGTGCTGATCTTAACTGCTGTAAATAGTCCGTTGTCCATCGTTTCCAAAATTTGCTCAAAAGACCTTGACGCTGCTTCCATATTTTAACAATATCTGTATTCATCGAAGTAAAATCTTTTTTATCTGCAATTGGAAGAACATTAGGCATTGCATTAAAGAGAAAATGTGCTGGGGATAAGGGTTCGGGATCATTAGGATCAGGACTCAAATAGGTAAGCGGACGTGATTTTACAATGAATTCAATTTCAACTAGCAAAGTTTGAAGTTGGTCGAAATTTAGTATGCTACGACGTATTGTAGCCTTAAGTTCGTCCTTCACAGATCTAATGAGTCTCTCCCACCAGCCGCCCCACCATGCTGCGCGTTCTACAATAAAACGCCATTCAGTTCGTTGTTTCAGTACGAATTCATTTAAACTTCGGCTCTCCACGAAATGTGAGAGTTCTTTAAATTCAACAGATGCACGTTTAAATGTTTTTGCGTTGTCTGAACAGAATCGTCGTGGAACACCTATTCTCGAAATGAACCGTCTTATGGCTCGAATACAAGCTTCAGTTGAAAGATCGGGGACAAGCTCTAGATGAACTGCACGAATAGAGGCACATGTGAATAGTAGTATGTATACCTTCTTCTGCGTATTTTCCTCCTTCATAAACAGCGGGCCTGCAAAATCTAGGCCGGTAACCTCAAAGAGTCTAGATACTACTATGCGATCCTTTGGTAGTGGAGCAAATGGTTGAGATAATGGATGAGCCCTTAACCATCTGCATACTGTGCATCGATTGATGATGGATTTTGTCACTTGTCTCGCATGAGTTATCCAATAGCGTTGTCTAATCAAAGTGAGTGTTGCAACAACTCCTCCGTGAAATGCTCGTTCATGAATATATAATATCACCAATCGGCTAAATGCTGATTCCTTTGGAAATATGATCGGATGCTTGAAACTTAGATTTCCTTCTGCAAACAGTAATCGTCCTCCCACTCTTATTAAGCCTTCATCATCGAGGAATAAATTTAGCGTTGCAATTTTTGATGAAATTGGTAGTTGTTGACCCTTAACAAGGCAAAACAGCTCGTTTGAATAAAAATCTTGTTGAACGATTCGTACCCATAGATTTTCCGCTTTTTCGATTTCAGCTGCCGTTAAAACTTCGCTCGATATCACCACTTTCTTACGCAAAATTTTACCAAAACGTAATACGTAAGCCGTTATGCGAAGTAATTTTCCCAAGTTGCTGTATTTCTCAGGTTGCGTTAGTTCCATCACGTTTATTGTCCTTTCCCTACCGTCATTTGTTTCGGTAGTGACTAAGGTCGATATGACATTATCCGGAAATTTGTTGGTTGAAAAACAATGTTGTGTTACTTGTGATAGCCAATCAGGACCATGTAGCCATCGATCAGAGGTCAATAATTGCCTTACCTTTACTCCACGAGTAAGCAAGTCTGCAGGATTATGTTCACCAGGACAGTGCTTCCAAACGACATCGCTCGTTAGTTCGGTGATCTCTCTCACACGATTTTTTATATAGGATTCGCATTTCTTATTAGGATTCGCAACCCAGTGTAATGCAATTTTTGAATCCGACCAGATATATGTAGCAGAAAATTTTATAGTTAAATTTTTACGTAAGTATGATAAGTGCTTAGCAGCAAGTAATACTGCGGTTAATTCCAACTTCGGCAAAGTTAGCTCGGGCGTTTGTCGTGTTCTCATAGGCGCTACGCGATTTTTGGAACATAACAATCTTACATTAACGTCGTTGTCTTCATTTATTGACTTCACATAAGCGACCATACCAAATGCAATTGGGCTAGCATCTGCAAAAATATGTAAGTCTATAGTTTCTAATTTATTTGAGACCTTTAAAAAAACACATCTCGGAACCGTGAACTCCTTTAGTAATGGAAGTTCCTCTCGCCATGCTGTCCACATCTTATGCAGTTCAGATGGTATTACCTCATCCCAATCTAATTTCAATCGCCAAACTTGCTGCAATAGAATTTTCATTCGAACTGTAAATGGGCCGAGCAGGCCTAGAGGATCATAGATTCTGGACAGCAATTGCAGTATGTTTCGTTTTGTAGCTGACAATGAATCTGAAATGAAAGTTATCGGATTTTCTAGCTTAACGTTAATTTCATCAGATAAAATACACCAGCGCATTCCTAACACTCCCTGCTGAGTGGGTAACTCTGAGTTTTCATGTGTTTTTTTGAAAATTTCGTAAAGAGAAAGTTCATTTGTGTTCCACTTGCGTAAGTTCATGCCCGCAGGAGTCATAATTGTGCAGGATTCGTTAAATAGTTTGCTTGCGTTATCCAGATTGTCCACGCTGACTACAAGATCGTCAACGTAAAACGAATTGGAGAGAGTATCACAAGTTTCTGGGAATCGTTGATGCTCAAGTAGCAAATGTTTTTTTATAACAGCGGCTAGAAGAAAAGGGCTACTTGTGACGCCAAAAGTAACTCTATTCATTCGAAATTCTTGCACTGGAGGTATTTTGTGCGTTTCGTTAATTTCTTCCTTGTACCATAGGAATCTGTGAGTATCTTTGTCGCTATCCGATAAATGTACTTGGAGGAACGCCTTTTCGATATCTGCAACCAAACCTATTTTTCCTAACCGAAAGTTCAATAAAATTTTTAAAAGATCACTGTTCAAATTTTCACCTGCGCATAAATGTTCATTTAGAGAAGTACAGCGCCTTTCGCTAGAGGAAGCATCATGAAGTCGTTTTATCGTCCCGATACACTGCTCTATGCGGCATGTAATATATCGGTCCACTAACCGCTTCTTTAGTTACCGTTTCCGCATACCCGTTTTCAATATACGATCGAATCACTTTATCATATTCCATAAATTTTGTCCAGTCTCGTGATAGCTTTGTCGTCAACAGCCTTAAACGAGCTATTGCATTCAACCGATTTTCGTTAAGCGCGACGCGCCGATCCGTCCACGGAAGAGACACTGAATAACATCCATTTTTTACCACCACATTATTTTCGATAAAATTTTGCGACTCGAGATTCTTCGGTTCATTAATGTCTCGAATACCTAGGGTTTCTAAATCCCAAAATTTGCGAATATCAAACTCATTATCAATTTGAACACTTACATGTAACGAAAAAGCTGTAGAAAGGGTTACACTTATGTCGTCATTACTAACTGGGCCCTGTAATGTCCATCCTAATTTGGTATTAACGGCCTTCAATGAACTTGTGATATCCTCTAGCTCACCTGTAACTATTCGCCAATATTGATCAGATCCAATAAGCAAGCTTATACCAGATTCCGGCGTAAGCCATTAGGGATATGTATCTGCAAGACGTAAGTTTTTACGGTTAATGTTACAATCATTCGCTGGAGTTAACATATCGATGCATATTTCTGGCACTTCTATAGCCTCAATTTCCATCAATTCATTACCGTATTGACCTTGCAAATTTAATTGAACACGTTTGAACAACCGTGGGCGCTCTTGTTTACTTCCAAATGTCAGAATACTCATGCGATGCATGCCTAAAACTGGAAGATCTAATTGACGAGAAATGCTTTCCCGAATAAAGGTGGCTTGGCTACCACTATCTAATACTAGCCTGATAAACACGCTGTCACTTTTAACTGGATTCCTTATAAAACAGCAAGCAGTTTGTAAATGCACTAACGGCAGGCTTTTATTCACTGTAAATAAATTGACAGACGTTTCTGATCGTTTTACTTCAGAATCATTTCCCACGTCGTTCACGTTTTTGTTTTTCTTATAATTGGGATCGCACATCGATGACGCGTGCCTCCCATTGCACTTGTTACACTTTATAAATGAATTTCTACACTGCTTTGAATTGTGGTTAGGTTTCGCGCATCTGAAACAGTAGCCCCCGTTGGATAAAATTACCTTCTTTTTCTCAATTGTCACAGACTTATCATCGCAGTTTGCTGTTGAGTGACATTTTGACTTACAAAAGAGACATACTTGTACGTTCGCAGTTAACAGTCCAGCAGCTGTGAATGTATTTTGACGATTACTCACAGACTTTGATGGAGTAGCTGCAGTTGCTCGTAGATTTCTTCTTCCGTCTATTGTCTTTTCTCTTGCTTCTAACTCTCTACGTATGAACTCTATGAGAGTCTGCACTTGTTTATCGTTATTTTCACTAGTATGTGTATCATTTAGCTGCGAGTTTTCCGCTGTAGTTGAATTCAGACCAGCTACGCTGGATTCTGCAGCTTTGGTATCCTTGTATTTCGTGCGGTGATAGGCGACCCTCAATTCGTTTGGGAGAGATCTAAGTATTAGTGGTTTTAAAATAATATTGTATTGAGATGCGTTGACTCCTAGAGCTTGTAGTGAGCGAGTAGTCGTCGTTATTGTGTTATACAGTCTTTGTAAGCCATGCATATCTTCTTTTGTTATTACTAGCTGCAAATTCATGAGCTGCTGCATACATTGATCAATTAAACGGTCTTCTCCTCCATACTGCTCCTGTAATAGATTAATTGCCTCGTTGTAGCAGAGCTCTGTTGGAGTAAATCCCGCTATGGTTTTTTCAGCTTTACCAACTAATAACGTTTGGAGGTAATTAAATTTATCCGAAGCGCTTAAGTCTTTATTTGCGAGCACGGCTGAGCGAAATTGCTCCCAAAATGGCAGCCAATTTTTTATCTCCCCATCGAACTTCCTTAGCTCGAGTTTTGGCAACTTAATATGTTGTGGCTCGGATTTAACATTTTCCGCCAGATTCAACTTATTTGGTGGATTGCCAGTAAATTATAGCGGATTAATCGATGCTCTATCCGCGCCTTAGCAGCTATCACTTTATCATCATAGTCATATTCTTGTTCCCTTTCCTTAGCTAATTGTGCGGGCTCGGCCTTAGCATCGGCTTTTATTGCAGCGTTTGCTTCCGTTAGTTTTTCAGCAGCAGCACGTAACCGTTCTTTTAATACTAAAAGTTCTTCTTCGGCTGAAACATCTAAATCATCAACATCTTTAGGCGGTTGATTAGCGGCGAAAAATTCCGTTACAGCATTAACCACCCTCGTTACTTGTCCGCGACTCTCAGCTCTAATTGATTGTTCCATTTTTCGTTAAGACGTCCGTTGCACACGTTAAACGATAAATAAGTAAACGATTATTTCCGCAGAACTTATCTTCCCGGGTTTCGGCACCAAAATGTAAAAAAACGTTATTTCCCAGGGGTATTAAGAAAAGAACACGGACTTTTACTTATATTTATTACCGACTGATCAAGATTCCAGAGTCAACTAACTAAAAACTAATAATTCGAAAAATTAACAAGAATCAAATACAACTAAACAAAGTTAATAGAGAATATCAATACAAGCTCATACTGGAGTTAACACGCAGCGTTGCCAACTTTGAATAATTAATTATTTTTTTTTACAAGTGTCCTTAGAGCTCATGTTGAAATTATTAGCACATTGTCTTGACCTCTGACGTCACATTAACCTTTGAAACCGAAAGTGTCTGCTCTTGGGTTCACTTGGATGATGAGTAGTGCAAGTTGTATGGGAGATTATAATTAGCTGTGAGTAAACTGTAAAGAAGAAGATTTCTGGTAACAATATGTTCCAAACATAATTTCACAGGTGGAAGAAAATTTTATAAGAATCTGGTAATTGCATTTCCTTATAAACCTTATATAAATTCATATGTGACCAAACCGAGCTATAGATTTTTGTTCTAGATGAATGCACATTATATAATATCAGAAAATAGATAGCAGCAAAATGAAAGGCTATAAGAATTTGGTTGCAGTATATTCTATACAAAATCTAATAACCATAAGAAAATTTTATAAGAATCTGGTACCATGTTCAGTTCACAATTTAAAAAGTAGAAGAAAATTGTATAAGAATCTGGTAATAGTATGTTCCATCCAAAATCTAACAAGCGAAAGAAAATTTTATAAGAATCTGGAAAGAATCCGGTAACAGCATGTTCCATACAAAATCTAACAGGCAGAAGTAAATTTTATTAGAATCTTGTAACAGTATGTTCCAAAGAAAAATCCAAGATTTTATGCATTTCCTGATGTGTAAGTCTTATATAAATCCATATGTTCTATATAAAAAATCGGTATATAAATATCTGTTAAAAAATTAGTTAGGGTATATAGTGATTTTAAAAAATTCATATTTCCAAAACGGTGCCGAGAACCAAAATCCAAAATCTACTAGGTAGCAGACAATTTTATAAGAATCTGGTATGTTCTATACAAAATCTAAAAGGGGAAGGGAAAATTGCACGAGAATTTGGTTAGTGGTTAGTGTATTCCCGAATGCTGAACTGTTAAGATGGATATTGAAGAGTTTTTAGGAGAATATAATAACATTTTACTCGATGAGCATAAGAAACAAATTCAAGAATGCTATAACTTTTTAAAATTATATGAAAATATTGAAAAGTCGAGTCAAAATTTGGTGAACACTATATAAGCTGCCCTTGGTCAAGAGATGATTCAACGGATGGACCAGATACATGTGAATGTTGTGGTGTTGCTAGATGCCTAAAACAAGTTGTGAAGTAATTACGATGCATGCCTTAAAAAGTGCGATTTAACTTAGCACTAGAATTTCTCATTTTGTATACTTGAAGCTCTCGTATTACAGAGCGTATCGAAGCAAGAATTGCCTACAATGGTTTGCATTAGAATTGCAAAAAATTGCATCCATAGCTGTACAGGAAAAGCTGAACATCAGGCAAATGCAACCCCTGACTAAAGAGGAACGGCGTTCACATATGGAAAATACTTGTTGCCATATATGTGAGAAAACGTTTGCAGCCGACGAGGAACGTGTCCGGGATCATTGTCACTGAACTGGTAAATACGGAGAATCATAGTTCCATCAGTTTTTTCATAATTTCTTTTAACAGGAAAATACCGAGGGCCAGTGCATATAGCGTGTAATGTCATGTATCATGATTGCACCATAGTTCCAGTCATTTTTCACAATTTATCTGGATATGATGTCCACTTCATAATTAAGGATATAGCTACATCTTTCCCAGGAAAAGTTGATCTCTTACCAATAAACAAAGAAAGATATATCTCCTTCACCAAGCACATGGACGGCAGCCACACAAAATTCAGATGCATCGATTCCTTCCGTTTTATGGCTGAATCTTTAGATAAGCTATGCCAATGGATGAATTAAACACTACAAGATCAGTATGGTGGGGATTGGATGATGACACCATCAAGCTTCTTACGCGCAAAGGTGTCTTCCCATATGAATTTATTGATTAATGGGATAATTAGATTTCTGGAACTTGCCAACACAGGAAGCGTTCTACATGATATGCTACACTGACACTAGAGACACCATGTTCACTTGGCCTACTGTTTTCTATATGGATGATTCAATGACCCAGCCCATGCTGATAGGAGGATTCGCAACAAGATCCCGCAAGTTTGTACACTGTTATATAAGACCCAAAAGAGTTTAGATTAGGTTAGTGTCTTAAAATAATAAGCGACGAATGGTAGTAGACTAGACATACATAACCTCGTGACCGTAGTGATTTTATATATTTATAGTTGTGCAATGCTGTTCTATACAAGATGTAAGTGGGAAAAGAAAACTGCTCTGATAACAGCTTTTCAAACAGCTCTGATAACAGCTTAACAGCTTTTCAAATAGCTCTAATAACAGCTTTTCAAACAGCTCTGATAACAGCTTAGCAGCTTTTAAAACAGCTCTTATAACAGCTTAACAGCTTTTAAAACAGCTCCGATAACAGCTTAACAGCTTTGCAAACAAATCTGATAACAGCTTAGCAGCTTTTAAAACAGCTCTGATAACAGCTTAACAGCTGTTCAAGCAGCTCTTATAACAACTTAACAGCTTTTCAAACATGGTGTTTGGTGTTATTTGGTGTTTCCAGGGTATTATTTGGTGTTTCAGGGTGTTGCTTTGGTGTTAATTTGGTGTTAGTTTGGTGCTATTTGGTGTTTCCGGGTGTTGCTTTGGTGTTAATTTGGTGTTAGTTTGGTGCTATTTGGAGTTTCCGGGTATTATTTGGTGTTTCCGGGTGTTGCTTTGGTGTTAATTTGGTGTTAGTTTGGTGCCATTTGGTGTTTCCGGGTGTTGCTTTGGTTTTAATTTGGTGTTAATTTGGTGCTATTTGGTGTAATTTGGCATTACTTGGTGTTTCGATGTGTTGCTTTGGTGTTATTTGGCATAATTTGGTGTAATTCGGCATTATTTGGTGTTGTTTTGTTATTATCCGTTGAGCTGTTATAACTGCCTGTTTCAGTTGTTCTTTCTTAGTGTTTTAGCAACCGCCAATATGTTTGAATGTATAGAGTGCAACAAATCATTTAGTCGTGGTTATAGCCTCTTACGACATAAGAAGCGGCGGACACATTCACTTAAAAGTGAACTGCGTGAAAAGAAAAATACACCTGAGGATACTTTATTATCAACGTTCACCGATGAAAGCGGTTGTAGCCCCACAGAAAATATTCAGAACAAAATGACAGCACTGAGAAAAACCCAAGAATCCTTAAAAGCGCGGCTACCTTTTAAAATAATACCACAACACACCAAGCATGATCATAATTTTGTTAACATACTCCCAGATCAAATAAAAGAGGAAGACAGCGAAGGGGAAAAGAAGAATGATGATGATAATAATAAATCAGTTGAGGGAAGTGAACAAAGCTATGATACCGGTGACGGTGATGATAATGATACAGGTTCAAAATATACAGAGCCAAATATATTCGTGAATGAATTGCGATTCTTATTACCATGTAGAAAGACTGCACAGAGAGTTTTTGAAATCATACAGCAGTTAAAGAATCAGGGGGTAGTTCAAAACTAAACAACACATACATATAAAACAAACATAGCACAATAGCTGAGAAATAGATATCTCATACAAGAAAATGTAAGGAGAAAATTAAAAAAATTAATTAAATTCTTCATTTGGATAATTCCTTTTATTTCCAGCAACTCATATCGGTCAACGTCCATTTTCTGCGTGGTGCTCCTTTTTAGGGAGAGACATTGATGGTGATGGGACTTCTGAACAAAATGTATGGTGTGAGGCGGACACGAAGAGTAGTCTAATATCCCGTCTTTCTTAATGCTTTTGCACTATATGTAGTTTAATAAAAAATTATATGTTTTAAAAAGTTTTTTTTAATCATTTTGTATAGAACATTATGTTACCAGATTCTTATAAGATTTTCTTCTGCTTATTAGATTTTGTATAGAATATACTCTTACCAAATTTTTATACTAGATTTTTCTGCCTGTTGGATTTTGTGCAGAACATGCCGTTACCAAATTCTTATAACTTATACATGATAGGTCTATAAAAATCACATTATATGGAAACTAAATTTTCCCCGCTTTACTCTTTCAATTTTAACATATTCAATGATAAATGTCTTAGGGTTTGCTGACTAAAGAGATAATTGCTGGTTTTCTAATTCCAGCAAAGTACTGGTTTTGCATGTAGCTAGAAGAGATACTCAATTTCTTTGTTTGTATAATACCATACGAAAATCTGAGGTCGGTTTTTTACTGAAAAGTTGACATTATCTTGCAGTTTTCTGAGCAATCTTGAGGTGGTTCTGAGGCCGCTTTTGTACTGAAAATTAACATTATACTGTGACAGTACCATACAAAAATTGCAAGGTAGATTCCAACTATTTTGCTGGCTCTAGACCGGCTTCTGGGCCACTGAGGGCGATTCCGTCTAGTGGTATACGTCACAGGGCCTGCCTGGGGGAATTCCTTTCCTACCGTCTGGCTGAAGCTCTAAACATTTGTGAAGGGGTGCGTAGCTTTATTGGTGGAGGTTTCTAGTTAAGTTGATCTGGTCTTGGAGGCTACAATTTGACCTTGAGATGCCCCTCCTGGGAATATCTGATACTATGACTAGGACTGTCTGGGGCGTGTTGGATTGGACTACGTTACCTGTACCAAGGCTTGGGTGGAATGTGTGTGGCTTAAGTAATGATGTGAAATGCCCTAAGCGAGTTTATATCGGAGCTGTATACTTGTCAGCTTGATTTTGTTGTTAGTTGTTTACTTTAGTATGAGTGCCTGCGGTGTGTTGGGCTGGGCTAAGGAAACATTACCTAAGGCGTGGATGCATGTGTGCAACTGTGTATTTATGTGGATGAGAAATGTTATGAAATTCCCTAGTAATTATTATAAGTAATAATTCAAGTTAATCCTAGAATATTTTTGTTCATACCAATAGATTCTAGAAGGTGTCAGTGGAGATCTTAGTCCTGGAGGTGGACAAATTTTTTATCAGAAATCCTCTACGGGCTATGGGTTTCGAGATATTAGCGATCTTATCTTTGCAGGTATAATTAATAGTAGTAATAATTCAAGTTAACCCTAGGATATTTTTTGTTTATGCCAATAGTATTAGTACTAGGATGGTAAAATTTTCATCAGAAATCCTCTACGGGCTATGGTTCAAGATATCACCGATCTTACCTTCTCAAGTGTAATTAATATTAGTAGCTGAAAAAAACAACATCAACTATAACCTAAGTTCTGAATTAAAGATTTGATGATATTTATCTGTAGGTGCCTTTTATAAACATGATTGCACCATGTAGCCATATATCTAAAAATAGATCAAGCGAAGCTGGTTGGTGTGAATGTAGGTAGATATGTTGACTTAGATATGTAATGGAAATTAGTAAATGCTTAATTTTAATGTAATGCTTCTAATTTGATTCCTTGCATAAACAAAGTCGTACAGTACAGTAAAATAAACAAATTCGCAGTTGAGTAATGTAAACAAATTCGCACAGCAGCTGAGTAAAGTAAACAAATTCGGACAGCGGCCGAGTAAAGTAAACAAATTGAGCGATTTATGACAGATTCCTAATTTCTTTAGTTGAAAACAACAACTGATATTAATCTGTAGGATATGATGTCTTAGATGAGTAGTGGAAGCTATAATTGAATATTTCTTTTGCTAAAAAAAAAAAAAACAACAACAACTATAACGTAAGTTGTGAATTAAAAATCTTTTATAAACAAGAGGGAACATGCTATGATATTCGATATCTAAAAATAGATCACGGCTGCTTCGGATGTTAAGAAACATGAAGTAATAGAAATTAAAGCCTTATCAGAAAATTTTCGATGTAGGTGTTTGTATGTGTATGTATTGAAAATTCTTAGCTTATATGAAAAATTGTTTTTTAATTTCAATAAAATTTCTTTTTTGAGCAGGTTAAATTTAAAGTTTTGATTACCTATGATATCAATGTGAGGTGATACTAATATAGTATGATAGGTTGACTTAGATGAGTAGTGAAAATTGTATGGGTATAGTAAAAGACTTTTCATCAAATTTATGGTGATAAGGGTTAATGGCATGACCAGTGTTGCAACACGAAATCTTTCTAGAGTACCTTGTTAGCCTAGCCTGAAAGTGATTGAGCAGCCACATCTGAAAATTTGCATATTATCATTAGCTTGAGAGCGGGTTAATTAAAAGCATAAACGAGCTATCATATTAATGTAGAATGATATGCCGACTTAGATGAGTAATATAAATTTTCGGTGACCAGGTGTAATGAGCTTGAAATATAATATAACTTCTTGCATAGTTAAACAAATACATTCGAATAAAATAAACAAATTGATTTATGTTTTTTTTGTGTCTAGGGCTGGTGAGCATAGGGAGCTGGCAGAGTTATTAACCATGATATCATAGTTCACATGAAGCTGATAAGAATATGATAATTTTATCTTCATACTATCAGATTGAGCACACATTTTCTAACCATTACGTTGAGCGTGGGTTTAACTAAAAGTTTTGATGAAAGAAGGTGGTATTATGATATTAATGTAGTATGATATGTTGTCTTAGATGAGTAGTGGAAGTTATCAGCAATATCGCTTCATATTTATCTCTCTAAAGCATCATCCGAATGGTGTTGTATGAACGAACAAAAACCTGATAATTCTTCAAGCCTATAGTGAAGACCGTGGTGGAGGTTGAGCGTGGGTACTGTAAGTTGTGTATATATTAATTGTGGTGTATATTAATCTAGTAGGATATGAAAGCTTTAGTGAAGAGCGTGGAAGAGGATAGTATTATGTGTTTACCTTTAAATCTTAAGTTAGGTTGAGAGTGGGTTAAATTAAAAGCATTGATAATAGAAGATAGTGCTATGATATTAAGTAATGCAAATTGTATGGGGGCAGTAAAAGAATAATTTTTGGCTGTCAGGTGTAATGGCATGACTTAGCAGGTAATTTGATATTACCTTTTGCCAAGATCGTGGCGGTTGAGATTGGGTTAAGCTTAGTGGTGCTCGATGTATATTTTATGGGTGGTGGGTGTGCATAATATAGTAGATAGCTTTAGTGAATACCATACTTTTCAACCAGCTGACTCTGTCAAAACATCTGTGTCGCTCTAACATAAATCTGTGTTCATATTTTAGGTGGGTATAATAGCTTGAAATTATCTTATGGAAGGCTAGATAAGAACTTGTTAATTTCATCTTGTGGTGAGCATATGAAGGTAGCAGGTTTTTTTTATAAATCAAGCAGTTACGCTGTTATGAGATTTGATTGATATCTATATCTAAAAAATAGTTCACATGAAGATGATAAGAATATGATATTTTTATCTTCATACTATTGGGGCAGGTGCATTGTTTACTTAACATTAAGTTGAGAGTGGGTCAAATTAAAAGCTTTGATAGAAGAACGCTGTGTTATAATATTAATGTGGTATGATATGTTGTCTGAGGTGAGTAGTGGAAGTTGTATGGGAGCTATGAATAAGCAGTAAAATCCTAATCAGCAATCTCGCTGGATATTTGATAATTCTCAAAATTCACAGTGATGCTCGTGGTGGGGGGTTGAGAGTAGGTACTGTAAGCTATGTATTACGTTAAAAGTTTTGATGGATGGTATTTTGTATTTATCTCCTCGAAATAGTGTTGTATGAGTATCAGAAAGGTTGAAAAAAAAGTTGATAATGCTTCAAGTTCAATAGTGTAGACCCCGATGTTGAAAGTGGGTATTTGGAATGATATAATTCTAGTAGGATATGAAAGTATTATTTATTCATCTTTAAATCTTACCAAGTCTGAAAAAATTACATAATATGATTAAGAAAGCTTCGTGATATATATCAAAAGTGATACCAATGGATTACATAAGGAAAGTAGGTTCACTTCATCTGCAAACAACAAATATGGCTGAAAGCGACACACGGTGTGAGTAATAATCATTCTTGCTTCAATTATCACTATTAAGGGATGTGTGCCGCAGAAAATATATTAAGTCTAGCCTAGTCTAAAATATGTATTGTAAATAAAAATTGTATCATGGTTATAATGCCATTTATTGAAATAATTTGTTTTAATTGTATTATAGCTTAAGTCTAAAGTCTTTTTTCTTTAGTTCAGCAAGGCCAAGATTTCATAGATATAGATTGATCCTTATAATGAATATTCCTTATGCCTTTACACCAATGTGGCGTTAAATAGTTCGTGGTGCACCACTTTCACAAATAACATCCCTGTTCCGTCTCGGAACAAAACTAAAAACTTATATACTAAAAACACTACACTACTTGTTATTTTGAAGTCAACCTGTCTTGTCATTCAAAACCGGCACCTGCCCCCTTTTTTTTGCATGCTAAGCCCACATTGGGACTTAACATTGGTCCTTTCGAAGCCGGATAAGACAGGAGGATTTTCAAGATGGCGGATATCGCTAGTTTAACATTGTCACTGATAGCTCTTAATGATCAAATCAAGAAGGCCGCCACAAATCACTCCAAGGCAGGTAGTGATACCAAGGCAGGCAAAAAATACTATGCAGCACGCATAGACTCACTAGAAAAACTCTGGAAATCATTCACAGATCTGCATATAGCAATCTGGTCTACCAAAGATGGCGCTCAAAGCGAGTATGCCAAAGGAGAACTATATGAGGAAACCGAACTCATATATATAAATCTCTTATCCACTCTACTAGAAGAATTAGAAGAGTCATACCCAGCAATACCTCTCAATACAAACACAAATGAAACCAGATTTCAGTCAGTACGACTATCAAAGCCAGAAACGCGGCTTCCACCAATCCATATACCGACATTTGACGGTAATTACAAGTCATGGCGGACATTCCATGATTTGTTCAATTCATTAATTCACACAGACCTAAATATATCCAAGGTCCAAAAGCTACACTACCTCAAACTCAGCGTCACTGGCGAAGCTGAACGCTTATTACGTCAGTTTGAAGTCACAGAAGCAAATTATGTAAAGGCATGGGAACTACTACAAAAACGATATAACAACAAGCGGGCTCAAGTTAACACTCACTTAAAGGCATTATTGACACAAATGCCCATTAAAAACGAATCAGCTCACTCCATTCGCTCTCTTTTAGACCAAACAGAGGAGAGCCTACACGAGCTGAAATATTTAGACTTACCAATAGAACATTGGGATGCAATATTAATTTACAACCTTGTTCAACGCCTCCCATCAGAGACTCATCAACTATGGGAGCAAGAGCAAGGCAGCAAGGCCGAGTTGCCAACATACGCTGATCTGTCAGTTTTTTTAGAGTCACGTTTCCGTACGCTAGAATCAATTCAAAACTTGAACTCAGCAGAACACGGACGACAAACAAAGTCGTCACATATCCAAGAGTTACGGCGCGGCTATAGACCCACGAACTCAAACAACATTCCGTCACATAACCATACACGTAAAGGTGCTCATGCCTTCATAAGCAAAACATATACTTGCATCAAGTGCAAACAAAATCACACGTTGTTCCACTGCACTTCCTTCAAGAAGCTATCTCCCCAATCAAGATCACAATTTGTGCAGCAACACAACCTATGCAAAAACTGTCTTGCATCAGGGCACAACTTAAATAACTGTCCCAGCCAAAAAACATGCTTTGAGTGTCACAAACGACACAACACTCTGCTGCACATCAAGCAAAATTCCGAAGCAGACAGTAGAATAAGTAAAAACGAACCAAATCAAGGGCAGGCAGAACTGAAGCTTAATAAGCCCGGCGGCAGTAATGAGGCAAGCACTGCATCATTCTTTACGACAAATGTCAACCGTGCATTATTATCAACAGCACTAATTCCAATTGAAGGTCCAGACGGCCACAAGCATACCATGAGAGCATTATTAGACTCAGGCTCTCAAGTCTCATTCATCACAGAAGCCGCAAGTAGAAAAATACAACTACAGCAAATATCCACAAACGTCATGTGTCAGATAGAAGCATGCGTAAACTCGCGTCCGCTGACTCCCTTGTCAAACGATCCCAAAGACTACAATGTTTTAACACCAGGACACTTCTTAACAGGCAGAAACATCAAAGCAATTCCTGAGCCAACTACAACCAAAAACTCTACATTACTCAAACGTTGGCAATACACACAATATTTGACAGACCAATTCTGGAAAAAATGGTCTGCGGGATATATACACAGCTTACAGCAGCGCACAAAGTGGAGAATTCCAGAAACTAATTTAAAAACTAATGACCTGGTCTTAATTCACAACAAACACTGTCCTCCCACAAAATGGCTACTGGGCAGAATAATTAAAATCCACGAAGGAAAGGACAACAAAGTCAGAGTTGCGACAATAAAAACAGCACTACACGAATATTGTCGCCCCATACACAAATTGTCCAAATTACCTCTGACAGAAGACCACAACAAAGCAACAGATTAATAAATCCACAGGACAAACCCACACACTTCAGCACCACTGGAAAAAAAACAATAGCTGAACACAGGTCCAGACATAATTCGCTCCATCGTCATAAAAGTCAGAAATAATCATGGGCCCATCTAAAACAAATCACCACACTGCAACAAAAAAAGCACATATACAAGCAACATAAATAATAAAATCAAGTTAAAACTAAAGCGTGTGGGCCTCATCATATAAAAAACTTTATTGCAGCAAATCATCGGCAATGCAGTTCAAATCAGAACCTACTTCAGTCATTAGGTTGTGCGCCAAAATCGCTTGACAACTGGCAAAAAAGACTTAATATAATTTTTTCAAAAATTATTGTTGCAAATTTATTTATTCTATATATTTTTTTTTCCCACATTATTTTTTCTCTTCGTTTCCTCTTTATCATTTGTAAGTTTTTTTTTTTATCATTTATGATTTATTATTTTTGTTTGCAATTTTTCATTTTTTGCTTTTTATTTTTTCTTTTTTTTTTTTTAAATCCAAAAAGAATAGAGATGGAGTCGCTACCAAGCCTCGACGACTGTTTGTGGATAGATGACGTCCCCGAGCTTGAAAATTCCTTAAAAGACAAGCTCAGGACAACCGACATGCCCAGACGTCCAAAAACTTACATACCACCGTTTGAGGCGCTTCCAGCTTCACCTGAAACTAAAAACCTAGCTGACGCAGCCATTTTTAGGAAGCCAACTAGGCCAATCAGGCCCCCTACTGGCACCAAAAGATCTGCCATACAACCGGTAGTAGCAATGACGTTCACAAAAATCGCACCACAAAACAGAACGATGCCATCTAGCACATCATCGAAAAGGCCAGCACTGACGGCTTCATCAGCGACGCAACGCGACGTATCAAAACTTCAGCCAGCATTGACGGCTCCATCAACATCATCACAGGCTAAATTCAACATACCAGCTCCAACAGCTTTAACCTCAAAACCACCACGTAAAAGGCCAAATCCGACAGCCTCCTCGTCAACAGCAGGACTATCAAACGTTCCAAGTACAAAACAAGCGTTGACGACGCCATCCGACACGGCACCCAAAAGGCCAGCCCGGATGGCTGCAAACACAGTCCCAACAAGGCCTCCTACGAATTTTATCGTAGAGCCAGGTCTATGGGAACAAGTACGAACTCAGCCAATTCCATGGCTGAAAGTATTTACAGCAAGAAAGTGCTTCCGCATCATAACTGAAGATGGAGACACACTCAGGTTCATCAAGTTGAAAACAGGAAAGATCAGAGTAAGGCTACAAATAAAATAAAAACACTACACGTAAGTTTGCACAAATTAATTTATTTTTATACCACGATTCCTCTTTTTCGAGAGGCGGGAGGATGTTCCGTCTCGGAACAAAACTAAAAACTTATATACTAAAAACACTACACTACTAACACTCACGAGATTCCACACAAGATAATTTAAGTATAGATCCCCCGATGCAGCAATATAATCTAAAATAAAATCAAAAGCATCTACAAAAAATAAATAAACAAATAGAAGTCTCAGATCATTCACGATCTGAGACTTCAATTAGAAACAAAACTTACAAAAATAACACATCAATTCCCACGATGCGAGAAATATCCCACGATGTCCTAAGGGACCAAAATTCTAAAAAAGGGAAACATATTATTAATAGAATAAATAACATAATATTCAAAATATAAACACTTACCCATAACCAAGCAGCTGCCAAAGTCATTCGACATGTCTGAAATGACAACCGGCAGTACATAGCAAAATATTCCAATTAGAATTATGATAACGCCATTGTTGGACCAAATGCAGGAAAAATTCTCACGATGACGTCATTTGCGGACCAAATCCATGAAATCTCACAAACGACGCGAGCGTCATGGCAACGCCGCCGGCAGACACAATTCCTATTGTGTTTCTGCCTATAAATAGCGAGCTGCTGGAAGTAGCAAACCACTCAAGTTCTGACTGAGCACCAAGACAGATCGGCTGTTGATATTGAAGCCAAATTAAGTCTTGTTTAACACATAAGGGAAGTATTGCACCCTATTTTGACTAACATATTAATCAACTTTTAATATTTGATTAAATATATTTTAGCATCCCACGGGGAGATTATTTGATCCCAGCTAACAACCCATATGAGCAGACCATTGAAGCTCATCTCAATCAGCTTAACTTTGCTTTTTTGGTTAAATAATAATAGTTTTTTTTTTCCTTCTTATTACAGATTAAGGGACAAATTTGCCATTGGAGGCGTAAATACTTGGATTATTTTTAGAATTGTAGGTAAAAAATTAAACTGAATTGTTGTAGAATTAAGCATTTGAATTGATTAGTTTTAAGAGAAATTAGCGATAAATAAACTGAATTTGTTATTTTGAAGTCAACCTGTCTTGTCATTCAAAACCGGCACTTGCCCCCTTTTTTTGCATGCTAAGCCCACATTGGGACTTAACAATCTCTCCATCTTTACTTTTTGTGATCTTTGTTCGAATATCCTGATTTTTCGACCTGTTGGTAGGGAACAGTCGACTCGTTTTAGGATGAAAAACTTTCTTCTTTATTTTTGGAAAGCATCGATTTCATAGATGTAGACTGAGCCTTATATGAATATTCTTTACTCCTTTCATGTTGTGAAGCTATGTAAATTCTACCAAACATTGACAAAAAGTAATTACGGGGCATGCCTTAAAAAGTGCGATTTAACTTAGAACTAGAAATTCCCATTTTGTATACTTGGAGAGCTCATAAAGAATCATGTAAACTTACACTGTATGCAGATGTTGATTTCAACAACAGATTCATCAAACACAGGAAATTTTGATTACATACAGCTCTGTACCATAAGATTATAAGAATTAATACTTTTTAATTTTTAATAAATGATATTTTATATATCTGCTTCTTTTTATTCAATTTCCCATACTAAGTCCGGAACTCCCGAATAATGTTTGACCACTACAACGGGTGGTGGTGGCGGTGGGTGGTGGTGAGTGGTGGTGGTGGTGGGTGGTGGGTGGAGGTGGTGGTGGCGGTGGTGGTGGGGGTGGTGGTATTGGTCGCGGTGGTGGGTGCCTGGTCTTGGATGGCGCTTGAAACGGATATTTGACGCGTGGCATCAATTTGACGCTGACTAATCTAAGGTCTACCCTTCTATCTGTGGATGAGCTGAAAAAGCTGTTTTATAAGCTGTTAAGCTGTTACCAGACCTGTTTTAAAAGCTGTTAAGCTGTTACCAGACCTGTTTTAAAAGCTGTTAAGCTGTTATCAGACCTGTTTTATAAGCTGTTAAGCTGTTATCAGACCTGTTTTAAAAGCTGTTAAGCTGTTATCAGAGCTATTTAAAAGCTGTTAAGCTGTTATCAGAGCTGTTTTAAAAGCTGTTAAGCTGTTATCAGAGCTGTTTTAAAAACTGTTAAGCTGATATCAAAGCTGTTTAAAAGCTGTTAAACTGTTATCAGAGCTGTTTAAAAAGCTGTTAAGCTGTTATCAGAGCTGTTTTAAAAGCTGTTAAGCTGTTATCAGACCTGTTTTATAAGCTGTTAAGCTGTTATCAGACCTGTTTTAAAAGCTGTTAAGCTATTATCAGAGCTGTTTTAAAAGCTGTTAAGCTGGTGGTGGTGAGTGGTGGTGGTGGGTGGTGGGTGGAAGTGGTGGTGGTGGTGGTGGTGGGGGTGGTGGTATTGGTTGCGGTGGTGGGTGCCTGGTCTTGGATGGCGCTTGAAACGGATATGTAATCCATTGGTATCACTTTTGATATATATCACGAAGCTTTCTTAATCATATTATGTAATTTTTTCAGACTTGGTAAGATTTAAAGATGAATAAATAATACTTCCATATCCTACTAGAATTATATCATTCCAAATACCCACTTTCAACATCGGGGTCTACACTATTGAACTTGAAGCATTATCAACTTTTTTTTCAACCTTTCTGATACTCATACAACACTATTTCGAGGAGATAAATACAAAATACCATCCATCAAAACTTTTAACGTAATACATAGCTTACAGTACCTACTCTCAACCCCCCACCACGAGCATCACTGTGAATTTTGAGAATTATCAAATATCCAGCGAGATTGCTGATTAGGATTTTACTGCTTATTCATAGCTCCCATACAACTTCCACTACTCACCTCAGACAACATATCATACCACAATAATATTATAACACAGCGTTCTTCTATCAAAGCTTTTAATTTGACCCACTCTCAACTTAATGTTAAGTAAACAATGCACCTGCCCCAATAGTATGAAGATAAAAATATCATATTCTTATGATCTTCATGTGAACTATTTTTTAGATATAGATATCAATCAAATCTCATAACAGCGTAACTGCTTGATTTATAAAAAAACCCTGCTACCTTCATATGCTCACCACAAGATGAAATTAACAAGTTCTTATCTAGCCTTCCATAAGATAATTTCAAGCTATTATACCCACCTAAAATATGAACACAGATTTATGTTAGAGCGACACAGATGTTTTGACAGAGTCAGCTGGTTGAAAAGTATGGTATTCACTAAAGCTATCTACTATATTATGCACACCCACCACCCATAAAATATACATCGAGCACCACTAAGCTTAACCCAATCTCAACCGCCACGATCTTGGCAAAAGGTAATATCAAGTTACCTGCTAAGTCATGCCAATACACCTGACATCCAAAAATTATTCTTTTGCTGCTTCCATACAATTTCCATTACTTAATATCATAGCACTATCTTCTATCATCAATGCTTTTAATTTAACCCACTCTCAACCTTACTTAAGATTTAAAGGTAAACACATAACACTATCCCCTTCCACGCTCTTCACTAAAGTTTTCATATCCTACTAGATTAATATACAACACAATTAATATATACACAACTTACAGTACCCACGCTCAACCTCCACCACGGTCTTCACTATAGGCTTGAAGAATTATCAGTTTTTTCTTCATTCATACAACACCATTCGGATGATGCTTTAGAGAGATAAATATGAAGCGATATTGCTGATAACTTCCACAACTCATCTAAGACAGCATATCATACTACATTAATATCATAATACCGCCTTCTTTCATCAAAACTTTTAATTAAACCCACGCTCAACGTAATGGTTAGAAAATATGTGCTCAATCTGATAGTATGAAGATAAAATTATCATATTCTTATCATCATGTGAACTATGATATCATGGTTAATAACTCTACCAGCTTCCTATGATCACCAGCCCTAGACACAAAAAAAAACATAAATCAATTTGTTTATTTTATTCGAATGTATTTGTTTAACTACGCAAGAAGTTATATTATATTTCAAGCTCATTACACCTGGTCACTGACAATTTATAATACTCATCTAAGTCGGCATATCATCCTACATTAATATGATAGCTCGTTAATGCTTTTAATTAACCCACTCTCAAGCTAATGATAATATGCAATTTTTTCAGATGTGGCTGCTCAATCACTTTCAGGCTAGGTTAACAAGGTACTCTAGAAAGATTTCGTGTTGCAACACTGGTCATGCCATTACACCTTATCACCAAAAATTTGATGAAAAGTCTTTCACTATACCCATACAATTTTCACTACTCATCTAAGTCAACCTATCATACTATATTAGTATCACCTCACATTGATATCATAGGTAATCAAAACTTTAAATTTAACCTGCCCAAGAAAGAAATTTTATTGAAATTAAAAAAACAATTTTTCATATATCCTAAGAATTTTCAATACATAAACATACAAAAACCTACATCGAAAAATTTCTGATAAGGCTTTAATTTCTATTACTTCATGTTTCTTAACATCCGAAGCAGCCGTGATCTATTTTTAGATATCGAATATCATAGCATGTTCCCTCTTGTTTATAAAAGATTTTTAATCCACAACTTACGTTATAGTTATTGTTGTTTTTTTTAGCAAAAGCAATATTCAATTATAATTTCCACTACTCATCTAAGACATCATATCCTACGGATTAATATCAGTTGTTGTTTTCAACTAAAGAAACTAGGAATCTGTCATAAATCGCTCAATTTGTTTACTTTACTCGGCCGCTGTCCGAATCTGTTTACATTATTCGACTGCGAATTTGTTTACTTTACTGTACTTGTTACAGCTCCTATGGCTGTACATAAAAGAAATTAAATGAAAAATGGAAGTAATAAAATAGGTAAATTGCTGATTGAAAGATTAACCTGCTTTTAATACGTTTATTGGGTACTCTTAAACCTAACAATATTTTAACAAATAAATAATAATTAAATTCAAAGAAAAAAACAATAAAATTAACAAAAATAAAGTAATTAAAAAAAAATCTTAATTATTACCTTAGCTCTTAAATTCTACTTATTGCTAATTATCTGCAATAAGAGAAAGGAACAACTTAATAAAGCGGCAAAAATGAATAGCAATTCAAATTCTTTTAGAAAATTCAATATAAAAAAGGAGGTTCTTGAAACAAAAAAAAGGTTGGTAAGTTTTATACTTATTTATTTCCTGTAGTATACTCAACCCTGAATGGTGTAGCTAATCCCTGTACCGGTTTTTGACCTAATTCTGGTCTCTGGATTGAACCCTTGAAAATCTCCCAAAAGGTTCAATACCAAGATATTGTCCCTTTCCTGAATCCAAAACCAAATCAGCAAAAAAATCCCTGGAAATATCCCAAAGGATTTTGCCGCCGATTTAGCCTAGATATTTACCGGGATTTCTAATTAGTATGGAAATCGCCTAATACTAATGATTTCCCGATTGACTTGAGTTTCCTGCCACACTTCACTTGGATATATCCCGAAATGAAATGTTTTGTCAAACCTTTTACGTTAACCTTAGTTAATTGGATATTTCCCAAATTATCTTTGTTGAATAGTTAGTTAGAAAAAGATGAGACAAAAATAACTTAGATTGCAGAATTTTATTCTTAGCTTGGTAATATCCCATAACTGCGAATTAACTCTCCAATCTCAGTATAAAAAATTTAAATGAGAAATTCTCTGGTAATATCCCAGAATATTTTCCCTTTTTTATGAAGAAAAAAAATCTGAAATCATAGAAGTCTATTCTTAATTTGGTAATATCCCAAAATCTTGAATTTATTCTACATTTCAGTGGTGTTTTTGATTAAATAGAAAATTTCTGGTAATATCCCAAAAAAATTTCTATTTTTATTAACTGTGTGTGATGAAGACTTGAATGTGGGAATAACCCTACAAAAAAATTGAGCACAAGTGGAAAAAAATGCTAGTGGCAATGGTCCAGCTAGCTGACTTTACTGGTGAAATACCGAGCAACAAGTGATTTTTCTTCTGAAATCGCCCCCTTTTTATATGGTTGGGGCCAGCTGCCGCCATTGTTCTGTGGCTTCGCTTAGTTGCTGGCTATTGTTCTCGATTTTGCGCAAGTTCACCACTTCGCTGTGGGAGTTTTACGATTTTGAGATGACGGGGGCGCCACAATTTAAATGTTGTGGTTTGACATTTGTCATTGAATGACAAATTTATTTCTATGGTGTTGTGTTTTTTCATAATAATTATTTATATTTATTGTGAAAAAATGTAAATAAATTAAAATAAAATTTGTGGAACGTTGGTGATTTATTTGTGAGGACATATACGTCCTGCAACAAAAAACCCTGCACTGGATATTGCAGATGATAAGATAAGTGTCTTAAAAGTTTTTTTCAAAACTGTTTTTATTGTGTTTATTTTTAACAAACACTGTGTTCTTGTTTAATTTTATTTTTAGTTGTGTTTGCTGGTTTTTACAGCATGTTCTAGTCCTTGCGTTGACAGAACTTTATCAATTTATTAGTTGGAAAAATACATTCCATTTCACCAAGGTGTTCCTTGGAAGGTCGTCTTTTCTTTGAAATCTTGCATTAGATTTCAATAATACTGGTGCATTTATGCATGCTGCTATATTGCAAAGTATAGTAAGACCTGGAACACCTTACATCTTTAAGGTGAATGCTGGGAATGTTCAGTAACCTGGCTGCTGCCTTTATCTTTTTACTTGTGAGTAAAAACCGGAAAAGTGGCACAGATTTCCGTCCACTGGAGGTATATATAAGTATGTTACCTAGTATATTATTTTTCGTATTTATATATATATTATATTATTTTTTTATATCTTCTATATTTTTTTGAATATTTACAAACTATATTGTTTGTACTTGTTTTTATTTTTAACATGATACGATATATTTTGGTTGCTAATTGCAACAGTACTGTACGAATTTGTTTATGCAAGGAATCAAATTAGAAGCATTATACCTGAAGAGCAAAATTAAGCATTTACTATTTTCCATTACATATCTAAGTCAACATATCTACCTACATTCACCCCAACCAGCTTCGCCTGATCCATTTTTAGATATATGGCTACATGGTGCAATCATGTTTATAAAAGGCACCTACAGATTAATATCATCAAATCCACAACTTAGGTTATAGTTGTTGTTGTTTTTCTTCAGCTACTAATATTAATTGCACCTGAGAAGGTAAGATCGGTGATATCTTGAACCATAGCCCGTAGAGGATTTCTGATGAAAATTTTACCCTCCTAGTACTAATACTATTGGCATAAACAAAAAATATCCTAGGGTTAACTTGAATTATTACTACTATTAATTATACCTGCAAAGACTAACACCAAACTCAAGCTGGCAAGTATATAGCCGCGATATAAATTCGCATAGGGTATTTCATATCATTACTTAAGCCACACACATTCCACCCAAGCCTTGGTACAAGTAACGTAGCCCAGTCCAACATACCCCAGGCAATCCTAGTCATAGTATCAGATATTGTCACTAAAGCTCTCAGACAACCTCCAGTACCCAGACACAGGAAAGGTCAAAGGTCAAATTGTAGCCTCCAAGACCAGATCAAACAAAAAGTTGGCGTCATCTCCTGGTCAGCCATACGGTAGGAAAGGAATTCTCCAGGCATACCCTGTTACGTATTCCACTAAACGGAATCCCCCTCAGTGGCCCAGGATCCAGTCGAGAGCCAGAAAAATAGTTGGAATCAACCTTGCACTTTTTGTATGCAAAAAGTGATCTGGTACTATCACAGTATAATGTTAATTTTCAGTACAAAAGCGGCCTCAGAACCGCCTCAAAATTGCTCACCGTACCTCCAGACGAAGAAGAAGACGCAAATGAGTTTGAAATTTACGGACACTTTTTGTATGGAAAAAGTGCGCCAGAATCCCCATAGAACAACTACTTCCATGGAAGAAGGTGAATTTGAGTGGCAATATACGTACATTTAAATTTACAATATGGAAATGTTTCTTTTTGAAATAATATAAAAAAAAATAACTTATGAGATTACTAGTAAATGGTGGAGAAGCTGATCGTTTTCCTAAGTAAAATGTCATGAATCCACATCACCTTCAGACTCATAACTTCCTTATTGTCTAAATGCATCCTCTAATTACCTAAATGCAATATCTATGAATTACTATGCATCATTTCTAGATATCACAAAACCTAAAAGTAAATCTAAAATTCATTTCATATACAAAAACTGTTCATCTCTTATACAAAAAACCTTGACCCATTAACACACTCGGAAACAGGTGTCATGTCTCAACATTCCTCGGGGCACCCGCAAGAAAATAAAATAAACACGTCACCGCGAAGTAGCTACCGTTCACCAGAACGAAAATATTATATACGATCCCTTCTGAGTACTGACCGTCGGGCTAGTACTCTTATGTAATTATATATTTGTTTATAATTTTCCATATGCTACTGGCAGTGGCGTGGCGTCTTTGGAAACAAGGGAAGTATTGCTTCCCTTAGTATTTCTGAATTAATAATAAAAATTCTTCAAAATATTTTCATTCCAAAAATATTTTTATGAAGACATTTTTTCCGAACTTTGCTGTAAATATGGAAAGACAAGCAATTAAAAATCAACCCCCGTAAGAAAAAATTATCACAACAAAACCATGGAACAATTTCCAACGAAATCTATTGTATGCGAACAAGTCTGGGCTCTACCTATTGCGTCACACAGCATTGCTAGCTATTCGCCACTTACAGTGTATCTACACTCCATATGAAATTCCGTTTAAGGTAAGGGAAGCAATTGAAAGAATGCTTCTATGGGACCTAAAAATGCTGCTATACGAGGAGCATGTGTTAGATTAATTTTATTCATATGCCATATATTTTTCCTATGATAGTAAAACGCTGGTTCCAACTGTAGGTGTTTTTATTTCTGCTTCCATCAATAATCGAACAACATCCTACCAGGCATTCGAACTCGTCAGGGCTCTACCTACAAACACAGCTATACCGGTAGTATGTATTAGGTTAATTTCATTCATATGTAACATTTTCCTTATAATATGTAGATCATCGCTGTATTTGTTTTAACTGGATGCATTTTTATTTCTGATTCCATCAATTTCATGTCGGTAGGTCGATTAGAAAGCATGTTCGGGAGGTGGAATTGTAAATCATTGTGGGGTTTTTCTTTTCTTCTGGGTAGGGGAATTTCATTTTAAAACAGAGACGTCTTGTAATATAATGAAAAAAAAGTTCAGTCGGGGGCAAATGAGCTTTCATGTCGGTATGTCGATTAGAAAACATTTTGGTTGTAGGCTGGCAAATATGTTAGAGAGATGAAATTGTAAATCATTGAGGGGACATTCTTTTCTTCTGGGTAGGGGAATTTCATTTTAAAACAGAGACGGTTTATAGTATGATGACAAAAAAGTTCAGTCGGGGGCAAATGAGCTTAAAAATTTTCGTGTTTAAGTTTTCAGCAATATTTTAACGCCTGTCATGAACAATTTTGGAATTTCTAAATTTCTCCAATTCGAATGCAAATAACAGCTAGCTAGCTTCCTATTTGACCATTGGAAAATTTGCGGTTGCATGCAATTAGATAATAATTATATGTAAAGAGCATGAAATTTTAAATATTTTTGGTTACCAGTTTTATTCATGTTTGGTTTCGGGCTTAAATTTTAACTTACAAAAAAAAAGGTTTTTAAAAAACATTAAGTTTGTGTAGTGCATTAGATAGTGTAGTGCATGAAATTATGTTGAAAATAAATGTAAAGTGGATTTTAAATATCATTATTGAACAGTTTTTCTTCACGTTTGGTTTCGGGGTAAAATTCTGACTTTTAAATAAAAAAGGCTTTTAAAAACTATTAATATTTGCATAGTGCGTTAAATAGTGTAGTGCACGAGAGTAGTTACGCTATGCGGGTACGAGAATTTTTCCATACAAAAAGTGTCCGGAAATTTCAAACTATTTTGCTGGCTCTGGACTGGGTTGTGGGCCACTGAGGGGGATTACGTCTAGTGGTATACGTCACAGGGTATGCCTGGAGAATTCCTTTCCTACCGTCTGGCTGACCAGGAGATGACGCCAACTTTTTGTTTGATCTGGTCTTGGAGGCTACAATTTGACCTTTCCTGTGTCTGGATGCTGGAGGTTGGCTGAGAGCTTTAGTGACAATATCTGATACTATGACTAGGATTGTCTGGAGTATGTTGGACTGGGCTACGCTACCTGTACCAAGGCTTGGGTAAAATGTGTGCAGCTTATTTATATTGAGTAATAATATGAAATACCTTAAGCAAATTTATATCGGGGCTATATACTTGTCAGTTTGAGTTTGGTGTTAGTTATTTACTTTAGTATGAGTGCCTGTGGTATGTTGGGCTGGGCTGTGGAAACATTACCCAAGGCGAGGGTGGATGTGTGTAGCTGTGTATTTATGTGGATAAGAAATGTTGTGAAATTCCCTAAGTGAATTAGTGTAGTTAGTATTATTAATAATTCAAGTTAACTCTAGAATATTTTTGTTCATGACAATAGATGCTAGAAGGTGTCAGTGGAGGTCTTAGTCCTGGAGGTTGACAACATTTTCATCAGAAATCCTCCCCGGCCTATGGGTTTCGAGATGTTAGCGATCTTATCTTTGCAGGTATAATTAATAGTAGTAATAATTCAAGTTAACCCTAGGATATTTTTTGTTTATGCCAATAGTATTAGTACTAGGGGGGTAAAATTCTCATCAGAAATCCTCTACGGGCTATGGTTCAAGATATCATCGATCTTACCTTCTCAGGTGTAATTAATATTAGTAGCTGAAAAAACAAACAAAACACAGGAACAACTATAACCTAAGTTGTGGATTAAAGATTTGATGATATTAGTCTGTAGATGCCTTTTATAAACATGATTGCACCATGTAACCATAATCTTAAAATAGATCAGGCGAAGCTGGTTGGGGTGAATGTAGGTAGATATGTTGACATGGAAATTAGTAAATGCTTTATTTTGCTCTTCAGGTGTAATGCTTCTAATTTGATTCCTTGCATAAACAAATTCGTACAGTACAGTAAAGTAAACAAATTCGCAGTCGAATAATGTAAACAGATTCGGACAGCGGCCGAGTAAAGTAAACAAATTGAGCGGCTTATGACAGATTCCTAATTTCTTTAGTTGAAAACAACAACAACTGATATTAATCTGTAGGATATGATGTCTAAGATGAGTAGTGGAAGTTATAATTGAATACTTCTTTTGCTAAAAAAAAAACAACAACAACTATAACGTAAGTTGTGGATTAAAAATCTTTTATAAACAAGAGGGAACATGCTATGATATTCGATATCTAAAAATAGATCACGGCTGCTTCGGATGTTAAGAAACATGAAGTAATAGAAATAAAAGCCTTATCAGAAAATTTTCGATGTAGGTGTGTGTATGTGTATGTATTGAAAATTCTTAGGTTATATAAAAATTGTTTTTTTAATTTCAATAAAATTTCTTTTTTGGGAAGGTTAAATTTAAAGTTTTGATCACCTATGATATCAATGTGAGGTGATACTAATATAGTATGATATGTTGACTTAGATGAGTAGTGAAAGTTGTGTGGGTATAGTAAAAGACTTTTCATCAAATTTTTGGTGATAAGGTGTAATGGCATGACCAGTGTTGCAACACGAAATCTTTCTAGAGCACCTTGTTAGCCTAGCCTGAAAGTGATTGAGCAGCCACATCTGAAAAATTGCATATTATCATTAGCTTGAGAGTGGGTTAATTAAAAGCATTAACGAGCAATCATATTAATGTAGGATGATATGCCGACTTAGATGAGTAATATAAATTAGTAATATTTTCGGTGACCAGGTGTAATGAGCTTGAAATATAATATAACTTCTTGCGTAGTTAAACAAATACATTCGAATAAAATAAACAAATTGATTTGTGTTTTTTTGTGTCTAGGGCTGGTGAGCATAGGAAACTGGCAGAGTTATTAACCATGATATCATAGTTCACATGAAGCTGATAAGAATATGATACTTTTATCTTCATACTATCAGGTTGAGCACATATTTTCTAACCATTGCGTTGAGCGTGGGTTTAATTAAAAGTTTTGATGAAAGAAGGCGGTATTATGATATTAATGTAGTATGATATGCTGTCTTAGATGAGTTGTGGAAGTTATCAGCAATATTGCTTCATATTTATCTCTCTAAAGCATCATCCGAATGGTGTTGTATGAATGAAGAAAAAACTGATAATTCTTCAAGCCTATAGTGAAGACCGTGTTGGAGGTTGAGCGTGGGTACTGCAATTTTATAAGAGTCTCATAAAATTGCCTCCCACCTGTTAGAAATCTATTTTTGGATCTCATATGAGAAGTCACCCTGTTATCCAAAATCTAACAGACAATTTTATAAAAATCTGATATGTTCTATACAAGATATAAGTGGGAAAAGAAAACAGCTCTGATAACAGCTTAACAGCTTTTCAAACAGCTCTGATAACAGCTTTCCAAACAGCTCTGATAACAGCTTAACAACTTTTCAAACAGCTCTGATAACAGCTTAACAGCTTTTCAAAAAGCTCTGACAACAGGCAAACAGTTTTCCAAACAGCTCTGATAACAGCTTAACAGCTTTTCAAACAGCTCTGATAACAGCTTAACAGCTTTTCAAACAGCTCTGATAACAGCTTAACAGCTTTTCAAACAGCTCTGATAACAGCTTAACAGCTTTTAAAACAGCTTAACAGCTTTTAAAACAGCTCTTATAACAGCTTAACAGCTTTTAAAACAGCTCTTATAACAGCTTAACAGCTTTTCAAAAATGGTGTTTGGTGTTATTTGGTGTTTCCAGGGTGTTATTTGGTGTTTCCGGGTGTTGCTTTGGTGCTAATTTAATGTTAGTTTGGTGCTATTTGGTGTTTCTGGGTGCTGATTTGGAGTTAATTTGGCGTCAATTTGGTGCTATTTGGTGTAATTTGGCATTACTTGGTGTTTGCATGTGTTGCTCTGGTGTTAATTTGGTGTTATTTGGCATAATTTGGTGTAATTCGGTATTATTTGGTGTTACCCGATGCTGCTTTGGTGTTGTTTTGTTATTATCTGTTGAGCTATTATAACTACCTGTTTCAGTTGTTCTTTCTTAGTGTTTTAGCAACCGCCAATATGTTTGAATGTATAGAGTGTAACAAATCATTTAGTCGTGGTTATAGCTTCTTACGACATAAGAAGCGGCGGACACATTCACTTAAAAGTGAACAGCGTGAAAAGGAAATACACCTGAGTATACTTTATTTATCAACGTTCACCGATGAAAGTGGTTGTAGCCCTACAGAAAATATTCAGAACAAAATGACAGCACTGAGAAAAAGCCAGGAATCCTTAAAAGCGCGGCTACCTTTTAAAATAATACCACAACACACCAAGCATGATCATAATTTTGTTAACATACTCCCCGATCAAATAAAAGAAGAAGACAGCGAAGGGGAAAAGAAGAATGATGATGATAATAATAAATCAGTTGAGGGAAGTGGACAAAGCTATGATACCGGTGACGGTGATGATAATGTTACAGGTTCAAAATATACGGAGCCAAATATACTCGTGAATGAATTGCGATTCTTATAACCATGTAGAAAGACTGCAAAGAGAGTTTTTGAAATCATACAGCAGTTAAAGAATCAGGGGGTAGTTCAAAACTAAACAACACATACATATAAAACAAACACAGCACAATAGTTGAGAAATAGATATCTCATACAAGAAAATGTAAGGAGAAAATTAAAAAAAAATTAATTAAATTCTTCATTTGGATAATTCCTTTTATTTCCAGCATCTCATATCAGTCAACGCCCATTTTCTGCATGGTGGTCCTTTTTAGGGAGAGACCTTGATGGTGATGGGACTTCTGAACAAAATGTATGGTGTGAGGTGGACACGAGGAGTAGTCTAATATCCCGTCTTTCTTAATGTAGTTTAATAAAAAATTATATGTTTTAAAAAGTTTTTTTAATCATTTTTTATAGAATATAATGTTACCAGATTCTTATAAGATTTTCTTCTGCTTATTAGATTTTGTATAGAATATACTCTTACCAAATTCTTATACTAGATTTTTCTGCCTGTTGGATTTTGTGCAGAACATGCCGTTACCAAATTCTTATAACTTATACATGATAAGTCTATAAAAATCAAATTATATGGAAAATAAATTTTCCCCGCTTTACTCTTTCAATTTTAACATATTCAATGATAAATTCAATGTCTAAAGAGATAATTGCTGGTTTTCTAATTCCAGCAAAGTACTGGTTTTGCATGTAGCTAGAAGAGATACCCAATTTCTTTGTTTGTCTAATACCATACGAAAATCTTTCAGTTGATATCACTTTAATTATAATATTATCGAGGATTAGTATACCCATCAAACCTTGAATTTAACGCAGCTTTCACGGCAAGAAAATACTGTGCCCATCTCAATATTACCATGCTCTTAGCAGTTTCGCCTGATCTATTTTTAAATATGTATTCGCCCAATCCACCTCAACACATGATATCCCCTGACGGCCAGAGCATATAAAGCAAACAACTGATAACACCAAGTTCCAAGCTAGCAAGTAAACGATAGCATTTTGTCGCTAAAGCTCTCATCCATCAAGTATACATACCAGCCCAACACAAGCATGATAATTCTAGACAGCCATAGGATATCAATCAAGCAACTGATAACACAAAGCTCCAAGGCAGATGTTGTGTGTTAGAGCGAGATGGTTGAAAAGTATGGTATTCACTAAAGTTTCCTACTAGATTATGAGCACCCTCCGCACATAAAAGAAACTTCATGCACCACCAAACTTAACCCCTCCTCAAAATATTTGTTAATCCCAGACCGAAAAATATAGCGAATTGTAAACAAAACCTATAGGTTTCCTCATTGATCAATATCCATAAGATAATTTCAAGCTATCATGCCCACCTAAAATATGAACACAGATTTATGTTAGAGCGACACAGATGTTTTGACAGAGTCAGCTGGTTGAAAAATATGGTATTCACTAAAGCTTTCTACTATATTATGCACACCCACCACCCATCAAATAAACATCGAGCACCACTAAGCTTTACCCAATCTCAACCGCCACGATCTTGGCAAAAGTTAATATCAAATTAACTGCTAAGTCATGCCATTACACCTGACAGCCAAAAATTATTCTTTTACTGCTCCCATACAATTAACATTACTTAATATCATAGCACTATCTTCTATCATCAATGCTTTTAATTTATCCCACTCTCAACCTAACTTAAGATTTAAAGGTAAACACATAACACTATCCTCTTCCACGCTCTTCACTAAAGCTTTCATATCCTACTAGATTAATATACAGCAAAAGTAATATATGCACAACTTACAGTACCCACACTCAACCTCCAACACGGTCTTCACTATAGGTTTGAAGAATTATCAGTTTTTTCTTCATTCATACAACACCATTCGGATGATGCTTTATAGAGATAAATATGAAGCGATATTGCTGATAACTTCCACAACTCATCTAAGACAGCATATCATACTACATTAATATCATAATACCGCTCAACGTAATGGTTAGAAAATATGTGCTCAATCTGATAGTATGAAGATAAAATTATCGTATTCTTATCAGCTTCATGTGAACTATGATATCATGGTTAATAACTCTACCAGCTTCCTATGCTCACCAGCCCTAGACACAAAAAAAAACATAAATCAATTTGTTTATTTTATTCGAATGTATTTGTTTAACTACGCAAGAAGTTATATTATATTTCAAGCTCATTACACCTGGTCACCGAAAATTTTACTAATTTATATTACTCATCTAAGTCGGCATATCATCCTACATTAATATGATAGATCGTTAATGCTTTTAATTAACCCACTCTCAAGCTAATGATAATATGCAATTTTTCAGACGTGGCTGCTCAATCACTTTCAGGCTAGGTTAACAAGGTGCTCTAGAAAGATTTCGTGTTGCAACACTGGTCATGCCATTACACCTTATCACCAAAAGCTTGATGAAAGTCTTTTACTATACCCACACAACTTTCACTACTCATCATCATCGTCAACATATCATACTATATTAGTATCACCTCACATTGATATCATAGGTGATCAAAACTTTAAATTTAACCTGCCCAAAAAGAAATTTTATTGAAATTAAAAAAACAATTTTTATATAACCTAAGAATTTTCAATACATACACATAGACACACCTACATCGAAAATTTTCTGATAAGGCTTTAATTTCTATTACTTCATGTTTCTTAACATCCGAAGCAGCCGTGATCTATTTTTAGATATCGAATATCATAGCATGTTCCCTCTTGTTTATAAAAGATTTTTAATCTACAACTTACGTTATAGTTGTTGTTGTTTTTTTTTTAGCAAAAGAAATATTCAATTATAACTTTTACTACTCATCTTAGACATCATATCCTACAGATTAATATCAGTTGTTGTTGTTTTCAACTAAAGAAATTAGGAATCTGTCATAAATCGCTCAATTTGTTTACTTTACTCGGCCGCTGTCCGAATCTGTTTACATTATTCGACTGCGAATTTGTTTACTTTACTGTACTGTACGAATTTGTTTATGCAAGGAATCAAATTAGAAGCATCACACCTGAAGAGCAAAATTAAGCATTTACTATTTTCCATTACATATCTAAATCAACATATCTACCTACATTCACCCCAACCAGCTTCGCCTGATCTATTTTAAGATTATGGTTACATGGTGCAATCATGTTTATAAAAGGCATCTACAGACTAATATCATCAAATCTTTAATCCACAACTTAGGTTATAGTTGTTCCTGTGTTTTGTTTGTTTTTTCAGCTACTAATATTAATTACACCTGAGAAGGTAAGATCGATGATATCTTGAACCATAGCCCGTAGAGGATTTCTGATGAGAATTTTACCCCCCTAGTACTAATACTATTGGCATAAACAAAAAATATCCTAGGGTTAACTTGAATTATTACTACTATTAATTATACCTGCAAAGATAAGATCGCTAACATCTCGAAACCCATAGGCCGGGGAGGATTTCTGATGAAAATGTTGTCAACCTCCAGGACTAAGACCTCCACTGACACCTTCTAGCATCTATTGTCATGAACAAAAATATTCTAGAGTTAACTTGAATTATTAATAATACTAACTACACTAATTCACTTAGGGAATTTCACAACATTTCTTATCCACATAAATACACAGCTACACACATCCACCCTCGCCTTGGGTAATGTTTCCACAGCCCAGCCCAACATACCACAGGCACTCATACTAAAGTAAATAACTAACACCAAACTCAAACTGACAAGTATATAGCCCCGATATAAATTTGCTTAAGGTATTTCATATTATTACTCAATATAAATAAGCTGCACACATTTTACCCAAGCCTTGGTACAGGTAGCGTAGCCCAGTCCAACATACTCCAGACAATCCTAGTCATAGTATCAGATATTGTCACTAAAGCTCTCAGCCAACCTCCAGCATCCAGACACAGGAAAGGTCAAATTGTAGCCTGCAAGACCAGATCAAACAAAAAGTTGGCGTCATCTCCTGGTCAGCCAGACGGTAGGCAAGGAATTCTTCAGGCATACCCTGTGACGTATAACACTAGACGGAATCCCCCTCAGTGGCCCAGAACCCAGTCCAGAGCCAGCAAAATAGTTTGAAATTTCCGGACACTTTTTGTATGGAAAAAGTGGTCTCGTACCCGCATAGCGTAACTACTCACGAAATGTGTTAATTTTTTTTTTTTTCATATTGATTTTACTTATTATGGCAGCGATTTCTGTTGTAGGGAAGTTTTCTGTAATTGACGATCTGTTGCAACGGTCTTTCGGCTCACGTTCGTTTACTGAAAAAAAAAAAAAAAATTATAATTCAAAATCGAAGACCGAAGGCTATATTAGTTATTTCTACAGAGAGCAGAACAAGCACTAGATATTTCAGTGTAAAATTATATGATACCGTAAATTGGCTTACCGCTTGTCAGAATAAGCGAAAAAAATTTTCTTGGCCTTGCTTGTTGTTGTCATCGAAAAATAACGTATGGAGAACTTCGGAATTTAGTGACTTAAATAATTTCCATAAAGCAATAGATGGGGATGGAAAAAAATCTTCGCATCACTTCAAATCAGTGCTAGCTCTCACTAAATTTGGTTCTGGTCAAAGAATTGACCAATTAATTGATGGTAATTTCAGATCATCAATTATAAAGCATAATTAATTAGTTAAGAAGAACCGGGATATTATCAAAATCTTATTAGATGTAGTTTGCCATTTGGCATGCCAGGAGCAGGCTTTTCGGGGGCATAATGAAGCCACAAATTCAATAAATCGTGAAAATTACGTTGAATTAATTTCGCTTTTGGCGAGATACAACCCAGAACTTAAAAATCATTTAGATACGGCATCCGTATTTTCTGGCTTATCGAACTATATACAAAATGATATAATAACTGCTATCTCCTGTACACTTACAAAAAAACAAATGTATTTTGAAATTCAAAACTCGGAGTATGTTCCAATTATTTGCGACGAAACAACTGACAATTCATGTCGATCACAGTTGTCAACCACCCTACGGTACATTTGTTCTTCCGGAGACATAAATGAGACTTTTATTGGTTTTAAGAATGTTTCTGACAACCGAACGACAAGTCGTTTGCATTAACATGTTGTGAACGTCATGCAGAGTTTTGAATGCGTTAGTAAGTTAATTTGCCAGAGTTATGACGGTGCATCAGTCATGGCAGGTGAAGTAAGCGGTCTTCAAACTAGAGCAAGGGCAACGTTTCTTAATGCGCTTTTTGTGCACTGCTTCGCACATCGATTAAATTTGGTTCTGTCCAAATCATGTGACAAGATTCGTAAATGCAAAGTGTTTTTCCAAACAGTCACCGCTTTTTCAGCTTTTTTCAGTCGTTCAACTAAAGCAACCGTTGCTCTTGACTCGTTTCTGAAAAGAAGACTTCTCAAAGTAGCTCCCACCCGCTGGAATTTCAATGGCAGACTTATTATGTCCATTCACGATAATATTGATTCTCTCAAACTTCTTTTTGAATATATTGTCGAAAATGAGGAAGATATTTGCGATAGTGAGACTGTTAACAGTGCTCGGGGTCTTTCGATACTTTTAAACGATTTTCTGTTTATTTTCCTCCTTAAAATGTTTTCAAAAATATTTCCGCAAACTGATGTCCTTTTTGATATCTTCCAAGCTAAACACAGTGATATTACCTTTTGCATTAAAAAAAATAGAGACTTTCAAAATCAGCTTCTACATCTAAGAAACAATTTCACCGAAATATGGAATGAAACTTCTTTGTTGTGCGACTACCGCGTCAACGTAAACGAGCACGTTGTATAGTTGATGGCTCCCAAAATATTGAATTAAGTTTTAAACGTTTATTCGCTGAAATCATTGATATTATTCATGAAGAAATGTATCCCGATTTTCTTCCTTAGATAAATTTAAATTTTTAGAGCTTTTTAATTCTTGTAAATTTCAAAATAATACAACGAAATTTCCTGATGATTTGCTTCAAAATCTTGATGAATCACACTCGAAATTATTTGATAAAAGTTCTTTAAAAACGGAACTTATTGTGCTGTTCTCTGATGACGTCTTAAAAAGTAAAACCGTTCAAGAAATTTATCGATATTTTATTAACAACAATTTGCAAGATAGTTTTATTCAATGTTTTAAACTTCTACGACTTATTATAACTTTGCCAGTTACTAGTGTGTCCGCGAAGCGTAGTTCTTCCACGCTAAAGAGAATATTAACTTTCTCTAGAAACTCAACGTCTGAAGAAAGATTAAGTGACTTAGCTTTATTGTCCATTGAAAAAAATAAATTAAAAACTTTCCTTTCCCACGAAGAATTTTATAACGATATTATTGATAAATTTGCCAGTAAAGAAAGAAGAATTGAATTAAAGTATAAATTTTAATTAAATTATTTGAATAATCTTTGAATTTCTTGAAAGGTTTTATGAAACATGTGTGTTGATTTTCTTTCTTTTATAATGCATACTGTATAAAAATGTATTAACTTTTAGTAAATTTCTTTATCTATCTACTAATATTTTAATTAATCTTACCTATACGGAATTTTGCATAATATATTATATAAGTAAATTGCGATCTGACAATGATCATTTGATGAACTCTTTTAATTTGACATCACGGGGGCCAAAACACTGTATTTAAAAAAATAACTCAGTTAGACTGCTCTCACGTCCTCGATCGTGGTCCCTGGGTGCTTTAGAAGCAGCTAACGAGAGGGGTATAGATAATTTATTAGAATAACTGCAATAACTTCCGGTACATGCCAATTTAACCTTTTCATAAATTTAAATTATATTGCTTCCCCTCGCATCAAGTCCACACCACGCCACTGGCTACTGGTGATTCTGAAAATTGTCTCTGATTGTTGTTGTTGTCATTTTTAATTGTTTTTGTGATATCCCCATTGTATACCGAATTTTGAAATTCGAGCCTTTCCGTTCAAGACCAAAAACCAATTTTCAATTATTTTTCTGATTTTTGTCATTTGAGCGTTTCCGTTTAAACAAAAATTACAATTGTGATTTTGAATTGTTTATTCGATTTTTGTCATTTGAACGTTTCCGTTTGGATAAAAGTCGCAACATATGCATGCATATGGAATTGTCTATCCGACAAATCCCACCAAATAGGGACCGTCGACCAATTCTGATTGGTTAAGGAATTGGTTCGATTTTGGATAAATAGGCTGTTGAAGCGAAGTCAAAGCAGAGAAGTTTTCTTGAGTTCAACCTGGAGAGTCCCCCTACCCAAGGTAAGGCCTCCAGTGTTTAAAGTGTCAAAAGAGTTTTTGTAAATTCCAGTAAAAGAAGTTTATGTAAATTTCAGTAATTTTCTATTTAATAAAAGAAAGTTTTTTTATAAAGCAAAAGAAAGTTTTTGTAATTAGAAATTAGTGTGCAGTGAAGAATTAAATAAAACTCTCGCCCAAAACTACACGTGTTCTTACTTAAAACAAATATAGGTTGCATAGCAAGTAGTACAATACAACAGAAACTAGTCGCACACGAAGTAGCGTGCAATTAAAATATTCCCACTTCGTAGTGAAACTCTCATCTGCATTTTGGCCACTTTTCTTTTGTGTCTTTTGCCTAAGTTTCCTTTGAAGGTAACGCTCAAATTTTTCCACTTCATCCATATTTCTTCATGTGATTTTTTATTGCTTCCACTTTCTCCTTTTATATATTGCTCCATGATTTCGTTCCACAAATGTGAATGTTGTTCGACTTCGATGAGCAAGCGCATTGTTTCACTACTGGTCGATATTGACTCCTGTTTCCTTCCCCGCTTCGCCTGTATTCGCATGCCATTCTGTTAATTATATATATGGTTACGCGAAACAAAGTGACACAAGCGACATCTGTTGGGTGAATAGAATTTACGGGAAGGTTCTTGGATAAATTGTATGGTATGAATACGGCGCTTCTCTCATAGATCATTCATTCTCCAGCCGATGAACAGTGCGCAGCGAGCAGGACAAGGATACTGTGAAATAAATACATACAAAGTGCCGACGGGATTTCGTGAAAACGAGAACCGCAGGTAAAATTTATTTTTACCGACGGGTTTGTGTGTAACAATTGAGATACGTGTACATTATATATATATGTATGTATGTGTACAAGAAAAGTGCAAAACAGCGATAAATAAAGTGCGGTGAAAAGGACACCTGAGTGATAGAAAACACTTTCTGTGATTTAGTTTTTGATTGTTTTTGTTTTTAGTGACTTAGCAATAGTAAAATTATGGACAATGTCTTCATCCTTTGAAGATGTTAGTAATACTATGCTAAATGTAATTTTGAACAAATTTCAGACGCTGGCAGATAAACACGGGGCAACAGAGCTCCCAGTCTACGTGACGAAACTGGCTGAATATGCAGCGGAAATGAGGTCAAAGAAGATTGAGATGGAAAATGAGTCGTCAAAGATGCTGACCGACGAACATGACTCCACTGATGAAGACAGCGGAAGCAGCTGCAGCACGAGTGGTTCTGAATCAACAATATCCAGCGAAGGAAGTGACTACATCTTTGGCAAAGGAAAAAGGAAGAACAACAAGTCTCCACCGAAGGAAGCCCCAAAGAGGACCCGGACAGCAGTAGCACCGACTACCAACAACCGCAATAGGTACGAGATTCTGGAAACGGGAAATGATATCGAGATGCCGAAGAAAGTTCCAGTAAAGCAAGAGTTGCCTCCGAAACCTAATGCCAAACCGCCACCAATTATTTGCTACAACCTCAATATAAAATGGTTCAACGAGGAACTTAACAAACTAGAACCTAGGCCAAAAATGTCTTTTAAAACCATGCGAGGAACAAAATGCGTCTTAAAGCCATTTACCGAAGAGGACCAGAAGAGGATCTCCGGTGTAATCAAGGAAATCGGAGTACAAAGCTACTCCTTCACCACGAAGAGTGAAAGGAAAACGACGCTCGTAATAAAAGGGGTACAACACTCGTACGACCCTGAAGACGTGCAAGCAGCTCTAGAAAGAGAACTGCCAGTGGCAGTGACCCAACTGAAAACAAGGAAAACCAAGGAAGACAACAATGCTTTCGTTGTCAGTTTCGATGGATTCTACGAAACTAAAAATATTATGGAGACCAAGAGGCTCCTAGGAATGTTTGTGTATTGGAAAAATTACCACAATAAAGGTATAACGCAATGTAAAAGATGCCAGCGTTTTGGACACGTCGCCAGCGTCTGTGCCGTCAGCTAAAGATATGTTAAGTGCGAGAAGAAGCACGAGCCAGGGGAATGCGAGAGGAAAGACGCGAATGTAGGAGTAACTTTCTGCGTAAATTGTAATAGGGAAGGACATCCAGCCAGCTACAGGGGATGCCCTAAATGCGAGGAGCTGAGAAAGCAGAGAAACTCACAAAAGAAGAACGGCGACAAAGGGTCAACTTCATCATAGAGTCAACGAGGAACTTCATCCAGCCAGGTAAATCTTTTGCACAGATTGTAAATGCAGCTAATTCTAAAGGTTCAACAGTTACCCCCAACTCATCTAAACAGTCCCCAAGGCCTACTTCCACGACTAGAGCCCATGAAGTAGACGCCGACAATTTTTGCAACAAAGAAGCAAATTCGCTCTTTGTCTGTGATGTTTTCACCCTAATGGATAAAATCAACAATTTTTTTCCGAAGTACAGTAAGCTCACCTCTATTCCAGAGATACAAAGTCCATATTTACAGTTCGCTTTTGGATTATGTCAAGGCAACTAAGATCCGTAAAGCTAATGGCTCTCAATTGTAATTCTCTTGTGAAATTAAGCAGGAGAGCTGCACTAAACCTCTTCCTCCACGATCACAAGCCAACTGTGATGTTCCTTTCTGAAACCCATCTTCTCGACAAGCATACTCTTGCTTTCGAACATTACAGAGTTATCCGCACTAATAAGTCGGAAACAACTCTTGGTACTGCTATGGAAGGCACAGCAATAACCCTCAATCTTCAGAATGAAGTAACAATTCTTTTAATTTCCATCTATAACAGGTGCCATGCCCAAAATTCTGAAATCAGGAGCAATCTGAACACTCTCACAAGATTAGCTGGCAATTACACCCATACGGTGATAGGCGGTGACTTCAACGCTCAAAATCTCCTCTGGAATGACGTACTAGCCAATGGCGCTGGAATTTGTGTTGTATTTTTGACTTCTTCGTAGGGACTTCTAATCTCGTGAACCTTCTTCCACAAATTTCAAATTATATCAGCACTGCTCATACTGCGGAATGCGATCACATGGCCATCGAACTAACAATCACTCCTAACTCACATTTCGACGTCCTCTATCTAGCTTCTCCAGAAATCTGAACACTAAAACACGTCAACTGGCCAGAATTGCATTCAAGACTGTCTCAGAACTTAGCAGGAAACCTCCCTGACGAGCACAGAAATCTCTTAAATACGGAAATACATTATCACATCGAACTCCTTAACGGATATATTCAGGAAAATATTGAACATTTGTCAGAAAATGTCACACCCCAGAAGTACAAATTTAACCATCTTCCAGCTCGCTTACAAAATTTGTACAAATAAAGGCAAAATCTTCGGAAAATCCTAAACAGGAATTACCACAGAAACCACAATAGCCACAACCAAAGCTACCGATCGGTTCTTTCCCAAATCAAATGCCTATCCACCATTATCGATGAACAGACCAAGATATTTCTTGATGAGGAATTCAGAAGGAAACTCTCATCCATCCACCCTGGCCCTAATGTTTTCGAAAATATCAATAAGGTATGTAATCGTAAACCAAAACCTCCTAAAATAATTACAAATGGCCAAGACACCCTTAGATTACCTCTTGAGAAATGCAATGTATTCGTAGATTTCTTCCAATCCACCTTCAAAGATCATTCAGATCTTAGCAGCCCGAACTTCCGCACACACGTCAACTCAAATGTAAGAGAATTGATCCACCAAAATGAACACCTACATATCACCACATTCCACGCTGATAACCCTGCCTCAAGTCCCCAAGATCAGCAGCTTTTCACGAACCCAGTCCACCTATCTGCACTTATAAGTGGACTTAAGGGCAAGAAATCTTCAGGGCCTGATAAGATCAACAAAATCATCAGAAATCTTCCTTCGCCTGCAATCAAATTCTTGGTCATACTCTTTAACAATTGCGTAAATAACGCTTACTTTCCAGACTCATGGAAAATTGTGGGCTTCGTCCCAATACCAAAAAAGCCAAACTCCAAAGCCTTAAAAGAATTCAGACCCATATCTCTTCTTTTCAACATCGGAAAGCTATACGCAAAACTCCTACGTCAACAAATCGTAAACTCATGCGATGATGTAGGAATCCACCAAGTCTCCCAGTTCGGCTTCAAAGCCCAATACTCAACTTGACATCCGTTACTCAAATTCCATACTGACAGAACTTCAGCTCTCAACAGATGTAAGTGCACAGTAGCCTGTTTCCTGGACGTCGAGAAAGCCTTCGACTCTGTCTGGAAAAACGGCCTCATATTCAAATTGTTAGAACTAAACTTCCCACCACATCTAATAAAAATTATTCACAGCTTTCTGCCTTCAATGAAAGTCGCAGTAAAACTATAAAACTGCAACTCAGCTACCCTATCTCTAGAAGCGGGAGTACCTCAGGGCTCAGTACTCTGCTCAATCCTGTTCAACCCCTATACGTCAGATCAACCGCCAAATGATCACAATTCCACCTCACTGCTCTACGTAGACGACTCGCTCACATATGCACGCTCAATATCGGGAAAATTCGCTGCGAGAAAAGTGGAGCAGCATAAAGCCAAACTGGACGCCTACTACAAGAAATGGGGTATAAAAATAAACATCGCCAAATCTGAAATGATTTGCATCCGCAAACCAGCTACCACTAGCCGAGCAAACATAGCCACCTTGGCTAAAAATATTGACAATAACCAAAAAATAACACCCTCCACAAAAACCAAATACCTCGGTATATCTTTCTATAACCTGCACAAGCTTAACTCTCAAGCACAACATGCTCTAAGAAAAGCAAAAGCTGCCTATAGCCTTCTGAGCCCACTTCTCAACACCCCAAATGGGCTGTCAGTCCCCACCAAGCTCCTGCTTTATAAGCAACTAATTCGATCAACCATCGCATACTGTTTCCCAATATGGCACACGATCTCGCCAACCTACATGAAAAACCTCGGAAATCAGGAGAGGAAAGTACTTCGCTCTTGCACTGGCCTTCGTCGAAGGGCAGACAATAAGTACTACCCCAACAAAAAGCTCTACGAGGCAGCAAACATCCTCCCTATCGACAGTTACCTTGTCTCGCAAGCCCAACATCAGATGGAAAAACTTCCACATCATCCAAACCCTCTCATCTTTAACCTACCTTCACACTCTCCACCTACAGAATTCAGGTATCTCTCACCTCTTCAACTTGTTGACGCTGAGAGTAGGGGCATTTACTATACTGGCGAAAGATTTATTTTCTTTTGCAGCAAAGCTACCCACCATCGAGGATAGATCTTCGGAACATCAGCAGGATGCCCCACATAGGAACTGCCTAGAAAAGGAAGACCCCCACAAGGATACCTGGTCCAAGCACGAGAGCTCCTCATTTTCCTCAACCGCACCCATCCCAATTTCCCGTCTCGCCCTCCTAAACAACATTTAACAAACAACTGCCACGGAAACAGCTTAGTGTCGCGCGCGAAGCTGTAATAACGAATAAAAACAAATCAAACGTAAAAGTTTTTAATCAATATATGTACCAAAAGAAGACAAAACCAAGACAATCGTGAAATCAAGCCCAAAATAAAAAGCCTGAGTGTTAAATCTACGCTACCATAAATCCTAACAGGGAAGTTAGGAGTACACATTAAGGACAATATATTTTAAATGCGCAAGAAAGACTCTGACTGACTGACTGACGGCGCTTCTCACATCCCGGAGGCGAGTCTTATTTCAGACAGTGAAGTGAACAGTTTAAACTATTTATATTGCGATAATTAGAAGTACAGTACTAGAGATAACTATAAAAGTTGAATTAATAATTGTTTGTAAATGTTATAAAAGTAAACAATGAAGTTAAATAAAAGACGAACTTGTTAATGAGATCTTGAAATATTGTGTTTTAAATAACGAACTAAGGCCACGTTCGTAGCAATATTTATATTACTTATATACTGTTTACTCCTGATAGATACAATAATATGAAATTACATAATATAATACAAACCTTGTATGAACTTATCTCCTGGAGTCTGTTCTATACTCCTATCACTACGCGCACAAAATTATTTTTTAACGTGTAAACTGCAGATATATGCTCAGTTCAAAAACTTACTGGGCATATTGGCAGACAATGTTCCATTTGCCAGATAGAAAAAGTGACTCATTAAACGTGCGGCAGACGTCGGGACATTTTTGTGTGCCAGACGTTGTCCCGGAATATTTGTTTACATCTGCCACCGTGATTATACGAATCTACCAACAAAAATGGGCAGATATCTGGCATTCTGCCAGATCTTTTAGGAGCACCTTAATGGCGCATTCACAATGCACAGTGGAGCAGAGTGAGCTTTGAGTTCAGAGCGAAGCTGTGCACAATACAGCGCAGAGTAAGATTCGAACTTTGAAATTAAACGTAAAAAAACGCCATAACAACGCCAAATCAATCGTTGTCCAAATAATAAATTCGAAAAAGAAAATACCTGTTGCACCATCAGATTGCTTCGAAACTTGATAAAAATTAACTAAATGTTTTGGTTTTTAAATTATGAAGTTTGCAAAAAATGCCTTTTAGTTTTTATTAGCATTCAAAAAAACTATTAAATCAAAAAATAACATTAAAACAGAGTTATCGTGAAAATAAATATGGAGCTTTTGCCACGCCATGTGCATGCTAGTAGTTCAAAATTTGAGTTTGTAAGCTTACGGCAATGCCAGCGTGAAATTAGAATAGAACCTATTTTCATTTAGCTGCATTCTGCGCTACCCTAAGCAAAACAGAGACAGCCATATGCACTAATGTGTGAGGAAAAAAGATGCCAGTTGCCACTCCACGCTACTTTACTCCACTCTGTATTGTGAATGCGGCATTAGAATTAACTGTATTGCACGTCCAATTATGTGATCTGGCTCTCCCTTAAAAACAAGCAGATACGGATGAAGCGCAAAATTCGATATTTATAATGTAGATATGTAATTGTTTTATAATATAATAGTTGTTTTGTATTGTAATTTTATTTAGGTCGACAGAAAACAAGTATGTTTCATGATAATTAACCTACCGTTAATCGACGTCACGCTCAATTCACTGTTAGAGTTGAAATCAACTGAAGAGTAAACTTTGATTTTAATAAATATAAACGAGCACTAAACACTGCCCACCATAATATATCCGAGAGACTGCAAGTCCAATGAAGCATGGAGATCATCACTCGAGGCAGAAAAGTCTCAAGAAAAAACCCTACTCTGGTCCACTAGTCTAAACGAGCGGATTAAATGAATCGTCCAACCGCATTGAAGGACAACTTGGAATCCCCTCCACTAATATTTGTAGTTTTTCTGTCGTTTTCCCTTTATCTTTTTTTTTAAATTTTATTTCACAAATCTCCCGAAAAAGGGGAGAAATCCATCAATCCTCATCATTCGTCGTTGATTTCATATTCGAGCGAGGTTTTACTGGCTATTTTTCTACAATGGCAGTCTTTGTATGATATTAATTTATCTATGGAATTCTTCTCTGGCGAGTCGTCTTTCACAAATCATGATACTGTTAAACGACATAAAATGCATAACAGCCCGTAGTGTGGAAAAATTGGTGACAAAATCATCGGCTCCTAAATCATTGAAGGTAACTTGAACGATCAAATAAAGTGACAATATAACTTCAAGATCAAACAACAAAAATTTCAAGTGTTTAGAACAAAAAAGTGGCTACTATTCGAATCTGCAATTTAAGATTTCAAAGCTACCAACGTGCCACACAAAAGGTGATGGCAGATTTTAGCATTAACGAAGTTTCTTCGCAAAAGTATTAACAATTTATTTCGAATATTTTTTCCGTAGGATGGTTATTTATTCAGATATTAAAAAATTCCAGGATAATAAATTCAATTGAAGCTGCGGTGGCGTACATAAATGAAATGAGAATGAGAATTTCGTTGTTCATTATATTTGATTTTTACGATCTATCTTAGATATTTCTATTATACTGAAAAGTTCTTCACAATATGAAATCCTATCAAATTGGTTATAATCATTTTTACTGTCCGACAAACCATTCTAGAAATATAAGCAAAAAACCACTTCAACAATCAAACTTACACTGATGGTTGACAATACGGAATTACATACGGGTATTCATCAAGGGTATTATAAGAATTGGTCATTGACAAATTCTAGTATTTTTTAATCCATCTTAAGTGTTACAGTATTGTTGTATACATGAAATAGTACTGACACCTTCTATTTCCCCTGGAGCTCATTTGGAACAAGACTTTCACTGCTTTGATAATGTGAACGTAGTAGTGCTAAAAATCTACGGGGGATTACAATGTTTGAGGCTCTACACTTTACTTGTTTACGAAACTCATTAAACCGTAATTGTCTCATTACTTTGATATAGACATTAATATAGTGTTCGATATTTCCGTAAATTGAGAGTGGCATTCATTGAAAAAATGACAAATAATAAATGTCTCTAAATAAGAGAGGATAGAAATCTCGTCATACCCAGTATTTAGCCTATATAATACTGCCCAACATGACACATTTCCTAAAGCAGCATTTGTATGTAGGAAAGTCAAAAAGAGGCAGAAGCGTAATTAAAGGGGAATCTGAGAAGAATCCAATGAAATTAAAGTGGTGGCCACCTAAACAAAACAATTCTCAATGATATTATAAATATCCCGTGTTGAATAAATTAATGAAGTAAATATATCGCCACATACCTATGTATAAAGTACTACCTATAATACAATAAATAAATAGTGTTTTAGGAATTTTTGTATTTTTTTTATTATGTTACTGTCAAAACCGAAACAGAGCCCTACCAAAGTATATACACAAACTTTACATAATTCCCTTGTTACAATATTTTATATACCATCCTAAACAGTCAAAAATTGCTGAAATTGCTATTACACTAGTTAATATGACCAAGGTATTATCTTTTTTTGTGTATAATTTCTGGTTGCAATCAATTTGAATTTTCATCTTTAAATTCAATTCTGCAAAATACCTCAATACTAATTGGAGGAAGCTCTTTTTATTTCGTCCACGTTCTATTCAAAGAAAAACAGTTTGATTCGACTTTAAACATTCCGGTGTTATGCCTTTGCCGACATAAGTTCATCTGAAGTAATTATAACATGGAACTTCATGAATTATTGAAACCTGCTTCCCAGTGACAACTGAGTTCAGTTTCAAAATAATTTAATTTATAAAACAAGTCAATTTGGAGGAACAAGTTTTTGCTACCCAAAATAGCATTCCATTAATTTCTTTCAGCATTGCTGCTCCTATCGACAAATGTTTTCTTAATTGCGGTCCGTTGATGACTTCTTCAACAAGCAGTTAGTGCATCTGATTGCCTTGTGCTTACATGTAACTTTATACAAATGCTTGCGAGACAGTAGATTAAAGCGATGCTAACAATTTAGCTACATCCAAATGAACGATTATTTTATTTCTGGATTTTATTTTTTATTTTTTCGATCGACATATTGCTTCAGTTGCGAACTTCATATCCGTACCAAGAAAGGATGTCTTGTATGGCGTTTCAGCAGTGAAGCAGTAATCGGAATTCTATAAATAAGACAGCAGTAAGCTAGAACGTCACAAAATGATCTAAGAATTTATAAACTTCACATATTTTTTAATTAACTAGCGAATTATTCTCATTGTGTTAAAATTCTTGATTATATTTAAATGAAATAATTCTGCGTTTAATATGCTTACGAACAGTCTTATATAAAGACCATATACAGCAAACTATGTGCGGTACGTATATTTAGACCTGTGGTTATATGAAGTAATTTTTCAACATAATTCCAACATCATTGTACTTAAAACATAGCAGATGAAATTCAGGGAAACGCATTTTTTTCTGATTCTCAAATCGAAACAAAGTTCAAATAAAAGAAGGATAATGCACACAAATGTAAATGCGGAGATTTATATACTTATATGATGGTTGACCTTACTATATATTGGTTATGGAAAATAAAAGGTTTTTAATGGAACAGAACGAAGTCTAAAAATAGTCGTTCCATGAGAAACCACAACAGTTGGATAAGAAATATGGGAACGAGTTAAGTGTGAGGAAAACGCTCAGAATTATTTAAAATTTTGTCCACATGCTCCAAATTACTCACAAATCACGAATATTAAATTTATTTTCCCCGGAAACTTATAGTTTCCGAGATATTTAACTTTAAAATCTGGAACTTTATCAAGGAAGATGACGATAGATTATAGCAACATTTATTAAGTAAACACACACACTCACACACACACACAGAGGCAGGCAGGCTGGCAGGGGCACGCACACACACACACACACACACACAGAGGCAGGCAGGCAGGCCCCTGCCAGCCTGCCTGCCTCTGTGTGTGTGTGTGTGTGTGTGTGTTTCTTTAATAAATGTTTTTCTATTCCATTCTAATAAATGCTGCTTTAAGCAATGCTGTTAGCCCGAATGTTCGGAAGGTATGTATATACCTACCACTGCCTCTTTTTAATACTAAAAAGAAGAAGAAGAGTTAATTAATTGCGAGAATGTCAAATTGTGTTGTGAATTGCAGTGCAAAGTTCGAGATTTTAAAGTTAAATATCTCGGAAACTATAAGTTTCCGGGGAAAATAAATTTAATATTCGTGATTTGTGAGTAATTTGGAGCATGTGGACAAAATTTTAAAAAAATCTGAGCGTTTTCCTCACACTTAACTTTTGCCGAAATATGTATTGAAATGTAATTATTTTAGGCAGAAATAAAGAATAAGGATAAATTAAAGCTCTCCATATGATTTGTAATTCATCGTTATGTCCATAATTTAACTATGGTGTCGTGAAGCAAACAATATTATGAATATAAAAAGAATTACCGGTACCATTGTGGAAATCAAAACCATGCGTATAATTAAAAAAATATTTAATCATTCAGCTCAAAGCTCCCGAAAGAGGAAAATCATATAAAGGACCACCAAGTCAAACATAACTAGTATATTACAGCACCGTAATATCTTTTGATTACCAATCCTATTCCAAGCATGTCTCCACCACAGGTGGTTACCAGTGAGTTCCAAGTTCATACACATAGAATCCTTAGCCAATGACCAGTACACTAGTGTTGAAATCTTGGGCTTCCAGCAAATATTCAAAATATATTTCCTTTCAGTTCGGATATACTTTAAAAGACCTAGGTTTAATAAATAGTATAATATTTTAAGAACTTCCTACTACTTACCTGGGATATTTAAATTATTATATCATATAAATGTGAAAATTGTTTATGGCCACGGATAAATCCTTCAACTGACAAAAAATCGACGTCAGTAAATGACTAAAACAAAACTTTTTCGTTTTGTGATATTCAGTAACTTTCTAGTAATAAAACATCCTACCAAATGAATTATTTACTTCTGAGATAACGATTAATATAGCAAACATACTATGTTTTATAAGAAAGGATTTTTATATATAAGTACTTCTTGGATTACTTACTAGCCACACTAGTTTATTTCTAGAGGACTTAGGTACTATATGAATATATATATACATATGTATGATATGTATATTTACTCAACATGATTCCATTGGATTTTCAAAGTTCAATAGTATTCGAGAAGATCAGTAAAACTGCTTGTACAAAATAAGAAAATATCACGTTAAATTCTTGTAAATTCTGCGTGGAAATTGCACGTAGCTCTACTTTGACGGGTAAAAAAGCTAAAATTGGTCTAGGACCAATTCTTATGATACCCAAAATGAATGCGCGTATGAAATTTCATATGGTCACCCATCTGTGCAATTTTGATTTTTGAAGTGGTTTTTTCGTATACACATATTTCTAGAGCAGTTCGTCGGACAGAAACTATTATTATTACTAATTTTATAGGATCTCATATTTTAAACAAGTTTTTAGTACCAAAAAATGTCTAGAACTCATAGTTTTCACAGTATACGCAAAAACCCTAAATTTTAGTATAGCAACACTCAGAAAAGGTGGCCCGATTTAGTCCATTTTTGATTTTTTTTTTTTTGCTATTACTATAAAAACACAATGAATCAAATTTCAGCTCTCTATTATATTGTCGCGTTCTCAGGCACTGTCCAAATATATAGTGGAAACCGATATTTTTGTATGGCAACCCAACCCTAACAAGTAGTTGCTCGATTTGTCTCATTTTCGAACTTAATTTTGCTTTTTTTTATAAAGTCCGTGTACAAAATTTCAGCTTTCCAAGTGAACACGTTCTTTAGTTATCGTGCACATGGACGGACGGACAGACGTACGTACATGCAAATATTAAAATAACTTTTAATATTATGCGTGGGTGTCCAATCCATTGTGCTCTACTATCATTATTGCGAGGTGTTACAAACGGAATGACAAACGTATACCTTTTAGATTTCATCTAGGTTATAAAAATGGGTGGAATTTCGTATGCGGATACTTCAGGGGTTGCCTGTATAAGTTGATGCGTTATAATTAGGTGAAATACGCGTGGAGTAGCTACCTGTTTTTCACATGGAGTCTATGAATTAGTCTTTATCAGAATAAATTAACATACATTTTAGGTACAAGGGAAAGGAATATTTTATGCGGAAAGAGGGGCGTAGATTTCATATACACTAAGTTTCTTATATCACAGTCAAATTGCGCACAATACATCTAAACTGAACTTATAGTGTCCTTCATTATAGCTATTGGCGCAAATAAACAAAACTAAAAGTAATAGCGTTTATTCTTCTATTTTGTCTCTCTTATGATTGTAGTCGCAAGGAGAAAGCACGGATCACTTTACATGGATAGAGCTTTTACTGGGTAGGATTTTGGTTTGATTGGGTTAATTTATTTATGTTCACATCATTGGAGCTCTTTAAGACAATTAGAATGTAGAGAAAACAGGTGGTGTGATAAGCCAAATTTAGCGTAGTAAAATTCAGGATGTGTTAAGATCTATTGCCGCTGTAGAGAAAGCTCAGTATAGGCGTGTAGTATCAGTAGTAGAATCAACATAGAGCGCGGGGCAGCAAGATAATGTTTGAAAATACTTCGCCCGCTCTCACCGAAAACGCTCTTACTCGCTCCACTACGCCAGCCTCTCAGGAGCTTGTCAGCTGTTTCAAATGCAAGCAAATCTAGCAGCTGAACATACATTCTGCATACGGTATCTCTTTCATCGATATATTCTGTCCTACTTCAACCACTTGCAAGAAAATGCACGCTCATCTACACGAAAACCTTCTGTTCTCTCTACATATATTCTAAGTTAAAAAGTACCCACGTCATAAAGCCATGCGTATTTAGTTGTACATAGGGGCGGCGGTTTTGCATTTTCATAAGTATTTAGTAGTTACGCTATGTTCATTATAGACGACTTTTCCCATAGAAAAAGTGGCAACTTTTTTCATAAACTTTTTTGAGAGTTCTGGGCCACTGAGGGGATTCCGTCTAATGGACTACGTCGCGGTAGCGGTACCAAGCTCCAAGCTGGCATGCATATGACCAAGTCCACCTCAAATATGTGTGCTAGAGAGAGACAGATGCTGTGAGAGAGCGAGATGGTTTCAAAGTACGATTTTCAGTAAAGCTTCCTAATGTGTTTTGGCGGGACATATTACAGCACTCCACTACTCATCCAAGAATGAATTAATATAATCCTACCATCTTCTTTCATAAAAAATTTCAGTTTAATCCAGTCCCAACCAACCTAATGCTTTCATAGTAAGATTTAAAAATAAGTAAATAACACTACCCACTCTGGACCATCGCCACGGTCTTCAACAAAGCTTATGTATATATCCTACTAGAATTATGTCATGCTAAATACCATCCAACAAGGCTTTTAACTTATAGCACCACAGTCTTCACTATTGCATTTGGAGAATTATCAACTGTGTCTTCCTTCCTGATACAACACCATTTCGGATATAAATATGAAGCGGAATTGCTGATAAGATTTCTACTGAGCGGAAGACGTTCCAATAGACACAAAAAATCGCTCAACTTGTTCACTTTTCTCGGATGTGCGAGTTTAAGTCATCACATCATCCTACATTTTTATTATAGCTCATCAAAGCTTTTAATTTAACCGATTCTGAACTTAATGCTTATAAAAATAGCGTAGACTTGAATTATATTAATATGAATATGAATTACATCTAAAATGGTATGATCGCTAATATCACGAAAACCATAGCCGGTAGAGGATTTTTGATAAGACTTTTTAGTACACACACACCCCTACTAATAAGGCTATAGTTTTAATTATTTCATGTTTCTTTCCATCCCAAGCAGCCGTGATCTATTTTTAGATATCGCATATCATGATCACTCTTGTTTATAAAATATGCATGCAGACCACAACTTACGTTATAGTTGTTGTTGATTTTTATTAGCAAAAGAAATTTTCAATTATAACTTTCACTACTCATCTAAGATAACATATCAGTTGTTGTTTTTTTAGCTAAAGAAATTGGGAATCTTTCATAAATCGTTCAATTTATTTACTTTACTTGGGTCTGTGCGAATTTTGTTTACATTATTCGGCTGTACGAATTGTTTATGCAATTAATCAAATTAGAAGCATTACACGTAAAGACCAAAAATTGGGCCATTTATTAACCTACGTTAGTTGTTGTTGTAGCTAATGCAATAACATTGTGCAATACTGAATATAGCCTGGTAGAAAATCTTATAGTATGACGTTGTGCGTGTTTGTGTTTGAGGTTGGGGGGGGGGGGGGCGGTGGGTGTTTGTGTCTAAATTTTACGTCCAAAACCGCAAAAGTGTCTTGATGCCTCTGTCCCAGAACTCTACGCGTATTTACTCTACGCGTATTTAGCAACTTTAAAAAACATCCACACAATACCTCCATGGCCTCGTGGTAGAGCGCCTCGGATTTTACAAAACCAAGCGCTCTCGGTTCGATTGCAGCACAAATCCAATATTATTCTATTAACTGCTAAGATCAGAGCTGAACAGTGGAATGGGAACCAAGAGCTAACCACACATTCTGACGTCAGTCGACGATAGGAAATAAATCGCCCATGATCCAGACTCGGGACGTAGTATAGACTAGACGGAATCCCCTCAGTGGCCCAGAACTCTCAGTGATCCACAACTCCCAAAAAAGTTTGGGAAAAAAGTTGCCACTGTTTTTTTGGGAAAAGTTGTTGTAACTACTGTATTTTAATAATTATTTTTTATTAATAATTTTTTATACCCTAGATCTAGTAAGTATTCGACAGGGAAAGCGAAAGAAGCTGAGGGTGTACACATCACTATATCCACTAACATGTATCCGAGTATTTCAATTCTGCAAGATTTTGGTTCTAGAGCTAACAATCAAAGCAAGCTTGAATTTTCATTGAAGAAACGGAGAAACGGCGGGAGTGAAGAAAGTTATCGGACTGTATGTTGAACAATATTGCGCTCAATATTTGCTGTGGTGACGTATCTGGGAACATTTCTGATTTTATACCCTAGACGAAATCTAAACGGTATACTACGTTTGTCGTTCCTTTTGTAACACCTCGAAATAATGACTGGATTGGACACCCACACATAATATTAAAAGTTATTTTGATTTTTGAATGTCGGTCTGTCTGTCTGTCGGACAGCCTGTCCGTGCGCACGATAACTCGAGAGCGCGTATCCTTAGAAAGCTGAAATTTTGTAAACGGACTTAAAAAAAAGTAAAATTAAGTTCGAAAATGAGACAAATTGGGCAACTTCGTGGTAGTGTAGCCATACAAAAATTTCAGTTTCCAATATATATTTGGACACTGCCTTAAAACGCGTCAACGTAGAGAGCTGAAATTTTATACATTATGTTTTTATAGTAATAGCAAATAAAATGACAAAAATGGACTAAATCGGGTAACCCCTTCTTGATGTTACCATATGAAAGTTTAGATTTTTTACATATACTATGAAAATGATCAGTCGTAGATATTTTTATTGCACTAAAAACTTCTTCAGAATACGAAATCCTATAAAATTGGTTATAATCAATTTTTCTGTCCGACGAACATTTCTAGAAATATATGCGAAAAAGCACTTCAAAAATCAAACTTGCTTAGTTCGGTGACCATACGAAATTTTATACGGGCATTCATCTAGTCTAGGGTACCATAAGGATTGGTCTTAGACCAAATTAACCGAGTTATACCAATGGCAGCGACATTCTTATGTTCTTTGTTATATCAACCAAAACTCATCACACATTTTCTAGGACATAACCTATCAACCGAGCATGAAAACTTCAATAAAGGGTTTTCACGTGTTTGGATCACAATAGAAAATTCTTTTGGGGTCCTTGCAAAGAGTTGACATGTGCTGAAAAATGATATGCATTGCCTCCCCAAGAATGTGGATAAAATAATTAACGCCGTAGTTGTCTTCCGAAGCTATGTACGTCAACCTAAATGACAGCAGTGGATATTGTTATCCAACATATGCAGACTAGCGATCAGAAGATGCCAACCTGCAACAAGCTCGTTTCAGAGGAAGAAATAATGCTTCCCGAGAGGCATTTCATCTTAAAGAAAAACTGTAACAGTGTCTTTGTAATGAAAATATTTTATAAGGTGAAATTTTAAATAAAATGCAATATATGCTTTATTTATTTACTTTACTTTTAATCACATTGAGGTCATCTACCTGTAATTCTAGAATTTCTACTTTTGATATGTTGGTATTCTGCACCACTTGTGCTGCACTTTTAAAAAGCGTGTCACCTTCGTTCTCTTCCGCTTTCTCCTTGACTTTGTGCAGAAGTTTTTCGAAAAACCGGGTGTCATATTCAAAGGATCGTTTTCTTGGAATTGCTGGTATTGAGCTGCTTGCCGACAAATAATCTTCTCGCATACAACGCAGATTGCCAGAAGTTTGGGCCTCTGGAGAAGCAAGGACCGTCAGCAAAGAATCGTTCGCCTGTATTTCGGACGATGCGATTTCTGCCGGCATCTCGAACAAATCGTCTACTTCTACATTTGTTGTCGATGAATCATCCGCAGATGGAAAGTTTCCACTAGTCCTGCATAAGATATAAAAATGTGAAAAATATAAGTTAAAAATATCTTGATATATATACTTTCTCGAACGACTCGCCTATTTCAACAAACATAAATTGTCGAAGTACTTCCACTTGATTCGAAGTTCAGTGGTACTTCCTGAAGGGTGTCCATCTTCCTCAATTCTCTTATGAATTGGTCACGAAGAACCTTCATTTCACACGGCACCTAGCTTTTGTAATAAACAATGATAAACGCTGAGTTTACATGGATTACAAAATGTCACCTACTACTTATTTTCAGCTTCTCTTCAATTTCTTTCAATTTTTTTTCCTTTCAAGGTTTATTCGGATATTGGGGACTTCTTTTGTCGTATAAGTAATTTGTTTCCCTCATTAATCAATTCCTCCTCGAAAGACATTTTTTGTATATTTACTCTGAATTGTCAAAAGCAAAGCAACTCTAGGTACGGTGACAAAATCGGTCGGCGGCATTGGGTACAGCAACATGGTATTGCCATAAAGTCAATATCTGATTTGTCGTCGAAAAAGCTGTGTCGGCGTCATTCTATTTCGGCCTGTAGGTGACTGCGATTGCGTAAGCTTGTGAAAAAACAAGCAGATGAGAATGTGTGCATTTCTTATTTGTTTTTAATATTTGTTGTACTGTTTCTTTCAGAAGGGGTAGTATATGGGATTGCAGGCTACACGGGAAGAATTGGATGTAATAAATTAATGGTATAAACTAGATGGGTGGAATCTGGGAGGGTTAAATGATTAAAAATAGAAGCGTTACATTACTTAAAAATTTATTATTGACAAATCAAAGTAATGTAAAATTCGCAGATGCTTTCTTTTTTTAAACATTAAAAAAAAAAACTGAATTTATTTCCACTAAGATTTCCTGCAATAATTGTTTCTTTTAATTTCTAAACCAAAGAAAAATCAAATCAAATAGCATTTATTTCATGTACCACCCATGTTTTAGATATGTACAATGTTGGGCCCTATGAGACTAAAGAATATGATTATAGATTAACAAATCAGAACAATAAGCAATAAAGTTATTACATTCATTATCATGAATGGTTGGAAACTAGACCAGATACTTCCTTATAAGTAATCGTAAAAGTAGTACGAGAATACTAAAGAGCAAATAAAATAATAGTAAAAGCAATCTAAGACAATCAATAATAATCAAAGATATAAAGTAAAATGGCATAATAATGACAGGGCTATAACTATAACTACAATTAATAATAACAGTAAATAACCATAAATAAATAAGTAAGAAGTAACATTATGATTGTAATTACTGAGCGACATGTTAACACTTAAAGGCACACAATACGATAGAGCAACATTCTAAGACTAACGAGATTTATAATACCAACATCTTTATTAGAGAATCTAATTTTAACGAATTTAAGGTAAGATTTAAAGTATATTAGGCTGAACCACAATTGCCGTAAAGATCTTTATGTTTTGAACGAAACTGAAGTTTACTTTCATTTTTTTTTACATTTTTGCTCTAATTAGACATCACATTCCGTAAGTGTTGCTATCTTAACATTTAAAGTTTCAATTTTAAAAAAATGGTAAAAGCAAATATTAACAAATGGAAGTTGATTTAATTTAAGATTTGTGCCTTTTATTGACATTATATAAAAAATATGTACAGAATCTGAAGAATAATCTGAAGAAAAATCGGCAGTATTTCCAAAAGCACTATTTCGTTTTATTATCCATTATAATTATTTAGTATCTAAAATTAGACTTTTTAAAGATATCAATAGGACATTTGCTATTCAATGTTATATTATTTTTATAATGAAATGATCAATTATTTTAAGTGAATTGCACCGATATTTAAAACTATCAAGTTGTTTTGTAAGTACTACATATTGAAGTGGAGTTTCAGTAATCCATATTTACGATGTATCTTCATCCCAGTCAAATAGTAAATTTGCAATGAATAGTTTTGTAAGAGGTTTTTTACGGTCATATTATTGTTTGGTTGACTATATATGTAGCTTCATTACAAGTTTTATGAAATAGTGTAGATAACGTTATGTAGGCAATGTTAAGACTAAAATTGTTACTTGGGTTTTCCCCTCCGTTCAATTTATTACTTGATTTACCTAACTCAAGAAAAATCATCGAGTAAAGACTTCGAAAGTATCAGTTTTTACAGTTCGTCGCCGGACTTCAATTATTTTTATAGTTTTCAGTTATTTTTCAAGTTTTTAGTTTTAAATGCAAAAACCTGTTACTCCTCCTTCAGTAACAGTAGAATGATCTCCAAGAAAATTTAAACGTATTGAAAGTGGTAAATTAAATTCGTTTATTGTACTATGTGCTATGAAAACTTCACGCCGTTATTACAGATCCCGAATATTTGCAATTTCTTACAAGTTTTTAATAGAAGCTGTATGCGTGCTTTGTGAGTGTCACACTCAATTGCACTCTTTATCATACATTTTGACGTTTTTCATGTTTTTACTGGAAAAAGTATGCGAACAGACCTATTACAATTTTGCTTGTCTAACCGAGATCTGTCTATAGATGGGTGGTTGTTAAGTATTCTAGGAACACCCATTATCCACTAACCACAAGGAAACTGTAAAGCAAAATTTCTAAATACCTGCATTAAATCACAATAATACCAATTGAATATATTAAATTTTAATTATTAATTTCTTTTCTTAATTTAAAATTTTAATTAACCCCTAAAAACTGTCGCTTACAACTTACACCAATTAAATGTGCAAAACTAACAACAACAAAATTCTAAGGAAAAATCTTTTGCAGCACATGTATTTCTCCTCGCCTTCACAACCACCCAAAATTTCTAAAAAAAATCAGAAATGTTCCAAGATACATCCCCACACCAAATCATGAGCGCAATATTATGCGATCTTTGAGGAGGGAACCAAAGAAGACGACATGTGATGAAAAAAGCGTAGCAACTATCGTTCTTCTTCTTGTTTTTGTCGAGGTGCCAGAGGCGGCGTCAAAATTTGTTGAAGGCTTAAATATAATAATAAATTAATGGTGCGAAAATTCAACCACATTTCTTAGAAACTCCGCACAATCTTCCACACCATTTAAGAGGTATAGCACACAGGCGCGTTAGCTGTTTATTTTAGATGGCCGTTTCCCCAGTAGGCCTATATATCATCTCTTGAATTGCGAACTGAAACTTATTTAAATATAATTCAAATCCTTACACATGTACTAATTTATATTTATAGATTATTTTATTTTATATTTACATACCATTAAATAAAAATAATTTTGGAAATTTCTGATTAATCGATATTTTTTCAGACGCCTTTTTGCAGATATAATGATAATAGATTGTCAAATACTTTTCAGAATTTAAAAAAACAAATTGTATCTGAACGCGCGCATGTGTAGATTATGCATTTCCGTATAACTGATTAATATGTTAAGTAAAAAAAATCTTAATACGAAACTCTTGACTTGATAAGCAACTAAATTTTCTTTTAAATCTACGTTTTGGCAAAAACAAATAAAAAGTTATATCCCTTTTTAAAGATTTTCTTCAACACGAATTGTTGTATTTAAATCTTCGAGCACATGTAATTTCTTTTTATTTACTATCACTTAGTCCAATAGCCATTAACCATTTCCTATAAAAAGTAAATTATCCCTTTTGTAACTACGTCTCTGCGCCAAACACACTTCGTGGCTTTTTGTTTACCAAAAAGTGGCAGTCAAACACAATGGCAAAATCAAGATGATGAAAATTTTTGGCTACGATGCCATACATATAATTTACTATGGGATGTCGCCTCCTCAAAGTGTGCGATACAGTCCGAAAACTTTCTTCACTTCCGCCGCTTCACCCAAGGTATATAGTATACAAGTATGCTATCTCTCGAACCAAAATCTTGTAAAATTGAAATACTGGGACACATGTTAAGCTGTAGTCAAGGTTCTCAGGAGAAGCGGAGTGGAAGTCAAAGCAGAGCTTAATCATGCGACAAGCGGTGCAAGAAAATGGCTGAGTGAATGCGAGTCGCACTTGTGATTTTACATGTACTTTTTGGCTTCAAAATTAATTTTCACGGAACTTAGTAGTGACATTCGTAAAGTAACTTTATGGATTTTTCCAACGAGAAGTATTTTCTTTCGCAAAATATTTGGAATTATTTTTTTGCAAAAGAAAACTCATTTTATGCGCGTCCATTAAATAGTAAAAGAAAGGAATATGGGGAATTACATCACCTATGGGATAAATTTTGGAATTATCAGTGTTTACATGTGCGTATCCATTTCGACAATACACCAAACTGCGACCTTAAAGAAAAAACCATCTGCCTACGCCAGAATACACTGCAGATCCCGCTTTCTCGCTTTGGAACTTGACATCAGCTTTGCTTTCAGTTCCGCTTTGCTTCTACCTTGACATGATTGCGCGACTTTGTATGAAAAGGTATGTACATAGTTTGTTCTCGTTAGCTTTTGCATTGGCCAGCTTCCAGTTCGGCTCCTTTTTTCGCGAGAAATACGTTTTTCGCCAAGTAATTGAATAACAATTAATAGTACCTAGTCCTTGTGCGTTCGTGAGGTCTTGTATTTCCAGTCGTTGTCCTTTACAGCCTGAAAACTTTTAACCTTTATTTTTGAATTGTGAATTTTTTTATTTTTATCGTCTATTATTTTAACTGATTTATCTCTTTCAATTCTAGTTTTAGTAAATGTAGACGTGAGCTTGTTTCTTCTATTTTCTTTCCTATAAACTAAAAGACCTTTTCTTAATTTCTTTGGGGGCGTTGTGTTTTTGTTTAAAGTACTAATATGTTTATTTACTATTTCTTGCACCCTATTTTTATTTGATGGATTAAGTTTTCTTTGGAATTCATTTAATTTGTCAAGGTATTCATGCACGTTGTTATGTTGTAATTTATTTTCAAATTTTAAGTTCTGTCGTAAAATATTTCGTAAGGTATGTGTTTGTTAGCAGAGTGGATAGCATTATTTTAGGTGATAATGGTTCAAACTTTCGTCGTGCTCATTTTCTTTATATTGATTTTGAATAATTCCATATATTCTGTTAGTGTCGAATGCATTCTTTCAACTTGCGAATTGCTAGAGGTTTGCTGGAAGGAAGTTATGTAGTAGATGATATTGAATTGTTAACAAAAATCCTTAAAAACTGTTGTAGTGAATTCCGCTCCCTGGTCGGAAACTATTTTTTAGGAATGCTGTGAAGGCTCATAAAATGTTTCAGATATTTTATAATCTTTAGACTATTTCTAGCAAGAAGTGTATATGCTGAGGCGAATTTGGCAAATTTGATGATTTAAGTTAGGACCTTTTTATTATTTGTGCTATATATATATCAATATGTAAAATATCTATAGTGATTTATGTGAGGTCTCAGGAACTTGAAATTGTAACTTAGGTGGATTTCTATAATATGTTAAGTCTTGGTAATTACTGATCTCTTTTATGATTTAGTTTTTCATGAATGGAAAATAATATTCGCGTTTTAAATGATTAAGAGTTTCGTGGATTCCGCGATGATATTGTGATAATCGTTGATCATTCCGTCTTGCTCGTCGTTATTTACAACGTCCTTTAAAATTTCAATACATCGGATAAGTTTGAAAGTTATAGACTGTGAGAAATATTTCGAATATACTGTTACAAAATCTCTGTTTTCTCAATCTGTCTGTTCTGAGGAAACTTCTTCAAAGGTTGTGTCCGAACGGATTTTTACACAGTTTCTTCGTTCTTTCTATTTGGCGATGTTAGAAAAGTTCAGTCTTTAAGGGCAAACAAGAGAAACAGTAACCAGGCTAAGAACCCGCGATCAGATGTCTTTACAAAAAAAAATAAAAATTGTCAGAAAGGGTACAAACGAAAATTGGCCCTTATTTCTCTTAGTTCAAGTAATCCGAACACGCACTCCAAGCTCGATATGTCCACTCTAAAACCAAATATAAAATGAATTCATTTGCCGCAAGGATTGCTTATGGTAGAGAAAAATAAGAGACACACAAAAAAAAATCAGTCTTCTCACAAATTTGTGTTCATTTAGCTTTGTCCGGCTTAGTTAGTCTATTTTGTCCACACTCACTGCAATGAAATTTATAAAATAGGAAATCCAAATCACAATTTATTCTTTCTAAGTTCAATATAATTTCAATGAAAGAAAAACTAAAGTTCCAAGTATATTAGGTACAATTTCAATCCTAATTTAATTCGACCTAACTACCTGAGTTCACCAATTCAACAATGCTCTTTATCTTATTACTTCAAAATTTAACTAAATAACAATTTTTCTTTTGTTTTTTTTTATTTGCACACATTGCATTTCAACCAGGATGTCTCGACTGTCCTAACTGGGGCGCCACCCAGGAACGAACGAACTTACCAGCCCGACCGCGCGCGCCGTGACAGTACCAGTCACCGTACAATATAAGCACTCGCAAGGGATAAACTACCCGGAGGTTGCGATTCGGTTTCGCAAAGTTTTCCTTTCCCTGGACAGTCTCAGGAATTTTTTTTCTACGTAGACAGCTCGGTTATGTACGCTGAATCGCACCCTATCGGGACATCTGAATTATTGTAAATGCAGCACTGCGCTCTTGCTGACTTAAAATAGGGATGCCTTGTAGGGCTAACAGTGCTCGATGACCCTTCGTCTCTCGCACGTGTATTGAGTTTAGGTTAGGTGTCGTGCTGGTGAAAATTTCAAAGGATATAAAATTCTTAAGTTAAGTAGGTACTTATCTTTTGTTCATCGGGTTGCATGGGCCGCAGCCGGCGTTTACTTTTCTCCTGGCTCTCCGCTGTGCTTCCTTCAGCGATAAATTGAACACGAGCAGCAAAAGACAGGGTTCTCGGGCAGGGCGCCAACCTTCTTCTTTATTATTTTTTTTTTTTTATTTGATAATTGGGTTTTGTTTCTATTGTTTCTATTCGCTTTTTAAGCAAAAACCCTAACTTTTTCTTTACAGGTTTCTCTCTTCTTTTTAAACACCAACTCCACGAGATATGTTTTGTTTTGGAGAAACTGCAAAAGTGCGAGTCCTACACCAAACAACGTGAAAGGAGTAAAATAAAAAGCAAAGGGCTCTGATGCCAGTAAATTTCTGTTCTTATTGGGAATAGAGAGCGAATACAACGCCTGGTAAAATGGTAAAAGTAAAGCAGGTATTTGTAATTGCGAGCAGTTATCAGCTTTTACCCTCTCTTATTTATAATTAGCGTTTTATTTCAAGATAAAAATGTTTGGATTACGCTGGTCACGAAGCGCTTATCTATAAAAATAAAAATAGTGACCCTACTACAGAAAACAGGCGGAGAAGCCCCGGCTCAGTGAATATTGTTGATGATGTTTTTAAATTGCCGCAGCAGCAAACAACAAATATCCATAAGTGCTAGCTGTCTGCATTTACGGATGAAATTCTGCTAGCAGTGTTCGCAGTAAAACTGGAGCTTTCACATTCAGAAGTTTGGGCTAAAATTCAAGGACGTACAATTTGTCGGATATCCCCTAATCATCAAAGGGAACCGAAATCATTCTGCAGGTTAACTGATATAGCTTTTTCCTTTTATGCTCAAGCGAGCAATTCTATTGTGGAATGTTATTACGAATTGAGCAAGAAATTGGAATATGCTTTAGTGCATGAAGGAGATCAAATTGGATACTTGTCCGACGAGATGGATCTAATGGTGAGACTCGCGATAAAGTTGCAGCATTGTTGTAGCAAGAAAAAGAGGTCGATGTCATTTTGAGTGGAGATACTGAAAATATTGCTCATTCATCGCTCCTGCGTGGCTTTTCCAGGTACATATAACATAATGCATTACTAAATACTAATTGTGGTTAGTTATTAGTGTGTGGTTAGTGTAACTAACTAAGTCTATTTCCTACCACTTAACTAAGGGTTAGTTCAGTTTAGTAGTTAGTCGTTACTAATTTCTTACGGATGCTGCCGCTTTTCTCCTTTCTCTTTCAGGTAGGTCCTCGTCTTCCAGGAAGTAGTACGAAATATCAGCACTGAACGCTGCAAAAAGCCAAGAGTCTCAGAGTCCAGGACTGCTTAGATGCCACTGGTGTGGGTGCTCCGTGACTATAGTTCGGAGGCCTCATCGGAGGTGTTTAGACGGGATGGATAATTCATCGGCTCTTCAGGTAACACTGCCCCCCTCTCAGCAGCTCGAAGTTCCATCCGAGCGCTTGAACAGCTGGATTATGTCTTTTCCTAATGAATTACTAACGATCTGAAAAGAACTATCGATTAGTGATTGTCTGTCATCAGAATAGCGAAAGTTTTTTTGTTTTTTTTTTTTTCAGAGAATTATAAGCTAGGCTCGCGATATATAGCGAGATGGTCCCGATGGACTATTTTCTCATCACGTGCCCGACTACTGCAAATGCGATATACGGTGTCGCTTAACTTCCCGACGATGGTGTATGGACCCTCCCAGTCACACTGTAGCTTTGGTGAACGACCTTTTGTTCGCTTCGGGTTGTGGTATAGCACCTTCTGTCCTACTTCGAGTTCGTTTGATTTCGCTCGTAAGTCGTATCGATCTTTCATCCGTTGCGATTTGCTAGCAAGTTGCTCCCTCACGAAGGCGTGAACACTGGTCAGTCGGTCTTGAAGTTGTTGAAGGTAACCTCCAATTGGTTGGGGCTCTCCTGTCGGTAAGCTTCTTATGAGGTCGACTGGTAGACGTAGTTCGCGGCCAAACATCAGCATGGCAGGGGTCAGCTGGGTGGTGTCGTGGACAGCTGTTCTGTACGCTAACAGCAGAAAAGGCAGGTGTAGATCCCAATCGCGCTGATCATTTGAGACATATTTAGCTAGGTAGTCTGCTAACGTTCTGTTGAATCTCTCCACCATTCCGTCGGATTGTGGATGCCGCGGCGTTGTCCTGGTCTTATCGACACCGAATCGCCGCAATACTTTTTGAAAGATATCCGACTCAAAGTTCCGGCCTTGATCTGAGTGAAGCTGCAAGGGCAGCCCAAAGCGAGAGAAAACGTCTCGAATCAGGACTTCTGTGATAGTTTCCGCTGTTTGATCTGGTATTGGCGCAGCTTCCGGCCATTTTGTAAAGTAATCCATCGTGACTAAGATGTATTTGTTTCCTCTGTCTGTTACAGGTAGAGGTCCACAAACATCAATGGCAATCCTCTCAAACGGTGACCCGATGTTGTATAGCTGCAGCGGTGTTCGTTGACGTGGCTGGGGCCCTTTTCGGGCTTGACATGTAGGGCAGCAGACGCAGTAGTTCCGGACATCTTGACTGCATCCTTGCCAGTAATAGCGCGCCTTAACTCGAGCCAAGGTTTTGTCGATGCCAAAGTGGCCTCCCGAGGGGCTGTCGTGGAGTTCTTTTAGAATTTGCTGGCGAAGAGATTTTGGTAGCAGCGCTTGATAGACTACGTAAGTTCGGGTTTGGTACGGGCGGCATATTATTTCATCTCGAAGACATAATTCTTCAAACATTGACCAATATGATTTGAGGTCTGGATCCAGATGAGAGATCTCCTCGCGAGAAGGGCGTTGGCCATCTCTAAGCCATTTATGTACGTACTTTAGGACGCAATCTGTTCTTTGTAGGTCACTCAGTTCATCGTCTTCGATCGTGCAAGCTAAAACTGTGGCTTCCTTTAATTCCACTCGGGCGCAATATTGACAGTTTGCAACTTCACAAGGTCTTCTTGACAATGCATCAGCATTTTTATGTTTCACTCCTGGCCGGTGCTCGACTCGGAAGTCATATTGCTGCAGTTGCTCAATCCATCTGGCGATTTGTCCCTCAGGGTGGCGGAAATTAGTAAGCCATTTTAGGGAGGCATGGTCAGTACGAGCAAGAAAATGTCGACCAATCAAGTACGGCTGAAAGTGGGCTACAGCCTTGACCAATGCCAGGAGCTCTTTTCGAGTAACACAATAGTTGAGCTCCGGACGCGAAAAAGTCTTGCTGTGATATTCTATCACCCGCTCTTGCCCGTTTTGTAGTTGGGAGAGTATAGCTCCCCAAGCGAAGTGACTAGCGTCCGTATCTAGAATCAGAGGCCCATCTTCTTCTAGACGAGCTAAAATCGGAGCTGTCGTAAGTCGTTGCTTTAGGTTCTCGAATGCGGCATTGGAAGTATCCGCCCATTCAAATTTTCTGTATTTTTCAGTTAGTATTGTCAGCGGCTTGGCGATTTCCGAGAAATTCTCGACGAATCTTCGATAATAGGCACAAAGGCCCAAAAAGCTTTGCACGTCAGTTTTATTCCTGGGTCGAGGCCAACTTCTAACTGTGGCGATCTTATCAGGGTCCGTCGCTATCCCCCGTTCTGAAATAATGTGCCCGAGATATTTTACCTCCTTCTTGGCCAGAGAGCACTTTGATGGCGAAATTTTCAAACCTGCCACTCGAAGTCGCTGACAAATTTCATCTAGATTGGTTAGTAACTGGACGAAGCTATCTGCATGGACGATAATGTCGTCAAGATAGGCAAGACATAATCGAGGTTGAATTCCCGCAAGGACTACTTCCATCAATCGTTGAAAAGTACCAGGAGCGTTGCAGAGTCCAAACGGCATCACCGAAAATTCCCATAATCCATCGCCAATCGTAAATGCCGTCTTTTCCTGGTCTTCTTTCTGAACTTCAACCTGCCAATATCCCGATTTCAAGTCCAGCGTCGCAAACCAGCATGAGCCTCCTAAGGCATCAAGTGTTAAGTCGATGCGCGGTAATGGGTATGAGTCTTTTTTTGTGACGGCATTCAGTTTACGGTAGTCTACGCAGAATCGCAATGAACCATCTTTCTTTCGTACCAGAACTATTGGTGAGCTCCACGGACTACATGAAGGTTGGATATCCCCTTGCTTCCTCATATCGTCAATTAAGGCAATTGCTTCCACGCGTCGAGAAAACGGAATTCGGCGGGCTGGCTGTTTAATCGGGGATGTCGCTCCTGTGTTAATTTTGTGCTTCAGTATGGAGGTACGCCCAAGATCATCTGAACCGTGTGCAAATACATCCTATTGACGGGTGATCAATTCGTAGAGCTGTTTCTGCTGCTGTTCATTTAAGTCACTTGAGCTGCGCTCAAATAAATCGACGAGAGGCTCAGGCAGCACGTTCTGAGAGGCACACGCAGCGATTTCTAAGATGTCTGGTTCGAATTCCAGCCTCCCGATTTCGTCTCCCTCTTTGAAGTTTATTACTTTATCTGAGAGGTTATATATCGTGGTGAGAAATAAGTCATTTTTAGAGTGACAGAGACTACTGACTAGCATCCAGTCTAAAGTACCACTGACTTCAGGTGTCAGTAAGATATCCGCATCGGACTTAGGGCAACGAACTGGTACAATGGTTTCGGTTCCTGGAGGGATGTTTATCGCTGAGGCTAACTGCGCAACGCAGCCACTTAAATGAGGTCCGAAAAGAGGGACGGAAATTTGGTCGACTTGTAAAACACCTCGCTGGAGGTCTATCGCACACTTGTTGGGTGCCAAGAAGTCCACCCCTAGAATGCATTCGGAGAAAATGTTGGATACATAGAAAAGATGCTGCATTTCTACGCTCGCAATCTTCATCGGCAGTAATACGGTGCCATCGACGGTTGATAGTTCTCCATTAACTCCTCTAATGAAAGCTTGAGATGGCACAATGTCGACGCCGTTTGGACTTCGTCGAAGGACTGATGGATGTACAATTGAGTGGGTTGCCCCTGTATCTATAACAAAGTCGATTTTAACTCCATTTAAGAACCCTCTGCTGGTTAAATGCCGCCCGCTATTGAGAGAGCCGAGAAAAATTATTGGGGCTATGCGCGCAGGTACTGATCCTAGCCCCTTTGGATCAGACGCTGTTAGTTTAAAGGGTTGCTATGGATAGAAGCGATGGTTTCTATCTGTCCTCATTTTCCTGCCTCCACGCCGCTTATATTCGTGGTAGGCTGTGTGTTACTGGACGTTGACTGCTTTGTTGCGCTACGTATGTGAGCCAGATCTAATTTGTCCGTTCTTGTCCCTCCCTCACTGGTAGTTGCTTTGAAAAGACGGCGTATATTCGTGGCACGAGGTCCCGTGGCACCTTGGAGAACCTCGAGTTCTATTTCTGTTCCCTTTTCCAGCATAACTTCCCGTGCGTCTTCCGCGGGAAAGTCTGATTGGTGAATAAAAATGTCCATGCGATTATCGGCACAGCGTACAAAGCCGAAACGTTGATGTCGATCAACCCACCGAATGACGCCTGTCATTCGGGTTGGTTTTGCCTGCTTTTCATCTGGCTGTGAGCTCATCGCCATTGTTTTCCGCTCCTGGAGATGGTTAGAAGTGGCTGAATTCTCTACAGTCGCCGCGTTGATTCTGAGGGCGTTTCCTCTTTTTGGTGCAGCTGGATTCCGCCCCCTCTTTAATCCAGCTGATTTGCGTTTCCCTGCTCATAAGTGGGGGATACTACAGCTTCCATTTCGGCTGTGTATATTCTGGGTTGTTGGCGGGTCATTTGCGTGGCGTTATAACTGTTTTCGATACAAACAGCTATTTCCAAGGCAGCCTCTAGGGTCATTGGTCTCTGATCGCGAACCCGCTGCTGAATCTCAGTATTGGATATCCCATCAATAAACTGCCATAATGCGATTTTAGTCAGAGCAATGTCGGAGCAATCAGGAAACGCCAGCTTAGTTAGACGGTGTACTTCTGTTCCAAATTCTACCAGCTTCTCCGCTTTCTTCTGAACCCGGCTCTTCAATTTTATGTGCGCGACGGCTTCCTGCTCATCCGACATGTAGCGGGCCTTGAATGCTTTTAGGAGCGCAGAGTAGTTGTTGTGCGTACTTACTGGCAAGGTCTGATAAAATGTCAATGCCGATCCTCGCAAATACACAGGTAGATATAGTGCTTGCAATGATTCGTTCCACCCATTCGCCCTGGCAACTATCTCGAAATGGATCTGGAATTCATTCCAGGGCGTCTTTCCGGTGTACTCGGAAGGAGACATTCGTGGTCGTATCGCATCATGGGCTCGCACACAAAAGGTCTGTTGCTCTTCCATTGATGAAATAGTGGCCTCATTGTTGGAGCAGCCACCACGAAGAGACACAGACTGACAGGCTTCGCATGATGTTTTTCGTGAGGTAGGTGGGCGCGCCACGTTTTGTGTTTCGCTAGAAAATTTACTCTCCATTCGAGGGGGGAGAGATTGTTCGCCTTGTTTTTGGAGCGAATGACCTGCATTAGGCTGCTCATTCAAGGGATGAGCTGAAACTGGTTCTGGCCTGCCAACTGCTGTAGACTGAGCACTTGGCCGACGTATGGTGTGCCTTGGTAAACGATTGGTCACCGCCTCGGAGTTCCGTCCTGCCGCGCCTGAGTTTTCACGAACCAAACTATACCCAAAATGAGCCGCAAGTTTCTTCAACTCTTCTTCGCTCACAGAAATGCTTGGGAGAGGTGGGTCCACCACAGTACTATTATTTGAGGGCTGGTTTCCTAATTCGAAAATCGAGGACTCATCTCTCCCACTCTTTGGTTTTGATTCCTCCCCTTCTGAAGCAAGGTCAAAACGTATACCACTGGGATGCCCCGTCTCCATTCTCCCATCCGGCGTTCCTTGAGGCGTAGGCTGTCCTGCCAAAAAATCAAAGGAGCTTAAGAGTCTTGTTAATTGGCCCTCTATACGGTGCATTTGTGCGTTCTGCTCTTCTACTTTAGCAGCGAGGGACTCTACAGTAATATTGGCAGCTGGATCTTTCAAGGCGGCTGCGGGGCCTTGCAACCCGTCCTTTTCCCCTTCGCTAACTTGTTGGTCCCCTTCCTCTGTCATGGTTTTCGGAATTTCGTGGAAAGTTTTCGATTAAGAAAACGTTCGTCAACCCCACACTTGACACCAGTGTTACAAAATCTCTGTTTTCTCAATCTGTCTGTTCTGAGGAAACTTCTTCAAAGGTTGTGTCCGAACGGATTTTTACACAGTTTCTTCGTTCTTTCTATTTGGCGATGTTAGAAAAGTTCAGTCTTTAAGGGCAAACAAGAGAAACAGTAACCAGGCTAAGAACCCGCGATCAGATGTCTTTACAAAAAAAAATAAAAATTGTCAGAAAGGGTACAAACGAAAATTGGCCCTTATTTCTCTTAGTTCAAGTAATCCGAACACGCACTCCAAGCTCGATATGTCCACTCTAAAACCAAATATAAAATGAATTCATTTGCCGCAAGGATTGCTTATGGTAGAGAAAAATAAGAGACACACAAAAAAAAATCAGTCTTCTCACAAATTTGTGTTCATTTAGCTTTGTCCGGCTTAGTTAGTCTATTTTGTCCACACTCACTGCAATGAAATTTATAAAATAGGAAATCCAAATCACAATTTATTCTTTCTAAGTTCAATATAATTTCAATGAAAGAAAAACTAAAGTTCCAAGTATATTAGGTACAATTTCAATCCTAATTTAATTCGACCTAACTACCTGAGTTCACCAATTCAACAATGCTCTTTATCTTATTACTTCAAAATTTAACTAAATAACAATTTTTCTTTTGTTTTTTTTTATTTGCACACATTGCATTTCAACCAGGATGTCTCGACTGTCCTAACTGGGGCGCCACCCAGGAACGAACGAACTTACCAGCCCGACCGCGCGCGCCGTGACAGTACCAGTCACCGTACAATATAAGCACTCGCAAGGGATAAACTACCCGGAGGTTGCGATTCGGTTTCGCAAAGTTTTCCTTTCCCTGGACAGTCTCAGGAATTTTTTTTCTACGTAGACAGCTCGGTTATGTACGCTGAATCGCACCCTATCGGGACATCTGAATTATTGTAAATGCAGCACTGCGCTCTTGCTGACTTAAAATAGGGATGCCTTGTAGGGCTAACAGTGCTCGATGACCCTTCGTCTCTCGCACGTGTATTGAGTTTAGGTTAGGTGTCGTGCTGGTGAAAATTTCAAAGGATATAAAATTCTTAAGTTAAGTAGGTACTTATCTTTTGTTCATCGGGTTGCATGGGCCGCAGCCGGCGTTTACTTTTCTCCTGGCTCTCCGCTGTGCTTCCTTCAGCGATAAATTGAACACGAGCAGCAAAAGACAGGGTTCTCGGGCAGGGCGCCAACCTTCTTCTTTATTATTTTTTTTTTTTTATTTGATAATTGGGTTTTGTTTCTATTGTTTCTATTCGCTTTTTAAGCAAAAACCCTAACTTTTTCTTTACAGGTTTCTCTCTTCTTTTTAAACACCAACTCCACGAGATATGTTTTGTTTTGGAGAAACTGCAAAAGTGCGAGTCCTACACCAAACAACGTGAAAGGAGTAAAATAAAAAGCAAAGGGCTCTGATGCCAGTAAATTTCTGTTCTTATTGGGAATAGAGAGCGAATACAACGCCTGGTAAAATGGTAAAAGTAAAGCAGGTATTTGTAATTGCGAGCAGTTATCAGCATTTACCCTCTCTTATTTATAATTAGCGTTTTATTTCAAGATAAAAATGTTTGGATTACGCTGGTCACGAAGCGCTTATCTATAAAAATAAAAATAGTGACCCTACTACAGAAAACAGGCGGAGAAGCCCCGGCTCAGTGAATATTGTTGATGATGTTTTTAAATTGCCGCAGCAGCAAACAACAAATATCCATAAGTGCTAGCTGTCTGCATTTACGGATGAAATTCTGCTAGCAGTGTTCGCAGTAAAACTGGAGCTTTCACATTCAGAAGTTTGGGCTAAAATTCAAGGACGTACAATTTGTCGGATATCCCCTAATCATCAAAGGGAACCGAAATCATTCTGCAGGTTAACTGATATAGTTTTTGCCTTTTATGCTCAAGCGAGCAATTCTATTGTGGAATGTTATTACGAATTGAGCAAGAAATTGGAATATGCTTTAGTGCATGAAGGAGATCAAATTGGATACTTGTCCGACGAGATGGATCTAATGGTGAGACTCGCGATAAAGTTGCAGCATTGTTGTAGCAAGAAAAAGAGGTCGATGTCATTTTGAGTGGAGATACTGAAAATATTGCTCATTCATCGCTCCTGCGTGGCTTTTCCAGGTACATATAACATAATGCATTACTAAATACTAATTGTGGTTAGTTATTAGTGTGTGGTTAGTGTAACTAACTAAGTCTATTTCCTACCACTTAACTAAGGGTTAGTTCAGTTTAGTAGTTAGTCGTTACTAATTTCTTACGGATGCTGCCGCTTTTCTCCTTTCTCTTTCAGGTAGGTCCTCGTCTTCCAGGAAGTAGTACGAAATATCAGCACTGAACGCTGCAAAAAGCCAAGAGTCTCAGAGTCCAGGACTGCTTAGATGCCACTGGTGTGGGTGCTCCGTGACTATAGTTCGGAGGCCTCATCGGAGGTGTTTAGACGGGATGGATAATTCATCGGCTCTTCAGGTAACAATACGTTCTGAACAATTCTAAATGTATCATTATCTGTATGTACTGCGTTAAGCCGGTTTGGAGCTTAGTATTGTTTGAAGATACTAGTGATATTTTCCTCTGTAAACTCAGGTAGTCGAATAGTTCGACGAAGCCGATTTTTAAATGTTACTTCTAGCGAAATTGGGCGTCGTTTATTTGATTTCTCAAGAATTAATTGAAGATTAAATTCGTTGAGTGGACGGTCGGACATCGGTATTTCGTCGGCGAGATTTTCCTCTGCTGAGTGTACTGTGGATACTGAGGTACCTTGTACTGAGAAATTTTCATGTTCATTTGCATTAAGCTCTATATTATCTGGAGTTTCTGAATCTTCTGGGTTTTCTAGTTTGACGCGATTTAGAGCGTCATCATTACAATTTTGAGTTCCTTTTTAATAGACTATCTCGTAGTCGAATTCTTGTCTTCCGTGACAACCTTGAATTTGTTTGCAAATAAATACGGACGAAAATATTTGTTCGCCCACACAATTGCCAAAAATTGCTTCTCAATTGTTGAGTATTTGGTCTCCATTATTGTCACGGTTCTGCTGGTGTAACATATTGGTTGGTCGCTACCGATAGGTCCCTGTGACAATATAGCACCGATTGTGAAATTACTTTCATCAGTAGACAAAAGGTTTAGAAATGTTGGGGTGAGCTAATATTGGATCATTCATTAGAACATACTTCCAAGATTGAAATGCTTTAACATATCTGTCGTTGAGCTCAATTTTGCTTCCATTTTTTAAGCAGACTGTTAGAGGTTTTGCCATCTTTGTGAACGCTTGTATAAATTTCCTATAGTAATCTACTAAATCGAGAAATGACTTAATGTCTTTTTGTGTTCGAAGTATGGGAAAGTTTTGAATAGTAGGCTTTACGCCCTTATCAGTGACTATATGTCCTAAGAAATTGATTTCTTTTTTCTAAAACTCTGACTTGTCCAGCTCATAGAGTCCTAATAAGCCATAGAAATAACCGTGAAATTTGAATATTAAAAATTTTGTATTATTAGGCTGATAAAATTCTGCAAAGTTTGGTAGATTAACTTGTTTCTCGATTTTAGGTTTATTTAATGTCGTAGTTATATTGATAGGGTAATTTATTTAACGCCTCTGGGTTTAACAAATTCTGGATTTATAAATGAAGAGGAAGCTCCGGTGTACTTTAAAAATCTTAGGGGTATACCAAACGGGGATGATATTTGAATATTAGGGAGAATAAATCTATGCTTGTTTATATCTATGTATCCCTTGTGTCATCGAGGCGGGAAATTGAAAATTTGGGTCATCTATTTGAACTAATTCTTCATCATAGTGCTCAGCATTATAGAAATTATCCAGTTCTTGAATATGATTAGGTGTTCTTAAATCCGGTCGAGAATAATCCTGATCCTGTAACTCTGGGTAGTCTGGTATGTCTAAAATAATTGTTTCGCTGTTGTCTGCATTGGGGTTGCTTTTGTCTGTTAAATCAAAGATGGGTGTTACCTGAACTAAAATCCATTGGTTTTGGGGGTGGTAATATTTGTTATTGCGATCGAGAAAATTGAGGACGTGTGTTAAAAGGTTGCCGGTTAAACGATCCGTCTGTTATTAAATGATTGTTGGTTGAATGAGTTACTTCTATTCGGGATGTAATTAACTGGCGAATTTTGATTGAAGGAGTTAAAATTATACGAAGTACGTTGGTTATGGAATGGTCTTGAATGAGAATTAAATAGTACAGAAGTATTTAGTTAGAATTAAGCTTGGAATTATTTTGATACAAATTTCTTTTATTGTTACTATTATTACTATTTCCAGATCCACTGTAATGTGGAGATCTCAAGCCGGAGATGTTCTATTCCCTTTACACAATATGAATAAGCGACTGGTAAAGTTTCAGGACGCATTGCAAGGACTGTTGAGCCAAGAGGTTCTTTTAATGTTAGAAATGCGTTTAAACACATCTCAGAATACAGGGATCCTTTAGCTGTCACTATATTCTGGTTGTTTTCGTGAATATGTACATAGTTAAATATGGTGGCTTGCACTTCTATAATATCCCTATAGAACTTTTCTACACTACTGTTTCCCTGTCTTAAATTATGTAGGTCTCTAATAAGAGATGTTTCGTTTCTTTTATCTGAGTAATGCAAGATTAATATGACTATCAGAACCAGCTTAACACAAGCTCGCTGCATGGACACGTTTAATAAATAAACGGTCAACAATACATGCGTTTCATCATTTAGTCGGTGTTAGTACTAGTATGTTACACTAAACATAAACCAAACACCAGATGAAATTACATGCAGAAAACATTATACAAAATAGATTAAATATTATATAGACGTTTTTTTAAAACATGCTTAGAAACGTCGAGAACAAAATGCTCAGCCATATTATTAACAGTAATACACATGCGATTAACAGGTTCATACATGCTAAAGTTAGACCTTGAGGAGTTAACATGCAACAAAGGTAGCCTTCTTAAATTGTGCCTACTACCACGGAAAGAGATTTTGTTAAGTAAAAATGGAGATCCAATATTCTCGTTTAAGAGTTGATGCACAAACGTTATATCGGCAACCATACGACGTTTCTCAAGCGAGTGCATATTTAAAAGCTTCAAGCGATCCTCATAGGGTGCAAGAATTAATGAATTATTCCAGGGTAGGTGCCTGAGAGCAAATCGTAAGAAGTTCCGCTGAACAGACTCGATACGATCGATGTGTATACCGTAAAATGGAGACCAGACCTGGCTAGCGTATTCAAGAAGTGGTCTTACAAAGCAAGTGTACAAACGCAATGTTATGGTAGGATTTGAAAACTCTCGGGACCAACGTTTTATAAAACCCAGCATAGAATTACTCTTTGATACTGTGTAGTTTATATGGGAGATAAAATTCAATCTGTGGTCACATTTGACACCCAAGTCACAGACAGAGCTAACACGGCGAATCGAGGAATGCGAGAACTCGTAATCATAAGTGATTGGTTTCTGATTTCTGTGGAAAGTCATAACCTCACATTTGTCTATATTTAGTACCAAATTATTACTTTTGCACCAGTCGTAAAATTTGTGAAGGTCAGCCTGTACCTGTTCACAATCGCTAACAGATTTAATCTGAGCGAAAAGCTTAATGTCATCAGCATATATCAAGACTTTACAGTGCCTCACAACAGAGACAATGTCGTCAATAGATAGAACAAAGAACAACGGGCCCAAGTGACTACCTTGAGGCACGCCAGACGAAGCCTTCAAGACTGTAGAGATGGAATGGCGGAATAAGATTTGATATGTTCTGTTATCTAAATAAGACTCCGTCCATTTTAGAAATGTTGGGGGAAACCCATACTTTTCCATTTTAAAGAGTATCACGGAGTGAGATAACTTGTCGAACGCCTTACTAAAGTCTGTATAAATACAATCTGTCTGGTAGCCTTTTGCAAACCCGCAAATGGTATCCGAGACAAATTCCAACAAATTAGTGGTTGTAGACCTGCCTGAAATAAACCCATGTTGGTTTGAAGAGAGCAAATTTTACAGGAAGATGATAGTTGAGAGTAAATAATAGATTCGAATAATTTGGGCATGCAAGATAATTTTGCAATAGGTCTATAGTTAGAAATCTCATTTTTACTACCTTTTTTGTGGATAGGTATGATAAAGGAGTTTTTCCATAGCTGCGGGAAGCAACCACTATAGAGCGATTTTTGGAAGATAATTCTCAGCGGAGCTACCAGGGCGAGGCAGCATGACTTAAAAAAGGCTGGAGGGATCCCATCAGGACCAGTTGTGAAGTCATTTGGAAGCCCATTAACATGAATGAGTATATCCTCTTCTGAAATTGAAGGGATAGTGAATGAAACGTTATGGGAATCGTTCATATGACTGAAGTCGCTATTTTGAGGATGAAAATTTTACGAGGCAAACGCATTGTCAAAAAATGAAGCAAACATATCGCAAATTACAAACGAATCATCACTAGCAGAATCCTTGTACCTCATGGTATTGGGGTAGTTGTCAGTTTCTTTCTTCATCATTTGAACATACTCATCATAAAGTGTAGAAGAAAGTTCTCTGAACTCATTATATGATGTGAGGAAGTTGTTGTGAGTTATAGTGTCCTTGTCCCTCATATAACTTTTCCACAGTTTATTCTTCCTATTTTTAAGACGTTTCAGCTCTTTATTGAACCATGGCGGTGATGTTTTATTCAACCGCTGACGCTCGCGGGGAATACAAGAAGAAAATAAATCGAAAAGAATTGCGTAAAACTTAGAAACATCTTCATCAACACTATTGCAAGACAGCAGTGTGCTGAAATCAATAGAGGCAAGTCTACTGGAAAGTTCTGAAAAGTCAGCCTTTCTAAAATTGAAAAGGTATTCCGCTTCGTCACCATATGTGAGGTTTTCGGTTACATAGCAATGTGTAATTAGAAGAGGGGGGTGGTATTTGTCAAGAGTAGACATTATAACTGGGCTAGGTTCAACTAATAAGTTACCCGCGTCAGTAGAAAATACCAGGTCTAACTGCCTACCCATGTCATTCTTAACATTACTGATTTGGCTGAGACCAAGGGATGAAATAGTGTCAAGGAAAAGTGATTCCCTTGTTGTCAAGTTATTAAGGGGAAGATAGTCATCGTCATCATCATTAAGTACCCATTGTATATTGGGTAGGTTAAAATCACCAATAAGTAGTAATTCGTCAAGAGGTTCCATCTTACCATGGATAAAATTAGATGTTAAAATGAGTAGGTCATAAATATTCTGACCTTTGTCGTCGACGATATTTATGGAGTCTGGTGGAATATAGCTACAAAGTATGTATAAGTCATATTTTAATAGGGACACCTTAAGAACTATAAGTTCAATGTCGAGAGTGTTGGAGAAACTGGGGAGCTCAACTAGGCTGCAATTTAAGTGGTTTTTGCAGGCGAGGAGTAACGCCACCGCCACGAGCTTCAGAATCAGTATACCGATCTCTTCTAAAAATTTGATAAGAATTGTCAAAGATTTCAGCATCGCGAAAACCATGATGCAGCCAAGTTTCAGTGAAAGCAACTATATCAAAACAATTTGCAACAGAGGATTTAAAGATTTCTGCCGTTTTTGTCCGAATCCCCTTTACATTTTGATAATAAAGGGAGAGCGACTTGAGTTTTTTGAGATATCGCTGCTTTTTTTAGCTGTACTTCTATTTTGGTGCACAGAAGGTACGAACAATTTAGTAAAAGCGCCAGAGGGCCAAAAAGTGGGATCCAATAACTTATCCTGCTCATCCGCGGACACAGTTAGAACAAAAGATGCAACAGGTTTAGAGGATTTACTAATTTTTCGACAAGAAATACCATCTGTTGCAATATTCTTGGACTTCAAATACTTCAATATGTCCTCGCACATCGTTTCTGGAGAGAAACGGGTGACAAAAACACTCGAAGGTTTAGGTACCGCTCTCAAAGAGGCACCACTACCATTTCCTAGAGAGGACAAAGATGAAATATCATTCGATACTGTGGAACGCTCCCTCACTTCAGCTACAGAAGCAGATGTAACGAGAGCCAGCACACCGCTTGCTGTAGATTGAACAGTGTCCTGATTTGAAAGAATCGCCTCATTGGGGCTATGTTGGCGACTTCGGTGGTTCCTCTGCTTTTTGGCTGGTTTACTACGATGTGTATTAGGTACCGGACGGTTAGAGTCTACTCCTTGCTGCACGAGAGGTGATGGTTGAGAGTCAGACAATTCCTTATCCACTGGAGATAATTTCTTGACATCAGTCGCCAAGGAGCTGATAAGTCTCGAGTTTTCGGAAACAGCAGATACCCAAGACCCAACATCGCCTTCAACACGCCTTAAACTACGCCGAACGTCGTCGATTACTGGGATAAGTAACGTGCTGTTGGAATTTTGAGACGCAGATGGTGAGTCATTGGCAAATACTGCATTAACATCAACCAGTGAGTCAGACAAATTTTGAACCTTTAAAGATAGGTTACGAGACTTTTCAAGGAGTGTGTCTGAGTTCATGCTCAATACATCCACAAGTTTCAACAGCTTATCAATTTTACCATTTAAAACATTAATGTCATCGGAAAATACTTCAAGACCAGTCCAGTTCATAGATAAGCTATTAAATTTATCCGCAATGAGAGACTGAACGGTAGAGAAAGAGTCAAGACGTTCGGTAAAGCTTTTTAAAAACCTTAATGTGTGGCAGGGCTTTATATCCGAGCATTCGCTGCAGGTTGTAGGTCCAGGAGTAGGAGCTCTAGAGCTCCGTTTTAAGCAAGAAGCGTGGAAAGATTTACCACATATACCGTCACAAGCCACCACCTCCTCTGATTTCTCTAAAGAGCAGACTTTACAAGTTGCCATTCTCAGTGACGGCAATTGAAAAAAAAAAAAAAATTGGAGATGTACAGAAAAAATAAATAAAAAAAATAAAGAAAAATTTTGAGTCGCAATGTACTTGCCCGTTAAATGGTTTAAGCCCGCGAAGAGAATATCGAAAATGCACAGCGAGAATAGTCACAAATAGAGGGCGGAAATACAATAGAAAACAATAACAAATGAAAAATGAATATAGATAAAAAATAAATTATCTTTAAAAACAAATACCAGCGATTAAGAAGAAGTTCCCATTCTCAATTCACAAAAGAGAAAAAACAATAAACAATAAAGATGAGCACGAGCGACGAGCCTCAACCGGCATACAAAAAGGGCAGAACAGCTGCAGTCACTAATCTGCATTAAAACCAAGCCGAGTACAAGACAAGCAGATGATAACAAACAACACTATGGCACGTAATGGCTAAATTACAATATCACTCACGAACATCAAATATTTAACGATAAAATCACTGAATTAACAAAAAAACAAGCATGAAAACAGAAACTTGTAATGACAGATGGGAACTTCTTCTTCTTTAAATTTTCTTTAATATGTTCCCAACTTAATGAAGTTCCGTATATGTTTAAGACCTCGTTAACTTGGCCTTCTATTTTATTTATGATTGCAAGTAATAATATCTGAGCATAAGGTGTGCTGTCTACTAGAGCTATTAAAGATAGAATTTCTTCTACATTATTGATGAAATCATAAAGAAGTCTAGGATTTCCGTCAAATCTAGGGAGATCTTTAATTGCATCAGGGACACTCAAGGAGTCGAAAACATCTCTTACAGATACTCCTCTGTTTGTATTCGGATCTTGAGCTTGATTCTGAACTTCATTTTGATTTGGAAGTGGAACTTGAATGCGAGGGTATGGTACTTGCCTAGCGGCAATATGGTTATTATTAACGTTAGCCATCTCGTAGTGCTTCAGATTGTTTGATTGTAGGGATTCTGTTTCACTACACACTGGTACATTGTTATCACCCTCAATTTCTTCACTTATCTGGTCTAGTTTGTTTAAACGTACATTTATTAAACAACGAGAAAATTTTTTTTTGTTATATGAAGCTGTTCTTGATCTACTTACTTTAGGTTTGTTGTATTGTATTGTTGTATAGGAGAAATATTCAAGTTCTTGACTTACAGGTGAATTATAAGTATGAAAAGTTTCATGTCCTTTTGGTATAGGCGATTAAGGTTTGAACCTTCAAGTCCTGGTAGCTTTTCAATTCACCATATTACTTCGTCGACGTTAATAACGATAATCCGTCGTTATATAAATGTTTGTACCGCACTAATTACTTTGTTAATTAACTAAGAAGCTAAGAAACCGTTAAAGAACCGTAAGTATGAAAATAGCCACTAATCCATTGACAAGTAAATTACTTAGAACGAAAAACCTTCGCTTTCATTTATTACGTATTTTCATTTTTTTTCTTTTAACCGTGATAGGACTTGTCGCCTGTCTTACCGACTGCGCCAAATACGTGTTTTGCCAAGTAAATCAATAAAAAAAAAAAAAAAAAAAAAATTAAACAAAAAGAAGCTTTGATTTTTAATTAAAATATATTTCAGCCGAACTTTCCAAGAATTATGAAAAGACTAACTGTAAACTCTACTACTTTAATAATTGAAACCTAACATTTGCATAATTATGCTGATTCTGCATCTAGGTTGTTTGTGAGAAAGTGCAATATTATCAGGTTCACAGATTGATGGCCAGGTGCTATATTTTACGGTTATTCCAGTAAATATGTAAGGTAGCTCATTAATGTGTGGCGGCAGGTTACAATATGATGACGGGAAGGTGTTAGTTGGTGGGAATGTAACTCGTGAACTCTGATTGAAGCCTTAGTGGATAAAGTGATGTGTCCACCCTTAGCTTCTTTCGCTTTCCCTGTCACGCCCTTATGCGATAAGGGGTTTTTACCAAAGATTTTCATCTTTATCCTATCCCCGCGTGCGGCAAATAGGTTATGACGCGTTCGAGGGTGTTTTTATTGTCTGTGACCCCTGTGACGTCTGTGACGATCTAGCATATGTCGGCTTATTTGGCTCGACTATATACTAATTCCGTTTGTAACGCATAGAAATAATGATGGTAGAGCAAAACGGATTGGACACCTACGTATAATATTAAAAGTTATTTTGATTTTTGCATGTTCGTCTGTCTGCCCGTCGGTATGTCCTCCAGAAAGTGTTCCCTTATAGCTCCTTGTAGCTCCTTCGTGGGGTTGCCGTACAAAAACTTCATTTTTCACCGCCTGAGTACATGTCAACGTAGATTGTTGAAATTTCGTGCACGTATGTTTTATAGAATAAGTAAATATAATTTCAAAAATGGGCTAAATCGGGAAACCCTTTTTAGGTGTTGCCATATAAGAATTTGGGTTTTTTACGTATACTGAAAAGTTCTTCAGAATATGAAATCCTATGAAATTGGTTATAACCATTTCTACTGTCCAACGAACCATTCTAGAAATATATGCGAAAAACAGTATCAACAGTCAAACGTGCACAGCGGTGGCCATACAAAATTACGTTTACATACGGGCATTCAAATAGGGTATAATAAGAATTGGTGCTAGGCCAGATTTAGCCTTTTTACTTGTTTAATGTATAAAGGAGGGTTTAATGAGGTTATAAAATAAACAAACAAACAAAGTGCTCAAAAAGAAAATCTAAAAACGTGCAAAAATACATCAGTTCTTAAACGTAAGTGAAGAGGCTTAGCCCAACCGGCACCAGCAGTTACAAAATCAAAGGAACAAATGGATTAAATTCTTCTCGCACAGTGTCTTATATCGCGATAAGTTCTTTTACTTGCCGTTGTTTCTGGGTAGTCCTGGTGTAGAAACCAGTGTTTGTTGATCGAATATTCTGGTGAAACATCTGAATATCAAAATTTCTCCTGCTCTTGTGGTGATATGCACACTGTTGCCTTTAACTAAACACTTTTTACTTTCCTTGATATCACAATAATGACAAATGCCACTTTTCTTTGTAAATCCAAGCCCTTCGACTTTTCAAATAACAATGAAAGTTTGTTCAATTTCAGCGCGAAATTTTCAATAGGAATTTGTCTAGCTCAACATAAAATTGAGCATAAGATAAAATAACATATTTAACACAATCTTAGACACTTGAAAAATTGTTTTTCACTTGAACAGTGAAGATAAAGTATTGCATCGTCCAATTTAATTACACGGCGCGACAATACAACGTTGCTAGAATAAATATTTGGTCTCAAACAAGCTTATGGATGTGGGAAGGTAACCTGATAGTCCAGTCAAATAAGCCGAAAAAATGCTAAAAATCGCATTTAATTTGTTTCAGGCTGCAATTTTGAGGGTTGGTGTAGAGTGGTCCTGGGAGTATTGTCGCAAAAATGCAGCCTAGCTGGACCAAAAAAAGGGGTGAAAGACAATAAAAACACCCCCGAACGCATGACAATCTATTTGCCGTGCGTGCGGTTTGGAAGAGGTAAAATTTTTGAAAAAATTAAAAATGCTATATTATTCAGAATATGATTCTAAATAAAAAAGTCTATGGTGGCCAACCCCTATCTCGTAAGGGCGCGACAGGAAAACCGAAAGAAGCTAAGGGTGGACACTTCGGTATATCCACTAACATGTGTCCGATTACTTCAATTCTGCAACATTTTCGTTCAAGTGCTAGCAACCAAAAGAAGCGTGAATCTTTCGATGATGAAATGGAAAAACGAGGGGAGTGAAGAAAGTTATCGGACTATATGTTGAGCAATATTTGCGCTCATGTTTTGCTGTGGTGACGTACTTGGAACATTTTTGAATTTTTCTTAGAATTTTGGCTGGTTGTGCAAAGCGAGCCGAGATATGATGATTTTTGCTTTGATTTTTTTCTTTTTAGTTCAATATGGCTCCAGTTTTGCACATTCGATGGTTTTTAGAGTTTTAGGTGACTGCGATTGCGTAGGCGTTGAAGAAAATAATGTTATATATATATATGTTATGTTATGCCAGCAAATAAAAATTGAATTGAATTGAATTGAATTATGTGATTGTGTACATTTGTTGTTTGTTTTTAATTGTTGTAAAGGGTAGGATATGGGATTGCAGGCTACACAGGAAGAATGAGATATAATAAATTAATGGTATAGACTAGATGGTTGGGATCTGGGTTGGTTAGATGGTTAAAAATAGAAACGTTACCTTATTTAAAAATTTATTACTGACAAATCATAGTTATTTAAAATTTGCAGGTGCTTGCTTTTTTAAATTTAATTAAAAAGGGTTTACTAATTCCCAGTATGATATAGTGCAATAATTGTCTCTTGCAATATCCAAATCAAAAAATCAAATCAAATTAAAAAGGATTTGGTTAATCATATTGATTCTACTTTGTGTGGGCACTTGGTGGAGCATGCTTCACATTATGTAAGGTGTTATAAATTTTAAGCAATTTAAATAATTTAAAAAAACACTTGGCAATTTATGTTCAACTTTATAAATGTATTTGTCATTTTATTAAAAAAACAAAAAACAAAAAATTAAAGCCGACGCGTTTCGTTCGATCAGAACATTATCAAGGCTAAACGACTACTAATTATCAATTTTGATTGTGCTGGCTAGATGCTCTGAGAGTTAATTTTAACAATAACAGGGTCTAGCAGATGGCTTCTGTTACTGAAATCAATTTGGTCATTAACTAGAAAAGTACCATTCTTCTGTTGCTTTCTGATTTCATAGATTTCATACTTGTCTAAGATTTTTCCACCTTCGGATTATTGGATTTACTAGATTTTACGTGTTCAGAAAATCTTATCTTAAGAGATCTTTTTGTCTTCCCTATATAAACAGCTTGGCAATCGTTGCAGTTTAGCTTATAGACTCCACTTTTATCCACTGTATCAATTTTAGGTTTTATCTTATTGTTGGATAGCAAATTTTTAAGAGTATATCTATTGGAAAAGGCTGGTACTATATTAGCGTTTTTTAAAGTAGTCTTGAAATTTCTTATATATGGCATCTAGACTATTACCCCGCACTGAAGAGTAAATGGAATCGACAACTTGATTGAAACATTTTTTCTTTAGAATACAGATAATTGTACTCTCTTTATATCCATTATTTATTGCTATAGTCAAGATGGTGAACAATTCTTTATTAAAATCAGTTACACTAAGACGAACTTTTAATAGTCTGTCAATCATACAGTGAAAAGATGCCATTTTTGTATTCCAAGGATGACAAGATTTACTTGCTATTAAAGTGTCAGAAAATGTTGGTTTTCTAAAAATATTGTAACATAATTTGTTATTGTTAATTTTAAGCGTCAGGTCTAAGAAATTGATTTTATTATTTCCTACTTCTACAGTAAATAAAATATTTTGGTCTAATTTATTTAGAGTTTTCCTCACAAAATTTTCAAGTTGTCGTTCGGTTCCCGTCCAGATGCATAGAATATCGTCTACATATCTATTTATTTATTTATTTATTCAGTCTACCGATTTTAACAATCTTACAGACATGAAATATTACATATTTATATATAAGCTATGTATAATATATTTAGGCAAGCATTAGAAACAATCATAGATCATAAATCATTATTAACATAATAATAGACATCATTATACGAGGAATCATTAATTATAGAAATTATGATAGATGCATTAGCTAACATTTTTCCCTTAGAAATATAACATAGACACATGTCAATCACAAAGTTATATCGAATATAGCCTTAGAAAACATAATTAAATGTCGTTTTGAAGAATTAATTAATAGCAAGGGTTAAGGAATAATGCAGAAAATGGAAGGAAAACTAGGTGGAAGGAGAAGCACAGGACCAAGTCGAGGTGGGAAGCGAACCCACGACCCCAGGGATGGTAGCCAGCGCGCTTACCAACTGAGCTACCGAGGCCAAAATAAAAAAATTTTCATAATAGGAAGACCAGAATTAAAAAGCTCATTTTCTAGTTTACACATTAAGAATTCTGATAGAAAAGGTGAAAGAGCGGAACCTATAGCCAAACCATCACTCTGAATGTAAAATTTCCCGTTAAATTGGAAATGATTTTGGTCAATGCACAGATCTATTAAACTAATCAATTGTAATGTTTTATTCTTGTCTAATTTCGGTTTCAATTTTTTTGTATAAAACATTTTTTTAATTTAGTTAGAGGAATCGACGGAAACAAATTACTAACATCAAATGAAATTGATTTAGCGTTATTAGGTATATATAAATCCTTAGTTTTTTTAACCAATTCTAGCGAATTTTTGATTGAAAATTTGGGTTCAAAGTAGATAAAAGCGGAGTCTATATAAGCTTAACTGCAACGATGGCCAAAGTGTTTATATAGGGAAGACAAAAAGATCTCTTAAGACAAGATTTTCTGAACACATAAAATCTAGTAAATTCAATAACCCGAATTCTGGCTTTGCAAAACATCTACGCGATAATAAACATTCATCTAATTTAAACGACATGGATCTGGTGCATTGCTTAAAAGGTGGACAAATCTTAGACAAGTATGAAATCTATGAAATCAGAAAGCAACAGAAGAATGGTACTTTTCTAGTTAATGACCAAATTGATTTCAGTAACAGAAGCCATCTGCTAGACCCTGTTACTGTTAAAATTAGCTCTCAGAGCATCTAGCCAGCACAATCAAAATTGGTAATTAGTAGTCGTTTAGCCTCGAAAATGTTCTGATCGAACGAAACGCGTCGGCTTTAATTTTTTGTTTTTTGTTTTTTTAATAAAATGACAAATACATTTATAAAGTTGAACATAAATTGCCAAGTGTTTTTTTTAAATTATTTTAATTGCTTCAAATTTATAACACCTTACATAATGTGTAGCATGCTCCACCAAGTGCCCGCACAAAGTAGAATCAATATGATTAACCAAATCCTTTTTAATTTGATTTGATTTTTTGATGTGGAAATTGCAAGAGACAATTATTGCACTATATCATATTGGGAATTAGTAAACCCTTTTTTAATTAAATTTAAAAAAGAAAGCACCTGCAAATTTTATATAACTATGATTGATCAGTAATAAATTTTTAAATAAGGTAACGCTTCTATTTTTAACCATCTAACCAACCCAGATCCCACCCATCTAGTCTATACCATTAATTTATTATATCTCATTCTTCCTGTGTAGCCTGCAATCCCATATCCTACCCTTTACAACAATTAAAAACAAACAACAAATGTACACAATCACATAACATTATTTTCTTCAACGCCTACGCAATCGCAGTCACCTAAAACCCTAAAAACCATCGAATGCGCAAAACTAGAGCCATATTGAACTAAAAAGAAAAAATTCAAAGCCAAACCTGAACGCAAATATTGCTCATGTTAGTGTATATACCGAAGTGTCCACCCTTAGCTTCTTTCGGTTTTCCTGTCGCGCCCTTACGAGATTTTTTTGGTCCTGCGAGGTTGCATTTTTGCGACAATACTCCCAGGACCACCTTACACCAACCCTCAAAATAGCAGCCTGAAACAAGTTAAATGCGATCTTTAGCATTTTTTTGGCTTATTTGACTGGACTATGAAGCGAATTGTGGGAATCTGTTCATCTCTGAGTGTGATAAAATTGAGACGCGAATGTGTAATAGTGTGTAATAGGATTGTTCGTGCTTATGGTGGGTTTTATTTGTCATGCTTTTTGTGCTTTTAAGAGGAAGGAAAAAATTTAGATTCTAATGTGTAGATATACTATACTATGTTGCTTACATATGCTAAATATACATTTATGTACCTTAACTATGCTACATACATATGTTATGATGGGCAGAGTTGAATTCAACACAGCGTTGGTACGGTGGTAAGGCCGCTACATGCAGAATATTTCTTCATAGTAACCGACAAAGCTAAAGTATTGTAAATTCTAAGAAATCTTTAAATGGCAAAAGCAATAACATTTTTTTCCAAATCACAGCTTGAGCAAGCGCACATGATGGCAATTATTATTATTATTATTATTTTTTAGCAACTGACCCCTTGCGCCCATCCTGCAGATTAGATTTATATAGATACTTGTTACTTTCTAAATTTCTCTGTTTAGGCAACTGCTATTATGCATCCCTTCTCGCGCAACCTTGGTAGCTCAGTGGAGTAGGAGGGTCTTGAGGTCCAACGAACGTGGTTTTTCAATACAAAGCGAAACTTACAAAATTGTCTCGTCTTACTCTATTAAGAATGGCACAATAGTTTGAAATCAAAGAGAATTATGTATACTATATATGTTATCACGTTATAAACTGATAAGAAGTGTAAGCTACTTACATATACATATATATATTCCAAAATTCTTAAAATGAGGTAGAAACAAAAAAAAGTTCCAGAGAATTTAATTAATCAAAAGAAGTTAACTAACCAATAAAAGACAAGCTCATTAACTTGGAGAGGCTTCCTCACAAGAATGTGGCCGGTACCAAAATTGTATCAAAACATCACTCCAATTAAAAAAAAAAGAACAAACAACTCCGCCAATCCTGAGGCTCTTTCTCACCGCTTTGTCTGTTGTACTTCCAACATACTGTATTGTATACAACTATAGTCTCTTTTTCTTTTAATTTAACTCACTTCTTCTTTTCTGTATAATTCACCATTAATTTATCTTTTCCATCCCTTTACTCGTAGTACCCCTACTCTAGCCGTTTCCCGCGAAGAAAAAAGTACTCGCTTCACCTTCCGGACGAGGAGACATAAGGCTGAACTACAATAAAAGTATACGTAAGTACATTTACTTACATTTACATTTACTTACATTTAATTGAAGATTTGTGCTTTCTATTAATTCACAGTACCATTTTTATTCCATTTTAAGTTTTACATTGCACTTTTAATCATTTAGTAATAAATTAACACATTTGACACATCGCGTTCTTACGGAATGTGCGATTCTTACCGCACAATACTTACTGAAAATTGGATATTTAAACTTAACGAAAGTTCCACTCACACGAGTTAAAGTTAATTTGTGTACGCTTGTTAAATTAAAGGGCGCGTTTGCTTTACATAAGTAAATGTACTTACGTATATTTCTATTGTGGTTCCGCCTATAGCCATCAATTTCAAAATCGATCGTCGAAACTTGGCTACGGTTGAATTTGTCAGCGATCGTTGTCGACATTATAGCCGCGATATTTAAAATTTGAGTATTCACTCTTTTAAATGATTTAGTTTCTTATATTTACGGTATATGTTTAAAAATATTAAAATTTGGTTACTCAGTCTTTGAATTGATTTGGTTTAGCTTATTTATCTCATGTTTAAAAATATTAGCTCTGTTCGTAGATTGGCCATTCTTCGTCCAGGCTGCTAACGCTTTCGATTGTCTTTACCCTGAAGTCTATTATGAGTTTATTTAAAATGAGACTGAGGCTCAGGACTTTTTCCACATTTCGAATAAATCGACTATGATCACACCTCCATGCTTTAAGACATGGGTGTCTAAACTATGACCGTTTGAGGCCACATTGCAAAGGAAAAAAATTTGCTGGGCCACACATACAATATTTTTTCAACAAATAAAAATAAAAAATTAACTCTATGTAGTTTTATTAAAATAAATTAACTTCTTTTTATTATTAATTTTTTCATTTGGAATTATATATGTATAGGTACATAAAGATGGAGAAAATTCAAATTAATTAGATGGATGAATTTGCTTTTGTTGAACAAGCAAATCGATATCGGGTTCAACAGACGTGGTTGCAATTCTTAACGCATTTTCAAGATGTTTGTCAGTGATCTTTGTCTTATTTTTGTTTTTTGAATGCTTCATTCTTGAAAATAATTGTTCACAAATATAGGTACTGCCAAAAGCTGAAGACATTAATAAAGCATGATTGTGAAAATTAGGATATTTATCGCGGGGTAGGTAATCTTTATAAAACTCCAATAAAGAAACATTCCCAAATTTTCTTTCAGTTGAATGTCACTTTATTTCTAGAGAAAATGGAGTAGAAAATATTTTGAAATAATCTTAATTTTTTCGAAAATCTTGAAATCTACTTTCAAACTCTTGAATTAAATCAAAAATTAATGCAGCATATTTTGCATATTTTGTGCAACTCACAGGTTTATGTGCAGCCAAAGTACTGAAATGTGCCAAATCTTTTACTTTTACTTGATTGTGCCAAAGTTTTAACTTTCTTTCAAACGCTGTTATTGTTTGGAACATATTATTAATAAATTGATTTTTTCCTTGAAGTCTCAGATTTAAATCATTCAAATGTTCTATTAAGTCTACTAAAAAAGCTAAATCTAAAACCTAATCTCCGTCTTCAAATTCAGTCACAGATTTCCCTTTTGTTTCCATAAATAGTTTTATTTCAGTCCTTAAATCGTAAAACCTTTTGAGCATTTTCCCCTTACTGAGCCATCTCACTTCTGTATAATAAATAACATCTGCAAATTCAGTGCCCATTACCTTAAGAAACTCTTGAAATTCTTTAAGATTAATTCCTTTTGCTCTTATAAAGTTAATGGTTAATATAGTTTCCTTTTTTAAAATTTTTTCACATAAATTGCCCTGATGTACAATACAATGATATGCCATCAAGATCGTATTGCCGGTAGCGACGGCTTCATTATTAGCCATTTTAACGAGTCCCCCATTTTTACCAACCATGACAGGGGCTCCATAGGTTATGATAGCTGATAAATTTTTCATAGATAAGGAAAACCTTTTCATCGTCGTTTTTAATGCATCGAATAAATCTACAGACTTGGTTGTGTCCTTCAACGATACTAAATCAACCATTTCTTCCGTGATATTATAATGTTCATCGATTCCTCTGATAAAAATTACCAATTGCGCAGTATCAATAGCGTCAGTACTTTCATCCATGGCTAACGAATAAAATTTACATTTGCTTTTTAAAGACTTTTCAACTGAATTCCCCAGCTCCTCAATTCTTGTGACTATAGTTTGGTGTGATAAACTGATTTTAGAAAAATCCAACTTTTTTTCAGGGCAAATTATGATTGCTACGCTTTCCATACATTGTTTTATAAATTCGCCATCAATAAAGGGTTTTGATTTTTTCGCTATTAAATTTGCTACGACATAACTTGCTTTTACAATGTTATTATTTTGAGTAGCTGTCTTTTTAAAAAAATGTTGTTCAGACGATAGCCCTTTTTTTAGTTCTGTGATTTTATCTCTACGGCAAGTTCCGACATATACATCATATTTTGTGGCATGCTTTTGACTATAATGTCGTTTCAAATTGTAGTCTTTAAAAACTGGCACAAAGTCCCTACAAATTAAGCAAAGTGCTTTATTATTCTCCTCAATAAAAAAGTACTTCTCCGTCCAGTTTTCATTAAATACTCTTTTTTCAAGTTCAATTTTCCTTTTTTTAGGTTCTGCTTGTTTTTTTAATGACATGGAGGCCATCTAAAAAACAATTATATATTTTAATTTTATTAGCAAGTATCCATACTGAATATGAATTATTCATACCTTTTTAAAGAATTTGATACAAGAATATACAAATATTGTAATTCTTCAAAAATTTCGCCGGCGAGGGGATACACACCATTGAATAAATAACTTATAAAGAAACTTCAAAGAGATAATTGAGATATTCTCAGTTGCTCACTGAGACTGCACTTTCGGTGAACTGTCTTAATTCCATATTGAGCTACAAAAATCGAACGCAACCACTGGGCAACTGAGAGAAGTGAAACTGTAATTTTTCTTGTGTGAGTTTGGGCCGCACTTTAAGGACTCTTGGCGGCCCGCGGGATGCACTTTAGACAAGCAGGCTTTAAGAGAATGCCTATAAATATGTAGCATTGCTCATAAATAACATAAGTTACTATAGAAAATTAACTAAGAGTGCAACCGGTGATCCCTAGATTAATTCTGCAGTTTAGAGTTCATGATTTCTAAGAATGATAGAAAAGGAATTAATCTAGATGTCATTGCATGGCACAAGATTTAAGAAATATGAAGCCTATGTTTAATAAAAAATAAAAAAATATAAAAGCTTATGTGTAAATAAGTTAAGCCTTAACTATCTTATATAATATATATTATATTATATATGTATATATATCCAGAATGCGTAGTGTGATAGTATAAGTTTATTATATCTGTGTATGTAGATTTGTTCTTAGTGTCATTTAATTAATGTCCGAAAGTATGGCAGCATGCCTGTGTTTTGTGACTAGGTGACAATGCAGATCAGCGTGATGTAATTGCATACTGCGTGCATAATTGACTGCTGTTTTGATTTGTGTTATCCGATTGCGCAATATATTCTAAAGTGTGATTTGTAGTGTGACTGTCTGTGTTCTTGTTGAGAACTATGTTGATTTGCGGTTAAATTGCTCGCTTACTTGGAATGGTTTTCCGGGCGTGCTTTCGCCCCCTGAAATGGACAAGGATCGCAAAGTCAAAAGATCATCGATTTCTTTTTTATACTGGAATGGAACATAACCCATGATTAACACATACGACACACAAACTAACAAACGAAAAAAATTAGCCCGTAACATTCCCCATTTTTCATCCGAAAGATTTCGATCATTGACAGAAACTTTTCATTTTAATTTTTTTTTAATTAAGATTTTACTTGTTAGCAGAAAACACGAAACGCTTCTTCTTCTTCCTTTTTATTTTTTCAGCCAACTGCGGGCGTATACAGGTTTGATTCGTTTCGAATGAATCTGGTTTTTCAATTTTTTTTAATAATTTTTTTTCTAATTTTCTCAATTTTTTTGCATTTTTTTCATTTTTCATTTCTTTTCTTTGCTCTATTTTTTCATTTGTTTTTAAAGTCACTGAATTTTGCTATTTGGGACCTGATGATGAGTCAAAACCAAAACTTGAAACATGTCACCAAAAATATAATGGGTTGTGTGATGAAATAACAAATTAAAAACATTTTTCAGCTGTATACCGGAGAATCCAAATAAATTCCTGCTTGAACAAATACAAGTTTACCCCGGTAAATAATCCTAAAGAGTAAACTCTTTTTTTATTTCTAATTGAAAGGAAGTTCTATTTCCCCGATTACCTTCACAATATCTCCATTAGCCAATGTAACTTTTTCGGTGCACAACTTCCGCAGTCTCATACCAATAGCTCTCAACTTATACCAGTCCACCCTACCTAGATAGCGCGCGAAGTACCCGAGTCTAAAGAGCCTACCATAGATGTACCAAAAATGAAAACCTTGAGTAAAGACGTGTAGAAAGTATAATCCGGATTTGTTACACTGTTTTCCCCACACACACCGCTTACTATGGAGCTCGTCTGTCGTTTCCCAAATTAGTGAGAGTGCTACGTACTCTTCTATACGCAGTGCTAGTGCAAGAGACGGGGTGGTTCCAAAGTTAGAGTGTTGGGCGCCACGTGATTTTCTCGTCGGGTTAATCACGAAACCGAATTTTAATCACCACTTTGATACCTGAATACTACCAATTAAATCAACAAAAAAAAAAAAAATTAAATAAGAAAAGAAAATGTATTTAGACTCATATAATATGCGTATATATAATTCTGCACCAATTACAGCTTGTATCGTCGAGATGCTGCAACAAGAATAAATAAAGAAAGAAATAAGGGCCCCGGCAGCCAGTCATACACGCAGAATTACAGAGAAAATTCCAATAAGAAGGTAGAGTAGTTATAACCACTCACTATTGATCATATAATCAGGTACGTAACTATTTATGCCAAAGAGGATACTTAGCTCTACTTGGGCTGCTGCCCTTCTGCTCCTTTTTAGTTAGCAGTATCGTAACGGAACACAAATATATCCGCGTGAGTACAAAGTTCCTTTTCCTTTCTTATTTTAATCTTCTTTTCTATGGATTCATACACTGCCCCTTTTGTCCTTTAACCCAGACTTTTCCTTCTTTATTACTTAGTTTGAATTTCAAACACAATAACTATTAACATAACAGGAACAAAAATAAACCTCCAGAATCTTTTTACATGTCCAGCTAAACAAACGGTTTCAGACCAAGTGCCGCACACTTTTCTGCCGTCACGTTCTACCTCCTGCTTTTTTTTTAGTTACTTTAGAAGAACCATGGCACTTTCATTCTGTCACCCACTAATTTTTGGTTGTCGTCTGTCGCTCTGTCGCTCTATCGTCGCAATTGTGTTTAAACCTTTTATTCAAACATTTCCTACGTTCAATAATACTAACTGGATTGTTCGTTAAACTTTTCCAAAGTTGCAAGGACTACTACTATTTGTGTGTCAGCATACATCTTTTAACAAGAAAAAGGAACATCAAAATCGTGTGCGTGCTCGTGCATGTCATGCTTCTATAGACATCAAAGCAAAAAAAAAAGTAAATCGTAATACTTGTCGCCACGATGCTGATTTGAAGGGCGCATTCACATTGTTACTAAAGGTAGATTTTTCACATTCTCATTTAATACATGTAGTTGAAGTGTACAGTTATCAGAGGAGTGATAATAAAACTGATGATTATTTTGGCCAGTATTTTGAGTTCGGTATGTCCCCTGCGTCAGCACAAACTTTTCTTGAAATGAAGTTGCTAGAACAACATGGGAAGGAAAGCGCTACTTACTTAGCAAATGCTCAATTGAATCCCAGCGAAAATCATATTTATTATCTTTATAAAATATGGCGCAAAAACAAATATGGCGATAAAGCGGGCATAAATATTGATGAAATATTACAACAAAAGTTATCAGCGTTACGAGAAAAAGATTTCATAGCAGTATCAAAAGGAAGTCCTAAAGTTGTTGTTCTGATAAGCCCAATCACGAAGATAGTTTTCATGTCTCACATTACCAATGACATGCTTTTTATTGATTCTATACCTTCATGTGATCAAAATGACACAGTGATTACATTTGTATTCACATCAAGCAAAGTTGGTGCTTTGCCAGTAGCATGTGCTTTTCACACATCACAAGATACTTCAAATTAGACACTAGTGTTTTCTATGGTAATAGACGCTTTGGGCGAGATCAATGAAGAGAAAAAAACTAAATCCTTCCGTAATAATGAATAACGATAGTGCAGCTGAGCGTAATGCTCTGAAAACAATTTTCCCAGATGCGCGGCTTTTACTATGTTGTTTCCATGTTGCACAAGCATTTTGGAGCTGGTTATGTTGCACCAAGCATAAAATTGATATTCCCAAACGACAAATGATCATGACTTCATTTTCCAAGCTCATGTTTTCTAGTAATGAGGAAATTGCACAAGAATTTTACAAACACTTTATTTCAGATTCGTACTTTAAATCTTGCAAAAACTTAATTAAATATCTGGAAAATCTATGGGAAAGAAGGACAGAGTGGTGCATAGCATACAGAATTAATATTATGAACAGAGGAAGTAATACTAACAATTATACAGATGCTTCAATTCGAATATTTGAAGATGTGATTTTGCAGTGATTTAAAGCTTTCAACGTTTGCGCTTTGATCGATTTCTTAGGAAACAAATTTGTCGTCAAGCCTATTTGAAATTCAGCAAACTGGCTAAATTAGTGAACAAAATAACACGCATTAGTGAATATGAATTTTTAGTTGAGTCAACAACAGGTAAAGTTGTATACTCTGTCGATATTAATAACGCGTGCTGTGATTGTGGAATGATTTTAAAAACTTATCCCAAGCTTTCAAAACAAGACCGAATAACTTGTGCAAAGTTTGCTTCAAGTATCGATCTTGGTGAAGAGTTCTAACCAAATATGGTCGACTTGATTGAAAGAGAAGAACAAGAAAATGTACCAGAAGTCGGTGTATCTAATATCCAAAGAACCGCACAGACACAAGAGCCTCAACCAAGCACTTCAAAAAATTTCTCATAATTTTACTAGTTCCATATGCGTAGAAAAATACAACGATTGTCTCGCAGGAATGGAAGGAGAATTCTACAAACTGGTAAACATTTTCAAGGAACACCCTAGCTCGCCCAACTTGAAAGCCATGTGCTTACTATCCTCTGCATTAAAATCTAGAACAACTGACCAGCAGGCACAAAGCTTTATGTACAACAACTTAAAATGGAAACTTTTACGTAAAATACGCGTTCAACCAAGGGCATTATCCAGAAGAGTCACATTGTCCAAAACAAAAAAATAAAGTGCAAGCGGGTAGGCCTTCTACATCTGGAAAATTTAAACCGAAACAAACTATGCAAAGAAAGCATGATTTAGCATTCAATGTGTCACAAAACCAAAAAATTCAAAGTAATAATTTTTTTTTATAATTTGACTGGCGCTTTTTTAATAGTAGTACCTAAGTACTTAAACATTTGTGTTTGTTTTATAATAAAATATTTTTGTCCCTCACAAAGGAGCTTATATTTTAATAGGTGCCTTTAAATTACCAGCTAAAGTAATAACTACATGATTAGTTGATTACTAATTACTGCATATTTTTTAACATTTGACATTATCTAAATTTCTGAGCTTGTATAATCTCTTAACTAATTCACTGAATCAGCGTCAGAAAGTATGTATACGCGACCATTACGCAGAAATTGTGTATATTTTCTGAAACTCTATTTTGTTATACAATTTGAAACTATACATTGTAAGAACACTCTGAATGCGTTCTGACCTTGTATACCTTCAATATACGCCTATTGTTGCGGATGCATTCGCACACTGGGATTGACGTGGGACTTACAAAGTTTTCATCACGTCCCGCTTACACGACACTATTTATGTGGTCGAAGCTTTTGCCATAATTGTTATCAGATAGTTTTAGTTCTTATTAGTATTTGTTTATATTGTTCTTAATTTGTTTTTTTTTTTGTTTTTAATTTATTTGTTAAATTGATTGGTTTAATTTCTACTCATGTTGTTTCTTTATTTCCCTTTTGATGTTTTAATTTGTTTGATTTAATTTCAATTTATTGTAATTATGGCTAGATTAAACACTTTAACACGATTCAATTTCTTGAATATTATTATTCCGCTTCACTGGTCATACGTCGTGATTTCTGTTATCTCTTAATTTGGATCAGTTTAACTATTGCTGATCGGTTGTTTATTGATTTATTTTCTTTTAATCTTTAAGGAATCTTGAAACGTATCTTTAATGTACCCTTGAGTTGCCTAAAGGTGTGTTTCGGATTTTTCATTACTAAGTAAAGAGAAGCAGGCCGAGCAGTCGGGATTATATCAGCGCAATCGGTAACCTAAAGTGTATAGCTAGCCGGAAATAGATATCAATACCTAAATCGAGTTCCATTGACTCGTAATAATTTCAGTGGACTCTTAAAGTTACGCCTGCTTAACGAGAAAGTTATTACAAAATTATAATATAGAGTTTAGAGACAAAACAAATACTAATACAAGAATTACTATAAAAAAAATTAGATGTTAAAGAAAGAACTATTACGAACCCTTCAGTACAGGGTGCGAATACTAAATCATACTTGCAACCTTTCTTCTGAAATAGTCGTAATGTAGGATTTACTACTTGCTAATTCATAATTTATGCATCTCGACCCCTACAATATATAATTCAAAAGCTAATAGGAAAGATGATACAATTGCATCCTTAACTAATTCCGTAATCCTTGTTTCTGAGCGTAAATTCATTTTTGTCGGTATTAGGTGATTTCCTTAGTGCCTAATACGCCTAATACTGTAACGTTTTTTTTTTTTTGTTGTTGTGTGGAATGCCCATTTCGTTGGCATCCAATAATTCTCTAAATATGAGTACAGCCTTTAGCATCCAATGCGGGGAACGTGCATCCTCTGTTTCGGCATCCAGTAATTCTCTAAGTATGAATCAACCCTCTAACATTCAGTGCGGGGAAACGTGAGTCTACTCGTCTTCAGATCGCTTCTCTTTAATAATGGAGCCGCATATGCTTAAAAGAAAGAAGAGCTGTAGTATCACCAGTTCGGACAATAATTATTAGCACGGACACAACAGTTAGGTGCGCTTTCTTAGCATCTTTTACAGATAAAAGTAAACCTTCTCGAGGCCGTAACATACACGTCCCCTTCCTACGGGAGATTTCGTAGAAATTTTATGAAAGACTAAAACTATTTTCCAAGGTATATGGCATCACTAAATGCCTATTAAGTAGTAGTTTGACCATTCAAATGGGCATATGTCATTTAACAGTCAACGACCACAGGGTCCGCAATTATTAAGTAACAAAAAAAATTTAATTTTCCAACGAAACTTATAACTTAAAAGAGCCCTATATAAATTTTCAACGAGACTTATAACTGAAAAGAGCCTCATGTAAATTTTTCAACGAGACTTATAACTAAAAAGAGCACCATATAAATTTTCAACGAGACTTAAACTAAAGACTAAAACTATTTTCTAGGGTATGCGGCATCACTAAATGCCTATTAAGTAGTAGTTTAACCATTCAAATGGACATTTGTCATTTAAAAGTCAACGACCACATGGTCCGCAATTATTAAGTAACAAAAAAAAAATTTAATTTTCCAACGAAACTTATAACTGAAAAGAGCCTCATGTAAATTTTTCAACGAGACTTATAACTAAAAATAGCACCATATAAATTTTCAACGAGACTTATAACTGAAAAGAGACTCATATAAATTTTCCAACGAGACTTATAACTTAAAAAGAGCCTCTTATAAATTTTTGGATAATTTTCTATCCCCGAATTCCCGGTCGATTAAATTCCCGCCTTTAATCGAATTTATTCACATTCCCCTCTTTTCCCTCTTGCAAAATTCCACACCCAGCCACCTTAAGGGCATGTGAACTGGTACACGTTTTCGATCGATATAAATAGAAATTGGGAAAATGTTGAAAACTTAAACTGTTATAACAAAACAAAAAAAAAATATATTTAAGGTCAAACTTTGCATTTTTAAATAATTACTACTTTGTAAAAAAAACAAGGAATATACGAATGTAAGTGTCAACCGTATCTTGGACATTTCCCCTACCTGAAGCGTATCCTATAAGTACTTCCAAACCGTGATAAAATTAAAAGCTTTAAATACTGCTCCCCAATACAGTCAGCGTTACATACATAATAATACCTACATAATACTATGATCTAGCCTCAGACAAAGGCAAAAAAAAAATTTTCAATTGTTATTAAATTTCATCAACTTATGACCTAAAATCGGTACTACCCGGCTTAGGATTTCATTAACTTTCAACGGTAGGTGAAAACGGAGAACAACCTGCACTCATAAACAAAACGTTCTAACGTTCAGGCATTAAAGAGTCTTTAAGGAGTACCGTTCAATCAAAACAGCATACAAAAAACTGATTTCTTCGATGAGTTCTTCAGAAGCTTGTCTCAGTGGAACCTCGTTATTATCGGGTGCAATCAACAATTTTATACGAAAGAAGGGGAGGGCCGATGGTGCCATTGTATTGGATGGGATGTTAATTAATGCACAAATTCAAATTGATGGTATGTAATTAGTTAAACTAAACAGATTTCACGGCGATAACATTTAGTGGTCAACATTATTTAAATTATTTATATCCTTTTCACCTTTTCGCATAGGCTGCCCTGTATCGAACTGGGTTCACTGGACTTTGCACTATGTACAATCCCAACACCTGAGCTCGTCGATTCGGATGCCCATCCTTATTCTATCATCACTCGACCAACAGCTAGAACAATAGCCAACAAGAAAAAAAATTTGGCGTGAGAAGTAAAAGTTTGCCTGAATCTTCATCGATAACCTGGATCATTGGACTTCATACCATGTATGATCCCAACACCATGAACCACACTCTCGATAATAATCCCCGCTCGAACGACTACTTCTCAGAAACTGACGAATTGGAATAGCGAGTAAGCGGATGCCTACATGACGACACCATAAAAAGTAACATGATGAAATGGTCATACAAAAGGATATCATCCGCAGCGGACTTAAGCGGCTAATTAATATCCTATAGTTGCCTAGTAAAGCGGGCCTTATTGGAGCGACCTGGACAGAGATATATTTTCTCTAATCATCTGCTTGCTTTCGGTGATAACGCTTGAGGTCTTTCGCGTGCCAAACTCCTCGGTCTTTGCTTTTCTCATCCTGAAGTGAGAGCGTCCAAGAAGATAGTACTTTCACAACTTTAAAAGAACCGATATATTCAGGTGTTAGCTTCGCATTGAAGTATTTTGATGCACCCGACAAGACGTAATTCTTCCGCCATAATAGATCATTAACGTAACACCTTTCATGCCTTCGACGTAAATCATAACTTTTCCTTCCATATTTCGAAACATTTTTAATCTTTCCTAACATCCCTAATAACTTCCCCCAGAGCTTCCGAATGAGCCACTGGGTCGTATACCTCCCCTTCTTTCAAATTTTTATAAGCCTTCCCATGGGTAATCATTTCACGCCCAAAGTTAATAAAGAAGGGTGTCAACTTGCAATTTTCCTGTGTGGACGTGCGGATAGCACACGAAATCTTTGCTAGATGTAAATCACACTTTCTGTGGTTTTCTGACACTGATACACTATGGTCAAAATGTACAAATATCCACGACTTGAACGAGGTAAGGGGCCAATGAGGTCCATACTAATGGTCTCCCACGGTCTATCCACAATTCTACGAGTATCCATGAGTCCCACCGGTTTCTTTAAAACTAGTTGTTCGAGCTTTATAATTAATTCCGCAACAACATCGTTTCTAATTTCCTTTCGTAATTAAATCAATTAATTAATAGATCAATTTTAATTATCTTCCCATAAAATTCTAAACATCTATGTAATAGCTACTATAAAATAATTCTCAGCAATTGGCATTACTTTTTCATGTATACAAATCTGTAAGCATTTATTTGTATTAGTAACCATTGGTCAGAATCTCAAATTGTGAAATGAAACAACATGTTCCCTTTTTTTGGCTCCTTCTGGTTCAGAACGTCAAAGTGTTAAGACATCGTGTGAAATATATTATAACGTAGTTAATGACATTGAGTTTCATTTTTGAACCCATTAACGTGCTAAGGAAGATTTCTACATAACCAGCTTTAGTGAGTGCATCACACCTGATATCTACGAGCTGATATCAAGCAGAGCTAAATAAAACAAATTCGATTGCACGTGCTGCAATCCAAGGTGACCTAAGGAAGGTTATACAAGAACATTCTGGTCCACACACGAACATTCTGGTCCTTCAATGCCGGATTTATCGGATTTATAAGCAGAAAAATCTACAAATCTACAATCAACAAAAAACATAAAGATAAGTACTTGCATGCACAGTTTTTTATCTTGTAGAAATATAAATTATTAACATCAGATTTAAACAGTGCTATTTTAACACAATAAGAACATATAAAATCGGTGCAATACCCATTCAGTCATATTGGTACATACATATATATAACCACAAGTTGTGCTAAAAATACGATAAATCATATAAAAAACAATTAAAATACATACATACATACACACATAGTTATACAGAACTGAAGGTGAAATAAAAGGATTGCATTTGCAAATTACATACATAGTTATATGAACATATAGACATTTATAGAAATAATTTCGTGAACAATTGTGAAGAACGGTTCATGGTGCGGTTCATTCTTCGCTTGTGACATTTTTAGTTGAATAGTTAAATGAGAAACTCTCGTACCGTACTATTGAAATTTCGATCATCTGATATATTTTTATCAAGTACGTTCTAAGAAATTTAGATTGTGCTGTGCGTTCGTACTTTGTATAACTCGTCATTCTCCAGTCAACCCAAACTCATAATCATTATCGTAAATAACAAAGACGTGTGAATTTGCATATTTGTTGCAAGTAATTTATTATTCGGTTAATACCCTCTCACTGGGAATTTCGAGTCCTATATAATCAATTTTAATCTTTTCAAGATGACTTCTGATAATAATATTGATAAAGCCATTTTAGTTCAAAAAAGGGGTAGAACCAAAGGGACTTTAACACGTTTCAGGGCATTTGCTGAAACTATAACGAACACAATCCCTTTAGAAGATATTATAATAAGATTGAAAAAGGTGGAGGAAACTTGGAATGAATTTCAAAGTATCGAAGACAGCTTGCTATTAATTGATGACCAAATTTCTGAAATTGAAGAATACGAGGACAAGTACGTTCAAATAAAATCACTACTAACTCGCGCTATGAACTTTCGAAGCTCTAATCATCCAACTGAAAATCCACCTCCTGAATAGTTAAATTCAACTGTAAATCAGCTTTTCAATCAGCAACAATCATTCTTTCAATCATTTGAAAGAAATCAAACTGCTACCGCTGCACGTTTACCCAAGTTGAATATTCCTTGTTTCTCTGGGGAATATAAGGAATGGATTTCATTCGAAGATCTTTTTGAGTCTTCCGTAGATTCAAATAATTCCTTATCAGGCCCACAGAAACTTCAATTCTTGAAAGACTTATTAAAAGGGAGTGCTGCTTCTGTGATACGGCATTTAACTATTAGCGATGCGAATTACACCGAAGCCGGGAATAAGTTAAAGGGGCGTTTTGACAAAAAATTTCATATAACAACGGCTCTCATTAAAACATTCCTTGAGCATGTTGTGGTAAATCAACCTTCAGTTAAGCAGCTAAGAAGTCTTCACGACACATTCGATGAAGTAACGCGTGGTTTAAATGCGCTAGGTACTAAGGCTGAGAGTAAAGATCCATGGTTAATTTATCTTGGTTTAACCAAATTAGACAATGAGACAAGAGAGCTATGGTCCCAGGAAACAATTAATAAGGAATTTCCAAGCTTTCAGGATTTTTTGGACTTTCTTGGCGGACGCTGCGATGCCCTGGAAACATGCAGTGCCATCACCAAACGGCACCAAACAGTGAAATCATTACATACTGCAACAACTCAAGCGGAAGTAACATGTCCTAGATGCGGTTCAAATCATCCACTTTACTGGTGTGAAAAATTCAAGGCCGATTCATTAACTAACCGCAAGGCTTTCATAATTGAGAAATCACTTTGTTTTAAATGCCTTGGGTCTAATCATTCTGTGAAATCATGTCATTCTAAAATACGCTGTAATGCTTGTAAGGGAAATCATCATCCCTTATTGCACTCGTCTAGTGCCAAGGTTGTGTCTTTCTCATCTCAATCTGGGAAATCAGATCCATATTCCGATCTAGGCTTCAGTAAACCTCCACAAACCAGAAATTCAATGGCTAACATTCAGTCTTCAATCAACACATTACAATCTTCTATCAACCCAATACAATGTTCTATCAACCCAATACAATCTCCAATCAACCCCAGCCAAATTTCTTCAAGCAACCATGTACCAAGCATTTCGAAGAATGCAGCTACTACCTATCAGCAAGCAGAACTTTCGTCTTTCAACACATGCATTCAAGATAGACAAAATCCTGATAATACTGCCTCTTCTTTGCAAGTATCGCTGCTTCCTACGGCTTTAGTGAAAGTGTTGGATAATCAGGGAAACTTACAATCCTGTAGAATATTGCTGGACTCCGGATCTCAGGTGTCATTGATTTCTGAATCATGTGCACAGCGTTTAGCTTTGAAAAGACAAAATGCAAGATTGTCAATTTGTGGCTTGCAGTCTTCAGGAGTAGGCACCACACGAGGAAAGGTCGTCTTAAATATGTTCTCTTACTGGGATAAATCTAAGCTAAGAACCGAAGCTTTCGTAATGAATGAATTGACATCACTCATTCCCTCTGAGCCAGTTACGATTCCTAACCAGAATCACATTAGCAAGCTTGAGCTCGCCGATCCCAATTTCAATATTCCAGCCATAGTGGATGTGATCATTGGCGCTGACCATTTCTTTGAAGTGTTGCAAGAAGAAAAATTAATTTATGTAAATGGGCAGCCATTTGCTCAAAGGACGCTTTTCGGATGGATTCTGTTCGGTAATTCTGCTATGTATAGTTCTTCAGCCTTAAACCTTCATTGTAGAATTACAATGAACCTAGACCAGACTCTACAACGCTTTTGGGAAGCTGAAGAAATTTCTTCCGATAAAATCAGACTGACAGAAGAAGAGAAACAATCTGAACTTCACTTTAAAAATACGTTTTCAAGAGATGAATACGGTCGATATATTGTTTCTTTACCTTTTAAAGAAAATACTGCACCCTTTGGTGAATCTGCATCAAATTCCATCAAACGGCTTTATGCCATGGAACGACGATTTACACGAGATCCCTTGTTCAAAGAGAAATATGTAAATTTCATGAAGGAGTATGAAACACTTGGGCACATGGAAGCCATTACGAGGAAAGAGGTAGATATTAACGTTAGAAAGGGGTATTATCTTCCGCACCATGCTGTGTTTAAAAGTGCTCCAAAGCCCAAAATTCGCGTAGTGTTCGATGGGTCGTGCAGAAGTTCCTCAGATATTTCTCTAAATGAAAAATTAATGGTAGGACCCACAATACAAAGGGATCTAATTACGATTCTGTTGAACTTTCGGAAGCATAACATTGCATTTTCAGCCGACATTGAAAAAATGTATCGGCAGGTATTAGTGAAGCCTGAGGATCAGGACTTTCAAAGAATTGTTTGGAGAGAAAACAGTTGCTCTCCTATCCAGCACTACAGACTAAAAACTATTACATTTGGTACAGCTTCTGCGCCGTTCTTAGCCACTAGAGTTCTTCATCAAGTTGGGGAAGATTTTAAATCAATATTCCCTCAAGTAGCGTCCATTATACAGACTGATTTTTATGTGGACGATTTGTTGAGTGGCTGTTCTTCAATTTCTGAAGCTTTAAGATTAAAATCAGAACTTTCACAGATACTTCAGTCTTCCGGATTTCATCTCACGAAATGGCACTCAAATGCAAGAGAACTTTTGGCAAATGAAGAAAACTATACGGAAAATAGCTGCATCTGCATAGATGACAATTTAGAGGTACCTAAGGTACTTGGAATACTTTGGAATCATCTAGAAGATACATTTTCGTTTGCTGTATCTCCATTTACCATTGACAAAATTTCAAAAAGATCAATATTATCGGAATCATCAAGGATATTTGACCCTTTGGGCTGGCTTTCACCAGTGGTAATTAATATAAAAATTTTTATGCAAAAGCTCTGGCTTCTAAGATTCGATTGGGATGATGAACTGCCGGATGAAATAGTCAATAAATGGGAGCGGATAAAAACAACATTACCAGCTCTTGAAAAGGTCAGGATACCAAGGTCTATCTACGGGGGAAGTGCAGAAATACAGCTACACGGATTTTCAGATGCTTCTGAAGCAGCTTTCAGAGCTGTCGTGTATTGCCGATCAGTGGACCACGATGGCAATATTGTAACAAGAATCGTAGCATCAAAAACGAAGGTGGCTCCGCTAAAGCAAGTGTCCTTACCTAGGCTAGAATTATGTGGCGCTCTTCTGCTAGCCAGGCTTGTGCAGAAAATAAAACAATCTATATCTTCAGCAGAAATACCTGTAGTAGCTTGGACAGACTCGTCGATCGTGCTAGCATGGCTCTCAGATCTTCCTCGCAATTGGAAAACGTATGTTGCAAACAGGACAGCTGAAATTCTGGAGCTAATACCACGAAGCCATTGGAGACACGTAGGTTCAAAGGACAATCCAGCCGACATTGCATCGCGAGGAATATTACCAGAAGAATTACATGATTGTAAGCTGTGGTGGAGCGGCCCATCATGGCTGTTAAAAGACCCAAACATATGGCCATCAAGCAATCCTTTGGAAGTCAGTCATAAGGTTAACAAGGAGGCTAAAACTAAAAATCTTTTATCGTTCATCCAGGAAGTTAAGGTGAACATCATCTTAGAAATCGCCTCACGGTTCTCATCCTTATCAAGATTAATCAGGGTAATATCATACTGTCGACGATTTGCATACAATTCCATGGCATTTCGAAAGGATAGGAAGAGAGGCTACCCATCAGCAGAACGATGCGACAGTGATATGTATAAAGTGTGTTCAACAATCCGTATTCTCATCTGAAATCAAGGAACTTGAGCATAAACGACCTATATCACCGAAGAGTGCAATGATAAACTTATGCCCCTTCATCGATCAAAAGGGAATCTTAAGAGTTGGAGGCCGACTTCAAAGATCTGCATAAAATTTTAACACAAAACATTCAATAATTCTACCCAAGGCACATCATGTAACTGAATTATTACTTTCTGAGACTCATCGGATATACCTACACCCAGGATCATCATTTTTGATTGGGATTATAAGGCAAAGATATTGGGTTATCGAAATAGCCAGAAAGATCTCCCGAAAATGCACTACTTGTTTTAGACAAAGAGCAACTCAAACCTCCCAATTAATGGGAAACCTACCAGAAGTCCGAGTAAGGGCCTCGCGAGCATTCTTTCGCGTCGGTGTTGATTACGCTGGTCCCATAACTATAGGTACTAGAACAGGGCGAACAACAAGAACTTCTAAGGCATACATAGCTCTTTTCATTTGCATGTCTACAAGAGCTATACATTTAGAGCTAGTCAGCAGTCTTAGTGCTGAATCATTCGTCTCTGCTCTACGACGTTTTGTCTCTCGTCGCGGTATACCGGCAGAAATATTCTCAGATAATGCTACTAACTTTGTTGGTGGGAAAAGGCACTTAACAGAATTGCATGAACTTTCTATGACTAGTAATAAAAATGAACTAATCTCTCACTTTTTATCACAAAACAGAATAGCCTGGAACTTTATTCCGCGCACCTCACTTTGGGGGCTTGTGGGAGGCTGGCGTGCGATCAGTTAAATGGCATTTGAGATGAGTTGTTGTAGAATCTACCCTCACCTTCGAAGAGATGACGACATTGCTGCATCAAATCGAAGCCATCCTGAATTCGCGTCCATATGGTGTACTCTCTTCCGATCCAGAAGACTACGATGATTTAACTCCCAGTCACTTCCTCATTGGAGAAGCTTTAACTACAATACCCGAACCCGATATCAGCGAAGTGAGAATTTCTCGACTAGGACGATGGCAGCTTCTGCAGGCTATGGTACTGGGATTTTGGAAACGCTGGCGGCTGGAATACTTATCATCCCTTCAAGAGAGACCCAAATGGTGAAGGGAGCAAGACTGTCTAAAGGAAGGCGAATTAGTACTCATCAGCGATGACAACCTTCCACCTTCAAGGTGGCTGTTAGGTAGAGTTGTCACAACTCATCCCGGCAAGGATCAACTAGTACGCGTGGTCACTATACAGACACAGCGAGGCCAATGCAAAAGAGCGATTAACAAAATTTTCAAATTACCGACTTGTTGAGAAGTGACCTTCTCAACGGGGGAGCATGTTCGAGCTTTATAATTAATTCCGCAACAACATCGTTTCTAATTTCCTTTCGTAATTAAATCAATTAATTAATAAATCAATTTTAATTATCTTCCCATAAAATTCTAAACATCTATGTAATAGCTACTATAAAATAATTCTCAGTAATTGGCATTACCTTTTCATTTATACAAATCTGTAAGCATTTATTTGTATTAGTAATCATTGGTCAGAATCTCAAATTGTGAAATGAAACAACATGTTCCCTTTTTTTGGCTCCTTCTGGTTCAGAACGTCAAAGTGTTAAGACATCGTGTGAAATATATTATAACGTAGTTAATGACATTGAGTTTCATTTTTGAACCCATTAACGTGCTAAGGAAGATTTCTACATAACCAGCTTTAGTGAGTTCATCGCACCTGATATCTACGAGCTGATATCAAGCAGAGCTAAATAAAACAAATTCGATTGCACGGGCTGCAATCCAAGGGTGACCTAAGGAAGGTTATACAAGAACATTCTGGTCCACACACGAACACTAGTTTTATAGATTGACAGGTCAAACACCAATTTACATACATGGCGACGTCCGATTCCATTTTAGGCCAGTAAAACTGTTGAGCAAGTCTGTCATACGTCTTTTGAATTCCACCATGTCCGGCAGTAGGTACATCATGTGCGTCATGTATAATACTCTTTCGTCCCTCCTTGGGTACTAATTGTTTCCAAGATTTTGATTCGAGGGCGAGTGCGGGATATCTAGGACGAACATATTTCTACAAACGGTCTTTTTCAAAACGCCAATCTGGGTATTTATAAGGTTTGGCTGTAATTTGAGCCTTCATCCCGTGGTACAACTTTTCGCCTATTCCTTGTTCTGCAGTGATACTGTTGACTATCGGTACTGACCTCGAGAGCCAGTCTGGAAGAAGATGATCCTTACCTTTTCTATGAATTAATTCAAAGTCGTACTGCTATAATCGCATTGCCCACCGAGCTAATCTCCCGATAGGGTCATTGAGGTTATGTAACCAGACTAGAGACGCGTGGTAAGTAATTACTGAAAATCGCGTACCTTCAAGAAAAGGCCTCAGTTTCTTAATAGCCCATAAAACCGCTAGACATTCCTTTTCTGTTGTGGAATAGTTCTTCTCACAACGATTTACCGATCGACTGAGGCACGCTATTACCCTATCTTGGCCATTAATGCCCAACGATTTACCGATCGACTGAGGCACGCTATTATCCTATCTTGCCCATTAATGTTTTGCATTAAAACTGCTCCCAATCCACATCCTGAGGCATCAGTGTGTTCACAAAAGGGGAGGCTGAAATCCGGACAAGTTAAAATAGGCGCAGAGATCAATTTATTCTTAACTACTTGGAATGCGTCCTCACGTTCAGGGGACCACAAGAACTTTTTATTTTTCTTAAGGAGTTAGGTTATGGGCGCGATTAACGTAGAAAAGTTTTCAACAAATCTTCTATACCAAGCTACTGTCCCAATAGGCTTTCGAGCTTCTGTGATGGATTTAGGACTAGGTATGTTCAAAATACATTTTACTTTATCAGGGTCTACCTGGAGACCATGCTCACCAACAATAGAACTGAACTAGCGCAGTTCTGGCCTACAAAAATCACAGTTTTCATAATTTATCACCAGCCCTGCTTCATACAATCGATCCAAAATTTCTTGTAACACATGCAAGTGTTCTTCGAAACTCTGAGTAATAATTATGACATCATCTAGGTGCACAAAAACATGATCTTCTAATTAACCAGAGAGAACTCTATCGATTAACCGTTGCCATGTTGCAGGAGAGTTTGTCAAACCAAAGGGCATTCGCCTAAACTGAAAAAGTCCCCTTCCTGGGACGGCGAACGACGTAAATTGCTTGGAAACTTCCGCCATAGGAACTTGCCAAAAAGCTGACTTGGTGTCCAATGAGGAAATAAATCGTGCATCTCTCAGCTTATCAAGTGTCGCCGAAATGTAGGGTAAGGGATAAGCGCCTTTTTTCGTTGCCTTATTTAGTTTCCTGAAGTCAACGCAAAAGCGGTAGGTTCCACCTTTCTTTCTAACCATGAATATTGGAGATGCCCACGGACTATTTGATGGCTTGCAGTACTATGTACATACCTACATACAGCTTGCCTGCTAACTTATCTGCATGTACTGTACATACATAAAGTTTCCTTTTCCTAAATTAATAAAATTTAATCGTATGTACATACATACACCTAATCATCATCATCACCTAAAAATATTACTGTTTCAAGACACAAGTGTATATCGGATTTCATGCATATGCACAGTGCCTAAACTTTTTGTACATTTCCACGTACAATTTTTCACGTCGTAGGAAAGTTATAAAAAGAAAAAAGAAGCTTTCATGGCCACGTGGGGGCAGCTAGCCCGAACCTCGGGGAGTCGGTTTTTTATACCCGTCGAGGAGTGGTCAGTCTGTAAAAGTGGTAACATTGTATTTTTTAAAGAAATTGACTCGCGGAGTTAAAATTGCTTCCTAAATAGTTTCCAATTGTTTTTTTCAAGCGTTAGTTTGGTAAATGATTAAATAAATTTAGCAGAGTGAAGTTTTGTAAACGATAGAATGATTTTCGTAATTTGCTAGTGAAACTCTGTGAATAGTAATGTTCTTTTACATCGCCCCGCTATTGTAAATATTTTTATGTTTTTCGAAGTTTTTAACAAATAAAAATATTAAAATTGCTTCCTAAATAGTTTCCAATTTTTTTCAAGTGTTAGTTTGGTAAATGATTAAATAAATTTAGTAGAGTGAAATTTTGTAAACGATAAAATAATTTTCGTAATTTGCTAGTGAAACTCTGTGAATAGTAACGTCTCTAAAAATCGCCCCGCTATTGTAAATATTTTTATGTTTTTCAAAGTTTTTAACAAATAAAAATAGTGAGATACTTGATTTACGTCTGTTTGTGCTCTAATTTCCCCTCCGATTGATTCTTCCTGGACGAGCCAGGAAGCACGAGAGATCGGTTACACAACATTTTGGTGGCAGCGGTACTCGAACAAAAATCAGTGTCATTATTCAATTAATTAATAAATATAATAAACAAAAAAATAAATAAATACAAAATCAAAAAGAAAGAACTTTTTTTTGTTAATCTAATTAAAATTACAATAAAATAAATAAATAAAATAAAAAAAAAAGAAAAAACGCAACAACAGTTTGGAAAAAAAAAATCTGCCAGAAATAATATGTGTGCCTTAAATAAAACAAAAAAATAGCCCGGGTATCCTTAATACAGGGTACTTAGAGGAATAAAGATTTTACAATAGTTTAGAGTGCCATAGTGCTCCAACGTGGGGATTTTGCGAGGCTTCATCCGTGCCTCAATTAAGACGTTTTGAAAGGACGGAAGGAAGGAAGACAATAACGGTACCCCCAATGCAACAACAACTCAGTTTCGTTTAGTGTTCACTTCTACACGAACATCTACAACACAGGAAGCATAAAGAGAAGCAAAAGACGTGTAAAATCGAACATACATTAACTATACATAGCATTATCAAAAATAAAAAGGAATATACCAGCAACTCTAACTATAATAATAATGCCTTTCTAATATTTCAATTATGCTTTTGCAATTAATATACCTATACGCGTATAGATCACCTTTTCTTGTTGTTGTTTAGCTATACAAATTAATATGTATATACATATACATTTTTTTTACTTCGCAAGTGAATATAGAAGTGAGAGATTATTGGTTAAAAGAAGTGATACCAATAATTCCCTACCCTATTACCAAATTTTTTTTTTCTGTTTCCCTTCTAAAGTACGTATATAGAAAACTTTCTCAACAAAAGCATTTCCTGAAAATTTCCGATTTAATTTAAGGAAACATTTAATTCAACACAGAAAAATTGAAATCCGCTCTTCCTAGAAGCGACCTCTGCGGCAAGACTTCGTAAGCTTGCTGGCCAGAGGACTTCGACAAAAATTAAATATCAATCCCCTGCGGTAGGACTTTGTGAGCCTATCGGTCAGGAGAAAGATATTTATTGGAAGGATTGATCTCAAATATTGACTCTAATATTTTCCCTTACATAATTTTTTACATACTCCTAATTCCCAATTTTCCTAATCCATGACACAAAACAAGACATCAAATAAAAAAAAAAAAAAAACAAAAACAATTTTATATATACACAATATTCGAAAACTCTATCTTTTATTATGAACGTGCTTTAAAAAAAAAAAAACACAAATAAATGAAAATTATGGATGTTGCTACATAACGATAATTCCTTTGCTGTACCTAATACATTTTTTTTTCTTCCTGGGAAAGTCTGGTCTTCCGATGGAAATTGGTTTCTTATATAAGTATAGTGAAATTCCTAGTAATTTCCTTGTGGTCTATACCTTCTGCGTCGCTTAACCTATGTAACCCAGGAAGGCTTCGGACCTTTTCGAGAGTGTTTGTTTGTTCGTGGAGAGATGTCTGCCCTCATTCAGCTATTTCCACCTACAAAACCAAGGTACCTGACTTCTCGCATGCAAAACTTACTCTTCTCCACGTTAGTGGTTCAGCCGGCCTTACGCAACAGTTCGGCGATTGTACTGAGCAGCTTGAGGTGTTCATCATACGTGGAGGAGGTAATCAACAAGCCTTCTAAATAGACCGATACCTGGTCGTGAAATTGGTGTGGAATGACCTTACACCTAAACTTGCACATCGTCTGAGGAGCGCTACATATTGCGAAGGGGAGGACTGTGAATTGGTGCAACGGCCCCCCTGGAACGGCGAACGCTGTCTTGCCACGGGAAGATCTTGCCAATGGAATTTGCTAAAAGGCGTCTTTCAGGTCGATGGCTGAAATAAACTGAGTTCCTTGTAATCGACTCAGTAGCCCATCGATGAGAGGTAAAGCGAATGCGTCCGGCACATTCACAGAGTTTATCTTGCGAGCGTCCAAACATAATCGAACCTTCCGATTTGGTTTCCTTACTAGAGTGACGGGAGGGGACCATGCACTCAAACTCTCCTCGATAACTCCGAGTGCTATCATACGGTCGAGCTCATCGTACATTGTTTTCTGTATCACTGGGGACATAGCGTATTAGCGTTGTTTGATGGGCTTTGCAGTACCGATGTCTATCTCATGCTCAACGTATTATGTGTGACCAAGGTCATGCTTACTAAAGGACAGGAAGGATTTAGTTAATGTCTGCAAGCGTTGGTTATTTTCATCCGACAAGTCATGCTTCTGAGAGCACATGGATGCGGGCTTAGGTAGGGAATATAGCTCGCTTACTATGACTGGAGGTTGATCGAAAGCTCTCTAAAATTCAATCCCCAGGAATAAAAACTGTTGTAGAGTGGGAACGATATTTAGCCGCATCGTGCGTGTTTTTCGCCGTATTTCACCAGCACGGGGATATGGCCCAACAATTGTTGTTGTTTAGCATCTGCAGTTGAAATCGAGGATACCAGAGAATGGAAACGTATCCCTGCTCTTTCCAAAAATTGTTCGCCCCCGAAACCTAACACGCTCACGCTGGCGCCACTGTGTAGTAAATTCCATATTCTCTGGACTTGGATGAAGATGTACGGGTAATGTCGGAGGTCTGTGCTATTTGGAAGCGTGGATTTAGCGACGACAGCCTTTATATGCCTTCGAATGCTGTGGTAACGGCGGGTGCGTAATATGGTCTTGGGAGGGTACAAAATTGTGCTGATAAAGGAAAACGGTTCTTCATCGGAATCGCTGTCAGAGTCGGTGGTGAAATCTGATGGTGTACTTTCGGAGTATGTGCAACTGCAGGATACTGTGTCCCACGATTCCTCCATTGGTAGGGTCTAGATGGTTTGGACAGCCACTTCTCATGTGGTTGATGGTGCCGTGAACGACTGTGAAGGCGTGGTAACTACTAAGAGCGGGATATCTTCAGGTACGTCATGGATTACTATTGGCCTGCCTTTGAGCGAGGGACGCTTACCACACCAATGCAGCTGACCTAGCGAAAGCGCTCTGGTTCGGTGTTGGTCACCGCTTCGCTGGTGGGAAGTCTGGGAATCTGGTCTAGAGTCAGAATACGCGGAGTTCCCACTGAATCCTGACTCCGCCTCATATTTCCCGGCGAGAAAGTTGGGCACTTGCTTTTTACAACATCTGCTGAGTCGCACCCGTAGCAGAATTTTTGCCGTGGTCGCAGCTGACAGGCGTGGTGAGTTTGTCCCTCCGCAGCACAGTTCCAGTAGATGAGCCTTAATCTGGGTAGCACATCACGTGTTTCGACTTTCGGGTGGTCTGAAAAATATTGAATATCCGAATATAGTTCCTGGACCGACCGTCGTAGCGGTAATTCCCGATACTGTGGCTTGGTCTGGGACCAAATTTTTTCTAATTTGCAGCACAAGTCCCGCAAGACGAGAACGTTATCCGTGTGGTGCAGCAGCAATGCCTCCTGCAATGCTGCCTTCATGTTTCTCCTAAGGATCTCCACGAGCTCCTCTTCTGGAATCGGGTGAGGCATTTTTGAAACCAGCACATGAACCGCCAAGCGATAGTTGCTAAAAGATTCTGGAGGAACTTGTATACGAGCGTCTACTAGTTTACGTATTACGTAATCTGTCTCCTGATTCCAGAACTCTCGAAGAAGTGCCGAGAGTAGTTCCATCCAGGAATGAGAACGGTGGTCCCGCAGGTACAGCCAGTTCCAGGTAGCGGCCGTCCCAGTGACCAGCGAATGAAAGCCTGCGCAGAGCTCGAAATAAGGCAATTTTTCTAGCAGGGCTAGTGACTTCATTCGAAAAGTGAATTCAGTCAAATCTAGACCTGAGTTACCATCGAAGTATAGTTTCTGTCTGAAGACAGGACTATTTGTTATACTACTAAGGTCTCTGGCAGTACCCTGTCGATGATCGGATGAGGCATTCAGAGGTGAGAGTCCTGACGCTGGTGGCCTGGGAGGTCGTGTGTCGATTTCATCGTGGTTCGGTGCGTTATCTGCTCCTGCGGTTTGGTCCCGTGTGCAAGGCCTCTAAAGGTTCGTTCACCGAACGGAAGCGTGATCTTCCTTCAAGGAATTCAGTCTGCGCGGTGCGACTACCGGCAGGATGCTGTTGAACTTTTCTGCCACCTGGAATTGGTAAATTAGGAACCGGCGTACCAGGGTTGAAGCAGGGACTCCCTATACTAGCCTTGGGAGTACTCAAGGTCGTATAGACTGCTCGGCTTGAAGTTTTAGAAGTAGCACCCGTTAAGGAAGTCCTTCAAAGGTTACCATCTTTTACGCTGACGGATGGGATTTGCATGCCACATGCGCCTTCCCCATCAGACACCCGACCCTGCAATGGCGGCTTAAATGTCTCGACCTTACTCAGGAGGCATTCCAATACCGTAGGGTGTTCTTGAAATTCTGAACGCAGAGACGGAGAGGTGTTGTGTAACCGTCAGGCTATGTGAAAAACGTGGATGATATGATTGCGATAGCGAGAACAATCCCCTTACGTTCGAATGGGGTCCGTAGTGAGGCCACACTTCAAGGCTTCCACTCGGCTTCTCAGATAGTCGACCTCGCGCTAGGGATTCTTGCGCGCATGTGATCTTTGCGATTCTCTGCTAGGATCTACATGTTCGGCTTTAAAAGCCTTCGTAAGCTGCTCTCAAGCGTTTCCGTGAGCTGGATCGATGTCACGTACGATATACTCGCCCGCCAACTCGTCTGATGACAGATGGGTGAAGTCCATATTCGATCAGTTTGCAATTGACCACTTGTATTAGAAATTTGTGTTGAGAATGTACCAAAAGCCAGAAAATAGTGCAGATGTATGTGGCTAGTATGTGAAGATCTAGAATATTTTGACGAAGAAGTACGAGTCTGTCGGAGCTGTTTGATAAAAGTGCTTAAATATATACATGGGTATGTATGAATCCTGTGGGAAGAATTGTCCCTTGCATATACATCCGTGAAAATTGCTGAAATCCTTTGGTTCGTGGATATAGTTGAAATGTCAAAAATAGTTCCCAAATATATATATAAAAAAAAGGAATTCGGAATTTTTGCCTATATGATACCTCAAAAAAAGGGCGGAACCTCTTAAATTTTATGTGTTCTAATTCGTGCAGACACAAATAGATATATCGAAAGAAAATTCAAGAGAGTAATTTTTTATATCTCCAAGGAAGAGGATCTATAGATTTACGCGTACCGATTTCGAGCGAATAACTATTCCGAGGAAAACCCAAAATAATAAACGTATGGTAGACTCAAAGATGTAGATCGGTAGAATTGTGCGTATGAGATTTGAGCGCTCATGAATGTGTAGATTAGAAGAACTCTCAAAATACTGACTTTGTGATACCCCAGGGAGGAGTACCTGTAATTTGTGCATGTAGGTTATTTGTTCGCGAAAGGAAAAATTCAAAATACTACCTTTTATAACAAATTCAGTCAGAAAGGTCTACGAATGCGCGGTATATCAATATGTTAATTCAAAGAAATCCAAAATAACACATTTATATATTGTATATTTATACATTGTATATTGTAATTCGGAGTCAAGCCGGAACCGGGTGATAGACCAAATCGTAACAGTTACCAGAAAAATATAAAAAAAATCTAAGTTATGTATTTTTCAAATTATAGGCATTTCTTTTGTTTTCGAGAAAATGTACACCTTGTGATGGTTTTTTAGCTCCTGTTGCTACAAATCTTTACTTTTTTTCAATTTAATTTTTCTTATGTAATCCCGAATAGTGCCTATGTAACCTCTTGTTTTAAGTTCTAAGCCAACTGCTCCAACTTGGAAGACAATGTTACTTTATTCCGAACCAACAATATAAAATTAATAATTCGTTTGATTTTAACTGACTGTACTGAAAAAAAAAATGTTCTACGCCAGTGTGGCAAGTAACTTTAAAAGTTGACACATTTAATAAGGATACTAAAATGGTACAACCCTTGCTACATTATTTCTTAGATTACGGAAAAAAAAATTTTTTCTTCAAGAAACCCAGTTTAGAAAAATTTCTTTTCACCTACTAAAAATAATTCTAGTGTACCTAAAGCTGGCCGTAAGACTGTAGATTTCAGTTTGAGTGAGACGGAGAGTCATTCCATGAAGTGTGAGTGAGACGGATAGTGACTTAGTGATAGTGCTTATGTAACCCGTTGCTTTATATTCTAAGCCAAGCTCACCGAATATTACAAAACCATAAGCTACACCAATACCATGTACAGCGAGTACAAACCCTGCTACCTCGGGATTATCAACCTCGGATTGCGTTTTGCCAAACGGTGCTACAAACACAACGGGAATATCCGCGATTCTTCGAGAAAATTTTGTGGTCGGATGAATCGACATTTAAAAAAGACGGTTACATGAACCTACACAACTTACACGAGTGGCACGTAGAGAATCCGAAATTAATGAGACAAAATAGATCTCAATATCGTTTTAAAACAAACATGTGGACCGGAATTTTAAACGGAAAATTCATTGGACCTTTTGAGTTGCCAGAGGTCTTTAATGCTGAAGTTCATTTAGATTTTGTGCAAAACCATTTACCTAATTTACTGGAAGACATGCCACTAAATATCTACAGAGAGATGTGGTATCAGCAAGACGGCTGCCCAGCGCACTATACCCTTTCAGTTAGCGAATATCTCAATGAAGAGTATCCGGACAGATCGATAGGGCGGTCTGGTACGATCTCGTGGCCAGCCCGTTCACCTGATCTAAATCCATTAGATTTCTTTATAAGAAGTCAATTGAAAATTAAGCTGAGCTTCGGCAAAAAATCACGGAAGTAGTTGAATTTGTCAACAACGGAAGAATTGCCCGTCTGATAACCCGGTCTTTTTAAGAAGATGTCGAGCTTGTATTGAAGCTGAAGGAAGGCAGTTTGAACATCTTTTGTAAATAATAAATCTTAGCATCCAAATAATTGTTGTTTAATTTTAAAATTAAGGAAAATTTGTCCTAAATTTAACAAAAAGTTAGCATCTCTAACTTGAAAGCGTCACTATCTGTCTCACTCACACTTCATGGAATGACTCTCCGTCTCACTCAAGCTAGAATCTTAAAGTTAAGCTCTTAAGGCAAGCTTTGGGTACACTAGAATCCATTTTAGTAGGTTAAAAGAAATTTTCCGAAACTGGGTTTCTTCAAGAAATTTTTTTTTCCGTAATCGAAGAAATAATGTAGGAACTGTTGAACCCTTTTGGAATCCTTATTAAATGCGTCAACTTCGCGCCCTCCCCAGCAGACACTCGACCCTGCAATGGAAGCTGAAATGTCTCGACCTTACTCAGAGGACATTCCAATCCCGTATAGTGTTCTTGAAATTCTGAGCGCACAGACGGAGAGGTGTTGTGTAGCCGTCAAGCTCTGTGAGGAACGTGGATGATCTGATTGCGATAGCGAGAACAATACCCATCCGTTCGAGTGGGGTCCGTAGTGAGGCCACACCTCAAGGCTTCCACTCGGTTGCTCAGATAGTCGAACTCGCGCGAGGAATTCTTGTGCGCATGTGATCTTCGCGTTTCTCTGCTAGGATCTACCTGTTCGGTTTAAAAGCCTTCTTAAGCTGCTCTCAAGCGTCTTCGTGAGCTGGATCGATGTTACGTACGATATACTCGACCGCCACCTCGTCTGGTGACAGATAGGTGAAGTCCATATTCGATCAGTTTGCAATTGACCACTTGTAGTAAAAATTTTGTTTAGAATGTACCAAAAGCCAGAAAATAGTGAAGATGTATGTAGCTAGTATGTGAAGATCGAGAATATTTTGACGACGAAGTACCAGTCTGTCGGAGCTGTTTGACAAAAGTGCTTAAATATATACATAGGTATGTATGAATCCTGTGGGAAGAATTGTCACTTACATATACATCCGTGAAAATTGCTGAAATCCTTTAGTTCGTGGATATAGTTGAAATGTCAAAAATAGTTCCCAAATATATAAAAAAAAGGAATCCGGAATTTTGCCTATATGATACCTCAAAAAAAGGGGGGAACCTCTGAAATTTTATGTGTTCTGATTCGTGCATATACAAATATATATATATATAGTCTAAAGAAAATTCAAGCGAACAATTTTATTATACCTCCAAGGAGGAGGACCTATAGCTTTACGCGTACTGATTTCGAGCGTATAACAATTTCAAGGAAAATCCAAAATAATGAAGGTATGGTAGGCTCAAAGACGTAGATCGGTAGAATTATGCGTATTAAATTTGAGCGCTCATGAATATTTAGATTAGAAGAAATCTCAAAATACTGACTTTATGATACCCCAAGGCGGAGTACCTGTGATTTGTGCATGTAGGTTATTTGTTCGCGAAAAGAAAAATTCAAAATACTACCTCTTCTAACAAATTCAGTGAGAAAGGTCTACGAATGTGCGCCATATCAATATGTTAATTCAAAGAAATCCAAAATAACACATTTATCATAAATTATAGGAGGAACACCTATGCTTTGTGCGGGTATATTGTTCGTATATATAAGTATATATATGTATATACATTTGTTCGAAGGAATTCAAAGTTAACACCTTTATTTAATATTAGTATTAATATCTTATTTATTTAGAGGAAGATTTAGAAATTTTGCGTATATATCAATATGAATTCAAACGAAAATTGAGGACATTAACCTTAAACTTGTTCTAAATTCAAGATATATAAATTTGTGTATATTTTTTTTCGAAAAAAAAAGTAAAAATTAATACTTTTATTATAAATCTAAAGAAAAGATCTACAGACTGTGCATATATAAAAAAAAAATCCAGAATAATAAATTTATTTGAGATCTAAAAAGAAGGTCTGTAAACCTTGCGTGTCTTATATTTAAACCTATATAAATATTGTGAGATCTAGTCTGGAGCGTAAGGGAGGGTGCCGGTTTAGTAAAGGATAACTCAGCTTTAGATTCAGTTCAAATATAAATTTTATTAAAATAATTAACCTAAATATCACAATTCAATAGTTTTAATTAAAAAAAAAATCTAATTCTAATAATAATTTACAATCTAGTAAAACTATTAAACATTCAATTAAAATTCAACAACAACTGACGACAATTAAAAAAATCCAAAATAAAAATCCAATATAAAAATCGCGCTGTTTTGCCCACACTCTCTGTCTTTACTTCTGTTCCTGGAAAAAAGAAGAAGAAAGTTTTTATTTCTTCGGAATTAGATAGCGAGAATTTTATTAGGAATTTCTGAGAAAGAGAGCGACGATGTAGCAGGATCAAACTTCGGCTGCAACGTGCTGAAGCGTGTAAGCAGCATTATATTTCTGTTACGGTGAGTATTGAAACGCGTAGGTAGAATTATATTCCTGCTACAACACGCTGAGGCGTGTAAACAGAATTAAACTTCTGTTACAGCGAATGTTAAAACGTCTGCGCAGAACTATACTTCAATCGCAACGTCCTGGAGCGTGTAAGCAGAATTAAACCTCGGTTACACGATTGTTGATCAAGTGTCAGATTTTTGGGAGTGTGGATTTTAATAGAATTAGACTTCTATATGAAGGATGGAGCAAAATTATACTTCAGCTCCTAGGACGGGATTCAGATTAGAATCTGATGGAGGATATTTTCAGATTAAATTCTGAAATTATAATATGCGGCAAAATTGGATGTTGGATATAAGTAGAATTATACTTCTACAATAATAGAATTAAACTTCTATATGAAGGAATAAACAAAATTATACTTTTTTTCAAAGGATAGGAAACAGACTAAACTCTGGTGGAGGATGCTTTCAGGTTAGACTCTGAAAACCAAATGGTGATGCGGCTCGCCGCCTTGTTATAGCCGCCGTGAACAACTATCTTCCCAGCTTCATAATGTGTTGCCCTGGCAACGCTTGGTTTGATGGTCCAAATTTGATTGTGGCGACACCAGCTGTTTGACGTAATGTCATTAGGTCACATTACAAAAAATGTAAACATTTGGAGGGAAGTGGAATTTTAGGTAAGTTTGAGCTGTTTTTATTTATTCTACATATTATTAATGTACTTTCTATTAATTTTCAGCTCAAAAAATATGTTGGACTGCTGTAGGCAGGATTGGGATGGGATTTGCTGTGGAACAATTAGATAAGTATATTGTGTTATATTGATTGGGAACATGATGCTTTGTGTTTCCTTTTTTATGTAGTTTTAGGACAATCTGATTTCATCGAGGGTTATCATTTGGTGGCGGAATTCCGACGAGGGATTTATAAATATTGTGTGGACTGAACATCCTCCACTCTCGCGAAAAAAATGAAAATTGGACTAAGCTGAAAAGCAAAAATAAACAAATTTCTTTTGGAAAAAACTTACTGAGTTTTGTTTGGTAAAACGATATCCTTTCCTTTTCTTTTTCATTTTTATAGTAATGCCGCCGGGTATTTGGAATCGGAAAAAGGATTTTGCGCCACGGATTCTATCCCATGGAATATCTGATGAATTCAATAGACGAACAACATCAGGGCTGGCATTCATTAACTCTGATGTCCGATGGTATGTCTGGCCTTTGTGGTTCTGCATCAGTTGACGGGAGATCCTGTAGTTGTCTTGGTGGAGTGATTACCGGATCCTTAAATTGTGGATTAATCGCGGAATTCATAAGTTGTATCGGCGGTTTTATTAGGTTTGCCATGCTGGTTGCTGGGCTTGGGTCCTTTGTAGGAACTTGTGCTACAGGAGTGTTGATTATTTTAATTTCTTCTGACATGCTTGATGGTGTTGAAGTTGTCTTTCTTTTGCCAATGGACTCTATTAATTCGGTGGACATAGTTGTGCTTAAATCTGGCATAATTAATGCCTTAGTGGAGGATGCTGTAGGCAGCTGTGGTTGAGCGTGAACCTGAATTCCTAGCCCGTGTTTTTTTTTTACCTTGGCTTTGCTTCCACTATGCTGATTGAGTCCAGTGGTTTGTTGTGCGTTGCTATTTTCGAATCTCGCATACTCAGTGGTGTAGTTGCCGAGCGAGGCTTTAGCTCAGGACGGCGTGGCCGAGTGGGAATTCGAATTCCTGGACAATAATTCCTTGGCCTTGGTTTGAATTTTATGCAGTCATTTGCTTGGGGCTCTTTTCTTAAGTTTTTTTATTTCAGCTGAAGCTGGCCTTGCTTCAAGTGGCCTGCAGAGCTTGGTTACAGGCAAAACTCTATGAGGTGGAGGCCGTACAATGGCTGACTTCATTTTGGCAGCCTTCTTTGGTGTTGGTGGCAGAGGACTCACGGGCCTAATTGGCTTAAAGGAAACCAAAAGTTCTGGTGGTGTGTGGGGTAGGCCAGCATCCACAGAATCCAAAGACTCAGAATTAAAAATCTCCAATTGTTCTTCCATGGCAATAAAAATTAAAAACAAACGAAAAAAAAAACGAAAAAACTGAAACTAAACAGCACTTGATCTTCACTTGTCAACTTTCTAATTTGAAGTGATTTTTGGCGGATTGTGGATTTATTTATATTCGAATAAAACGGTAGTTTTTTTGAATTTTTGTACTGCCACAGAGTGTTAGATATTGGTGGGGATTTTGAATAACTGGTGAGAGATATCTGTTGAAGGCAGAGGGCAGACCTTTGTGATAGGGCGAGTCAGAATTTTTTTCGGTGTTTTAATGGTGACTGCTCTCACTAAATCATTATGACCAGTATGAATTTCAATGATTTGTCGTAATGGCCATTATCCTATGGGGATTTGGTCTTCTTTTATTAAAACGAGAGTTCGTTGATGTAAAGTATGGAGATAATGTCCCGACCACTGCTTCCAAAAGGTGTAGGAGAGTGACTGAATGTTCTGCCATCTCTTGAGAGGATGTTGGAGAGGATTGAGTGGGGGAAGTTCACATGTAGTGAGGAGATGACGACCTGTTAGGAAGTGTCTGGGAGTGAGGATATTATAGTCAGTTGCATCATTGGACAGAGGCGAAAGAGGTCGGGCATTTAAACATGCCTCAATTTGAGCAAAGACTATGTAGAGTTTTTCCTATGTGAGTTTTGTCTCTTTATTGGTTTTGTAGATATGGCGCTTGGTGGATTTTACACCAGCTTCCCATATGCCTCCAAAGTGAGGTGCTACAGGATGGTTAAAGTGCCAAGTTATACCTTGGTTAGAAGTTTTGTTAGCTAGATCGACTTTGATTGCTTTTATTGATTTTTCTAGATTTGACTGTAAAAGTCGATTGGCTCCAACGAAATTAGTACCTCGGTCAGAATAAACATGTGAGCAGAGGCCTCTTCGTGCAACAAATCCTTTGAGGGCGGCTAGGAAGGCTGGTGTGGACAAATCAGAGTCGAGCTCTATATATATAGACTTAGTGGCTAAGCAGACGAATAAGCAGATGTATGCTTTTATTATCTTCGTTCCTCTTAGTGTTGATGTTTTTATATCAAGCGGGCGCTTCATAGTCTACCCCATTGTGTTGGAAGGGTAAAGATATGTTGACTCTAGCTGAGGGTAGAAAACTCATTAACTGAGTATTAGGCCATGCATTGAATCGAAAGCAATCAACACATTTGTGGATGCGATGTCTAATATTATTGCGGGTGTTTAGTAGCCAACAGTGATTCATTATAGTGCTTAATATTATTTGGGTGCCTCCATGTAATGTATAATGGTGGATGTGGTCTATAAGGATATTGGTTATATGATGGTTGTTAGGGAGTATTATAGGATGTTGTTGGTCGTAATTTAATTGAGATTTTGTAAGACGACCTCCAACTCGGAGAATGTTGGCAGAGTCGAGCGTGGGATTGAGGGATAAAAGTCGACTCTTTTTAGGAAGGGGAAGATTTTGTAGTAAGTGGAAGATTTCGTTGGGGAATGTAATGTTTTGGAGCAATTTAATTAGACATCGTTCCGCCATTTTTAATTCGTGTACTCATAAGAATTGAGTAGTCGGACTTAGTTTACGTACACTATTTATGAATCGGAGGCAGTAGGCGGTTATTCATATCGTTTTTTGATATGATGAATATTTGTGAAGCAAAGAAATTTGTTCATCGATTGTAGTTGTGAGAACCTTTGATTTCCTTTTATACTCTAATTGAGTGTGCGCTTCTGGCATTTGTTGAGGCCAGAATTGCTCATCTTGATATAACCAGTATGGACCATACCACCATATTGATGCTGTAGCTAAGGTATTTGGTGGAATTCCACTAGATGCTATATCAGCTGGATTGCATTTTGAAGGAACATGTTTCCATATGGCTAGTTGAATGTTTTCATGTATTTCGGAGACACGGTTAGCCACGAAAGTTTTCCGGGTAGATGGGTGTTCTTGTAACCAAGCTAGAACTATATTAGAGAGTGTCCACGCAGTAATTTTAATTTTCTCAAGCTCTAAATCAGTGACAACTTGTTTGATAAGTCGGGAGAGCAGGACAGCACCACATAGCTCTAGTCGAGGTAGTGAGACTGGTTTGATGGGAGCTACTTTGGTTTTTGCTGTCATGATTTGTACTCTGGAGTTCTCATTAAGATGTATTTTGAGATATAAAACTGCTGAGCAGGCATGATTGGAGGCATCGCAAAAGCCATGTAGTTCCATCTCGCGTATGTTAGGCTGGTAGCCTACCCAGCGTGGAATCTGAATATCCTGAATGGTAGGTAGTTGATCTTGGAAAGGATTCCATTCTTTTGAAACTTCTGTGGATACAGAGTCATCCCAGTCACATTTAGAGAGCCAGGGTTTCTGAATTAAAATTTTGGCTGTAATAATGCATGGCGCTAACCAGCCTAGTGGGTCGAACAGAGACGACACTTTAGACAGTATTATTCGTTTAGTGTATTTGGTTTTTGTTCGGGAGTGTTGACTTTGAAAGAGAAGAAATCTTTTGTTGGGTGCCACCGAATACCGAGAGTTTTTATCGATTCGTGTTCTGAAAATTCCAGATTCGTTTTAAACTCTCGATGCTCTAATCGAATATTTTTTAGTAAGTCATGATGGTTGGCTGTCCATTTCCTTAGGTTGAATGTTCCTGAGGCTACAGCTTCAATAAGTTCTTGTTGTAGTTGTTGTGCTTCGCTTAAGCTGTGTGCTCCCGAAACCAAGTCATCCACATAAAAATCTCTCATGATGCTTTTTGCTTCGAGTGCATAACTGCTAGCTTCATTCTTTGCTAACTGCTGCAAAGTTTTAATGGCGAGATATGGTGCTGGTGCTGTGCCAAAGGTGACTGTAGTTAGGACGTAGTCTTTTATTTCTTCCTTTGGTGTACTTCTCCAGATTATTCTCTGGTACTGTTGGTGTTTAGGTGTTATATGAATTATCCTGTACATCTTCTCAATATCTGCAGTAAATGCAAATCTGTACAGTCGCCATCTTAATAAGGTGGTCCAAGTTGGATTGTAGGTCCAATAAGTAATTGTTCATTTAATGATCTACCATTTGAGGTGCGTGCTGATACATTGAATACAATTCGAATGGATTATTATCATATGATTATCATATGATGTGTTTTCTAGTAGTAGTTGTGTCGGAGGGATAAGCTTCATGTGTTCAAGATGAGCGTATTCATCAATACAAATGGTGTATTACAGTCTTTGAAAGGTAGATTTACCTCATATTTCCCAGAGGGTAATCGTTTTGTTGTTTCATTATAGAGATCCTCCCATAATTGATCTTCTGGTGAAAATTTGGGTCTAGTGGAGCATTCCTCTAGTTCCCAAAATTTTGCTAAATGATTGTCTAAATCAGTATTAATAATGGTGTGGGTGGATAGCATTGTCGTTGTCATGCTTTTTGTTTCTGGTACTGCTCCTATTAAGATCCAGCCAAGTTTTGTATTTTGGGCAGTATGTGTGTTGCATGGTCCTCTTTTTATGCCATTTATGAGAATGGTGTCGTAAATATCTGCTCCCAGAAGAATGTCTATTTCTCCTGGAATAGCGAATTTAGGACCTGCTAGCAGGAGATTGTTGATGTGTTTCCATTTTGAAACTTGGATAGTTTGGGCTGGCAATAGTTCGGTGATCTTTTTAATTACAAGCATGTTGCTTGTTGTATTAAAAGTTGAATGTAGCGAATTAATTATGACTGTGGCCTGTTTTAAGGCTGTATTAGTGGGTGTCGTGCCAAGTCGAATTAATTCGTGGGTGGTAGGAGATCCTTTAAGGAGTAATCGTTTAAAGGTTTTCTCGATCATGATGGACACTTGAGACCCAGAGTCTATTAGTGCTCGAAATGCCATTGTGATTCCGGATGGTGCAGTGATTTTTATCAGAGCCGTAGAGAGAAGAGCTCTTTTCGTATTTGACGTTAGGAAATTCTGAACTTGTTGTTCATCATTTCTACAGCCGGGTATGGTTTGTTTGGCTTCCATGTTGGAATTTTGGGTGGACTGATTTAGTGGTTTTGAATAATTTTGCTCGTAGTGGAGCAGAGTGGTATGATTTTTGTTACAATGATAACATTTCTTGGTGCTAGCGCAGCTAGTAGTTATAAGCAATTTTTGCATAAGTGCTTATTTGTGACAATTTCGTGCCCTTGTCGGGTGGTCAAATTTCGAAATGTTGGGCAATGAAAAATAATATCGCTACCTTGGCAATGGCTGCAAGAGGTCTTTTTTGTAGGTGGGTGTGTTGGCGATGCATTTTTAGTTTTGTTCAAGAGTCCATATGTGGGTTTGGGTGAGAATGGTTTTCTCTCTGTCATATTTGATGACGTACATTTGTTTCCTATCATTTCTAGAGTTCGACTCTAAGAATTTTGTTAATGTTTTTAATTTGGGTAATTCTGTGCTATCTTGGAGGCTCTGCTCCCATAACTGGTGTGTGTCTGAGTGTAACTTTTGTACAGTCAAATATGTAATTATTGGATCCCAGTTATTTGATTCTACTCCTAAGTTTTGTAATGCTAATAATGCCTCAGTTATATCATCTATTAGTTTTTTGATACCTTCGGCGTTATCGTGATTTGTGGTTGGGAGAGACCATAATTTTTTTAGTTGTACGTTGGCTAGGACTCGCGTATTTGAGTAGCGTTCCTTTAAGAGCTGCCAAGCTGGTTTATAGTTTGCGTCGCATACTTCATAATGTCTGAGCAGCTTTTCAGCTTCTCCAATTAAATTAGTTTTCAGAAAATATAGCTTGTCAACGTCTCTGAAATTATTGTTTTTGTGCATAACCGAATTGAATAAATCGTGGAATGAAATCCACGTACAATATTCTCCATTAAATGTGGGTAGCTTGATTCTAGGAAGCCTTTCATTATTGCATGACATTGTGCTAGCAGAAGCTGTTTGAGCAGTAATACTGACAGATGGCGTTGGTGTTAATCTGTCCATATCTTCTTGCTTGCTTGCTGCCTTTTCAATGTAGTACTCCTGAACCTCGCTAAATGTTTATTTGGCGAAATATTCTAGTTGGAGATCTTGTGTTGTCACTCTTCTTTGAATAGACCTATGTCGAGTTTGGAACTCTTTCCAATAATCGGTGAACGTTTGTAGTCGTTTTTCTGTCGATTTGACAGTTTTCTTTTTTCCTTCTCTTTGATGCCTTTTAAATAATTCTTCCATTAAATCTTTAACTTCTTTTTGAGACTGTTTGGTTTCGTCACCAACGTCAGATGAAATGGATTCGCAATCTTTCGGCATTTTTGTCGAGAAGCCTCAATTATGTGATATGAAGCAATATTCTAATTTTATATTTGACTGACTGAGTTATCCGCCTTTGAAGAACCAATGTGAGATCTAGTCTTGAGCATAAGGGAGGGTGCCGGTTTAGTAAAGGATAAGTCAGCTTTAGATTCTGTTCAAATATAAATTTTATTAAAATAATTAACCTAAATATCACAATTCAATAGTTTTAATTAAAAAAAAATCTAATTCTAATAATAATTTACAATCTAGTAAAACTATTAAACATTCAATTAAAATTCAACAACAACTGACGACAATTTAAAAAATTTAAAATAAAAATCCAATATAAAAATCGCGCTGCTTTGCCCACACTCTCTGTCTTTACTCCTGTCCTGGAAAGAAAAAGAAGAAAGTTTTTATTTTTTCGGAATTAGATAACGACAATTTTAGTAGGAATTTCTGAGAAAGAGATCAACGATGTAGCAGAATCAAACTTCGGTTGCAACATGCTGAAGCGTGTAAGCTGAATTATACTTCTGTTACAGTGAGTATTGAAACGCGTAGGCAGAATTTTACTCCTGCTACAACGTGCTGGGGCGTGTAAACAGAATTAAACTTCTGTTGCAGTGAATGTTAAAACGTCTGCGCAGAACTATACTTCAATCGCAACGTCCTGGAGCGTGTAAGCAGAATTAAACCTCGGTTACACGATTGTGTGAGATTTTTTGAGAGTTTGGATTTTAATAGAATTAGACTTCTATATGAATGATGGAGCAAAATTATACTTTCGCTCCTAGGATGGGATTCAGATTAGACACTTTTTGAGGATATTTTCAAATTAAACTCAGAAATTATAATATGCGACAAAATTGGATGTTGGATATAAGTAGAATTATACTTCTATAATAATAGAATTAAACTTCTATATGGAGGAATAAACAAAATTATACTTTTGTTCAAAGGATAGGAGACAGATTTGACTCTGGAGGAGTATGCTTTCAGATTATACTTTGAAAACCAAATGGTGATTTAGCTGCGGCTCGCCGCCTTGTTATAGCCGCCGTGAACAACTATGTCCCAGCTTCATAATGTGTTGCCCTGGCAACGCTTGGTTCGATGGTCCAAATTTGATTGTGGCGACACCTGCTGTTTGACGTAATGTCATTAGATGACATTACAAAAAATGTAAACATTTGGAGGGAAGTGGAATTTTAGGTAAGTTTGAGCTATTTTTATTTATTCTACATATTATTAATGTACTTTCTATTAATTTTCAGATCAAAAAATATGGTGGACGGCTGTAGGCAGGATTAGGATGGGATTTCCGGTTTAACAATTAGATAAGTGTATTGTGTTATATTGATTGGGAACATGATGCTTTGTGTTTCTTCTTTTATATACTTTTAGGGCAATCTGATTTCATCGAGGGATATCATTTGATGGCGGAATTCCGACGAGGGATTTAGAAATATGTATGTGGACTGAACAAGTATATAAATCCAGAAAAAAAAAATGTGATAATCTTATGATGCCAAAGCGTAGATCTGAAGAATCGCGCGTATTAAATTTGTGTGCTCATCAATATGTTAATTCATTGAAAGTCCCAAATAATCAATTTTGTTATAAATCTATAGAGGAAATACCTATACTTTGCACGTGTATATTATTCGCACATAGAAATATATATATGTTCAAAAGAAAATTCAAAAATTATGCTTTATTGTACATCCAAAGAGGAATATCTGTAAATTGTGCAATTTATTCGTGCAATGATAGTAGTCTAACTCTCCAACTCTCCTTGCCCCAACTTTGGACTAGTCACAAACATGGAATTAATTATCAAGGAAGGAGCTAGAACGGGTATAATGCTCCATTGTCCAAGCAAAAACATTTATCATAAGGACGAAGTTGGTTCCTCAATTGACCGGGACAATGTGACAACCCAAATCAGGAGCAGATTATCAGTTGTTCATTGGCTACCAGTACTGAGAAAGAAGCAGTAGCTGTTTTGTGATAATATACCCAAAGAAAATACAAACAAACCATCACGAATCATGTTGCAAATGTACGAACTACTACAATTACTGGAAAAAAAAAAACTGTTTTCTTCTTGGAACTAGCAGTTGTGAACGGAGCTGAGGCTCGTGAAGCATGCTTCGCATACAGCGTTCCATGTCCACTGATCATCCGATCATCATGCATTACCAGTGCTGATGTCTTACGAAAGGCACTGACGAAGGGGTAGCAAAACTTGAAATTCAAAAGAAAACTATGTACCAGCTTTTCAGTCGATGTGAAAGATTTAAGCCTTGCCAAATGAAACGCATTGCCAAGGATACCGCAGAATCAAGAGGTGAACGCCGTCCACCAACTTGGCGATAGTGTTGAGGTATGTCCGAGCCTCTTTAAATGGGAGAAACATTTTGTCGATAATTTATCATCTCCCCAGTGTTCACGGGCTGAAGATTTAGCCTCGGAAAGTACGCACTATTAAGGAAGATGGATATTTCATCATGAAGGTTATCAGATTCAAAAACAAATAAAAATAAAATATATTATTTGAATGTGGATCGACGAGAATTACGTGGTTGCACCAATGGAGCGAAATCACGAGCCATCTCGCCAGCTACCAAATCCGTACCTAACGAGAGCCAAAGGAACTGCCACGAAAGCAACGAGCTTTACGGGAGAAAATGTAGCTCTGTGTAGACCAAGCCGTTGGCGGCGTAGCCAGACAACTCGTTTCAGCAAGCCAAAGGCGGCACGTTTAAATTCACGAAAAGACTTTCGTTTGAAATAAACCGAAATGAACAATATAAAATATATTTGCAGAATCGGAATTGAGAAGAAAATGCTGAATAACGTGCACAAATATGTATAAAACAGGCAAAATCATTTATGGAATAATCGGTAGAACTACTAAAGAAAAACGAGTTTGACATGATGTAATCGTAAAAAAGCTTGACTAAAGACCAAAAAAAAAAAAAAAAAACAGCCTACGTGGGCGCCATTTGTAGCGAAGCGCAAATGGACGACCAGAAAAAAATAAGAAATAAAACTTGCAATTTCAGTTCCGATTTAGTCAAGATAATCCTGCCTAAAGACCAAAAAAAACCAAACATGTGCGCCATTTGTAGCGAAGAGCGCGCCCATTGTCAGCCCTACTTGGCTTGACAGATACGAATGTAGATAGACGCTGCAATTGACAATTCACTTTTGGAACTTATGTGGGCGCCCCGCACAGCATATTGCCGCTAGCGATCAGCCGGCTTGGGGTGGCTGTTGCCACCCTCGTCCCTTCGGTGCTTGATAAGCTGTGCGAAATAAAAAAAAAATAAACACATAACTGAATCGTCTTCATGGGGACTTCAGACGGACGGACCTTCTTATGTCGCTGGATATGGATCATCTCCACGGGTGTAGTCTGGAAACCTGAAAAGTAATAGGAATATTTGCAAGAGAAAGAAAAAAAGAAGAATTTGAAAACCCTGTACAACGCTGGACTATATGTTAATCACCCGGAGAGATTGCGACGCAGAGAGCAAGAGCGAGAGAATTTAGAGAGAGACTCCAGATAGTGAGGGAGTCTTGACTTTGACGCAGCTGAGCTCAACGCCCTTATTCACCCTGGCTAAGAGGTCAAAGCCTGTTGTTAACCATAGCCCCGTAATAGACGTGTGTGCATTCGAGCGACCCAATGCTTGTCCTTAGGACGCATTGCTTCTGCTCTTACTCTGGAATATTATGTTTCACTTGATTGCATACGTACGAGGCTTTAGCCTTAACTCAATGTACTACAAGATGCTTGAGGGGGCTGATTACGCAGCTCGCCCCGAAAAGCTCAAAAGGTTTCCTCAGAGGGCAGTTCATTAGCGCAGTCACGTTGCCCGTTTAATAGAAAAGTAATTTGGAATAAAGCTGAGACATTTGAAGGTTCCGCTATCAACTTCTTAACAGAATCGATATTAAGCTAACTTACGCTAAACTTCTCCCTACTGGCTAACCTTAACGCTATTTAAGTATGAACCGATTGTCCACTAATACTTATCACTTTCTCATACCTTCTTCTCTATTTTTCTTTTCTTATTTTTTTCTAAATAAAATAATTCTTGAATTTACTTGCTATCACCTCTATACCACCACTCGGCGGAAGGAATCCCTCGTTGGTTGGAACGAACGGCGGAGGTGCACCCTTTCTTCTTCGGCAAAGTTTGTGGCGCAGCAGTATATACGCGAATAGTTGGGTTCATGGACCTCTTTTCTTTCTTATTCTTTTCACCTATTTTGGGTGCTTTTGAACTTTGATGACGTGTTGCTTCTTATCGGGGTATGTTATGTATACGTATAAATGTTTTCAGCGGAAGTGAATGGCGGACTCCCACATATTGGTTGGCATATTTGTTAAAAAAAATGAAAGATCATTACCTCCACAAGAGTTCAAATTCACTAAAATATTCGATAGGCGCGACAGGTAAGCCTTCGCAAACTGCTTTTGAGAACTTGCGCCAACAACAAAATTAATACTTTATTATTTTAAATTCGTGGGTTCTCCAGGTACTTTAATATTTTACTTTTGAGCTTTTTCAGTTAATCGAATTTCACAAACTGTTCATTGTTTACAAATGTGGTCTTGTGCAAACAAATTTGCGAAAGAAAAACCCATTTTGCTCATCTTTAATATTTTAGCTTTGGCAGCAATAAGTACATATATGGGTTTTAATAAACGCTTTAGTTATAACTAATTCATTTAAATTTTCTACACTGCCCTCATTTTTGTAAAGAGGTACTCCTACGCAGCGGTAAGTTTTTATTGCACACTCAATTTAATATTAATTCATTCTTTTAAAATTACAGCAGTGCACTAACAGGTGCGAAAAAGGTGCTCCTACACAGTGGTGAGTTTATATCATTTTATATTTTATATGTATTTTTTATATTTAATATTAATTAAATCTCTTAGAATTCCAACAATGCACTGACAGGTGCCAAAAAGGTACTCCTATGCAGTGGTAAGTTCATATCATTATCTATTGCACAAACAATTTAATATCAACTAATTCTCGTAGGATTCCAATAATGCACTAATAGGTGCGAAAATGAACTCCTACGCAGTGGTAAGTTCATATCATTTTATATGCACGCACTTTTTAATATTAATTAATTCATTTTAAATTCCAGGCATGCACTAATAGTGGCGAAAAAGGTACTCCTACGCAGTGGTAAGTATATAGATATTGTATATCACATGCACTATTTATACATCCTCCTATTATAATTTCAGGAATCCTCAACTGATAGCGCAGGTAATTTAATGAATTACCTTCAATTTATACGAAGTTAGTTATATATTTTTATTCGCAGCACTGTGCATGTATCATCCTATTATAATTTCAGGCAATCACAGCTGATAACGCAGGTAAGTTTAACGATTATAATTCAATTTTTACTTAGATATATATATGTACTCGTAGCACTGTTCATAACTAATGCTATTATAATTTCAGACAATTTCTGCTGATAACGCAGGTAAGTTTAAAGATTCTAGTTCCATTTATACATATATATGTATATGTATATGTATTCGTAGCACTGTTCATAACTAATCCTATTATAATTTCAGACAATCTCTGCTGATAACGCAGGTGATTACACGAATAACATTCAATTTATACGCAGGTATATATATATATATATATATATATGTTTTTGTCACACGCACTATTTATTCATCATTCTATTATAATTTCAGGAAAGCTGAACTGATAACGCAGGTAGTTTAATGAACAAAATTCAATTTAACAGTAGGTATGTATACTTCTATCACACACACTAATTATGTGTAATCCTATTATATTCCAGGAACTATCACTGATGGCGTAGGTAAGTACAACCACTAGAATTCCAACATATTTATCGCACGCACTACCTATCTCGTTTTCGCGGAAAATTACTCTTAATTACAATGGAAAAAATGTAAATCCCCGTTCAGTCTTTTAGTGAATTTTTGGGAAAACTTTGTCTTACCTATGCAAGGGAAACGCCACGAAACGGAAGAAAGGAAAATTTTGAAACCAAGGAACACCAAAATATTCTGTCCGCGCTACTACATGTTTCCACGTCAACGTTCGAAATCTACTGCCCATTCCACGCAGTCTCCCTACATTGCAGCCGTGCTTTGCTTCAGCAACCGGTGGGCGAGCATTTTCTTGTTCGTTCGTTGAATCCCGAAAATTTTACGTTTTCTCTCGACCTACAGACAAGAATCGTTGGTACAAGCGATTTGCTGTGTAGCAACGTTTTTTTTTTCGGAGAAATTCGGCCGGGCTTGCTGTAATGCATGGCATGTACGTATCGCGTACTGTTTTACAACTGGGCGAGTTGCCGTTCGTTCTTTGGAATTTCTGATGACGAACGGTGCCTGCCTGGAAATTTTTGCGCTGAAGATGGGGCGTAGATGCCTAATTTATGATTTTAGGTTTTTCTGGTGGATTTGGGAGTGAAGAGATTTTTGCTGCGTTGCAGAATTATTTTCAAATACCTTCTGCGTGTTCTGCATGAATTGGGATCTTTGTTTTGGCAACATCCTCTTTGTTTTTCTTCTTTACATTTTTTTAATGACATGGGAAATTAGCAGAAGGTTACTTGCCGAAATTAACTAACCTTTTGCCCCCTTTCCAGGTATGTTTAAGTCTGCATGGAGAAGTAGCAAAGGCTACTTCTCGGATAATATATATGTAAAACTTTTGAACTTTCCCAGGAATTTCAGGTCTTCATATGGAAGGGTAGCATAGGTCTACCTTTCGAACGTTAAAAAAACTTTTTCCCGTTTTCAGGTACCCAGGAGATTGAAAATAAAAGACAATGATTAATAATAATAATAAAAAAATAAGAGAGGAAATGGAAATTTAGGATAAAAAAGAAAAAGCAAAAAAACGCCGGAAGGTAGCGTGAGGAAAGAACGCTACAACGCGGGGACGACCCACCGAAGTTTCAAGCCGGGCAAACCAAAAACCATTTTTTTTACTAGCGGAAGGAATAGGTGAACACATTCGTAACAGCGCCCAATGTGGGAACGACCCAACAGAGTCTCAAGCCGGGCATACGCCACAAACCTGGCGCTTCAGCCCGAACTCACCATGGAACTGCGTCGCACAAAAAAACACAGAGCACTGGAAAATAAATGAAGAAGAGATAGAAAGAATAAAATCCTCATACCGAGGCTAATCCAGACAGGATTAGTGTGGAAACGTCTACTCAGCTAAGGCAGAGATGGGTTCTACTAGGACCGTTGTCCATTTACAAATTGTCGCTCAGCCACCGAAGATTAGGAAATAATGAAGGAAAGACAGCAAAGGAGAAAATCTTCATACCGAGGGTAATCCAGAAGGGATTACAGGTGAGCCATCTACTCATTAAAGGTAGTGATGGGTTCTACTAGGATCGTTGTCCACTTACAAATTGCCGCTCAGCTACCGCAGATTTGGAAATAATGAAGAAAATCAAAGACGAAAATTGTGGGAAAAGGAACAAGGGAAAAAAGAAAAATAAATTTAGAAGGTTAAAAAAACTTTCTAAAAGTGGCATACCGTTCGCTAGGTTGAGAAAGTCCTAAGCGGCGTATTGGTAACCTGAAGCTACCAGTTAAGCTGGCTGGATGCCTTCTTAGGGCTACCACAACTAACCTAGCTCGGGTGAGGTCTTAATATCCTGAGCATGATAGACTCCGATCGGCAGACACTTGTCGTTCTTTAGACGATGCGCAAGGCTGCCTATGACCTCTACAACAGTCGCTTTGATGAATTTAGGACCCAGCTTAGCCGCGAACCGGTCCACGTGATTTCGTACGAAAACGATCTACCCTACCTGAAAGGTTCTCACACGGGTTCGGAGATTGTAGCCTGCGTAGAATCTTTTGTATAAATCAGCTAGATGGGTTTTGAACTGGTCCCGCACTGAGTGCACTCTTTGATTTACTGGGATTATTTCAGGTGCACCATCTCTGCCCGAGGTCAGATCTCGCAGGAGCTAGTAGTATAGCTATGCGGGTTCTAGCCCAATTTCCTGTGTATTTTTAAAGGGGGGTCTAAATTCTCAAAAGTGTGTATAAAAGCTCTTCGTAGACATGGATGAGCATAGTAGTGGGTGATGACGTCATGAAAGCTCTAGAGTTGGGTTGCTAGGCTAGTGTCCCTGGCCTCCTCAGCCGTTTCCCTAGGCTAATGTCCCCGACGCCCTCAGCCGTTTCCCTTGGCTAATGTCCCCGACCCCCTACGCCGTTTCACCAAGGCCAATGTCCCCGACCCCCTGAGCCGTTTCCCTAGGCTAATGTCTCCGACCCCTAAGCCGTTTCGGTAGGCTAATGTCCCCGGCCCCCTCAGCCGTTTCCCCTAGGCTTTGCTTATGACTCGTCTTAAAAAGTTGATAACACTGCACAATATGCAAAAGCTATCAAAACAAAACGTTATTCAATCTCGCTGCTTCAGTAAGTAGCTGCAGATTTTTTATCCCTGATTTAGCACATAACAAGAACAGCACGTCACATCGTTCGTTGCCACTGCTGCTTCACCCAATTAAATTTGCATAATATCACAAATTGTGACCGCTTCGGTATTGCGAGCGTGTGTAGGCCTGGGAGATCAATGATATTTTAATTGTATGAGTAGAATGGTAGGAAGGTATGAATGCAAACAAAAGCGGTTTGTATGAAAAAACAAAAACAAAATTTGCCGGTATGTAAACAGTTTGACAATTTAGTAAACTTGAACTGTGAGCTGAAAGCGAAAGGTGGGTCATATTAATTTTATTGAATTTACCTATCCTTTGAACGTCACATCTTTTGATCACGTTTAAATTATATGCTCCTGCTGCTCCACATTTAGAACCACTTCGTTCACCCAATTAAATTTGCATAACATCACAAAATTGCGACCGGTTTGGTATTGTGAGCGTATGTAGGAATGGAAGATCAATGATATTTAATTATATGAGTAGAATGGTAGGAAGGTGTGAATGCAAACAAATGCAGTTTGTATAGAAAAAAAAAAGTTGAATCACATTCCCGGCATGTAAACAAGGGGCAGATTAAAAATGGCATTAATTTTAAAAACTAAGAATAAACGCATACTGCTCACGTTTTATAAAGATTCTTTGGTGTTAAAAACCATCAATCTGGCCAAGACAAAGCTACAACCAGTCAACGGATGAAATTTAAGGCTTTCGTGATGAGTTATGTTGGGTGCCATGCTAGCAATAAAATTTTGTTGATAATCAAACCATTCTTTGATTCAAACTTGTTATTCACGTATCGAAATTTTGTTTATACATGATGATCACGCTGATTAAAAAATGAAAATAATTTGCATGTTGTGCTCATCTTTGCGACCGGCATCATAAAGTATATGTGATGAGGCTGTTGCTCGTTAAAACCGTGAACTAATTTGAAATAAAAGCTGAGACTACTTTAAAATAAAAACTGGTGGGATATTCGCAATAAAATAGATAAAATCAAATAAAAGTATTTATTTTTCTTAATATAAAATTTAGCTAACTAATTTATAAAAGTTTAAAAAAATTACAAAACTTTTTATTATACATCCTAATTTTCAGTGCACCTGTTATCCACGTTTGGCGCTTATATTCTGCTGCGCCAACCATCTATTCATAGCTCCTGCCAGGCTAAAATGTAAGAAGATATATAAATAAATAATGTTATGCTATGCCGCGGTTCTAGCCCAATTTCCTGTTTATTTTTAAAGGGGGCCCTAAATTTACCAACATAAAAAGCTCTATCCGAATAAAATGTGAAAAACGCCGGATGTTCAAACCTAACAACTCTGGAAACAAATGAGACATTTTGTATCATACGTCGAGGCCGATGTGCTCTGAAAATATATTTATAATAAGGGATTTTTCAAAATAAACGAGTTTTTAAAACGCTATAAAATTCTTTTATTTTGCATAATTACAATATTTCCTTATTAATTAATTTATTTCCATTATACTATAATGTCCCCACGGTAACGTTTCATAATTACTTAGCGTTATATATCTTTTATCATCGTTAGGACTGAGAGCAATTTTAGATTGAGTAATGGAAGAAACTTGATGTTTCCGAGATTGAATTAAATTTTGTGTAATTGATTTTTCAGTATTACTATTTAAACATTCCACATAATCATCGAAAGTTATATCATTTTTAACAATATTTCTTTTTATACCTTTAGATTTTTTTGTTTTATCATTACCCTCTACACGAATCGCGTACATCTTTGATCTTAAGCCAACAAATTCTGTCATAATTCTACCATTATTTTCACCTTTCATGAGACCCAACACTTTTTTGTTTACCAGTGGGATATTCCAATTGTTTTCTGGCGGATAGTCACTAGTATCAAAATGAGTCTGACAGTCACGTTTAATAATTTGATACAGGTCAGGACAGATTACCTCATAAATGAGAGAATCTGTGTCTGTATAGCAAACTGTACAGTTAGATCCAAATTGAGGAAGCATATAATCATAATGGAAATTGTATATTGTAGTTTTAGCCAAGCCAAGAATGCACATACCTACATAAAGTGGTTTGTTAGCGAAAATCTCAGATCTATTGAGTTCTACTGCTACTAAATTTTCATTGAATATAGTGGAGGTTTTAAATTCGGGTCTTGAAATTAGGGCTTCAGCTCCATATCGGCCCAACCATTTAGTTACTAATTTCACATTACTATATTTTCGAACGTTTTCCATAGTTTTACCAAAGACTGCATTATTCATAAGTTTAAAGAGATTTTTCTCAAAATCATTTTTAGCTAATGCTCTAAGGCTAGTGTTTAGATCAATGTATGACTTGAGCCATATATATTGATTAAATTGAAGAATTTTATGAATTTTCTTTAATATTAAACCTTGTTGCAGAGCTTGCTTTAAATTTCTATAATGTAAAATATATTTTGTCTTATTCCTGACAGTAGCTAAAAGTTTCATTTGCTTAGATCCTGAAGCATAATCGCGTTCCGGGCAAAATCGTAGATCTTTATGGGTGTCATGAATTTCTTGTGGATATTCTAGATCCACTTCGAAAATGTAACCAATAGGTGAATCATTAGGTACATCTTCCACCTTAAAGTTGTTTTTGTTTTCTACCCATTTGAAGCCGTTGTAAGGTAGAGGTTGCGACATTGCCCAACCATATTGATTGTTGATATCATAATATTGTAAGAATTTTTGTGATTTATTTGGATCATAGCTAGGTATATAATATTTATTATTTGCTTTGGAGTAACGTTTAGAGCATTGGCTAAGACCACCTCGAATACCGCGCTCTACAAACATAAACATATCAATATCAGACAACAATTTTAACGATACATTTGTATGTTTCAGCATTGCATCCCAAGTATAGCCAGGTAATGTAAAATAATGTGCTTAATAATTCGTTACGTCAGACCAAAAATGTGAGTAAAAAGACGCAACTAATGGCAGCTATTGGTTTATTAAAAGGATTACGCTTTCAACTAAAAGCACAAAGCTTAATGTCAGGTGGTGGACACAACTCACGCCGTTCTAGTTGGGCTTCTTCCCGAGTTAAATGGGAAGATTCGCAGTCAGCCTTTAATAATAACGTACGTACAGGGGTAATTGTCAACTTAGTCCACAAGGAACCACAAACATTTTTAGAAGATTGCTCAGATCTCTTTCGCAGACGCATCAATAATGCGCTCAAAAAGGAAATAGCTTTGAAGGTTAATGCAGTGTTTTGTGGTAAATTTAAAATAGTAAACGGAGGTGAAGAAGTCTTCGAATTTAAATATATGAATACCAAGAATGCTCCAATATATAGAGATATAGACATTAATGCTTGGTTCAAAGATAACATTCAAGATAAAATCCTGAAACAGTTAGAGGAATTTCAAGAAAAAGATAGCGGTTGGGCGCTATCGGAAATTATAAACTTGAGTATTAATATTAACAAATATACGCCACAACTAGGATCCTCATACATTGAATTACCCAAGGAAATTGAATATAAAAAAGCTTGCGTTAATGTAAAAAATAATGATGACGCCTGTTTTGCCTGGGCGGTATTATCGGCCCTACATCCTGCAAAGAAGCATCCACAACGTGTAACAAAATACCCACACTATTCTAATGTTCTTAACCTCAAAAACATTACATTCCCGATGACAACTAGGCAGATACCAAGATTTGAAAAACAAAATAATCTTTCAATCAATATATATATTTTGAAAATGTCGTCAGATGCTGCGAAAACATATTATGCCACTTTATCAACTTACTTGACAAAAGATAAAAAAGAAAAGCACGTAAATCTACTCATGATACAAAATGTATATTACAATGATGCAGAAGAACACAAATATATTTACAACAAAGATGAAGAACCAATTAAATACCACTTCGTTTGGATTAACAATTTATCCCGGCTTTTGTCGTCGCAACTCAGTAGTCATGAGGGAAAGAACCATTTCTGAGACCGATGTCTTCACTACTTCCACACAACCACAAAACTGGAGGAACATACAAAGAATTGTGAAAAAGATAACAATGCGAAAATTCGACTACCATCAGAAAACGAATCAACTTTAGTATTTAAAAACTTTAAGAATAAGATAGAAGCACCTTTTATTATATATGCAGACTTGGAGTGTTTATTAATAGATTGTAGTGATAAGAACAAGTATCAAGAACATGTTCCATGTAGTATAGCGTATTATTTAAAGTGTTCATATGATCCCACGTTATCGTTTTACAAGTACTACAGTGGCGATAATTGTATTAATTGGTTTGTGAGCGAGTTAAATCAATTTGCAGAAAATTTAGAAAATATTTTCAATAACCCACTACGAATGGATCGGTTAACTGAAGAGCAGGTCAACAACTTTTCTGTAGCTCCACTCTGTCATATTTGCGAGAAACCATTTCCAGAAGATGATAGAAAGGCGCGTGATCACTGTCACTTAACAGGTAAGTACCGAGGACCAGCACATGCTGGGTGTAATATAAATTTTAAAGATAGTCACACTGTTCCTGTTATTTTCCATAATCTTAGCGGTTATGATTCACATTTTATTATAAAAAATTTAGCTTCAGATTTAGAAGGGAAGGCTGATCTTCTTCCTATAAATAAAGAGCGATACATATCGTTCAAAAAACATTTAGATAATCTTCCAATAAAATTTCGATTTATTGATTCTTTTCGGTTTATGGCTAGCAGCCTTGATATCCTTTCATCATATTTAACTTCTTTTCCTATTTTAAAATCTCAATTTCAAAATTTATCTGACAATCAATTTAATCTATTAACACGTAAAGGTGTATACCCTTACGATTACTTTAGTACTAAAGACAAATTTTTAGAGTCTACTTTGCCCGCCATTTCTGAATTTTACAATAAGTTGAATGATTGTGATATTAGTGAGGAAGATTATACACATGCCTGTAAACTTTGGAATGAATTTAATTTAAATAATTTGGGCGAATATTCAGAGTTACATCTAAAAACAGATGTTCTTTTACTAGCAGACGTATTTGAGCAATTCCGTTCAAGTTGTTGTAAGACATATGCATTAGATCCCGCACATTATTTTACATTACCTGGCTATACTTGGGATGCAATGCTGAAACATACAAATATATCGTTAAAATTGTTGTCTGATATTGATATGTTTATGTTTGTAGAGCGCGGTATTCGAGGTGGTCTTAGGGAATGCTCTAAACGTTATTCCAAAGCAAATAATAAATATTATATACCTAGCTATGATCCAAATAAATCACAAAAATTCTTACAATATTATGATATCAACAATCAATATGGTTGGGCAATGTCGCAACCTCTACCTTACAACGGCTTCAAGTGGGTAGAAAACAAAAACAACTTTAAGGTGGAAGATGTACCTAATGATTCACCTATTGGTTACATCTTAGAAGTGGATCTAGAATATCCACAAGAAATTCATGACACCCATAAAGATCTACCATTTAGCCCGGAACGCCATTATGCTTCAGGATCTAAGCAAATGAAACTTTTAGCTACTGTCAGGAATAAGACAAAATATATTTTACATTATAGAAATTTAAAGCAAGCTCTGCAACATGGTTTAATATTAAAGAAAATTCATAAAATTCTTCAATTTAATCAATATATATGGCTCAAGTCATACATTGATCTAAACACTAGCCTTAGAGCATTAGCTAAAAATGATTTTGAGAAAAATCTCTTTAAACTTATGAATAATGCAGTCTTTGGTAAAACTATGGAAAACGTTCGAAAATATAGTAATGTGAAATTGGTAACTAAATGGTTGGGCCGATTTGGAGCTGAAGCCCTAATTTCAAGACCCGAATTTAAAACCTCCACTATATTCAATGAAAATTTAGTAGCAGTAGAACTCAATAGATCTGAGATTTTCGCTAACAAACCACTTTATGTAGGTATGTGCATTCTTGACTTGGCTAAAACTACAATATACAATTTCCATTATGATTATATGCTTCCTCAATTTGGATCTAACTGTACAGTTTGCTATACAGACACAGATTCTCTCATTTATGAGGTAATCTGTCCTGACCTGTATCAAATTATTAAACGTGACTGTCAGACTCATTTTGATACTAGTGACTATCCGCCAGAAAACAATTGGAATATCCCACTGGTAAACAAAAAAGTGTTGGGTCTCATGAAAGATGAAAATAATGGTAGAATTATGACAGAATTTGTTGGCTTAAGATCAAAGATGTACGCGATTCGTGTAGAGGGTAATGATAAAACAAAAAAATCTAAAGGTATAAAAAGAAATATTGTTAAAAATGATATAACTTTCGATGATTATGTGGAATGTTTAAATAGTAATACTGAAAAATCAATTACACAAAATTTAATTCAATCTCGGAAACATCAAGTTTCTTCCATTACTCAATCTAAAATTGCTCTCAGTCCTAACGATGATAAAAGATATATAACGCTAAGTAATTATGAAACGTTACCGTGGGGACATTATAGTATAATGGAAATAAATAAATTAATAAGGAAATATTGTAATTATGCAAAATAAAAGAATTTTATAGCGTTTTAAAAACTCGTTTATTTTAAAAAATCCCTTATTATAAATACATTTTCAGAGCACATCGGCCTCGACGTATGATACAAAATGTCTCATTTGTTTCCAGAGTTGTTAGGTTTGAACATCCGGCGTTTTTCACATTTTATTCGGATAGAGCTTTTTATGTTGGTAAATTTAGGGCCCCCTTTAAAAATAAACAGGAAATTGGGCTAGAACCGCGGCATAGCATAACATTATTTATTTATATATCTTCTTACATTTTAGCCTGGCAGGAGCTATGAATAGATGGTTGGCGCAGCAGAATATAAGCGCCAAACGTGGATAACAGGTGCACTGAAAATTAGGATGTATAATAAAAAGTTTTGTAATTTTTTTAAACTTTTATAAATTAGTTAGCTAAATTTTATATTAAGAAAAATAAATACTTTTATTTGATTTTATCTATTTTATTGCGAATATCCCACCAGTTTTTATTTTAAAGTAGTCTCAGCTTTTATTTCAAATTAGTTCACGGTTTTAACGAGCAACAGCCTCATCACATATACTTTATGATGCCGGTCGCAAAGATGAGCACAACATGCAAATTATTTTCATTTTTTAATCAGCGTGATCATCATGTATAAACAAAATTTCGATACGTGAAGAACAAGTTTGAATCAAAGAATGGTTTGATTATCAACAAAATTTTATTGCTAGCATGGCACCCAACATAACTCATCACGAAAGCCTTAAATTTCATCCGTTGACTGGTTGTAGCTTTGTCTTGGCCAGATTGATGGTTTTTAACACCAAAGAATCTTTATAAAACGTGAGCAGTATGCGTTTATTCTTAGTTTTTAAAATTAATGCCATTTTTAATCTGCCCCTTGTTTACATGCCGGGAATGTGATTCAACTTTTTTTTTTCTATACAAACTGCATTTGTTTGCATTCACACCTTCCTACCATTCTACTCATATAATTAAATATCATTGATCTTCCATTCCTACACACGCTCACAATACCAAACCGGTCGCAATTTTGTGATGTTATGCAAATTTAATTGGGTGAACGAAGTGGTTCTAAATGTGGAGTAGCAGGGGCATATAATTTAAACGTGATCAAAAGATGTGACGTTCAAAGGATAGGTAAATTCAATAAAATTAATATGACCCACCTTTCGCTTTCAGCTCACAGTTCAAGTTTACTAAATTGTCAAACTGTTTACATACCGGCAAATTTTGTTTTTGTTTTTTCATACAAACCGCTTTTGTTTGCATTCATACCTTCCTACCATTCTACTCATACAATTAAAATATCATTGATCTCCCAGGCCTACATACGCTCGCAATACCGAAGCGGTCACAATTTGTGATATTATGCAAATTTAATTGGGTGAAGCAGCAGTGGCAACGAACGATGTGACGTGCTGTTCTTGTTATGCGCTAAATCAGGGATAAAAAATCTGCAGCTACTTACTGAAGCAGCGAGATTGAATAACGTTTTGTTTTGATAGCTTTTGCATATTGTGCAGTGTTATCAACTTTTTAGGACGAGCCATAAGCAAAGCCTAGGGGAAACGGCTGAGGGGGCCGGGGACATTAGCCTACGGAAACGGCTTAGGGGTCGGAGACATTAGCCTAGGGAAACGGCTCAGGGGGTCGGGGACATTGGCCTTGGTGAAACGGCGTAGGGGGTCGGGGACATTAGCCTAGGGAAACGGCTGAGGGCGTCGGGGACATTAGCCTAGGGAAACGGCTGAGGGGGCCAGGGACACTAGCCTAGCAACTCAACTCTAGAGCTTTCATGACGTCATCACCCACAACTATGGTCATCCACGTCTACGAAGAGCTTTTATACACACTTTTGAGAATTTAGACCCCCCTTTAAAAATACACAAGAAATTGGGCTAGAACCCGCATAGCTATACTACTGGAGCTTGTAGGAGTTCCCATGTGTTACGGGGTGTCTTCCTAACTTCGCGAAGTACGGGGCGCACTTGGTGGAATCGTGCACTCTGTTTCGGAGAAAGAACGCCGTCTCACTCAGGTGTTCATCCCAGTTGCGATTATCGTTTCCAATATAAGCTCGGATCGCGGCAAGTACTGATTGATTTACTCGCTCGGACGCGTTAAACTGTGGTGAGTAGGATGGGGAGAGATAGTGCTCGACCCCATACTTCTGTAACGATTGTATGAATAGTCTGGAAATGAACTGACTCCCATTATCGGAATGAAGGAATTCTGGAACCCCGAATACATGGTACACTTCTTGTTCTAGGTAGCTTACAACTCTTGCAGCGGTAGCTTCTGGCATCGCTTTCAGTAGTAAAACTTTGGTGAGGTGGTCAATGATGATAAATATGTACCTGTTCCCTTTCTTGCTTCATGGATAGGGACCTATGAAATCACAAAACAAGCGTTGTCACGGAAGTTCTGTGTGACTCATCTCTCCTAAAGGAAGTGTAAAAGAGTGGTTGCAAGGCTTCATGCTCTTACAAACCTCGAACTGGTTGATAAATCTCTGTACGTCGAGCCCCATAGCCGGCCAATAGTAGTCACGGCCCAGATTTTCAAGGGTTTTGGCAATTCCAAAATACGCAGATGTTGGAGAGCAGTGTTCATCGACAATTAGCTTGGTGAGCCCTTCGGGAGCTTCCAGGTGACTCTTTCCCACAATGTTCTTGGGAGAAGCGAATGATATGTATGCTTTGCTGTTGGTGACTCGGAGATTATCAAAAGCGTTTGGGTTAGAGATTATTCTCTGAACTCGCTCGACATAGGAAGTATCAAGATATGCCCGTGAGTCTTGAACGACTGATTCAATGGCGGAAGAACACGCGTCCCTCCCCCTAAGAAAACCCCCCAACTCCTCCGCAAAGTAGCGATACAGAGCGTCAGCCACCACGTTTTCCTTGCCTTTCCGATATTCGATATTGAATGTGAATACTTGCAGTTTAAGACTTCACCGTGCTAGCCTGCCGCATAGATCTTTCTAGTCATGAGCCATATAAGGTTAGCATGATCGCTGATGATCGTAAAAACCAGGCCCTCAACATATGGTCGGAAGCATTTGACACTCAGTACTTTGCCAGACACTCTAACTCGGTGATACTGTTGTGAGAGCTAGTCTCGTTCGTGGGAGGGAGTGCCGGTTTTTAATGGACAACTCAGTCTTTTCAAATTCAAATATAAAATTTTTTATTCAAATTAAAATACTATAAATTCATTTGCTTAACCTAATATCATGTTATAACCCCGTTTACCGCCGTGCTTTCTTGGGAGAGAAGAGCGGCACAGGGGGAAGGCTCAGGATATTTTCAGTACAAAAAAAACACTTTTGATTATGAATATTTGTTACACAGGATTTTATTTTATTAGAGGAAATTAAACGATTACACTTTTATTTACTTGCACGGATACATGTACCCTTTCAAACAATATCTGTTAATTATACAATTCAATTACAAACAAAACTTCTCGACTTTGAAACCCGCCGTGCTTTCGCTTTGAATACCGATCCTGAACTTCGACTTTCTTTTGATTGTCGTATATTTTTATCACGAAAAATAACTAACGCCCTTGCGTCAGCAAAAAGTATGAAGAATTTTCGTCATTGATGCGTTCAACTGACCAATAAGACGAAAAGCAGTAAAAAATAGAACGAAAATAAGCAAAAAATGAAAAGATAAGACGATATTTGTTGGCTTGGGTCTTGCAGTAATTTGATCTTGCTCTTGATATTTTTGAGGATATGCAATGTGGAGTACATTAACTCCGTGAATTATGTTTACAAAAAAATGTCAAAAATGTCGAGTAAGTATTTTATATAAGTGGACTGATGGGCTATTTATGCGAAGTTAAGTATTTTACGAGAATAAGTAATAAGAATATTTATGCATTAGGAAAATTTATGAAGGTAAGTATTTATGCATGTTGCTGTAATTTTAAGTGTTTGTGCAGGGAAATTTATGGAGCGTGCACAGTGTGGTATTTTGAGACCACAATTTGAATGCTCATGGATTTTTAGAAATCCACAGGAGGTAAGTAAATGTAAATGAAATGGTTGTGATTTTGGAATCACAACATCCCTTCCCCCTAAAATAAAGAAAATTCATAGCCTGGAGGGTGAGGAATTTTCTGTATAATTAAAGCCCAAGTTTCCAACAAATTTCAAATTTTGCTGATATGTATGGATAAAAGTAGAGTTTATGTACGTGGTTATAGTGGTTCCGTCGAGATAGTCTTGTTGTGTTTGCTCTTATTATTTTTTGAATTCTTTAACACATTATTTTTTTGAATTCTTTAACACAAGTATTACTAGGTATTAGGTGTTAACTATTTTCGTATAATAGACCTTTTGAGTTTTATTAAATCTAAATCGAATATGAAAATCAAATAAAGGGATAAAATTAAAGTATAATTAGTCAAAATTTAAAATATGTGGTTTTTTACAGACTAAATTACATATAAAAAATATGTTGTACAAATATTTAGACAAAAGTAAGAAACGTAATATAGTATTTAAACGCTCTAATCATATAGGTAAACTCAAGTATAATAACTAGTTATAAAAAGGTAAGTATATAAATGATATTTAATGATTAATGGTAAGGTTTTTTTTTTTTTTTTTTTAATTGTATTAAATTTCTAAAGTAATGTAGTTTTATTAAGATTGAACATATCTATTTTGATAATTTTACGCATTAAACGCTATTAAAGATATACAGTTTTTGTTAATTTTTGCTAAAATTATTGAAAGCATAAGTTTTAATAACCTTACGCGCTAAACATTTTGATAATCTTACTCTTATAGTTTTATTAATTATAACCAAGAAATACCAAAAAGGTGCAAATTATTTTCATTTATATTCGTTTTCGTACAGTGTGTTGGTTCGTTTCCGAGCGAACTACCAATGAAAGTTAATTAGTTATTAAGAATGGGGATCGTTATTTATTCAATTAATTGATTTATTGCAAGAATAACACTAACAACAAAAAAGGGGGAAATTTGGAGACCGAGTTGCGATCTAGAGGATGAAATGATGTCCATTCAACCGGATTGTGATATAATATTTCCAGAACATGAAAAATCTGGATATATGTATATATATATGTTACGCTCGAGTTAACTGAATTTGGGGTTCCTGGTACGGATTTTCCGAGTTACTATTCTCATTTTTCGTTCCTGATCTGTTTTTTCTCTGGCAAACACTACATTTCGGGTAAATAATGTATACTATTATTACTAATATTATCAGTAATGATAAGTAACCAAGCGTGTAATGGTGTACTGTGTGTGGATCTATTGGTTCCAGACTTATTTCTTCTTGTTCCTTTAAGGTGTTTATTTGCTCGGATAGTTCCTTAAGCTCGTTAGAACTAGAATATTTGATTAATCCAACATTATCAGATTTCGGCTTAAATTTAATAGTTCGGTTAAAAATTTGGGTTATGTTTAATGAAGGTACAAAATAATTTTTCAATTCAGTTACGTTCATGTTGTATGCTTTGATGGTTAAGTATTCTGTTCTCAAGTAGCAGTTATTACTTATTTCAATGATTCCGGTTCCAACCAAAGTATGGGGAGTAATATGTTGTTTACATATCACGTCTACTGAAGTATTTATTCTGGTTGCGAATAACCATTTATTTGCTTGAGACAATTGTACCCAGAAGGTTGTTTGGTTAGAGGTTCGGAAATCACATGATTGTAACCTAGAATATTCTCGTTTGAGTAGATTGACCTCACATACTGAATTATCTTTATTTCCATTAAAAATAGGGTGGATTAGTCGACAAAGGAACTGTGCTTCACTATCAGTTGCACAACTTCCTAGTTCGTGTGCATCCATATTATAATAGTGTTCACGATTATAATCGACCACTAGGTATTCAGTACTAGGTTGGATGAAAGTGAAATCTTCTTTATAGATTGTAGGTAGTGAGTGAGTTTTGAATAATTGGTAGTCTTCCTTATAGGGAAGCGGAATTCTAAATTCGTATATAATTTTGCCATTATAAGCAATGGTACTCATTTTTCCCAAGCGATATATAGATAACAGATTCGTTTCCCTTAGTGTACTAGGTAGTCTAAGTTCACTGGAGATTTCTTTCCGTATTGTGATGAGGAGTGTTTCCAATTGACTGGGAGAGATAACTGAGGGATGTGGTTTTCCGTGTCTGACATCCGTTACGAGGTCAATAATTGTACTAACTACTCCTTGGTATCTTAATATCAAAAGAGTGTTAAGGGCAGTAAGCGATTCAAGTTCAGCGACAATTCTATTAGCATATGTTACGTTGTGAAGTTCATCCATAAAACCTCTAAGTGTTCTATATTTGTTGTTTAGAGTTACAAATTGCATTTGTATATCGTTTATCGATTTATTAAAGATATTGGCGGTGGTTTCCAATATCAAAGTTTGGTTTTTTATCAAAGACTTCAAATATTCTTCGTTATTTTTTAATTTTTCGATTTACCTATCATAATAGGTAGCATCTTCTTCATTTAGGATGCCAAAAAGAGGTTTGCCTATTGTTCCCACTATACCTAATAACGATCGCTTTATCCTCAGTTTTGGATCTAACAGGATAATGTTTTGCTCAATGTCATGTATCAGGTGATTCATTTCCAACACCGTGTGATTACAGACCTGTGAAAACGCTGGTTCGTTCCTTAACACATCGCACAAGTCATTAATTTCCATTGTGTGTTTCTTTAAATAGGTTACGCCCAAGTTTATTCCCAATAGGTCATAATATATTACAATTTTCCATTCGTTAGAATAGAATTCTATGTTTCCTAGATTTTCAAAATATATCCCCGCATTGTTTATCGGAGTAATCTTGATTCCGTTAGATCGAACTGCGGTTATAGTTGCGAGGATGATTAACGTCCAAATCATATCTGGAAAAATTTTAGAGTTAAGTTTGATGTGGAGAGCAATAGTTTGGAGCGTACCAGCGATCAGAAAGAACCCAAGCATAAGCATTATAATAAATAAGTCAGTATTCAAATAATGGACGGTTAGTTACATCTACACAATTTATTACGATTAAATAGTCTTCTAAGCAATAGGCTTAATTATTAAGAAAGTGTCAGACAACCTTACACTGGACGAATAACTTTCAGCGACTTACTGAGCTGAAATTACGTTAATTTTCGATTTATTTTGGCTAATTATTACGTGGGCTAGTTATTGGTAGATTGCTGATATATAAATTTAGTCAGAAGATAATGATATTATATGCATTCTACAAATGGTTTTAAGTTGTTGTTGTGGACAATTTTCATTTTATTTCCGATCTTTATCTTAGTTGTTTCTTCGGAAATTAGTTTAATTACCTCATAGGGTCCTTCCCATAGGGCTGAAAATTTATTCTGTCGCACGTGTTTCTTTAGTAATACCTTTTCTCCCACGTTAAATGATTTCTTCCGTTTGTTCTCGTCGTAATATATCTTGGATTTTTCTTTGTATTTTACGATATTTTCTCTCGCTAATCGATATCCACGCTGTAGTCGGACTTTAAGCTCATTCGCATAATTTTCGTAATTGTAAGTTGTTTGGGGTGATTGCTTTAGAGTAACAGGTATTTTTGGTGGGTAACCATAAAGAAGTTCGTAAGGGCAATAGTTCGTACTGCTATGAGGAGTAGTATTGTACACGAACATTGCATACGGGATCCATTCATCCCAAGTCTGAGAGTCATTATTAACGTAGTGTCGTAAGTATTCCGCTAAAGTGCGGTGACTTCTCTCCAGAGCCCCATTCGTCTGTGGATGGTATGGAGTAGTCCGTATCTTCCTTATTTTTAACAACTTGCACACTTCTGAAAACATCTTACTGACAAAATTGCTACCCTGATCTGTAAGCAATGATTCGGGAATACCATGTCTTGATACGATATTTTTGAAAAATTCTTCTGCGACAGTGTGTGCCTCCGCGTTACTTATAGGAACTGCATCTGAGAATTTAGTTAAATCATCCTGAAAGGTGAGGATGTATTTATTTCCTTTATAACTCACAGGAAGCGGACCTACAATGTCTTTCAAAAGGTTGCGAACTGGTTGTGGTTATTTTCATGGGTATGCTGTTAAGTTTGTTTAACTTATTCTTTTGGCGTGATTCGCAGCTTTGAATATAATTCTTTATATCCCTGAGCATACTTGGCCAATAGTATTTCATTCTAACACGCTTGAGTGTTCTAGTAAAGCCTTGATGTCCACCTATTGGAGAGGTATGATATTCCTTCAGTATTTGCTGAATATCTTCAGAACTATTTACGTGAATCTTTGTATTTCGATAAAGGAATATTTTTATTTTCGTATGCACTTTTAATTCGTTCAGAATTTTCTTAAAGTCCAATAGTATGTCATTACTATACACAGGTATTGAGATGTGAAACTCTGCAATTTGATTTCTTTCACATGACTTCAAGAATTGTTTTAAGGATTTTTTCATATATTCCTTATCCTGTTCCGTTCTTATGGGGATAGGTATTCTGGTTATATAGAAGAATTCATTATTCAGTTTAAATGATTTGTGTTCACCTATCTTAACACATTACGGTCCGCTGTGTTCCACATTAAACTTCATATGAAGTCCGGGCGAAGCTCCATCTCAGATTTGGCTGAAAGTTTCACAGTTGGGAGGGAATACCAAAGTAACTCACACACATTTTTTTGCTTTCTCCTACCACCCCCCACTAGGGGGTTAGAAATTTCGTAATTTTACAATGAAGCGTCATTTTCAAAAAATGATATCTCGAGAAAGGAGCAACCGATTTTTCTGATTCAAATGTCAAATGAAGCTTAATGCTTTATGTTTTTTGTAAAAATATATAGCAGCACCGACCGAAAAAAAATTGCTGTTAATAATAGTATTTAAAAAAAGAAATAGTATTGTTCACTAGTGAGGACCTCTAGCATTTTTTTCTATTTGTATAGTGAAGCTAGAAATTTTATCTATCTATGCACACAAAATTGCGATGATGTTCGGCTTTGTTTTTGAGATATGACTTTTTAACGTCACCGTATACCCAAAGTAACCTGTATGGGAGCAAGCACTGTACTGAGGGGAATGTATTTTTTTTACTGTGGACCTCTAGAACTTTTTTTGTATTTTTGGTTTGAAATAGCAGACAAATTAAGGATTAAAATGCTTATAATAACACGTTGAAAATGGTTCAAGAAAGTGTTGGAGGTGGCATCACTTAGCAAAAATAACGGTTTTTGGCGCCAAATCGACCGAAAAGTGGGGTGGAAAAAAAGTAACAGATTTTTTGTTATGTACTCGCTGAGACCTTTCCAAAAATTACCCACATGGCGGGATTCGGAAGAAAGTAAAAATCGCGATTTCAAAAATCAAATTTGGAAATTTTCGCAGGAGTTGTCGCGGTTAAATTGGCTCAGAATTTAAACAAAAGCGCCAAATTCATTCGGATCTTCCGGAAATTTCGTATAGATAATCTCCTAAGAAGCGTGCATCCATAAAAATATATAAAAATGGATTTAACGACAATTCAGTTAAGCAATTTTCGAAATGAATTTTTCAGACAGAAATTTTGGCCGTCGAAAATTAATTTTCACAACGAATTTGGGAGGGGGCGAAAATATTCTCAAAATATCAAAAAAAAAAAAGATCACAAAAAGAGTAGCAAAACGAATGTTGCAAATCAGAAAATATTTAGTCGATATTTTGGGTGGGGGTGATTTGCTTGATTACGACGTCGCTGTTACTTTTCGTTGTGAAATTGTGGAAGGAAGGAAATTACGATAATTTACGTGAAACAATAATGCTCTATCCACCGAAATAGTTGAACAAAAATTGAAGAACCAATTACGAAATATGAGTAAAAAAATTTTCGCAATTATGTAAATTGAATTAAAAATATTAATACAAATTATTTACATAATAGTAATAACTACTCTGTTTCATAAAATATCCTAATAAGTATAAGTAAAAGAAATAACAAAAATGTACACCTAGCTAACGCAAAAAATGTTACATAATTTTTGGGTTCAAAATTAAAATTATATAAGTGCGTATTGAAATGTGAATCTTCTGATGAAAGCAAAATTTTTATTTAGTATTTTTGCTTTGAATGATATGCATTATAACATATACTAACATGCAAAGGAACTTTGCAATGTTTGCACATCAATGTTGTTGATTTATGCAAAATACAATCTCTACAGACTCTTCTAGGCTGATTTATATTTTTTCCTTTAGGTATTTTAATGAGTTGATGCTTTATGGAATCCTTAGATATTCGATCGACTGGATCAGAACGAATTCTAGAGATAGATGCCTGCATAGGGGATGTAGATGGGGCTTCGGAATCTTCAGTTTCCATTTGAGTAATCTCCAACCATGCCTTTGCCGTATTCATGTCCTGATTGTTGTTGATTGATTGTTGTTGAAATGGAGAAACATGAGGATTTCCGACTCATGGTTTTTTCAAAAATTGGCGTTTCTATAAGTTTGTCCGTCGACCAATAATCATTCAATGTACCTTTACGGACTTGACCCATAATGATGACCAATCCAAACCATTTTTTAAATTCTACTACAGTAACGTCAACCCATTTGACAGTATTTTTGATTACCTTATATTTATGATTATTTTGAGCCCTGTATTTGTTAGTCTCTGAAGCAATTATTGCTAATAAATCATTCCCGATGAACAAAGCTGTTACATTTTCCACATTGGTGACATATTCCGGGATTTCTTTTACTCCAGGTGCTCCTTCAAAATAATTATTATTTCTTGGAATATCTCTATCTGTCCACTCCACTGAAATATTTTCATCATCACTATCTTCATCGGTTGAATAAGATAGATGCATCATACGTGCTGTGGACGAACCGCTGTCACTATCGTTTTCTGGGTCACTTCTGCAATCATCTGGCTCATCGGATAAGTTGTCTTCAAAGTTTTCTTCCAAAAATGCATCATCACCCTCAGCCATATTTTTGGAGTTCAACACAAAAACGTTAGAATTTAAACAAATGACAGAAAATAAGTAAAAGTCACAAATGTTCACAACCCTTTCGAAAAAAAATTAACCACTTTTGAAAAATATTTAGAATCAATGTCAATTCAATTAATAAGTTCAAAATGTTTATACTCAATAGCCTAATAGTACAATAATAACCGACTAATAGTAGAAAGAAAAATTGTTATAAAAACACGAAATATCTGAAAAGGACATTACAAATTGTACATGATTTAATCACGCTTCTTCCTGGACGAGGAATAACTAAAATTATACAAATATGTACAGAAATGTGGTTTTAACTGGAATCCAAACATAGTGTTTTTCCGCGAAATGTGCGCCCTGCAGTGGGTTCTGAGTAAGGAAAAAAATTCATACTAATTTGTTTATTTCTTTTTTGCTATCCGCTAATAGATGTCATGCAAAGTATACAGGGTGGTCCACAACTGAAAGTCCACATGCCGGGAACTGATACAAGGCCTTGAGTTATGACCGAAACTGTATAGCAGGGTTGGGGTGGGGAGCGGTAAGGGGATTTTAATTATGTGCACTTCTTCGTAACACCCTGTAACACTTTTACTATACACTATAAAGATAGTTAAAGTCCTCCAAGACAGCGAACTGGGGTTTCCAAATGTTGAAAAAATCATGTTTATCGTCCTTTTTGGCGGGAAAATTGGAAAAATTTGGATAAATTTTAGAATTTTTTTATTCTGTCGAGCTGTAACTTCTGCCCAATTAGTAGGGTAAACCTTTCACCAAACGCTTTCATTTGATGCCCATGTCAAGTGGTTTGTGAAGAAAGAGGTAATCCGCCATCTTGTTGCGTCCGCGTCCGTATTCTGCTCGTCAAACCCTTTTATTTGATGCCCATGTCAAAGGGGTTGTGAAAAAAGAGGTAATCCGCCATTTTGTGGCGTCCACCATTTTGGGTTTAGAATGACGTCACATAGATTATCGTATTCTTCTACTCGTCAATCCCTTTTATTTGGTATGAAGGGTCGGACCACAAATTACGTCCGCCATCTTGGCGCCGCCATTTTAAATTTTTACTACATAAAATCGTTGAAGTGTATTGTCATCAGAACTACATGTATGTTCAAAATTTCAACCCAATCGGTTAAGTAGAAGTAGTTGAAAAATCCGCCGCAATATTTGAAACTAACAAACAAATATACGAAAATGAAGTTAAATAAATATAAAACCTATTCTATTGACTTATTTGTAAAAAAAATAATTAATTATACATTTCCATATTTTGAAATCTATTTTTCACGTTACTAAAATATTTACAAATGTATATACTTCCATCTCTTCAAAGAAATTTAAATCTGTATCATGTTCTTATGACATTTTTTTGAACATAAATATACAATATTTTTAACACGCGTAAACGCGTGAACGGACTGTTCGCAAAGTTCTGCTATCCCGCGAAAACGCGTGAACGGACCGTAACGTGTTAATATTATTGATATCAGGGAAGAGCTCTTTTAGTTCAAGTCCTTCGGTTGTATTGAATAAAGGTAACAGAAAATATTTATATTCCACTTTTCGTGTTATAAGGGATTCCAAGTTCTCAGTTAATTCTATAGAATTTGTTTTTGTTGTATCGCTATTTGTACTAAATTTTTTTAGGTCATCCTTTTCTTTCGGGGAGTTTACTTCAAGCCGTTTTTTTGTTTGATTTCGGGTCAGAACCCGTATAATTTTATCGTCATTTTCAGACTCATTGGTCTTTATTCGACTTAATGCATCCGCATTAGCATTATATTTACCAGGTTTATACTTTATTTCGTAGTCATATTCCTCCAATAAAATTCGCCACCTCATTAGTCGGGAGGATGGTTCCTTCAAGTTTATGAGCCACTGTAGGGGCTTGTGATCTGTTAGAATGACAAATTTTTTTCCATATATATATGGTCGGAATTGCTTTATTGCGTAAACTATTGCCAGTAATTCCTTCTCCGTCGTTGAATATCTCGTTTCCGCTGGATTAAGCGTGCGACTGGCATAACAAATAGGGCGATCATTTCCCAGTTTACCTTGTGAAAGCACAGCTCCTAACGCTACGTCACTTGCGTCGGTTGTTACCAGAAATTGTTGTTCAAAATCTGGGTAGGCCAATACAGGTGCATGGATAAGTTTGTCTTTCAATAACACAAATGCCTCTTCACAGAAGGCATCCCATTTAAAGGTCTCATTTTTCTTGAGTAGCTTCGTTAAATGTTTGGAGATTTTGGAAAAGTCTGGTATAAATCGTCTATAATAGCCTATGAATCCTAGGAAAGATTTTACATCCTTTTCTTTTTTTGGTCTAGGGTATGTTTTGACTACGCTTATTTTGTTGGGATCTGGCTTCAGACCGTGTTCTGAAATTATATGGCCCAAATATGTAAGTTCTCTCTCAATGAAATGGCACTTATCAGGCTGAAGTTTAAGGTTATTTCCTCTCAGTCTGTCCAAAACATGTACCAGTTTCTTATTATGATCCTTCAGATCATACCCGTATATAACAATGTCATCCACGTACACAAAACATTCTATTCCTTGCACACCCATGAGGACATTGTTCATTAGCCTCTGGAATGTTGCCGGGGCATTTCTCAGACCAAATGGCATTCTATTATACTCGTAGTGACCAAAAGGAGTACTAAAAGCAGTCTTCTCTCGGTCACGTTCATCTACCGCTGCCACCAGTTGTTATAACCCCGTTTACCGCCGTGCTTTCTTGGGAGAGAAGAGCGGCACAGGGGGAAGGCTCAGGATCTTTTCAGTACAAAAAAAAACACTTTTGTAGTGATAATGGTAGTCTTTTCAACAAAAACCGTTCACTTGATTCGCAAGTGCAAACGTGAATCCTTGGTTTTATATGATTAATAGGAATCATTTGCCGGGTTTTATAATTATGGTGTGATATCTTAAAAGATAAGTCACAAGTTACTCAGCTCTATTCAGCTGATTCCATTTAATATCCTATGGATATTGTATTGATTGTTGGTAAAGCAGGGAATTTTTTTTTTTTTAATAATAAAACCATTTTATTGGTTATTTTCGCGAAATCAATTCTCTTTGTTTTGTATTTGCGAGGCGCTCTTTTCAAATTTATTTAAATATCGATTAATTGCAAAGAACTATAACTTTTCACTTTAATTCAGGCGATTAATTTTCACTTTATGAGGGATCCCACCGCTGCCACCAGTTGTTATAACCCCGTTTACCGCCGTGCTTTCTTGGGAGAGAAGAGCGGCACAGGGGGAAGGCTCAGGATCTTTTCAGTACAAAAAAAAAACACTTTTGATTATGAATATTTGTTACACAGGATTTTATTTTATTAGAGGAAATTAAACGATTACACTTTTATTTACTTGCACGGATACATGTACCCTTTCAAACAATATCTGTTAATTATACAATTCAATTACAAACAAAACTTCTCGACTTTGAAACCCGCCGTGCTTTCGCTTTGAATACCGATCCTGAACTTCGACTTTCTTTTGATTGTCGTATATTTTTATCACGAAAAATAACTAACGCCCTTGCGTCAGCAAAAAGTATGAAGAATTTTCGTCATTGATGCGTTCAACTGACCAATAAGACGAAAAGCAGAAAAAAATAGAACGAAAATAAGCAAAAAATGAAAAGATAAGACGATATTTGTTGGCTTGGGTCTTGCAGTAATTTGATCTTGCTGTTGATATTTTTGAGCGATATGCAATGTGGAGTACATTAACTCCGTGAATTATGTTTACAAAAAAATGTCAAAAATGTCGAGTAAGTATTTTATATAAGTGGACTGATGGGCTATTTATGCGAAGTTAAGTATTTTACGAGAATAAGTAATAAGAATATTTATGCATTAGGAAAATTTATGAAGGTAAGTATTTATGCATGTTGCTGTAATTTTAAGTGTTTGTGCAGGGAAATTTATGGAGCGTGCACAGTGTGGTATTTTGAGACCACAATTTGAATGCTCATGGATTTTTAGAAATCCACAGGAGGTAAGTAAATGTAAATGAAATGGTTGTGATTTTGGAATCACAACAATCACAAAATTCATTTACTAAAATTCAGAACTAAAAACTAACCTACAAACTACTAAAAATTCAATATGAAATTCAACAAAATCCAAAACAAATTAAAAATTTAGTGTAAAATCCAGAAACTAGCAATGATTGTGACGATTGCGTAGTCCGCCTCCTTTAATTCATCTTATTCTAGGAAAAAGAAGAAGAAGAATTAATCGTTTATGCGAAAGGTATTCTTATATAAATTTAAGAGTGCTATTTTTAGGCACACGGGCAGCAAATGCTACTATAAAAAAGAAGAAGATTGCAGATTATTCTCTGCGGCAGAAATATTCTTCTGCTTATACGTGGGCAACAAGATGCTAGTAAAAAGAAGAAGATTGCAGATTACTCTCTGCAGCAGAATTATTCTTCTGCTTAGGTGTGAGCAGCAAAATGCTATTATAAAGAAGAAGATTGCAGATTAGGTGTGGGCAGGAGATTGCAGATTATTCTCTGCGGCAGAATTATTCTTCTGCTTAGGTGTGGGCAGGAGATTGCAGATTATTCTCTGCGGCAGAATTATTATCCTGCTTAGGTGTGGGCAGGAGATTGCAGATTATTCTCTGCGGCAGAATTATTCTTCTGCTTAGGTGTGGGACGGAAATTGGAAATAATAGGAATTTCAGATTATTCTCTGAAGTATAGAATTATTCTTCTATTTTGGAGTTTGGGAATAATATTCTTGTTAATCGGATTATTCTCCGAATCAGATGAGCTCTGAACCAAGAATGATTTTCTGCTGCGGCTCGTCGACTTTATATAGCCGCCGCATCCAGTTATGAGTTCTCGCCTTTCGGTGTTGCCCTAGCGACGTTTATTGAATTTGATGAATGAGGCGAAATCAAACGATTTGACGTAATGTCACGATGTGACATTACAAAATGTAAATATACAGGAGGGATGTATAATTTATTTAAGTTTATGATATTTTTATAGAATTTTGTTATAAATGATAATAATTTTGTATGTTTTAGGCGTTGAATCTTTTTATTGGAGTGTTTAGAAGTTACTAGGCCAAAGGAGAGGAGTTCCCAACAATCAGATAAGTGGTTTTTCTTTTAATATATTTTAGTCTTGTATTCTTTGTGTTTTCTTTTCTTATCTGTTTAGGAGATATTGTTTTGGACTGCAGCGAGGGATCAAGGTGTTATTGATGATTTGACTGGGAGATTCTACGAGGGATTATATACTTGTTGGTGTGGCCTAAACACTGTAATTCTCTTCAGCCGAGATCAACTTTTGCGACATAAACGTGATGGGGTGTTCAGCTCAGTCAGCACAACGCTGGAATAACACGCTGCCCACTCCCGTCGTGCTTGCGTCGCATTGTATAAAGAACGGTTGAGAGAAATCGGGATTGGCGAGTACGGGCGCAGTGGTAAGACAATCCTTCAGCTGCATAAAGGCTTGTTCAGTCTGCTCGTCCCACACGAATTTGACGTTCTTGCTTAACAAATCTGTGAGAGGGTAGCGATTGTCGCGAACTGCGGAATGAAACGCCGGTACCAACCACAGAAACCCAGGAAGATTCGGACCTTTTCGACGGTGTTTATTTGTTCTTGGAGAGTTGTCTGCCCTCATGCAGCTATTTCCAACTACAAAACCAAGGTACTTGACTTCTCGCATGCAAAACTTACTCTTCTCCACGTTTGTGGTTAATCCGGCCTTAAACAACAGTTCGGCGATTATACTGAGCAGCTTGAGGTGTTCATCATATGGGGAGGAGGTAATCAACATGCGATGAGAGGTAAAGCGAATGCGTCTGGCACAGTCACAGAGTTTATCTTGCGAGCGTCCAAACATAACCGAACCTTCCCATTTGGTTTCCTTACTAGAGTGACGGGAGGGGCCAATGCACTCTAACCCTCCTCGATAACTCCGAGTGTTATCATACGGTCGAGCTCGTCGTACATTGTTTTCTGTATCACTGGGGACATAGCGTAGTAGCGTTGTTTGATGGGCTTTGCAGTACGATGTCTATCTCATGCACAACGTATGATGTGTGACCAAGGCCGTGCTTACTAAAGGATAGGAATAATTCAATTAATGTCTGCGAGCGTTGGTTATCTTCATCGGATAAGTCATGCTTCTGAGAGCACATGGGTGCTGGTTTAGGTAGAGAATATAGCTCGATTACCGTGACTGGAGCTAAGTCGAAAGCTCTCTAAAATTCAATCCCCAGATATAAAGACTGTTGTAGAGTGGGAACGATATGGAGCCGCATCATGCGTGTCTTTTCGCCATATTTCACCAGTAAGCGGATATGGCCCAACACTTGTTGTTGTTTACCGTCTGCAGTTGAAATCGAGGATGGCACAGAATGAAAACGTATCCCTGTTTTTCCCAAAAATTGTTCACCCCCGAAACCTAACACGCTCACGCTGGCGCCCCTGTCTAGTAAATGTCTTATTCGCTGGACTTGGATGAATATGTACGGGTGTAATATGCTCTTTTAATAAAATACGTACGTAGATAAAAGCAAATACTATTTAATCCACTAAAACTATTTTATCCAATTAATACAACTTAACTCTACTAACAACTGTTATGATATAAAAGAATGTCTAAACGTTACTTGACTACAATGTGAAGTGAGAACAAGTGACGAGCGCTTGACAACATTTTACAAAATCACTCTCCTGACGTTATCATGTCTTATTCTCTCTTCTTCTGTATCGTGTATTCGTTATGTTGCGTTCGTTCAGTCCGTTTACTATAAAGTTATTAGCAGTACACTGCGGTGTATAAATTCATTAGCAGTTCACTGCGGTTTATAAAATTCGTTAGCGGTTCACTACAATACCCCCCTTCCAGCCGAAGGCGATTAGCTATTTCATGTCCTTATGTTGTCAAAGAGACTGTTCCTCTAAATTGATAAAACGTACTTTCTTCTTGGGGGTTCTATTATTTTGAGCATCTACTGAGAATGATGGCTTCAATCGATCTATAGCTATAGTTGTGTTTTTGTCTTTAATTTCTACGATAAAGTACTTTCTGAATCTCCGGACGACGTTGAAGGGTCCGTCATAAGGCTGCCGTAAGCCTGCTTTAATTCCCTCGACTCTTACAAAAACCTGGTCACAGTCGTGTAAATTTTTAGGTATGTATGCTAGTACCTGAGCTTGTTTGGGTGTCGTGGGTTTTAAAATATTCATACGTTCACGTAAAATGGATATGAAATTGCTAGGGTCGATTGTTGAAGCTTTCTGATGTTGTTCAAAAAACTCTGCCGATAATGTTAAGGTTTGTCCATAAACCATCTCGGCAGGCGTACATTTAAGCTCATCTTTGTATGCGCAGCGAATCCCGAGGAGGATGATTGGAATTTCCTCGCTCCATTTAGATTGATGTCCGCGGCATTTAATGGAAGTCTTCAATTGTCGATGGAACCGTTCCACCATACCGTTAGCTTGTGGATGGTAAGCAGTTGTATGAATTTTGTGGGTACCGAGAAGCCTTGTCAATTCACTAAATGATTTGGATTCAAATTGTGTCCCTTGATCCGTCGTAATCCTTAACGGGACACCGAATCTGCAAATGTATTCTCTTACTACTGTGAAAGCTGAAATATCCCGCAGAGGATAGGCCTCAGGCCATCTAGTGAATCGGTCCACTACCGTCAGGATATATGAATACCCATTCGAGTACTCTAATGGTCCGACGATATCGATATGTAAGTGTTCGAAGAGAGCCTGTGGAACGCGGAATTGTTCTAACGGTGACTTAGTGTGACGTATAACTTTCGAACGTTGGCAGGCGACACAAGCCTGAGTCCATTGTTTAATGTTGTTATTGAGTTCCGGCCAAAAATAACGTGTGCCTATGAGTTTTCGAGAACCGCGAATGCCTGGATATGATAACGAGTGTAATGATTCGAATACCTGTTTTCGCAATGGCTCTGGAACGAATGGACGGATTTGCGGCGTGCTAATTTCGCACCATATTGGCTGATTAGTTGTTGGGATAAATCGCTGCTCGAGTCTGAATTTGGAACTATGTGGTCTTTTGTGGCTTAGAAGGGTTCTTAATTCGCCATCATTTTGCTGCATATTAATTAAATTTTCCAAAGTGAAGCTGGACGTGTCCAATGCGGCTACGTCTTCTTCGAAAGTACGTGAGAGTGAATCTGCTACTACATTCTCTCTCCCTGGGATATGGCATATACTGCCAGTGTATTGACAAATGAAGTCGAGCTGCCTAGCTTGACGTGGACTTCTTTCTGTTTTTGTGAGTAATGCTGTCGTTAGTGGCTTATGATCTGTGTATACAGAAAATTCGCGACCTTCTAAGTAGTACCTAAATTGCCGAATCGCGAGGTAGATAGCTAGTAATTGTCGATCAAACGCCGAGTATTTAACCTCAGTTGGTGTTAGTTTTCTCGAGTAGAAAGCAAGTGGTTCCCAACCATAATTCACTTTCTGTTCTAAGACTGCTCCGACTGCGGTATTTGACGCATCTGTGATAACTCTATGAACTGTGTCTGTTGCCGGAAATACGAGTAAAGTTGCGTTTACTAAAGCTTCTTTAATTTTAATGAATGCTTGATCACATTCCCTTGGCCAACTGAAACGTGTTGATTTAGACTTATTTGTAAGAGTATTTAAATGGTTATAAATTGGAACCAGTAACTCCGCGAATTTCGGGACGAAGTGGTGATAGTAATTTGTCATGCCAATAAATCTTTGTAACTGGCGGATTGAAGTTGGTGTTGGGAATGATCTAATAGCTTCTACCCGATTCTCAGACGGTTTTATGCCGTTTTTATTAATTTTATGACTTAAAAAGTCGAGCTCATTTTTTCCTAACACGCATTTTGACAAATTTACCTTAAGATCATATTCTACGAGGCGGGCGAACAGCTCTTCTAAATGCTTTCATGTTGTTCAATACTTGCGCTGCCCACCAAAATATCATCCAAGTAGACATAAATGAAATCCAAGCCACGTGTGACTTCATGCATAAACCTCTGGAACGTTTGTGCTGCGTTCCGGAGCCCGAATGGCATTCTATTGAACTCGTACAAACCGAAAGGTGTAGTGATAGCCGATTTGTAGACATCTTCCTCAGACACAGGAAGATTGTGGTATGCCCTGACTAGGTCAATTTTCGAAAATATTGAACACCCATAAAAACGCGACGAAAAATCTTGGATATGCGGCAGTGGATAACGATCTGGCACCGTGACCGCATTGAGCCTACGGTAATCTCCACAAGGCCGCCAATCATTTGGATCTCTTTTATGTACCATATGGAGAGGAGATGAACAAGATGAGGATGAAGGGCGACAGATTCCTAGTTGGTGCATGTACTCAAATTCTGTTTGTGCAACGGAGTATCTCGTTGGATCTAGTCTTCGTGGTCGTGAGAAAGGTAAATGACCTTTCGTAACTATATGGTGAACGATTTTATGTTTTACTGGCTGAGTATAATCTGGTGCGCCAGTTAATGCTGGGAATCTTTTCAAAAGATTACTATAGCGGCTATTATTGCTTGTTATCACTGGTGTAGGAGTGTTCGAATTCTTGACTAAGCAATTAATTGAAATGTCAGTTTTACTATCTATTAAGCGTCTATGCTTCAGGTCTACTAGGAGGTCGTGTTTTACTAAAAAATCCGCGCCAATTATAGGCCTATTAACTGAGGCGAGAGTAAATGAGAATACGAAAGTTCTTCATAATCCTAGGTCTATCTTCAATAATTTGGTTCCGAATGTTTTTATTTCGGTACCGTTTGCTGCGGTTAAACTACATTGCGGTAACTTAGAGCATGCCTCTCGGAAATAATAAGCAGGTATTACTGACGCATCCGCCCCAGTATCAATTAAAAAATTTAAACGAGTTACTTTACATTGAATTAATAAGAGGCGTGTGCAGGTAGACCGGATGTCTGCCGCTGTAACATTCGGTTTTTTTTAGTTTAAATTAGCAGATTGGGTCCTACTGGTTTGTTTAAAAGAACACGGTGCTGTGCACTTTGTAGCTTTGCCTTGCTAACACACGATGGTACCAACACAACTTCGGTCGGCAAGGGCTGAATGCCCGCTGTTTAATTCGCTGTGGAGATTTACTGTCACTAACGTTGAATTTTCTGAAAGATTTTCGTAATTCACTTATCTCGTTGCGCGCTAATTGTAATTCCCGTTGAATTTTCGAAATATCGTTTAAATTTTGTATCGCTCCTGAACTATTGGATTGTATCGAATTAATACCAGAACGTGTAACTTCCCATACCTTATCTGCCAACTCAAGTTTACTTTCGAATGGTTGATTTGTGGCTACCGTAAGTGGTATCGTAATTGTTTTAGTTGAAACTGTTCCGTGCTCCGAAGGAGAGAGCAGAATATCCCACTGGTAAACAAAAAAGTGTTGGGTCTCATGAAAGATGAAAATAATGGTAGAATTATGACAGAATTTGTTGGCTTAAGATCAAAGATGTACGCGATTCGTGTAGAGGGTAATGATAAAACAAAAAAATCTAAAGGTATAAAAAGAAATATTGTTAAAAATGATATAACTTTCGATGATTATGTGGAATGTTTAAATAGTAATACTGAATAATCAATTACACAAAATTTAATTCAATCTCGGAAACATCAAGTTTCTTCCATTACTCAATCTAAAATTGCTCTCAGTCCTAACGATGATAAAAGATATATAACGCTAAGTAATTATGAAACGTTACCGTGGGGACATTATAGTATAATGGAAATAAATTAATTAATAAGGAAATATTGTAATTATGCAAAATAAAAGAATTTTATAGCGTTTTAAAAACTCGTTTATTTTAAAAAATCCCTTATTATAAATACATTTTCAGAGCACATCGGCCTCGACGTATGATACAAAATGTCTCATTTGTTTCCAGAGTTGTTAGGTTTGAACATCCGGCGTTTTTCACATTTTATTCGGATAGAGCTTTTTATGTTGGTAAATTTAGGGCCCCCTTTAAAAATAAACAGGAAATTGGGCTAGAACCGCGGCATAGCATAACATTATTTATTTATATATCTTCTTACATTTTAGCCTGGCAGGAGCTATGAATAGATGGTTGGCGCAGCAGAATATAAGCGCCAAACGTGGATAACAGGTGCACTGAAAATTAGGATGTATAATAAAAAGTTTTGTAATTTTTTTAAACTTTTATAAATTAGTTAGCTAAATTTTATATTAAGAAAAATAAATACTTTTATTTGATTTTATCTATTTTATTGCGAATATCCCACCAGTTTTTATTTTAAAGTAGTCTCAGCTTTTATTTCAAATTAGTTCACGGTTTTAACGAGCAACAGCCTCATCACATATACTTTATGATGCCGGTCGCAAAGATGAGCACAACATGCAAATTATTTTCATTTTTTAATCAGCGTGATCATCATGTATAAACAAAATTTCGATACGTGAAGAACAAGTTTGAATCAAAGAATGGTTTGATTATCAACAAAATTTTATTGCTAGCATGGCACCCAACATAACTCATCACGAAAGCCTTAAATTTCATCCGTTGACTGGTTGTAGCTTTGTCTTGGCCAGATTGATGGTTTTTAACACCAAAGAATCTTTATAAAACGTGAGCAGTATGCGTTTATTCTTAGTTTTTAAAATTAATGCCATTTTTAATCTGCCCCTTGTTTACATGCCGGGAATGTGATTCAACTTTTTTTTTTCTATACAAACTGCATTTGTTTGCATTCACACCTTCCTACCATTCTACTCATATAATTAAATATCATTGATCTTCCATTCCTACACACGCTCACAATACCAAACCGGTCGCAATTTTGTGATGTTATGCAAATTTAATTGGGTGAACGAAGTGGTTCTAAATGTGGAGTAGCAGGAGCATATAATTTAAACGTGATCAAAAGATGTGACGTTCAAAGGATAGGTAAATTCAATAAAATTAATATGACCCACCTTTCGCTTTCAGCTCACAGTTCAAGTTTACTAAATTGTCAAACTGTTTACATACCGGCAAATTTTGTTTTTGTTTGTAACGTCGTGTCAAGTATTGCGACGAGTAGTCAGGAGGATGCCCAGGGTCAAATCAAAATCCCACGACGTTGGTAGAATTGAAATGAGAACACTGTATATTTCCCTTGAATTCAAATGCTTTTATTGTCTTTATCCTAAGCTAAGAACACTAATATTGCCCTACTCTAATTTCATAACTTATTCACTACACGACTTAATTAATACACACTAATTTGTGAGTCTTTGGGGAAGCGTACTTATATACCTTTATGCGGAGGGGACGGGGAGGTGTACGTCGGACCACGCAAGCAGCGAGATTACGTCGTAGCGTAACACTAGAGGAAATTGTGCAACGTCGGACCACGCAAGAAGAGCGAGAGTACGTCGTAGCGTTAGCACGAGGGGAAGTAGTGTAGCGTCGGACCACGCACGAGGCGAGAATACGTCGTAGCGCTACCACTAGAGAGATTTGTGGAGATTTGTCGAGAGGAATGTGTATAACGTCGGACCACGCAAGAAGCGAGAATACGTCGTAGCGTTAATACTAGGGTAAGGATAGGGAGAAATGTACAGCGTCAGACCACGCACGAGGCGAGAATACGTCTTTGCGCTAGCACACGGACGATGCGTCTTGTCGAGCTGCTGGGAGGCAACTGACAAATTTCCAACTGGCGACGGCTTATTTATAAGCCAGCGGTGTGTAGCTCCCTCAGCGGTGGTACTGGAGGTCGGGCTTGTTTGCAACTGCGGTACTGCTACTTGTTCCGTATTTCTGGTACTAGTCTGGTTTTCTGGTACTAGCTCGGTACTGGTAAGTACTCCGTACTGCGGTTGAACATCGACTGATTTCTCTGTTCTGGCGACCTCTTATTTATATGGTTCTGGACACTGTAATCGCTGTCGACTGGTCTGCCCCTTCCATTTGCTATTTCATCATTCCACTATGAGTGATCACGTATCACTTGGATGATTTGTTCTGTGGGGAGAAATCATATAAATGACTGTGGTTATACAATATGTATGGCTGTAGAGCGGTCTGTATGCGAGACTTTACACTTTGCTCTTTAAAAATGTAGGCACCTATGAGTGCGAATACTGCGGAGCTTACCCTGTGTATCATGCATGTAACTTCGTTACATCTCCCCCTTTCTTCAAAAAAGAAATGAATGAGTTGCCTAGTCTATCTCTATACCTATCGTACTGATTTACTAGAAAGCGAATTCATTTTTTTTCCCTTTTTCCTACCATAGAAATTAAACAATTTTCCTTTTTTTTCAAAGTTAGTTAATCCATTTTTATTATCTAGAAATAAACCTTCCTCTAACGTAACAACTTAAATAATTCATTTTTCCAAAAAAAAAATACAAAGCATATTAACAAAATAAAATTCGTCTCTTTAAAGAAAATAACATTTTTCTTATATATAGTATATACATATTTTCCTCTTTTTAGAGGTTTATACATCTGTGAGATCGGCTCGGCGGATGACTCGGGTCCCTTGATATTTTAACGCATAACGTCCATCTGGTAACCGTAGAATCCGGACATAGCCAGCCGCTTTTTTGGGTCCTGGGGAAAAGAACTTACGAGCTCCCGGGTTCATATTGAGAATGGGCTTCTTCTTTAATTTTATGATGTCCTCGATAATGAGTATGTGATTGGCTGAGTCGGTGACGGCTGAAGCTTGGCTGGGGTTAATTACGTCGGTTTTCTCTGGCTGCTTCACGGAAGTACTGGCTAAAGGCACGTTTGTTGTCCCAGGGCTTGACGGTATAATTACTTCTTGACTCAGGTCTGGGAGACTAGGTAGTGCGGCTATAGTTGGACTGGAGGTTTGGGTTGATTGTCTTGGCGGCTGTGTGGTTTCCTTTCGGTTCTTTCTAGGCACGATGATTTGACTTCGTAAACCTGGTAGTGCTGGTGGCTTTCCTGGTGCCTTCTTCTGGGTATTTAATTCGGTAGTGGTCTTGGACGGTTTGAAGGTTATTTTCCGCTGGATGTCTGGCTTCAGTTCAGATTTAGTTGTCGCTTCCAATTGCACGTGGTAACATGGCGGCAATTTCTTCTCCTTGTCCCATGTTAAAAATACTTTCCGCTTGGCTGGTAAACTTGATGCTGGTATATTGATGTTTGGTGTTTTCCCTATATTCGTGGGCGTGGGTCCTCCGGAGACATCTTTACGTTTCACTGCTACGGCAGCCGGCTTCATAGGTCGTGTTTTAACTCTAACTGTCGGGTCCGGGATATTTTGCACTGTTCGTGTTAACGTAGGGATACGTGTTGCCTTGGAACTCATCTTGCTGACTGATGAATATTCTGTAATTGTGGTTGCTTTATAAACCTTACTTCTAACGGCATCCACTCGTTCGTAATATTTCCTCAAATCTTTTACATGGGCTCTCTCACTCCCTTTGTTGGTATTGTTTTTAAGCTGTACAATCACTGGAGAAATCACTTTGGTAACCGTAAATGGTCCCTCATATTTTGGTCCCAGTTTGGCATTATAATTTCTGATGCGTGATGATATATGCCTCTCTTTTCTCAATACTTGTTCTCCGACCTGAGGACACCATGCTCGACGGCGTAAATTATAATGGTGGCTTTGTTTTGTAAATGCCCTTCCCATGTTTATGCGAACTAACTCAAATATATCTCTCAGTTTTGCTTGATTTCCCTCAGGGGATGTTGTACTGGTGTCGGCGATATTCTGCTTGCTATAGAGAGAAGCGGGGAGAGTTAATTCTCGACCATAATTAAGAAATGCTGGTGTGTATCCGGTAGATTCGTTCTGACTCGTGTTGAGTGCTAGCATTAATTCTGGCAGAAACTCGTCCCACTTACGTTGATCGTTTTCAACATATTGTGCGATCATAGTCTTGATGACACGGTTTACTCTTTCGGTCGGATTTGATTGTGGTGTGTACGGTGGTGTGGGACGGTGTTGAATTTGTAGTTCTTTCAACATTTGAGTGAATTTGTGACTGGTGTATTGTCTTCCATTGTCGGTTATTAAAACTTTAGGACATCCATGGCGAGAAAGAATGCGTTCTTTGAATCCCCTTATTAACGCTGGAGTGGTTGCCTCTCGAATTGGTAGGAATTCAGTCCACTTGGTAAATTTGTCATGAAATACCAATATCATGGTGTGGCCTTTTGTAGATCTAGGTAGTGGGCCAATGAAATCGGAGCTTACAATCTCCCATGGTTCTTTTGCACTTGTCATATGCATTTTCCCAGCAGGTTTTTGTTGTACGGGTTTATATTTCATGCAGGATTGGCAACTACGTACGTATTTGTTTATGTCTCTGAACATACCAGGCCAATAATAATATTTTGCAATTCTTGCTATGGTTTTTGTTACTCCCAAGTGTCCGGCAGTAACACTATCGTGATTTTCTTTCAGCACCTTAGGTCTGAGCGGAGCAGGTATACATAGTTTCCATTCGGGTCCAGTGTCGTTATCTGCATACGTGGTTATGTCGTGGAAGTGTCGATATAACTGGTTATTGGTAATCGTATAGTCTGGATATGCGGTGGGGTTAGCTTTTACGGATTGCATTTTATTCTCATACCAAGAGCATGCAGGCTTTGTATCGACCAGAAAAATCTCGCTTTCTGTCACTGGTAATGGTTGCCGAGATAGAGCATCTGCCACAATATTTTGCTTTCCTCTACGGTATTTAATCTCGAAGTCGTACTGCTGGAGTTCGATAGCCCACCGTGCCAATCTGCCTGATGGATTCTCTATTGTCCGCAGCCAACGAAGTGCTTGGTGGTCTGTCACTACGGTGAAGTGATACCCTTCAAGATATGGCCTCATTTTCCGTATTCCCCATATGATGGCGAGACATTCTTTTTCGGTGACTGAGTATTTCTTTTCTGCTTCATTGAGCGTTCGGCTGGCGTATGCAATGACGTGTTCGTTATTATCTAGCCCTTGTGATAATACTGCACCGAGTCCATTTTGGCTTGCATCAGTCTGGAGAATAAACGGACTAGAAAAATCAGGGCAAGCGAGGACAGGTGCTTCTGTGAGTTTTCGTTTAATCACTTCGAACGATTTTTGTTGTTCGTCTGTCCATTGCCATTTCACCTTATTTCGTAGTAACTTGTTTAGTGGTGCGACAAGCTCTGAGAACGACTGGACAAAACGTCGGTACCAGGAGACTACGCCTAGAAACCTCCTCAGTTCTTTTACATTAGTTGGTGCTGGTATAGTTTTGATGGCGTTCACTTTATCCGGGTCAGTCTGTATGCCATGCTGACTTACCATATGTCCTAAATATTTTATTTCACTTTTTAGGAACTCGCATTTCTCGATATTGATTTTAAAATTCGCTCTAATGAGTCGTTCCATCACTTCACGTAGACGGGCGAGGTGGTCATCAAATGTTTTCGTTACTATAATGATATCATCTAGGTAGGCGAAAGCATATGGTTCCATTTCAGGCCCTATGACTCTGTCTAATGCTCTTTGGAAAGTAGCTGGCGCAGAGTGGTGTCCAAATGGCATTACCTTCCACTGGAATAAGCCTCTTCCTGGTACAGTGAAGGCTGTATATTGTCGACTGGTTGCCTCTAGTGGAATTTGCCAATACCCTTGCTTCAAGTCGAGAGTAGAAATGTATCGCGCTCCCTTCAACTTATCGAGAATATGATTGATTTGGGGCAGCGGATATGCGTCTTTCACTGATTGTTCATTCAGTTGCCGGTAATCTATGCAAAGTCTCCACCCTCCTTGTTTCTTTCTAACTAATACTATAGGAGAACTGTATGGACTACTGGAAGTTTCGATTTTACTGGTGTTTAACAGTTCATCTATGTCATTATTGATAACATTTTGCATAGCTGGGTTTCTCGGATAGTAACGTTGTTTAAACGGATGATCGTTTTTCATTCGTATGCGGTGTTCGGCTAGGTGGGTGGGACTAGTAATTTCATCGAACCGAGGTAGTTGTGTAGCTAACAACTGTGTGAATCGTTCTTCTTCGTCTTTGGTTAGTTCATTTGGGATTTCAATCGTATATGCCGCTGTTTCTGTTGGTGTGGCGTCTGGTTGTATTGTCTCTCCAAAGAGGCAGATTTCCGTCTGTGCTTTTTGGAGGAAGTCTACTCCGAGAATAATGGTTTCAGCTAGTTGTGGCATGTAGTAAAACGTGTGAGTGACCCTATGCTGTTTCCAAAGTATTTCTAGTTTGCAGGCCTTTCCTATATTTACTTTAGTGCCATCAGCTAGTGCTGCACACCAGGTGCAACTAAAAAATGGTATTTTGGCCGCCTTCAATACTCTTAACATTTTCTCTCCCACAAATGACTTTCCTGCTCCGGTATCAATAAGTGCGGGTACTTCTTGTCCTAATATCGTGAGTGAAATAAAGTAACGATAGTCTGTGGTTTGAGTTAAGGCATTTAGTTTCGGGGTACACGGTTGCCTGGTCTCATCTGTACCCCTCTTCCGTTTCCCGGATTGTTAGTCTGGTTACATGGACAGTCTTTGGTTAGAGTACCGGTTCTCCCACAGTACGAGCAAAATAGCTTCGGCGGATTCCTGCATTGAATTCTGGTATGGCCACGATCTCCACACCGCCAGCAGCATTCATTTCTAGAGAATGGTACATTTATTGGATGTACTGTACTGGCTGGTCGTATGGCCCTTTTTTCATCTGGTTTAGGCTTCATCTTCTTCTCTTGCTCTTTCACGATTTCGTATTCTTCCGCTAGTTTCACTAATTCAGTGAGGCTTTTGAAATCTCTGGGCCGTATGTATAGGCGGTATTCTGGCAGTAGGTTTTCATATATTCTGTGTAATTTCTCTTCTTGTGTTCGGTCTGGTTGCCAGCGCATTAGTGATTGTATCGCGGTGATGTAGGTCTTCATTTTCTCGCCAGGTTTCTGAACTCTCGCTCTGATATCATCGGATAATTTAATTTCAAAGCGTGGTGGGAGGAAGAACGATTTAAAATCTTCTACGAAATCACTCCACGTTGTCCAGTTTTGTCGGTTATTCCTATACCATGCGAGTGCTGTTTTATGCAAGAGCTCTGGTAATGTTCGGAGCAATCGGTCGGTCGGTATCTGGTAACATTCTGCTAGCTCTTGCACTCGCTCTAGGAAACTCAGTGGTTCTTGTCCCTCATCAAATCGTACATTCCACTTTCTCACTTTGTCCATTACCTCAAAATCTGTGAGGCCTCTGGTATCGGGCACAGCCAGAGTTGGTGATAGGGTGGGAGATGGTGCTGTATACATCTCTGTATCTGACGGTATGTGTCTATCTGTCTCCCCTGTGTTGCTTTCAGTACTTTCGGTCGAATGGCTGGCAGTAGTGAGGTTGTCTGGTTCACTCAACTTGTTCCCTTGCTTGATGTAGTCACTTAGTCTTTTCCTGAGTTCATCGGTTGTTCCTGTACTGGTTAACCCCACTTGAATTAATTCGCTCACTAGTTGCTCTTTCTTCAGTGTGTATACCCAACTGGCGGTTTTATCGGTATTCGTCTCGCTCTGCTTATCGGGCATGATGTTTCCTCAGTGCAAAACCTGGTCCCTGCTCGGGCGCCAATTTTATGTAACGTCGTGTCAAGTATTGCGACGAGTAGTCAGGAGGATGCCCAGGGTCAAATCAAAATCCCACGACGTTGGTAGAATTGAAATGAGAACACTGTATATTTCCCTTGAATTCAAATGCTTTTATTGTCTTTATCCTAAGCTAAGAACACTAATATTGCCCTACTCTAATTTCATAACTTATTCACTACACGACTTAATTAATACACACTAATTTGTGAGTCTTTGGGGAAGCGTACTTATATACCTTTATGCGGAGGGGACGGGGAGGTGTACGTCGGACCACGCAAGCAGCGAGATTACGTCGTAGCGTAACACTAGAGGAAATTGTGCAACGTCGGACCACGCAAGAAGAGCGAGAGTACGTCGTAGCGTTAGCACGAGGGGAAGTAGTGTAGCGTCGGACCACGCACGAGGCGAGAATACGTCGTAGCGCTACCACTAGAGAGATTTGTGTAACGTCGGACCACGCAAGAAGCGAGAATACGTCGTAGCGTTAGCACGGGAGGAAGTTGTGTAACGTCGGACCACGCAAGAAGCGAGAATACGTCGTAGCGTTAGCACGAGAGGAATGTGTATAACGTCGGACCACGCAAGAAGCGAGAATACGTCGTAGCGTTAATACTAGGGTAAGGATAGGGAGAAATGTACAGCGTCAGACCACGCACGAGGCGAGAATACGTCTTTGCGCTAGCACACGGACGATGCGTCTTGTCGAGCTGCTGGGAGGCAACTGACAAATTTCCAACTGGCGACGGCTTATTTATAAGCCAGCGGTGTGTAGCTCCCTCAGCGGTGGTACTGGAGGTCGGGCTTGTTTGCAACTGCGGTACTGCTACTTGTTCCGTATTTCTGGTACTAGTCTGGTTTTCTGGTACTAGCTCGGTACTGGTAAGTACTCCGTACTGCGGTTGAACATCGACTGATTTCTCTGTTCTGGCGACCTCTTATTTATATGGTTCTGGACACTGTAATCGCTGTCGACTGGTCTGCCCCTTCCATTTGCTATTTCATCATTCCACTATGAGTGATCACGTATCACTTGGATGATTTGTTCTGTGGGGAGAAATCATATAAATGACTGTGGTTATACAATATGTATGGCTGTAGAGCGGTCTGTATGCGAGACTTTACACTTTGCTCTTTAAAAATGTAGGCACCTATGAGTGCGAATACTGCGGAGCTTACCCTGTGTATCATGCATGTAACTTCGTTACATGTTTTTTCATACAAACCGCTTTTGTTTGCATTCATACCTTCCTACCATTCTACTCATACAATTAAAATATCATTGATCTCCCAGGCCTACACACGCTCGCAATACCGAAGCGGTCACAATTTGTGATATTATGCAAATTTAATTGGGTGAAGCAGCAGTGGCAACGAACGATGTGACGTGCTGTTCTTGTTATGCGCTAAATCAGGGATAAAAAATCTGCAGCTACTTACTGAAGCAGCGAGATTGAATAACGTTTTGTTTTGATAGCTTTTGCATATTGTGCAGTGTTATCAACTTTTTAGGACGAGCCATAAGCAAAGCCTAGGGGAAACGGCTGAGGGGGCCGGGGACATTAGCCTACGGAAACGGCTTAGGGGTCGGAGACATTAGCCTAGGGAAACGGCTCAGGGGGTCGGGGACATTGGCCTTGGTGAAACGGCGTAGGGGGTCGGGGACATTAGCCTAGGGAAACGGCTGAGGGCGTCGGGGACATTAGCCTAGGGAAACGGCTGAGGGGGCCAGGGACACTAGCCTAGCAACTCAACTCTAGAGCTTTCATGACGTCATCACCCACAACTATGGTCATCCACGTCTACGAAGAGCTTTTATACACACTTTTGAGAATTTAGACCCCCCTTTAAAAATACACAAGAAATTGGGCTAGAACCCGCATAGCTATACTACTGGAGCTTGTAGGAGTTCCCATGTGTTACGGGGTGTCTTCCTAACTTCGCGAAGTACGGGGCGCACTTGGTGGAATCGTGCACTCTGTTTTGGAGAAAGAACGCCGTCTCACTCAGGTGTTCATCCCAGTTGCGATTATCGTTTCCAATATAAGCTCGGATCGCGGCAAGTACTGATTGATTTACTCGCTTGGACGCGTTAAACTGTGGTGAGTAGGATGGGGAGAGATAGTGCTCGACCCCATACTTCTGTAACGATTGGACGAATAGTCTGGAAATGAACTGACTCCCATTATCGGAATGAAGGAATTCTGGAACCCCGAATACATGGTACACTTCTTGTTCTAGGTAGCTTACAACTCTTGCAGCGGTAGCTTCTGGCATCGCTTTCAGTAGTAAAACTTTGGTGAGGTGGTCAATGATGATAAATATGTACCTGTTCCCTTTCTTGCTTCATGGATAGGGACCTATGAAATCACAAAACAAGCGTTGTCACGGAAGTTCTGTGTGACTCATCTCTCCTAAAGGAAGTGTAAAAGAGTGGTTGCAAGGCTTCATGCTCTTACAAACCTCGAACTGGTTGATAAATCTCTGTACGTCGAGCCCCATAGCCGGCCAATAGTAGTCACGGCCCAGATTTTCAAGGGTTTTGGCAATTCCAAAATACGCAGATGTTGGAGAGCAGTGTTCATCGACAATTAGCTTGGTGAGCCCTTCGGGAGCTTCCAGGTGACTCTTTCCCACAATGTTCTTGGGAGAAGCGAATGATATGTATGCTTTGCTGTTGGTGACTCGGAGATTATCAAAAGCGTTTGGGTTAGAGATTATTCTCTGAACTCGCTCGACATAGGAAGTATCAAGATATGCCCGTGAGTCTTGAACGACTGATTCAATGGCGGAAGAACACGCGTCCCTCCCCCTAAGAAAACCCCCCAACTCCTCCGCAAAGTACCGATACAGAGCGTCAGCCACCACGTTTTCCTTGCCTTTCCGATATTCGATATTGAATGTGAATACTTGCAGTTTAAGACTTCACCGTGCTAGCCTGCCGCATAGATCTTTCTAGTCATGAGCCATATAAGGTTAGCATGATCGCTGATGATCGTAAAAACCAGGCCCTCAACATATGGTCGGAAGCATTTGACACACAGTACTTTGCCAGACACTCTAACTCGGTGATACTGTTGTGAGAGCTAGTCTCGTTCGTGGGAGGGAGTGCCGGTTTTTAATGGACAACTCAGTCTTTTCAAATTCAAATATAAAATTTTTTATTCAAATTAAAATACTATAAATTCATTTGCTTAACCTAATATCACAAAATTCATTTACTAAAATTCAGAACTAAAAACTAACCTACAAACTACTAAAAATTCAATATGAAATTCAACAAAATCCAAAACAAATTAAAAATTTAGTGTAAAATCCAGAAACTAGCAATGATTGTGACGATTGCGTAGTCCGCCTCCTTTAATTCATCTTATTCTAGGAAAAAGAAGAAGAAGAATTAATCGTTTATGCGAAAGGTATTCTTATATAAATTTAAGAGTGCTATTTTTAGGCACACGGGCAGCAAATGCTACTATAAAAAAGAAGAAGATTGCAGATTATTCTCTGCGGCAGAAATATTCTTCTGCTTATACGTGGGCAACAAGATGCTAGTAAAAAGAAGAAGATTGCAGATTACTCTCTGCGGCAGAATTATTCTTCTGCTTAGGTGTGAGCAGCAAAATGCTATTATAAAGAAGAAGATTGCAGATTAGGTGTGGGCAGGAGATTGCAGATTATTCTCTGCGGCAGAATTATTCTTCTGCTTAGGTGTGGGCAGGAGATTGCAGATTATTCTCTGCGGCAGAATTATTATCCTGCTTAGGTGTGGGCAGGAGATTGCAGATTATTCTCTGCGGCAGAATTATTCTTCTGCTTAGGTGTGGGACGGAAATTGGAAATAATAGGAATTTCAGATTATTCTCTGAAGTATAGAATTATTCTTCTATTTTGGAGTTTGGGAATAATATTCTTGTTAATCGGATTATTCTCCGAATCAGATGAGCTCTGAACCAAGAATGATTTTCTGCTGCGGCTCGTCGACTTTATATAGCCGCCGCATCCAGTTATGAGTTCTCGCCTTTCGGTGTTGCCCTAGCGACGTTTATTGAATTTGATGAATGAGGCGAAATCAAACGATTTGACGTAATGTCACGATGTGACATTACAAAATGTAAATATACAGGAGGGATGTATAATTTATTTAAGTTTATGATATTTTTATAGAATTTTGTTATAAATGATAATAATTTTGTATGTTTTAGGCGTTGAATCTTTTTATTGGAGTGTTTAGAAGTTACTAGGCCAAAGGAGAGGAGTTCCCAACAATCAGATAAGTGGTTTTTCTTTTAATATATTTTAGTCTTGTATTCTTTGTGTTTTCTTTTCTTATCTGTTTAGGAGATATTGTTTTGGACTGCAGCGAGGGATCAAGGTGTTATTGATGATTTGACTGGGAGATTCTACGAGGGATTATATACTTGTTGGTGTGGCCTAAACACTGTAATTCTCTTCAGCCGAGATCAACTTTTGCGACATAAACGTGATGGGGTGTTCAGCTCAGTCAGCACAACGCTGGAATAACACGCTGCCCACTCCCGTCGTGCTTGCGTCGCATTGTATAAAGAACGGTTGAGAGAAATCGGGATTGGCGAGTACGGGCGCAGTGGTAAGACAATCCTTCAGCTGCATAAAGGCTTGTTCAGTCTGCTCGTCCCACACGAATTTGACGTTCTTGCTTAACAAATCTGTGAGAGGGTAGCGATTGTCGCGAACTGCGGAATGAAACGCCGGTACCAACCACAGAAACCCAGGAAGATTCGGACCTTTTCGACGGTGTTTATTTGTTCTTGGAGAGTTGTCTGCCCTCATGCAGCTATTTCCAACTACAAAACCAAGGTACTTGACTTCTCGCATGCAAAACTTACTCTTCTCCACGTTTGTGGTTAATTCGGCCTTAAACAACAGTTCGGCGATTATACTGAGCAGCTTGAGGTGTTCATCATATGGGGAGGAGGTAATCAACATGCGATGAGAGGTAAAGCGAATGCGTCTGGCACAGTCACAGAGTTTATCTTGCGAGCGTCCAAACATAACCGAACCTTCCCATTTGGTTTCCTTACTAGAGTGACGGGAGGGGCCAATGCACTCTAACCCTCCTCGATAACTCCGAGTGTTATCATACGGTCGAGCTCGTCGTACATTGTTTTCTGTATCACTGGGGACATAGCGTAGTAGCGTTGTTTGATGGGCTTTGCAGTACGATGTCTATCTCATGCACAACGTATGATGTGTGACCAAGGCCGTGCTTACTAAAGGATAGGAATAATTCAATTAATGTCTGCGAGCGTTGGTTATCTTCATCGGATAAGTCATGCTTCTGAGAGCACATGGGTGCTGGTTTAGGTAGAGAATATAGCTCGATTACCGTGACTGGAGCTAAGTCGAAAGCTCTCTAAAATTCAATCCCCAGATATAAAGACTGTTGTAGAGTGGGAACGATATGGAGCCGCATCATGCGTGTCTTTTCGCCATATTTCACCAGTAAGCGGATATGGCCCAACACTTGTTGTTGTTTACCGTCTGCAGTTGAAATCGAGGATGGCACAGAATGAAAACGTATCCCTGTTTTTCCCAAAAATTGTTCACCCCCGAAACCTAACACGCTCACGCTGGCGCCCCTGTCTAGTAAATGTCTTATTCGCTGGACTTGGATGAATATGTACGGGTGTAATATGCTCTTTTAATAAAATACGTACGTAGATAAAAGCAAATACTATTTAATCCACTAAAACTATTTTATCCAATTAATACAACTTAACTCTACAAACAACTGTTATGATATAAAAGAATGTCTAAACGTTACTTGACTACAATGTGAAGTGAGAACAAGTGACGAGCGCTTGACAACATTTTACAAAATCACTCTCCTGACGTTATCATGTCTTATTCTCTCTTCTTCTGTATCGTGTATTCGTTATGTTGCGTTCGTTCAGTCCGTTTACTATAAAGTTATTAGCAGTACACTGCGGTGTATAAATTCATTAGCAGTTCACTGCGGTTTATAAAATTCGTTAGCGGTTCACTACAATACCCCCCTTCCAGCCGAAGGCGATTAGCTATTTCATGTCCTTATGTTGTCAAAGAGACTGTTCCTCTAAATTGATAAAACGTACTTTCTTCTTGGGGGTTCTATTATTTTGAGCATCTACTGAGAATGATGGCTTCAATCGATCTATAGCTATAGTTGTGTTTTTGTCTTTAATTTCTACGATAAAGTACTTTCTGAATCTCCGGACGACGTTGAAGGGTCCGTCATAAGGCTGCCGTAAGCCTGCTTTAATTCCCTCGACTCTTACAAAAACCTGGTCACAGTCGTGTAAATTTTTAGGTATGTATGCTAGTACCTGAGCTTGTTTGGGTGTCGTGGGTTTTAAAATATTCATACGTTCACGTAAAATGGATATGAAATTGCTAGGGTCGATTGTTGAAGCTTTCTGATGTTGTTCAAAAAACTCTGCCGATAATGTTAAGGTTTGTCCATAAACCATCTCGGCAGGCGTACATTTAAGCTCATCTTTGTATGCGCAGCGAATCCCGAGGAGGATGATTGGAATTTCCTCGCTCCATTTAGATTGATGTCCGCGGCATTTAATGGAAGTCTTCAATTGTCGATGGAACCGTTCCACCATACCGTTAGCTTGTGGATGGTAAGCAGTTGTATGAATTTTGTGGGTACCGAGAAGCCTTGTCAATTCACTAAATGATTTGGATTCAAATTGTGTCCCTTGATCCGTCGTAATCCTTAACGGGACACCGAATCTGCAAATGTATTCTCTTACTACTGTGAAAGCTGAAATATCCCGCAGAGGATAGGCCTCAGGCCATCTAGTGAATCGGTCCACTACCGTCAGGATATATGAATACCCATTCGAGTACTCTAATGGTCCGACGATATCGATATGTAAGTGTTCGAAGAGAGCCTGTGGAACGCGGAATTGTTCTAACGGTGACTTAGTGTGACGTATAACTTTCGAACGTTGGCAGGCGACACAAGCCTGAGTCCATTGTTTAATGTTGTTATTGAGTTCCGGCCAAAAATAACGTGTGCCTATGAGTTTTCGAGAACCGCGAATGCCTGGATATGATAACGAGTGTAATGATTCGAATACCTGTTTTCGCAATGGCTCTGGAACGAATGGACGGATTTGCGGCGTGCTAATTTCGCACCATATTGGCTGATTAGTTGTTGGGATAAATCGCTGCTCGAGTCTGAATTTGGAACTATGTGGTCTTTTGTGGCTTAGAAGGTTTCTTAATTCGCCATCATTTTGCTACATATTAATTAAATTTTCCAAAGTGAAGCTGGACGTGTCCAATGCGGCTACGTCTTCTTCGAAAGTACGTGAGAGTGAATCTGCTACTATATTCTCTCTCCCTGGGATATGGCATATACTGTCAGTGTATTGACAAATGAAGTCGAGCTGCCTAGCTTGACGTGGACTTCTTTCTGTTTTTGTGAGTAATGCTGTCGTTAGTGGCTTATGATCTGTGTATACAGAAAATTCGCGACCTTCTAAGTAGTACCTAAATTGCCGAATCGCGAGGTAGATAGCTAGTAATTCTCGATCAAACGCCGAGTATTTAACCTCGGTTGGTGTTAGTTTTCTCGAGTAGAAAGCAAGTGGTTCCCAACCATAATTCACTTTCTGTTCTAAGACTGCTCCGACTGCGGTATTTGACGCATCTGTGATAACTCTATGAACTGTGTCTGTTGCCGGAAATACGAGTAAAGTTGCGTTTACTAAAGCTTCTTTAATTTTAATGAATGCTTGATCACATTCCCTTGGCCAACTGAAACGTGTTGATTTAGACTTATTTGTAAGAGTATTTAAATGGTTATAAATTGGAACCAGTAACTCCGCGAATTTCGGGACGAAGTGGTGATAGTAATTTGTCATGCCAATAAATCTTTGTAACTGGCGGATTGAAGTTGGTGTTGGGAATTATCTAATAGCTTCTACCCGATTCTCAGACGGTTTTATGCCGTTTTTATTAATTTTATGGCTTAAAAAGTCGAGCTCATTTTTTCCTAACACGCATTTTGACAAATTTACCTTAAGATCATATTCTACGAGGCGGGCGAATAGCTCTTCTAAATGCTTTCATGTTGTTCAATACTTGCGCTGCCCACCAAAATATCATCCAAGTAGACATAAATGAAATCCAAGCCACGTGTGACTTCATGCATAAACCTCTGGAACGTTTGTGCTGCGTTCCGGAGCCCGAATGGCATTCTATTGAACTCGTACAAACCGAAAGGTGTAGTGATAGCCGATTTGTAGACATCTTCCTCAGACACAGGAAGATTGTGGTATGCCCTGACTAGGTCAATTTTCGAAAATATTGAACACCCATAAAAACGCGACGAAAAATCTTGGATATGCGGCAGTGGATAACGATCTGGCACCGTGACCGCATTGAGCCTACGGTAATCTCCACAAGGCCGCCAATCATTTGGATCTCTTTTATGTACCATATGGAGAGGAGATGAACAAGATGAGGATGAAGGGCGACAGATTCCTAGTTGGTGCATGTACTCAAATTCTGTTTGTGCAACGGAGTATCTCGTTGGGTCTAGTCTTCGTGGTCGTGAGAAAGGTAAATGACCTTTCGTAACTATATGGTGAACGATTTTATGTTTTACTGGCTGAGTATAATCTGGTGCGCCAGTTAATGCTGGGAATCTTTTCAAAAGATTACTATAGCGGCTATTATTGCTTGTTATCACTGGTGTAGGAGTGTTCGAATTCTTGACTAAGCAATTAATTGAAATGTCAGTTTTACTATCTATTAAGCGTCTATGCTTCAGGTCTACTAGGAGGTCGTGTTTTACTAAAAAATCCGCGCCAATTATAGGCCTATTAACTGAGGCGAGAGTAAATGAGAATACGAAAGTTCTTCATAATCCTAGGTCTATCTTCAATAATTTGGTTCCGAATGCTTTTATTTCGGTACCGTTTGCTGCGGTTAAACTACATTGCGGTAACTTAGAGCATGCCTCTCGGAAATAATAAGCAGGTATTACTGACGCATCCGCCCCAGTATCAATTAAAAAATTTAAACGAGTTACTTTACATTGAATTAATAAGAGGCGTGTGCAGGTAGACCGGATGTCTGCCGCTGTAACATTCGGTTTTTTTTAATTTAAATTAGCAGATTGGGTCTTACTGGTTTGTTTAAAAGAACACGGTGCTGTGCACTTTGTAGCTTTGCCTTGCTAACACACGATGGTACCAACACAACTTCGGTCGGCAAGGGCTGAATGCCCGCTGTTTAATTCGCTGTGGAGATTTACTGTCACTAACGTTGAATTTTCTGAAAGATTTTCGTAATTCACTTATCTCGTTGCGCGCTAATTGTAATTCCCGTTGAATTTTCGAAATATCGTTTAAATTTTGTATCGCTCCTGAACTATTGGATTGTATCGAATTAATACCAGAACGTGTAACTTCCCATACCTTATCTGCCAACTCAAGTTTACTTTCGAATGGTTGATTTGTGGCTACCGTAAGTGGTATCGTAATTGTTTTAGTTGAAACTGTTCCGTGCTCCGAAGGAGAGAGCAGTCGGGGATTTTCACAAAAAACAGAAACACTTTTTGTTTTTCGATACGTTTTCTTTAATTTTATTTTTATTTTCCTATTTTTCCCTGCATACAAATTAAAATTTTTATTATAATATAACATATTTACACTCAAATAATATTCTCTTTTCACTCAATTGATGGTTTGTTTCGATGATGAACTCAATGCTATTTCATTTTTTTTTGTCTTTTACACTATATTAATATTTTTTTCATTCAATTAATATTTGTTTCGATGACGAACTCAACGCTATTTAATTATTTTTTCCACACTCAATTAATATTTTCACTCAAAAAAATATTTGTTAAAAATTTTTACGTTTCAACTCCACCGGTTTAAAAAATGAACTCCCCGAGATTTGGGCTTGTTGCCCCCAGGTACCCATCAAAAACTTCAAAGCTCTTTTTCTTATCTTTGTTACTTTCCCACGACTTTGAAAATCGTACGTGGGAAAGTACAAAAAGTTTAGACGCAGTGCATATGCATGAAATCCGATATGCACTTTTGTATGGTTGAAGCAATGATTTCAAGTCGACCGACGGAATATTGTAAGTTTGTATGTATGTACTTTGTACGGCATGCAGGTAAGTATACATACCGTGTGAACTGAATGTATGACTGATAACAAAATGCAATTTACGCTAAATTGCATTTTGTTGCAGTATTGAAATGCATTTTTAAATGCGAGTTAAAATTTGGATGGAATTTTAAATAATTTTTACTTTTCAGGGTCAACTTTTGCAATGCATCAATATATTGCATAGGGCAATATATTGGTGCATGGACCTTATGGTTGTGATTTAGGCACCTGAGTCACAACATCCCTCCCCCCTGGGGAAAAGAAAGTTTCATTCTTTATAGTTTTATTCTTTATAGAAGAAAACTTTCTTTCTGCAATAGTAGTAAATTTTAATTGAGATTCCGGACAGTTATTTTATAAGTAAACTTATCTATATGCGTAGTTATATATAATTGGAAGGCATACCATATATTGCTTTGTTTTTTTTTCTTTTTTTTAAAAAAAAAAAAAAATATTTTAGTATATTTAAAGTTGACACAAACGTCTCCATAATTACATTATATTATTATTATAGGATTTAAGCTAGTATAAAAGTACACCAATAATACTAGAGTTTTAATTATACGTATATATATATATAATTATTTCCTCCTTCGTATTTAATTTATACTATTTCTATATGTATACTCTTCATTTACATAATTTAGCGAAAGGAGGGGGAAAAAGAATAAAATATTAACACATATTTACCCTTATTCCTGTTACGTTTCTTTCTTTCTTTATATAACAAAAAAAAATTTTTTTTTTATAATTCCATACCTACTTTTCTTTCATTGTTTTATTTAAGTACATTTAATTGCAGACTCGTTAAATGAGTTAAAAAAAAATGCAAGAAAAATTAAGAAATCTATTTTTTTTTCGAGTGTTCTGAGATAATACGCAGTCCGAGTTTGTCTTGAGATCTTGAAATTTGTTTTAGGAAAATAGAGAGGAGAAAAGAGGGGAAAAAATATATATATAGCATAAATGCGTCAATGCGTTTGATTTCATATGTGCCCTTTCGTTTTCATGAGCTGCAATTTTATGCTTATGTTGCGTTTTGCTTCTCGACTTTATTTATTGTTGCTTATCTCGACATTGCTGGGCTATGGGTTTTGGTATGTTCGCTTGTAGGTGTTGGGTGTGGGCGATGTTATTTATCTTGGTAGGTACCTAGTATGTGTTTATTATTTAACTATTTCATATTGGGTCTCTTTTATTTTTTGTTAGGTTATCTGCTTTTAATTGTTTTAAGCCATCAGTCGCAGCTATGTTTTTTGAACAGCTAGTGTCTCGCTCCGAATATTGTGTGCCGGCCCCATACGTAGTGTGGATTACGGGCATATTTGTGGAACAAGTTTGGTCGGGTTGGCGGGGGCCGATTAGGCTCGTTTTTCGTTGTCCCGGCCGGTCAACCCGTACGATTTGGGGTGCTCCAGCTGAAGTCGGCCGATACCATTCCGTGAATTTTCATCTGTGGTCCGACTACAATATGTCTGTTTCCGTTGCTGGTAAGTTACCTTTTTTGTATGATATTTCCCATTTTTTGTTTTGTGTCTGAATGGAGTAATAATAAATGAAATCCTTTTATTTCAGGTGGATCTCTAGTGTTGACCGGATTATCTTATCTACCGGCGTTACCAATAACGGATCCTGGAAGGACTGGACATTCTCCGATTACGGTGATGGAACATCCTGCGGGAGGTCCAGCTCGAGATGCCGACGAAGAGTGGTAGTCATTCAGGCGCACCCACGGCTGCATTTCGCCTTTTGATATATTTTTTTTTGTATTAAATTTGATTCAGTGTTTCCTTTTATTTTTTTTAAATTCAATAAAATTAATGATATGGTGAGTTTTTAAAAAAAAAAAAAGTTAGTGTATGGTATTTATTTTGGACGAGGGTTAAAGAGAAAGTTGTTTACGTTGTGCAGAGCTATGTTATCGATTGGAAGAATGAATCTGCAGCGCAAATGCTATATGTATATTATATACCGCCGTTGTAAGTGTGTGACATAGCTTAATGTCTGTCCAATTTCTAATAAGGGTAGGTTGCTGTTATATTCTGGGCGATGAAACTTATATGCTTAAATTTGAACATGAAGTTTAGCATGCCGTAGTAGGTGACGATTTTCATTCGCTGACTAGAAATTGCCAATTTCTTCGAATTAAATGCCTGCACTAGCATTTAGCTTATTTACCTCTGATTTACCTTTTAATGGAAGAAGTGGACTTTGAGCGTAATGCTAAGTAATTAATTTATAGGTAATTAGGCGATTTTTCTTTTTTGTTGTTTTTTTTTTTCAATGGGGATGTGGATTATTAGGATGGTGGAAATTAGAAAAAGGTGTCTGTTTGTTATCGTCCGTAGGTTAAACGTGTTCAGTCGTTTTCCTTTTAGGTGCTGGGGTTATTTTGAAATTAAGTTTTCTTGGTGCAGGCCTAGGCACATTTTCTAGTTCATCTAGAGAAAGTATTTTCCGTGATTTACAGATTTTTTGTTTGTATTTCACGTACAAATGCGCACATAGAATTAAGATGACTAATGCAATCGTCATATATGATAATGCATAGTGGTGGATATGATGATTGTTGATTGGATTGAGCGGAGTTAATTCCTGCTCTTTTTGCGAACGAATGGATTCTAGAACTTTTTTTAGATCCGCGTTTGTTGTAATATATAAGGGATTTGTTTTTATAAACGTTTCCATGGGAGAAGACGTCATATTCCATATTATATTGGAAATGTTTATCGTTGGGATAAAATGGGAATTGAATTTGGACATTTTTACGTTATGTCCGTGCAGGATGAATTCCTTGCTGCGAACATAACAACCGGGATTGATGTGCATTGTTCCTATTCCATGCAGGGTTTGTGAATTAATGTAATCTTCACAAATAATGTCTATGTGGAGGGATCCTTTCAGGGAGAAAAGCCAAGCGTTCTGTTGTGATAATTGTGTCCAATAGTAATCCTGTCTCAAGATCAGAATTTTACATTTTTGTGTAATAGGTTTCTTCTTTAGTAGATTCACTTCACATTGGTTTGTTCTTGTATTAGTGTTTAGGATAGGGGATGAAATTTTGCAGTAGAAATGCATATGGTCCAACGTTGCGCAATTATGAATATAAGGAGTGTCGGTAACGGAATTGCTTTGAATATTTGGTATGGTTCCTTGAATGGAAGTGGAATTCAGAGCTCAATAATTATTTTATTATTAAAAATATTTGCCGAAATTGTACTTAATTTGTAAATTTGTGATAAAATATTGTCTCTGAAATTTATAGGAAGCATCATTGAATTTGGTAATTCTTGCCTGTCTTTGATATGGTGATACTAGTGTGGGATGGAATTTTCCATGCTTGGAATCTGTTAAAAGATCCATTAATTCCGACTGGGTATTTTGGTACCTGAATACCATTAACGAGACTAGCGAGATTAAGGATTCAAGTTCAATTGATATTTTGTTATCCAACGTTCTGTTTTCCATTGATGATATAGTTATCTGAATTGATATTAACTTTTTATGCATAACCAGAAATTCCTTCTCAATTGCGGTTTTAGTTTTGTTGAAAATATTTGTGGTTGCTTCGATTATCGCAGTTTGGCTTTTCATAAGTGATAGGAGGGAGTTTTGGTTTAAGGTGAGATTACGGATTTGCTCATCATAAATCTTGGCATCATCTTCGTTCAATGTGCCGGAAAGAGCTTTAGAAATTGAGCCTATAGCATTGAAAAGTGCTCTGTGTTTTCTATTTTGGGTCACAAGTAACATATTCTTATATTCTATGTTTGCTAATATAAGATTAATTTGTAACAACGTACCGTTACAAGTGTGGTTCAAGGCTGCGTATTTGTCCAGTTTCAGGCAGGTCGCTGTAATTTGTTGGGCTATGAACTGAATGTTGTTGTATTCCGATTTAAAATTCGCCAGGTCGTAGAATGTCACTATCTTCCACTCGTTTGTGTAGAGGTTGGCTCTGCCAATCTCTTTTAAGTAAATGCCTGCAGTAGCATTTAGCTGATTGACTTCTATCCCTGAGCCGTAGACGAAAGGGATGCAAATTAGAAAGAATGCTGTATGCATCGTTTTGGAAACCTGGAAGATGACACTATGTTAATATCTCTGAATGATATTTGAAGACTATGAAGTTTTTACTCTGAGAAAAGTTTTAGGTCATTGTTATGGACTGTTTTGTTTTTATTATTGATATTAATAGTGGAATTTTCGGGGGAATTAATCTCTATTATCTCATACGGACCTGACCATAGTGGTGAGAATTTGTTCTCTCGAACTCTGCTCTTAAGTAGGACTTTATCGCCTACCATAAAAGATTTTTGGACGGAGTTCTTATCGTATTGCAATTTTGACCTTTCTTTGTTTGCCATGGCTATGTCCTTAGCTATTTTGAAGCTATGTTGTAGACGCGTTTATAACTGGTTTGCATAATTGTCATAATTATAGTAAACAGCCGGAGATGATTTTAGATTGTTTGGAATTTCGGCTGGGAATCCGTAAAGGAGTTCGCGTGGAGTATAATTAGTACTCGAATGAGGGGTTGTATTGTATACAAACATGGCATAAGGAATCCATGTATCCCAGTCTTGTGGATCTTTTGCTACATAAGATCGGAGATATTCTGCTAAGGTTCTGTGGCTTCTCTCCAATGCACCATTCGTTTGAGGGTGGTATGGAGTAGTTTTGAGCCTTTTAATTCTCAGCAATTTAGATACCTCGGCGAACATGCCACTTATGAGGTTAGAACCTTGATCTGTAAGGATACTTTCTGGAATACCATGACGACAAACTATTGTTGTAGTGAATGCTTCCGCTAATGTCTTAGACTCGGTGTCGACTATGGGAATAGCCTCAGAAAATTTTGAAAGGTCTTCTTGAAATGTAAGGAGATAGCTTTTTCCAGAATGAGAAATTGGGAGAGGTCCTACAACATCTAGGTACACTCGAAAGGTTTGGTGCTAATGCTCGAGATTTTGATTGGAATTTTAGGGTTTCTGGATACTTTGTTCACCTGACAAAGTTTACATTTCCTTACGTATTTGACCACGTCGTCTGACATGCCAGGCCAGTAGAATTGCTTTTTGATTCTTTTAATAGTACGGGAAATACCTTGATGGCCTCCCGTTGGTAATGAGTGAAAATCTTTTAAGACTTGGTCGATGTCATTAATGTCTGTAAATATTTAATTGAATCCTGATGCAGTTTTATGCTTATTTGCTTATTAGCGAAGATTTTGGTAAAAACGGCTTTAATAAATATTAGATTCTGTGGATCTAATATAGGGAAGGAGATATTAATTTGTTTTAACTGATTTGCTTCTGTGTATGAGCAGATCTCAGTTAAAATCTTTTCGAGGTCTGATCTATCTCTTTGCGATCGACAAGGTAAATTAGTTTTTGATGTAATTATTGATGAGTCTTTTTTCTTGAAGAAGTTCAGTTCAGTTTCTGAGAGTGGGGATTTATCTGAAAATTTTAGTTTCGAATCCAACACTCTTTCAAGTTCTGTATCTTGCATTGGCAAGATGAAAAATTTAGGATTCGCATTTTTAGCTAGTAAAAGAGGAAAATTAGTCTCAGTCATTATGACTGAGGAATTGTTTACAGGTGATGGAGTTGGGTTTGGAGTAGTTATACTTGCGTTGGGTGTATTTATATTCGCCTGAGCTCTGGCTTGATTTCTAGTTACCACATTTATGCAGGTGGTAGGTTTTGCGAAATTTTCGCTATTATCTGGAATAGCTCTACTGAGAGCGTTTGCATTTGTGTTGAGCTTACCTGATTTGTGGACTATCTTGTAGTCATATTCCTCAAGACGTATTCTCCATCTTATCAGTCTTGAGGAGTGATCTTTCAGATTCATGAGCCATACTAATGGTTTATGGTCAGTTATAATTGTAAACTGTCTGCCATAAACGTATGGTCTGAATTGCTCAACTGCGAAAACGATAGCTAAGAGCTCCTTTTATATTGTTGAGTAACGAGTCTCTGCACCATTGAGAACTCGGCTCACATAGGCGATTGGATGATCTCCTTGATCATCAACTTGTGAAAGAACAGCTCCGATGGCGTAATCACTGGCATCGGAAGTGACGAAAAATTCTTTGCCGAAATCAGGATAAGATAGAATTGGTGCTGAAATTAATTTATTTCTCAATTCGCAAAACGCTTCATCGCAAAATGCGTCGAACTTGAAGGGCGTATATTTTTTTAAAAGATTTTTAAGTGGTTTAGCTATTTTGGAAAAATTTGGAATGAAGCGGCGATAATAGCCGACGAAACCAAGGAAGGCTTTAATATCTTTCTCCTTCTTGGGTCTGGGATAGGACTGAACTGACTTGATTTTTGCTGGGTCTGGTTTGACTCCATTTTCTGTAATTATGTGCCCTAGATACATAATTTCCTTTCTTAGGAAATGGCACTTGTCGGGTTGAAGTTTGAGGTTGAAATTGCGAAGACGGCTAAATACTGCTGTGAGTCTTGCATTATGGTCTTTGAGATTTTATCCATGTACTATAATATCGTCCATGTATACGAAGCAATAGATGCCTTGAAGGCCAGATAATACATTATTCATGGCTCGTTGAAAAGTAGCAGGGGCTCCTTTTAAACCAAATGGCATAGGATTGTATTCGTAGTTGCCATAGGGTGTGCTAAAGCAGTTTTCTCCCTGTCCTTCCAGTCCATTTTTATCTGGTGAAATCCACTGGCTAAGTCGAGTGTGGTAAAATATTTCGACTTCCCCAACTGGTCTAATATATCAGTGATATTAGGCAGTGGGTACGCATCGCCAATAGTAATGTCGTTAATACGACGAAAGTCTACCACTACTCGCCACTTTTTGTTTCCATTCTCATCTGGTTTTTTAGGAACCAGGAGAAATGGAGAGTTCCAGGGACTATGTGAAGGTCTGATGATGTCTGACTCAAGCATTTCTTGTATTTGCCTATTTGCCTATATTGCTCGGCTTACTTCAGGAAGTCTATAAGGCTTTGTATAAATGGGCGGTTTGCCTTGGAGTGTCTCGATTTTGTGGGTAATCGCATCTGTATATGAAAGGAAATCCCCTTCTATGAAGAAGAGATCGTTGAATTCCCTACAGATATTGCGAACACTCTCTGATTACTCTGAATTACAGTGATCCAATTTTATAAGCTTTTGCAGCTTAATTATTCTGCCCTTAATTGGATCTCTTTCAGAGTCTGTGGAGATGACCACAAAGTCGTCCAAGTCTTGGTAAACTGGGTTCAGGATTAGGACTTTTGCCATACCGTTGACTGGTCCGACTATCGAATTTCCAAGAAACAGACCTGGTCTTATTTCCTTCTTGAAACAGACTGATTGATTTTGAATAGAAGGAGTTGGAATTTCAATGATGAATTCTGATCGAGCCGGAATTTTAATTTTATTTAATTTATCCGATTCTTTCGGATGATTAGTAGGAAGGAGATATGATTCGAACTTCTGTGGAATTTGGAAGGAGTTATACGACGATTCCGACTTGATCGAACTTGAAGGAGATAAAACTTTATTGAAATTCTTTGACTTCTTTGATTTTATCTTGGAATTCACTTTTTGTGAATCTATTGATGAAGGATATAAAATTTTACTAGATGTAGCCTTTTGTGCGGCTGTAGATGGAGATATACTTTTAAGCTCTTGTTTCATATCTTGTGAAGCTTTGGATGGAGATTGATTGTTATTTAATTCAGCCTTTCTTCTGGCTATAGTTGGAGATAGATTTTTACCTTTATGCTTCATTTCTTGTGAAGCATTAGCTGGCGATCGATTTGCATTGCTTTTCGAAGCAATTGATGGAGATAGATTTTTATTAGTATTTATATCGGAGAATGTTATCTCCGTATATAATAGACTTTTTGTTTGAGACCTCTTTTCTGGGTCTTCGCTTTTCAAATAAACGTATGGATAATTGGAATAATATTCTTCGTACGGATAAGATTTATTTGAATAGTTTATTTCTAAAGAAATGTATTTGTTTTTATAATTGATACTAGCATTGTATCGAGATAAAAAGTCATGACCAAGTAGGCCATCGTATGAGAGGATGGAGTTATTTCCCACTATTTGAAATGGGTGCTCTAGGATGGAGTTATTTTGCGTAGATTCCAGAGTTAATTTCGCGAAGATGAGTCCTTCTGTAGAAGTTAACTCTGTAAACAAAGTATTTATATTGCAGACAGCATCTCTGTAGCAGATACTGTCTGGTTTCAGTGGATGGAGTTTTATTAAGCTGATCTCTGTTCCTGTATCAATCAAAAAGGTAAGCTTCGGAGCAGAACAGATGTCGACAGGCAAGGAAAGCGTTAGTGAATGTTTATTTATTTGAACGGGGATTTGAATTAATTTCTTGCTGTCTACTTTTCCGTCGATATTGTCTCGGGGTTCCTATGGACTTGTGCTGTAGTTTGTATGTGCGAGGGGTTGCCGAATGAAACCCCCCGCTGCATCCAGTTTCCGTGCCTGGATGCCGATGGAGTTTTGTTATTCTTCCTGTTTGGAGATGGTGATCTAGCCGTGATATTCGCATTGTTATATTTCGGCGGTGGAGTTTGACTCTCTCGGAATACTGGTTGCTGCCAGTTCCTATTTTGAGGCTGTCTGTCAGCCGTGTTTGTTGGTGGAGTATTTTTCACCTTTTGGAAATTATTTTGATTTCCTGGGCTGTCGTTAAAGCGACTATTATTCGCAGTTCTTGTCCTGCATTCCTCGATTGTATGTCCCATCCGATGGCAATATCGACATGAAGGAGATTGTGATGGATTTTTAATTTTATTAAAATCTGGAGAGCGTTGTAATTGGGGGTTTAGCTTTGGAACTGTATTGAAATTTTGCGTGGTGCGTTGTATGACTGGGCAACTTGATGCAGCATGCCCCACTCTATTACATTTGAAGCAACGAAAATTGTTATTTATACTTTGAAAGGAATTTTGATTTACCTTGTTATATGTTTGAAAGTTGGGTTGCTTCTGCTCCATACGTAATGAGTGATCTAGAATATGTGATTTTAGTGCAGAGAAGGATTTATCGGAATGTACCTTAGCCAAGGTCTGTAATTGTGGATTGGATAACCCGTCTTCAATTGCTCTCACAGCCTGACACTCATTATCTTTTAACAAAGACCGTAGGAGCACCTTGTCCGTTGTATAGGAACGTGTTGCTTCATTTAGCTTGGACAGTGTTGTATTTAATCTCTGCAAAAAGTCTTTTACACTTTCCTCTCTTCTTTGTCTGGAGTTGGTCAATTGGGATTGTAAGGAAGATCTAGAGATTTTTACTTCGAAGGTTTGAGTCAACAGAGGTTTTAATTCAGACCAATCTGATATTTGGTTGTACCTGAATACATCATATGCTTCGGCGGATAGTTTACTCCTCATTAAACTGAGGAGGGAATGCTTTTCGTTCGTCGTCGATGCCGTCGCGTATATATCATCACAACTTGAAATGAATCTGTGAAGATCTTTGGAATTTCCATTAAAGTTGGGAATTAACGATCTAGCTTCTGATAGAAAGATGGTAGATTGGTCTCTAAAGGAGACATTATGATGATGGTCTGTGAAGTTATGTGTATTATTCGATACGTTTTGGATTCGAGAGTCCAATTGCTCTTGAAGGGCAATTATCGTGTCTGTGTATGATGTTTCTACCTCGGCGTAAACATCATTTTTGAAATAGTCATGCTCCAAATCATTAGGGCCGGTATATGAAATTATTTCACTATGCGTGGCCTCAAAATCATCCCAATATTTGTGTAATGAATTGATCTTTTGCGTCAGATATGTCTGTGTCGCAGTTGATAATAAATTAAAATTGATCGATTGTATAATTCGTGATATAGACTTTTGCCTATGATCCTGCAGTCTGAACCGTACTGTATTTGACTGATCTTTGTCTGTATTGTCTTGGGTGTCAGCTGCAGGTGTTTTTGCGAAGTCCTAGGGGGTGGAATATAAAATGGGTTATTCGTGCGTTCTGTGTGGATTGATATGGACTTCAGCCTATCAGATAGAGTTACCTTGGTAAGATTATACCAGTCCACAGTCTTGTCATAGCATGACTGTTTGAAATAGTCATGAGAATCATCAAAATCTTCATGGTCTTGAATCAGGTTTTCAATTTTTTCAAATGAAGCCCATAATTCTTCCAAGTTTTGGAGTTTTTCAGAAGTAAAATCTGCAGTCCTTTTACCTTTATTGGCTCTATGAAAATCGGACAGAATTTGTCTAATTTCTGCCGTTTTTGAGACTTGTGACAAGCAAAGCTCATCGAAAGATTTGTTCTCGTCAGTCATGATTGATTGTATTGCACTGTTGTTTTATAGGGCGTAAAAATTGGGAAGAATCAGAAGAGGTAAAAGGTAATGTTTTGACACCAAATAACTGTACAAATGTACACACAAAAGAAAAAAAAAATATGTGGAATGTAAATATAAAAATGCTCGATTGCAGTTATAACGAAAATCATTAAAAGAAAACGAAATTGTATATACGTGAGTATGAAGGTTTTTTTTTTCAAATGTGGGATAAACACAGTAATATGAAGGTGGATAATTTGTTGAATTTGTCAATAGAGAGGACAAAAAACGTTTTTAACCAAAATTTTTTTTTTTGTAAATTACAGCGAGAGAAGTCATAAAATCTCAATAAGGCAAAAACGTATGCTTATTTATCTCTGTTTTTTTTTTTATTTTTTTTATTAATTATTTAGCTAATAAAAAACAAAAATCGCTCTTTCCAACCAAAATCTTTCTCCTGATCGATAGGTATATGAAGATCTATCGCAGGGGATCGATATTTGATTTTATCGAAGTCCTCTGACCAGCAAGCTCACGGGGTCTTACCGCAGAGGTCGCTTCTAGGAAGAGTGGACCTTATTGTTATTATTGATCACTGAATATGTTTTAGCATTTGTTAATTGTAATACTTCGTAAATGACTGAGTAATATAATTATATTTGCACAATTTAATATGGAAAAATGAAAGTATTATGTAAATATATATATATGGTTCTAAAATAAATAAAGAAAGGGTTCAATCTTATCTACTTCTACCTCAATTTTAGTCCAATTAATCAATTTTTCGTTGTTGTGCAGAACAATGATTGTTGTGTTGGTCGTGTGGCCTGTTTATTTTTATCGATGAAGTTGTTGTTGGTGTTGGTATGATTTGCCGAGCGTCTTGGTTGACGTCTTCTTCCAGATTTAAAATTAAAGGTGAACGTGTTGTTGCTGTTCTTTTTGATGATTTCGTTGCGTTGATGCTGAATGTTGTTGAGGATGAAGGTAATGATGATACGTCACGCGTCCTGGGTGACGATTTCTGGGAGTCTTCCTTCTGGGATTCGTCTCGTTGAGGCAGAGATGAAGCCTCGCTAAATTCCCTCGTTGGAGCACTATGGCACTCTAAACTTATTTATTTTTCCTCTAAGTACCCTATATAAAGGGTACCCGGGCTTTTTTTTTTTTATTAAATTAATTTTTATAGGCACTGGATTTATAGGATTTATTATCTTTACACTTTTATAATAAAAGATTTTTATTTATTTATATTGGCGCTGTTTTGTTCCAAAAGTTCCGCTGTCAGCAATTGTTATGTGGTAGATTTTTATTATTATTTTAATTTTTCGTTTGCTTTAATTTTTATTTAATTTTATTTGCACTGATTTATTATTTTAAATAACCGCTGCCACCAGTTGTTTTAGTTGTGGCCGGATTTTATTTAATATTTTTATTTTATTTATTAATTGGCACTGATTCGATATGGGGTAGGAACACCGCTGCCACCAGTTGTTTTAGTTGAAACTGTTCCGTGCTCCGAAGGAGAGAGCAGTCGGGGATTTTCATAAAAAACAGAAACACTTTTTGTTTTTCGATACGTTTTCATTAATTTTATTTTTATTTTCCTATTTTTCCCTGCATACAAATTTAAATTTTTATTATAATATAATATATTTACACTCAAATAGTATTCTCTTTTCACTCAATTGATGGTTTGTTTCGATGATGAACTCAACGCTATTTCATTTTTTTTTCTTTTACACTCTATTAATATTTTTTTCATTCAATTAATATTTGCTTCGATAACAAACTCAACGCTATTTTATTATTTTTTCTACACTCAGTTAATATTTTCACTCAAAAAAATATTTGTTAAAAATTTTGACGTTTCAACTCCGCCGGTTTAAAAAATGAACTCCGCGAGGTTTGGGCTTGTTGCCCCCAGGTACCCATCAAAAACTTCAAAGCTCTTTTTCTTATCTTTGTTACTTTCCCACGACTTTGAAAATCGTACGTGGGAAAGTACAAAAAGTTTAGACGCAGTGCATATGCATGAAATCCGATATGCACTTTTGTATGGTTGAAGCAATGATTTCAAGTCGACCGACGGAATATTGTAAGTTTGTATGTATGTACTTTGTACGGCATGCAGGTAAGTATACATACCGTGTGAACTGAATGTATGACTGATAACAAAATGCAATTTACGCTAAATTGCATTTTGTTGCAGTATTGAAATGCATTTTTAAATGCGAATTAAAATTTAGATGGAATTTTAAATAATTTTTACTTTTCAGGGTCAACTTTTGCAATGCATCAATATATTGCATAGGTCAATATATTGGTGCATGGACCTTATGGTTGTGATTTAGGCACCTGAGTCACAACATAATTGTGGAAGGAAGTTTTCTCTCCCAGAGTGATTGTACTAAAGAATCCGTTAAGGATGACATGGAACCTTCGACTATTTGAATTTGCCGATAAAGTTCCGAAGGTTTTCGATCACCTAGATCCTCAGCGTTTAGTAATTACTCCAGGCATCTTTGTTCTGACTGTGAGTAACGTTTTATCAAGATAGTTTTCAAATTATTGTACTTATTTTTGTCGGGCGGTTTGTTTAACATATCTAAAATGCTATTTATCGCTTCGACTGGAAGTGCAGATAAAATATGCGCGTATTTAATTTCGTCCTTTTTAAGGTTTTTAACTGTGAACTGGGCCTCCGCTGCAATAAACCACGCAGCGGGCGCCTTTTCCCAAAAAACTAGTAATTTAATTGTTGTTATTTGAAAGTTAGGAAAATCACTACTGTAATTCTTTGTTTCCGTGTTTGAAGAACTGTCGTTTGGTTCCGTCATGTTTACACGGAGAGATTAAGCTTGAAAAAGTAAATAAAAATGTACTCACAGTTAAATTAAATCAATTAGTGCTCCTTCACTTGTTCCGGTACAAATTTGTCAGTAGAAACTTGAATTAAATTTTGGAATATCTCAAAATTATTTATGTCTTTATCATACTAGTCAATCGAAAATAGATCTACAAAAATTTAAAGATTAATTTTAATTAAATAATTTTATTCACAAATAAACTTAATTTATTAAAGAAAATATGGTCATCCATGTTGAATGTCAACTTTCATATAAATGTGAGCGATTAATCTCAATCCAGTTTAAATAAAATGTTTTCTGTATGGAATGCGTTCAGCGGTGCAAATAATTTCAAACTGAAAGAGTACTGTGATATGAAACAGATCAGCCGATGTTGTGCGGTTGCAGATGAAAGAATGTATGTTCCGTCATTTCCTTTGTCGTTGACGACAAGAATTTCCAATTTTTCAAGGTGCAACAAAATTCCAATATATTCTACAAATGCACTTGCAATTAACGTCTTCGAAAAGAATTTTCTTGTTTCTTTTTGTGGTATGCGTTACTTATTGTAGAATCGGTTGCTTTCTTCTTATATTATACCTCGGACAAGAGGTTTGCAGAAATTATCGTTTGTTGGATTATAATGTGCGTTATTCTCGGGGTCACCACTTGTAATATGCTCTTTTAATAAAATACGTACGTAGATAAAAGCAAATACTATTTAATCCAATAAAACTATTTTATCCAATTAATACAACTTAATACAACTTAACTCTACAAACAACTGTTATGATATAAAAGAATGTCTAAACGTTACTTGACTGCAATGTGAAGTGAGAACAAGTGACGAGCGCTTGACAACACTCTCCTGACGTTATCATGTCTAATTCTCTCTTCTTCTGTATCGTGTATTCGTTATGTTGCGTTCGTTCAGTCCGTTTACTATAAAGTTATTAGCAGTACACTGCGGTGTATAAATTCATTAGCAGTTCACTGCGGTTTATAAAATTCGTTAGCGGTTCACTACAACGGGTAATGTTGGAGGTCTGTGCAACTTGGTAGCGTGGCTTTAGCGACGGCAGCCTTTATATGCCTTCGAAGGCTGTGGAAACGGCGGGTGCGTAATATGGTCTTGGGAGGGTACAAATTTGTGCTAATAAAGGAAATCGGTTTTTCACCGGAATCGCTGTCAGAGTCGGTGGTGAAATCTGATGGTGTACTTTCGGAGGATGTACAACTGCAGGATTCTCTGTCCCACGATTCCTCCATTGGTAGGGTCTGGATGGTTTGGACACCCACTCCTCATGTGGTTGATGGTACCGTGAACGACTGTGCAGGTTTGGTAACTACTGAGAACGGGTTATGTTCAGGTACGTCATGGATTACTACTGGCCTGCCTTTGAGCGAGGCACGCTCACCACGCAGATGCAGCTGATCTAGCGAAAGCGCTCTGGTTCGGTGTTGGTCACCGTTTCGCTGGTGGTAGGTCTGGGAATCTGGTCTGGAGTCAGAATACGCGGAGTTCCCACTGAATCCCGACTCCGCCTCAGATTTCCCGGCGAGAAAGTTGGGCACTTGATTTTTAAAACATCTGCGGAGCCGCACCCGTAGCAGAATTTTTGCTGTGGTCGCAGCTGACAGGCGTGGTGAGTTTGTCCCTCCGCAGCACAGTTCCAGCAGATGAGCCTTGATCTGGGTAGCGGTTAATAATCCCTCTGCGGCATAACTTGAAGAGCTGCTACCACATCATGTGTTTCGACTTCCGGGTGGTCTGACAAATATTGACTATCCGAATATAGTTCCTGGACCGACCGTCGTAGCGGTAATTCCCGAGACTGTGGCTTGGTCTGGGACCAAAGTTTTTCTAATTTGCAGCACATGTCTCGCAAGTCGAGAACGTTATCCGTGTGGTGCAGCAGCAATGCCTCCTGCAATGACGGCTTCATGTTTCTCCTAAGGATCTCCACGAGCTCCTCTTCGGGAATCGGGTGAGGCATTTTTGAAACCAGCACATGTACCGCCAAGCGATAGTCGCTAAAAGATTCTGGAGGCACTTGTATTCGAGCTTCTACTAGTTTACGTATTACGTAATCTGTCTCCTGATTCCAGAACTCTCGAAGAAGTGCCGAGAGTAGTTCCATCCAGGAATGAGAACGGTGGTACCGGAGGTACAGCCAGTACCAGGTAGCGGCCTTCCCAGTGACCAGCGAATGAAAGCCTGCGCAGAGCTCGAAATAAGGCACTTTTTCTAGCAGGGCTAGTGACTCCACTCGAAAAGTAAATTCAGTCACATCTAGACCTGAGGTACCATCGAAGTATAGTTTCTATCTGAAGACAGGACTATTTGTTATACTACTAGGGTCTCTGGCAGTACCCTGTCGATTATCGGATGAGGCATTCAGGGGTGAGAGTCCTGACGCTGGTGGCCTCGGAGGTCGTGAGTCGATTTCATCGTTGTTTGGTGCGTGATCTGCTCCTGCACTGCGGTTTGGTCCCGTGTGCAAGGCCTCCAAACGTTCGTTGACGGAACGAAAGGGTGATCTTCCTTCAAGGAATGCCGTCTGCGCGGTGCGATTACAGGCAGGATTCTGTTGAACATTTCTGCCTCCTGGAAATTGTAAATTAGGACCCGGCGTACCAGGGTTGAAGCGAGGACTCCGTTTACTAACCAAGGGAGTACTCAAGTTCGTATAGACTCTTCGGGTTGAAGTTTTAGAAGTAGCACCCGTTTAGGAAGTCCTTCAAAAGTTACCATATGTTACGCTTACGGATAGGATTTGCAGGCCACCGGCGCCTTCCCCATAAGACACCCGACCTTGCAATGCAAGCTGAAATGTCTCGACCTTACTCAGGAGACATTCCAATGCCGTAAGGTGTTCTTGAAATTCTGAAAGCACAGACGGAGAGGTGTTGTGTAACCGTCGGGCTCTGTGAAGAACGTGGATGATCTGATTGCGATAGCGAGAACAATACCCATCCGTTCGAATGGGGTCCGTAGTGAGGCCACACTTCAAGGCTTCCACTCGGCTGCTCAGATAGTCGACCTCGCGCGAGGGATTCTTGTGCGCATGTGATCTTTGCGTTTCTCTGCTAGGATCTACCTGTTCGGCTTTAAAAGCCTTATTAAGCTGCTGTCAAGCGTCTTCGTAAGCTGGATCGTTGTTACGTACGATATACTCGACCACCACCTCGTCTGGTCACAGATAGGTGAAGTCTTTATTCGATCAGTTTGCAATTGACCACTTGTAGTAGAAATTTATGTTGAGAATGTACCAAAAGCCAGAAAATAGTGAAGATGTATGTGGCTAGTATATGAAGATCGAAGATATTTTGACGAAGAAATCCTAGTCTGTCGGAGCTGTTTTACATATATACATAGGCATGTATGAATCCTGCAGGAAGAATTGTCACTTGCATATACACCCGTGAAAATTGCTGAAATCCATTGGTTCGTGGATATAGTTGAAATGTCAAAAAAATTTCCCAAATATATAAAAAAAAAGGAATTCGGAATTTTGCCTATATGATACCTCAAAAAAAGGGGGGGACCCCTGAAATTTTATGTGTTGTAATTCGTGCATACACAAATATATATATATAGTTGAAAGAAGATTCAAGAGAGTAATATTTATACCTCCAAGGAGGATCTGTAGCTTTACGTGTACCGATTTCGAGCGAATAACGATTCCGAGGAAAATCCAAAATATTAAACGTATGGTAGACTCAAACACGTAGATCGGTAGAGTTGTGCGTATTAAATTGGAGCGCGCATGAATCTGTAGATTAGAAGAAATCTCAAAATACTGACTTTGTGGTACCCTAACGAGGAGTACCTGTGATTTGTGCACGTAGGTTATTTATTCGCGAAAGGAAAATTTCAAAATACTACCATTTTTAACAAATTCAGTCAGAAAGGTCTACGAATATGCGCTATATCAATATGTTAATTCAAAGAAATCCAAAATAATACATTTATATATTGTATATTGTTCGCATATATAAGTATATACAGGGTGTCCCGCAAGTCGACGTCAAGCCGGAACCGGGTGATAGACCAAATCATAATAGTTACCGCAAAAATATAAAGAAAAATCTAAGTCAAGTATTTTTTCAAATTATAGGTAATTCTTTTGTTTTCGAGAAAATGTACACCTTGTGATGGTTTTTTAGCTCCTGTTGCTACAAATCTTTACATTTTTTCAATATTATTTTTCTTGTGTAATCCCGAATAGTGCCTATCTAACCTGTTGCTTTAAGTTCTAAGCCAACTGCTCCAGCTTGTAAGAAAATGTCACATTTTGCAGAACCAACAATATAAAATTAATAATTCGTTTCATTTTAACTGACTGCACTGAAAAAAAATGTACTACGCCAGTCTGGCAAGTAACTTTAAATGACAATTTAGCTGGGCTTCGGCAAAAAATTACGGAAGCAGTTGAATTTGTCAACAGCGGTAGAATTGCCCGTCTGATAACCCGATCTTTTTAAGAAGATGTCGAGCTTGTATTGAAGCTGAAGGAAGGCAGTTTGAACATCTTTTGTGAATAATAAATCCTAGCATCCAAATAATTGGTGTTTAATTTTAAAATTAAGGAAAATTTGTCCTAAATTTAACAAAAAGTTAGCATCTCTAACTTGAAAGCGTCACTATCTGTCTCACTCAAACTTCATGGAATGACTCTCCGTCTCACTCAAGATAGAATCTTAAAGTTGCGCTCTTGAAACAAGCTTTGGGTACACTAGAATCAATTTTAGTAGGTTAAAGGAAATTTTTCGAAACTGGGTTTCTTGAAGAAATTTTTTTTTTCCGTAATCGAAGAAATAATGTAGCAAGTGTTGTACCATTTTAGAATCTTTATTAAATGGGTCAACTTTTAAAGTTACTTGCCAGACTGGCGTAGAACATTTTTTTTCAGTACAGTCAGTTAAAATTCAATGAATTATTAATTTTATATTGTTGGTTCGGCAAAATGTGACATTTTCTTCCAAGCTGGAGCAGTTGGCTTAGAACTTAAAGCAACAAGATACATAAGCACTATTCGGGATTACATAAGAAAAATTAAATTGAAAAAAGTAAAGATTTGTAGCAACAGGAGCTAAAAAACCATCACAAGGTGTACATTTTCTCGAAAACAAAAGAAATGCCTATAATTTGAAAAATACATGACTTAGATTTTTTTAAATATATTTCTGGTAGCTGTTACGATTTGGTCTATCACCCGGTTTCGGCTTGACGTCGACTTACGGGACACCCTGTATATATACATTCGTTCAAAAGAATTCATAGTTAACACTTTTGTTTAATATTTGGATTAATATCTTTTTTATTTAGAGGAAGATCTAGAAATTGTGCGTATATATCAATATGAATTCAAACGAAAATGTAGGACATTAACCTTAAACTAGTTCTAAAATGGAAGATCTATAAATTTGCGTATATTTTCTTTCGAAAGAAAAGTAAAAAATAATACTTGTATTATGAATCTAAAGAAGAAGATCTAGAGACTGTGCGTATATAAAAAAACAATCCAAAATAATAAATTTATTTGAGATCTAAAAGAAGGTCTGTAAACGTTGCGTGTCTTATTCTTATACCTATATAAGTATATAAATCCAAAAAAAAAAAAAAAAAAAAAAATAAGAACTTTATGATGCCAAAGCGTAGATCTGAAGAATCGCGCGTATTAAATTTGCGTGCTCATCAATATTTCAATTCATTGAAAGTCCAAAATAATCAATTTTATTATAAATCTATAGAGGAAATGCCTATACTTTGCGCGTGTCTATTATTCGTACTTTATTATACATCCAAAGAGGAAGATCTGTAAATTGTGCGTAAATTTATTCGTGCAATTATAGTACTCCAAAAGAAAAAATTACGAATATTAAACTTGTGACAAACTCAGAGACGTATATCTGTAAAAGTGTGCGTATAGGCTTATTCAAAATGCTAAATCATACGAAGAGGTGGTTTGGATACAATACGAGCCACCCGAACTCCCACACACACCAAAATTTTATCAATTCAATGCTGTCACGAAAGCTCTCAAACTATCTCCAACTCTCCTTGTCCAAACCTCGGACTGGTCACAAACAGGGAAATAATTATCAAGGAAGGAACTAGAACGGGTTTATTGCTCCATTGTCCAAACAACGACATGTGTAGTAAGGACGACATTGGTTCCTCAATTTACCGGATGAATGTGACAACCAAATTCAGGAGCAGATGATCAGTTGTTCATTGGCTACCAGTACTCAGAAAGAAGCAGTAGCTGTTTTGTGATAAGACACCCTGATATAATACAAACAAACCATCACTATTCAAGCCCCAAATGTACGAAGTACTACAATTACTGCCACAAAAAAAAAAAAATAAAGAAAATACCGTCTTCTTCCTGGAAGTATCAGCTCTGAACGGAGCTGAGGCTCGTGAAGCATGCTTCGCATACAACGTTCCATGTTCACTGATCATCCGATCGTCTTGCATTACCAGTGCTAATGGTTTACTACAGGCACTGACGAAGGGGTAGCAAAACTTGAAATTCAAAAGAAAACTATGGACCAGCTTTTCAATCGATGTGAAAGATTTAAGCCTTGCCAACTCAAGCCCATTGCCATGGATACTGCAGAATCAAGAGGTGAACGCCGTCCACCAACTTGGCGACGGAGTTGAGATATGGCCATGCCTCTTTAAATGGGAAAACATTTTGGCGATGATTGATCATCTCCCCAGTGTTCACTGGCTGAAGTTTTAGCCTCGGAAAGTACGCCTAGCATACAAAACCTGCTCACTATTGAGGAAGGTGGGTACTGTGGTATATTAGGTTTAATTAAAAAGCCAAAGAAGTCTTAACAATACGTTTATTGGGCTCAAGCGTGTAACAATGACTGATTGCGAAGCAATGTAAAATATCTCAGAAAGAAGAGAGATCAGTATACACACATATGCAATTCATTTATGGTACTTAATATACGTCACCTTTCTTCTTAAGATACAAATAAACTTTTTTCTTTGTAAATTTAAATTCAGTACACTACATTCTCACCTTTTTTAAAGTAAGTTCTGGCCTGGGACGCTTAACATTATAGGACTGTTCATACTTGGATGGTTTGTTTTTCAACCGGTTTTGTACACTTTGAGGGACCTGAGGCTCTAACTGTATATCTGCTATTGGAATCTTGGTTCTAAGCCTACGGTTAAAGAGCAATTCTGGGGGAGAGTAATTTATACCAGGAATTCGGGTACTTCGATATTCTAATAACCCTGAATACAATCCACGGCCGTCTCCCATTTCACTTAGAATGGTTTTCGCTATATGGACTTCTTTTTCCGCTAGGCCATTAGAAATTGGATATCTAGGGCTAGAAAAATGAAAAGAGAAATTTCTATCCTCAGAAAAGTTTCTGATTTCAAAGGTATTAAAGTGTTGGTTATCCGATATTATAACTTGGAGTGCACCATTTCTGGGAAATATTTTTAACAGGGCGTCAATTACGCTCTTCGCGGTTTTATTGAGTATACGAGCTATTTCTATCCACTTGGAATAGTAGTCCATTAAGACAAGGTATGATTTCCCCCAGACTCGAATAGATCGACTCCTACTTTCTTAAAGGGCCGTGTCGGTATTGAATGTGGTAACAGCTCATGTTTCTTAATTTTTGGTCTATATTTTTCTCAGAGCCGATATTTCTGTACCATATCTTCAATATCTGCTACCATCTTTGGCTAATAAAGCGTGGTCTTAGCTCTTAAAATAGTTTTTGTAATGCCCATATGGGTTTCGTGGAGTAACTTAAGCATGTCATCAACTAAACCCTTCGGCACAAATACACGATCTTGAAAAAAAACTGATTCTTCCTCAATATATAGTTTGTCTTTATATTGCTACAACGGTTTGACATGATCTGCTAACTTGTCTTCACTAGAAGGCCATCCTTCTTTGTAATACTTGATAACTGCCCTCAAACTTTCATCACTTTTAGTCATATCTTGAAAAAGTTTTTTCTTTTTATTACTTAAGTTAATTGTATGGACGACGTCACGTAAAGAAGTTTCAGTATCAACTGATAGGTCAGGAATGGAATTTCGGGATAATAAGTCTGCAACATGCAGTAGTTTTCCAGGGACATACTTAACTTCAAGGTTGTACTTTAAAAGCTTAATTTTCATTCGTTCCAAACGACATGAGCGAATTAAGCTGACATCCTTTTTCATAATAGACACTAAGGGCTTATGGTCTGAATGAATAGTTACATGTTGTCCATATATGTATTTGTGAAATTTTTCACATGAATAGACAATGGCTAGTAGCTCTTTTTCAATCTGATCATATCTAGTTTCTGCGTCAGATACGCTCTTGGACGCATATGCAGCAGGCTTATCATTTTGGAATAGACAACCTCCTAGTCTATTTTGAGAGGCATCTGTTTGTATCACTATGTTTTCTTTTGGATCAAATGTATATAGTACGGTAGTATTTGCTAAAATATTCATTATTTTACTAAGCACTGCTGAATGATATTCATTCCACTGAAACTCTATATTTTTTGCTAAAATTTGGCGCAAGGGAGCATTTACCTCCGAAAAACTTGGAATAAATGATCGCAAGTAATTAAGAGTGCCCAAAATTTTCTCAAGTTCCTTTTTATTTTTTGGATTCTTTATGCCTAATGTAGCCTGAACACGATCAGGGTCAGGAGCTATTGTACTGCCTATAAAAACGTGGCCTAAATTCCTCACCTGCTTGCTGCAAAATTGAAACTTTTCTCTATTAAATTTTACGTTAATCTTTCTAGCTCTTTCAATTACCTGTTGTAGATTTTGATCGTGTTCTTCTAATGTTTTGCCAGCTACAATAACGTCATCAATGTATATGAAACACCCAGATAAATTTCCAAAGTATTTCGTGTTCAGTTTTTGATACTTTTCAGGAGCTGTTTTTATTGCAAAGGGAAGTACATTGTATTGGTAGGTACCGAACGGAGTACTAAAAACAGTCAGCTCCTTTGAGGAGCGATGGAGGCCCAGCTCTCGAGGCATTTGGGTTCCCGCCCAGGTGGCTCGATATCATCGGGAAACTGTATAGAGACTCAGCGATTTTCATTAAGCATCAAGGGCAAGTTCTGGCTCCTATCTCGTTTCATCGAGGTATCAGACAGGGCTGTCCATTGTCAGGTATGCTTTATGATCTTTCGTTGGAGCCGCTACTGGTGAATATTCGTCGAATGCTTGGACAATATTCAGTGCATCTACCATATACCAATGTGAGGCCTCTTATGTTGGTATATGCGGATGACCTTTCTATTTTCGTGACAAGAGATGAAGCTTTTCCAGTCGCTCGTGCTGTTTTCGAACAGTACGAACGTATAGTGGGCGCTAAAATCAACCTTAGCAAGAGTCAAGGCTTGTGGTGTGGAAGGTGGAGAGATCGTACAGATACTCCACTGAACATCCAATGGACTAATACTTGCCTGAAGTATTTAGGAGTGTATATCGGACCCGAGAGTAAATCAAATAATAGCCGCATCGCTCTTGAGAAACTCTCTAGAGCTGTAAACTCTTGGCGTAGTCGACTGTTTCCACTATCCCTAATGGGAAGGTCAGTCGTGATAAACTATTTGATTACCTCGTCCATCGTTCATCTGCTAAAGTCTGAGACGTTTGATGAAGGCTTCGTAGGTGTTCTTCAAGCAAAAGCGATAGACTCCTTTTGGTGCGGAAAACGATGGGTTGCTCAAAGCACGCTCTATCTGCCAGTGAAGATAGGTGGATTGGGTCTCACTAACTTGGTTGTGAAATAAAGGTGTCTCCAAGTGCGTGCATTCCAACGAGTGTTTTGCCAGAGAGACACCACCTATGCATCCTAATCAGTTGTCACATATCGACCGGCGGGTTCAGAGGATCTGCACAGTTTGTTCTGGTGAATGCACCTTGTTTCACAGGTTCTTCACTTGTCCAGCTTTGAAGAGTCTAATTGAACTGGTGCGCGATATGTGTCAGTTGATCCGCACGACATTGTCTCTATGGGGACCAAAGGTTTGTAGTCGGTTGAATTGTTTGATTAGGTTTGTGTTGACACTGGAAAAATCTACAATTCACTTGTACTACATGAGAGCCGGAGATGGGAATCAGCACACTGACCCACAACACCACGCACAAGCACTTAACCGCCACTTCGTTCAGAGATTGAAGAGACGTTTACGTCCTGAATATCTGGCAACGAACGCAGACACATTCAACTGCACATGGCAGCCACTATCATCAGTGCAGGACGGCGCACTTGTCTTTCGCTGGTGATTTCAGGCCACAGCATTTGTAACTCTAGTCCACGGGGCTTCTCCTCGCTTTGGAACCGTTGCAAGTGCTGTGGGAAGCATAAGCGCTCCGTTAGAGATGCTCAGCTGGAGGGATCATGAGGGCAGTTTGTACAAGTCTATGATACCACAGGCTGCTCTCGCGGGGACTCTATTACGGTATCGCGTAAATTTTTTCGTTCGTTCGCCTATTATGTTTTTAATTCGGTTTCGGTTTCGGTGCTAAATTTCAAAATTTTATTTTGAAAATTCGTTCGTTTAGGTCATTATTTTTATTATATTATTTTGGAAATTGGAACTTCTTGGAACTGCCACTTACCCAATTGTCAACATTGGGACTATTAAATTTTTTGTACATCTTTTAGATCCTTTTCAAAATTCTAGTATCCGCTCTCTTTTGAGAATTTTTTCTTTTTTGCTTTCCTTTTACTTGTGTCATTTTTCATGTTTTTTAGTTTTTCTAATTGTTTTAATTGTTTAATTGTCCCTATTGACCTTTTATAACTTTTAGATTAGCTAGCGACTTTTTGTTTACACTTTGTAGAGCCTTTTGCCACCCTATTTTTAAGGAATTTTTAAAGAGCCAATGAGCCAATAAATAAAAGAGACTTATTTACCTAAAAAAAAAAAAAAATATTATTTCTGAAGAGAGCGGATGTCAGTTTGAGCTCCAATCGAAAAATATTAATAAATAGCGAAGCTTGTCCGAAAAAGTGTGTAAAAGTGCAAATAAGTGATATTAGGGACACCAGTTGGGATTATGAAGTGCATTTAATTAGTTTTATGGGAAAAATTATAATAAACTAGTGTAAATAAATTGAGAAAAATTTAAAACCTGAGTGACAGTTTTGGACTTGAATTTATTCTAATTATTTTTCGTCGTTGCCATAACACATCGCAACCATAAAAAATTTGTAGTACGGAACTAAATTACCTCTGTAAACTAAAAATATGCAAAATACAATTGTTTTAAAATAAAAAAATACATATATATATATATAAAAACATAAAAATAAAATTAGCGTCAGACCAAATAAAAGTCAAATCATCTCTGCCGCAGTCAAAATGATTGCGAGCAGCAGCGATTCTGGGGGACTGACGACCCCCCCCCCCCCCCACATATCAAATGGAAGGAGGAGGAAGTGCAGAAGCGCTTCTTCTTCTTCAAAAAGATATCTTCAGGGGCCCACAGAAAAGGCCGGTAACGGCCCAAAAGAAGAGGCCAAAGAAATTGCAGTGGAGAAGTCTTCAATAAAAATGGCAGTTGTTGGATCAAATCCAAAAATCACAGCCAAAGAAGCTATAGAAGCAGTAGCTACAGCTTCAGTAGTAGCTGTACCAGGGGCAGTAGTCGGTGCAACCTCAACAGCAGCAGCAGAAACCTCACTGATGACTACCTCAGGGCAAGGACAACGTCCAAGCTTGGTGGAAGTTGTCAAGCTGGCATCAGTCACAGTGCCAAAGCCTAATAGTACAGAAATGAGTCCACCGCTTTCTACGAAGGCAGACGCCTCGCAAAAGCAGCCACCAGCAGCAGCAATACAATCCCCGGCGTTAGGGTTAGGAATGTCATATGCGCAGATAAGTGGCAGTTCTAAGCAGGTTTCCACAATCGAAATTTTGAGCAAAGGCATGACTCCTCGTGCAGCCCCATTGTACGCAGCTAAGCCTCGACCCAAGACCAGTGCGGGTCTCCAGGGCTTTTTCGACGGGAGGTGCCAGGACGAGAGCTACGGGATGCAGTTGTAACACATCAGAGGATGTCCTCAGACTGCATACCTGAAGGCAATCTTCCGCGTCATCTCCTGTGAGCAGCTATTCTCCATGGGGATAATAGCTGGGGGAATGGTTGAGGTGTATACCCCAACCCTCGAAAGCGCTACCAAGTTTATTCTTGAGGGCATCGTGGTGGAGGGTAGACACCTTGTGCCATTCCCACTCAGGGAAAAGCCCACGAAGGTCGTGTTTTCACGGGTCCCCATGCGAGCCCAACATGAAGACCTCGCGAATTTCCTTGGGAGATTCGGGGAGGTTCATGGAAAGGTTCGCGCCATTCCCATCAAAATTGGGGACGAGGGTCTCGGGCGGGGTATCTTCGGTACCAGCCGGGAAGCGTCCATCACTTTAAATAAGGGATGTACGCTTCCGTCAGGGTTCTACCTGAGCATATCCGGCTCGAGATACTGGATAGACGTGGGCACCGAAGCGAAATGCCATGCTTGCCATTTGGTAGGGCATTTTATTGCTGACTGCCCCAAGAGAAGCCGAAAGGAGGCTGAACAGAAGGCTCGTTCGAAGGAAACCACTGCTACAGTAGTGGCTCCAGAGAAGGAACTTTCTGCCAGCACTCAGCCTGCTATCTTGGAGCAGCCAGTGGCTAAAGTGCCTGAAATTGTCCCTGAGGCAAAAATTATTACGGCTGTAAAAGGCGCCACGTCGGCACGTGAAAGCATGGCTACTTCTGACGAGGAGTCGATTAGCCATGTAGGCAGAAAAAGGAGGACGAGGAGGAAGACGAAGGTGGACCGGGTGATGCTGCCTCCTCCAGAGCCAGCAAAGCCAGTCGCTTCAACACGGCCCCACTCGGCGGAGGACGATAGTGGTGCTCGCGGCTGGAAGGCTGTTGTGAAAGACACGGAAGTGTCTCTCGAGCAGCTTTCGGACTGCGATATGACCGGTTTTGATGATACTGGTCTCTCGAGCTTCAGTGGCTACGAGCCGTGTGGTAGCACGTTTTCGACTGGTAGCCAATTTGAAGTCTCGAAGGGTATGGAAACCGTTCCTAGGGAGAAGATCTGGAGTATTCTTGTGGAGGAGCTGGGGAGGCCGGAGTTGTTATTTCCTCAACTTCTACTCCTACAAGAGGAGTGCAAGAGCAGGGGGAATTACAACGGTATATCTCGGCTAGATCGAGTCCATAGGAGGGTGGAGGAGCTGATTCAGGAGCATTGCTTGGCCGATTCTCCTCGTCAGTAGATGTCGCACATTCATCGTTTGAGCTTTTCAACTCTTTGAATGTGCAAGATAGCTTCTATCAACACCGGGGGTTTAAGTGCACATACAAGGTTACACAGCACTATCGAACATGCCAAAATGTTCGATATAGACATCACGCTTCTACAGGAGACGAATTTTACACAAGACACATATACACAACTTGAGCGTTATGCTTATTTACACATTGGCTATGGAATGTTTACCACACCTGCGCCTCGTCGAGGCTCAGGGGTGGCAATCATTGTATCCAACAAATTCACCCTATCGTCTCCTGTCTATCCAGATATCTTCCCAGGCTTCGCTTCTTCCTTGGACTTTGTCGTTCAAGACAAACATATCAAGGTAGTAAACGTGTACCTTCCTCATGACCAGGACAGTTCTTGATAGTGTTCAATCCTGTCTGATGAATTTTAGTGGCGAAACTATCCTCGGAGGTGATTTCAACTGCACGCTGAATCCCCCAATGGATCGGCATTCCGGAGATGAGTTCAACTCCGTCAATGCTACTCGGTTGAGGAATTTTGTCCGTGTTTTCAGACTCGTGGATATCTATCGTTGGATGCATCCTACGACTAGATCATACACGAGGGTCTCGCGAAATATCCATGGAAGTCTCGCAGGCTCCAGAATCGATAGACTTTACGTCTCACCTGGAATACTAGAACATTTCGTTGGTGTCACTCATGAAGTGTGTTCCGTTAGCGATCACCTTCTTGTAGTGGCAACCAGCACTCTAGTTGAAAGAAGAACTGCATACTGGATATTCAACAACTATTTGTTGAATTCCGAGCAGTTCATCAATGAATTCACTGAATTCTGGCACGATTGGCAAGAGAGGAAAGGTGACTTTCCTCTTCTTAGTCAATGGTGGGATGTTGTAAAGCTCCAAATTCGATCTTTTATAGAAACGAATTTCAATCGAAGTGGGTATCAAGCTTTTAGCTTGTCGGCCGAAGTATCTCGGGTGGCAGCTCTTCTCCCAACTCAGCCGGAGTTGATTCTTTATTTTAACAGAATAAAGGAAGGCTTGGCAACAGAAACTTACAAGCACAGCTTGGAGTTTGTGCTGCGCAACCAATCACGCTGGCTGAGGGACAACCGAGTACTTCTTTCAGGCAACTAGACGACGTACTGCTTCTTGTGAAGTCGAATCGATAGTTGATGAATCTGGACAAGTCCTCAACGGACAACAGCTTTCAGAATTTATTCGAGACTATTACAGTAGTCTCTACTCTGAATCGACGTCGACAACATCCTCGACCACTCATGAATTTCTTGAGAATATTCCCACTTTCTCTGAAGACAGCAAGGAGCTCCTGGATACAGTAATCACATTGGAGGATATGATCGCTGCGACAAAGGATCTACGGCGACACACTTCACCTGGTTATGACTGCTTGACTCCAGAATTCTTCATACGTTTCAGGGATTTATTAATTCCTGACCTTTTGGAAGTCTTCAATTCGGCGGTTGAGACACATTCAGACTTTCCTTCTAGTTGGAGGAGGTCTGTTATGCGATTGATTCTAAAGAAAGAAGATTTGCAGAGGATGGGGAAGTGGAGGCCAGTAACCCTATGCAATGTGGACTATAAAATCGTCTGCCAAGCATTAGGGGCCATTCTCCGCCAGTGATTGCTTCGGTAATATACTCGGAATAGTCCTATTGTATTTCTGGTCGTAGTATCTACGACAACATCGCCGTAGCCAAACATTTATTTGCCTACCATGAACAGACAGGTCACAAATGGCCATGATTTCTCTTGACCAGCAAAAGGCTTTTGATAGCGTCTCGCACGAGTATCTCCTGACTGCTCTCGAGGCATTTGGGTTCCCGCCCAGGTGGCTCGATATCATCGGGAAACTGTATAGAGATTCAGTGATTTTGATTAAGCTTCAAGGGCAAGTTCTGGCTCCTATCTCGTTTCATCGAGGTATCAGATAGGGCTGTCCATTGTCAGGTATGCTTTATGATCTTTCGTTGGAGCCGCTACTGCTGAATCTTCGTTGAGTGCTCGGACAATATTCAGTGCATCTACTGTATACCAATGTGAGGCCTCTTCTGTTGGCATATGCGGATGACCTTTCTATTTTCGTGCCAAGAGATGAAGCTTTTCGGGTCACTCGTGCTGTTTTCGAACAGTACGAACGTATAGCGGGCGCTAAAATCAACCTTAGCAAGAGTCAAGGCTTGTGGTGTGGAAGGTGGAGAGATCGTACAGATACTCCACTGAACATCCAATGGACTAATACTTGCCTGAAGTATTTAGGTGCGTATATCGGACGCGAGAGTAAATCAAATAATAGCCGCATCGGTCTTGAGAAACTCTCTAGAGCTGTTAACTCATGGCGTGGTCGACTGTTTCCTTTATCCCTAATGGGAAGGTCAGTCGTGATAAACTATTTGATTACGTCGTCCATCGTTCATCTGCTAAAGTCTGAGACGTTTGATGAAGGCTTCGTAAGTCTTCTTCAAGCAAAAGCGATAGACGCCTTTTGGTGCGGAAGACGATGGGTTGCTGAAAGCACGCTCTGTCTGCCAGTCAAGATAGCTGGATTAGGTCTCACTAACTTGGTTGTGAAATCAAGGTATCTCCAAGTGCGTGCATTCCAACGGGTGTTTTGCCAGAGAGACATCTTAATTTCACAACTGTGGGTGAATGTACGGGGAGGGATCGGCGTAGGGGAGTACTACTAATTCCTCTCTGTTCGACCACCCTATCCTCGTGACTGGCCGCAGGATCTAATCTCAAAGATTCACACCTGGGGCAGAATCAGGCCAGCATTTCACCTTAAATGGAATGCTCTACGGTACACGCAATTTGCGTCGATTCCAATCAGGTTTAATCCTGAATTAATAGATTCAGTGTTCAGTAATGCTCGAAGTTCTCGAAGATATTATTGATATCGCTGGAAACTGTCGAATAAACACAAACACTCCACAACTACACGAACTGGTTGCTTCTGCGCGGGAGAGATTTCGCCAACTTGGGACCAGTGACCCTGGCACTAAGTTGGAAGATGCTTTCGTTCTGGACAGACCGCCCCACACATCTTTCAGCACACTTACAACACGTGTGCTCCGTGACGTGCTTATGTCAATAAGACCTCCGGAGTGTACAGGATACAAGAGATGGCGAACACACCTCGGGGTGAATATGGGCGTGATGGGAGGGATATCTTGCAGAGTAGTCTACAGTTATCCTTCTAGTTACAAAGATGCTGATGTAGCATTAAAATTTCTGCATCACAGTCTTATGCATCCTAATCAGTTGTCACATATCGACCGGCGGGTTCAGAGGATCTGCACAGTTTGTTCTGGTGAAGGCACCTTGTTTCACAGGTTCTTCACTTGTCCAGCTTTGCAGAGTCTGATGGAACTGGTGCGCGATATGTGTCAGTTGATCCACCCGAATTTCAGCATTACTAGGACATCGTTTCTATGGGGACCAAAGGTTTGTGGTCGGGTGAACTGATTAGCTTTGTGTTGACACTGGCCAAATCTACAATTCACTTGTACTATATGAGAGCCGGAGATGGGAATCAGAACACTGACCCACAACACCACGCACAAGCACTTAAGCGCCACTTCGTTGACAGATTGAAGAGACGTTTACGTCTTGAATATCTGGCAACCAATGCAGACACATTCAACTGCACATGGCAACCACTATCGTCGGTGCAGGATGGAGTTCTTGTCTTTCGCTGGTGATAGCAGGTCACAGCATTTGCAACACTAGTCCACGGGGCTTCTCCCCGCTTAGGAATCGTTCGTTCGGATATTAAGTTTTTAATTCGGTTTCGGTCTCGGTGCTAAATTGCAAAATGTTTTGTTGAAATTCGCTCGTTTAGGTAAAGATATTTATTAGTTTATTTTGGAATTTTGGAACTTTTGGAACTGCCACTTACCCAATTGTCAAAATTGGGACTACTAAGTTTTTTGTATATCTTTTAGATCATTTTTCAAAAATCTTGTGTCCGTTTTTTTTAAGTCTCTTTTGAGAATTCTGTGTCATTTGTTTTACATTTTCGTGTCATTTTTGTTGTTTATTAGTTGTTATAATTGTTTTATGTTTATTAGTTGTTATAATTGTTTTAGATGTTATTATTTGTCCCTATTGACATTTTATATCATTTAGTTTAGCTAGCGTCTTTTTTCTCTTACACTTTGTAGAGCGTATTTAAATAAAAAAAAAATATTATTTCTGAAGAGAGTGGATGTCAGTTTGAGCTCCAATCGAAAAATATTAATAAATAGCGAAGCTTGTCCGAAAAAGTGTGTAAAAGTGCGAATAAGTGATATTAGAGACACCAGTTGGGATTAAGAAGTGCACTTAATTTGTTTTATAGGAAAAATTATAATAAACTATAAAATAAATAAATAAACAATAAATTGAGAAAAATTTAAAACCTGAGTGACAGTTTTGGACTTGAATTTATTCTAATTATTTTTGGTCGTTGCCATAACAACATGGCAACCGTAAAAAATTTGTAGTACGGAACTAAATTATCTCTGTAAAGTAAAAATATACAAAATACAATTGTTTTAAAATAAAAAAAATATATATTTATATATAAAAATATAAAAATAAAATTAGCGTCAGACCAAATAAAAGTCAAATCATCTCTGCCGCAGTCAAAATGACTGCGAGCAGCATCGATTCTGGGGGGACTGACGACCCCCCCAAATCAAATGGAAGGAGGAGGAAGGGCACAAGCGCTTCTTCTTCTTCAAAAAGAAATCTCCAGGGGCCCACAGAAAAGGCTGGTAAGGGCCCAAAAGAAGAGGCCAAAGAAATTGCAGTGGAGAAGTCTTCAATAAAAACGGCAGTTGTTGGATCAAATCCAAAAATCACAGCCAAAGAAGCTATAGAAGCAGTAGCTACAGCTTCAGTAGTAGCTGTACCAGGGGCAGCAGTCGGTGCAACCTGAACAGCAGCAGAAAACTCACTGATGACTACCTCAGGGCAAGGACAACGTCCAAGCTTGGCGGAAGTTGTCAAGCTGGCATCAGTCACAGCCCCAAAGCCTAATAGTACAGAAATGAGGCCACCGCTTTCTACGGAGGCAGACGCCTCGCAAAAGCAGCCACCAGCAGCAGCAATACGATCCCCGGCGTTAGGGTTAGGAATGTCATATGCGCAGGTAAGTGGCAGTTCTAAGCAGGTTTCCACAATCGAAATTTTGAGCAAAGGCATCACTCCTCGTCCAGCCCCATTGGACGCAGCTAAGCCTCGGCCCAAGACCAGTGCGGGTCTCCAGGGCTTTTTCGACGGGAGGTGCCAGGACGAGAGCTACGGGATGCAGTTGGAGCACATCAGAGGATGTCCTCAGACTGCATACCTGAAGGCAATCTTCCGCGTCATCTCCTATGAGCAGCTATTCTCCATGGGGATAATAGCTGGGGGAATGGTTGAGGTGTATACCACAACCCTCGAAAGCGCTACCAAGCTTATGCTTGAGGGCATCGTGGTGAAGGATAGACACCTTGTGCCGTTCCCACTCAGGGAAAAGCCCACGAAGGTCGTGTTTTCACGGGTCCCTATGCGAGCCCAACAGGAAGACCTCGCGAATTTCCTTGGGAGATTCGCGAAGGTTCATGGAAAGGTTCGCGCCATTCCCATCAAAATTGGGGACGAGGGTCTCGGGCGGGGTATTTTCGGTACCAGCCGGGAAGCGTCCATCACTTTAAATAAGGGATGTACGCTTCCGTCAGGCTTCTACCTGAGCATATCCGGCTCGAGATACTGGATAGACGTGGGCACCGAAGCGAAATGCCATGTTTGCCATTTGGTAGGGCATTTTATTGCTGACTGCCCCAAGAGAAGCGGAAAAAAGCTGAACAGAAGGCTCCTTCGAAGGAAACCACTGCTACAGTAGTGGCTCCAGAGAAGGAACTTTCTGCCAGCACTCAGCCTGCTATCTTGGAGCAGCCAGTGGCTAAAGTGCCTGAAATTGTCCCTGAGGCAAAAGTTATTACGGCTGTAAACGGCGCCACGTCGGCACGTGAAAGCATGGCTGCTTCTGACGAGGAGTCGATTAGCCATGTAGGCAGAAAAAGGAGGACGAGGAGGAAGACGAAGGTGGACCGGGTGATGCTGCCTCCTCCAGAGCCAGCAAAGCCAGTCGCTTCAAAACGGCCCCACTCGGCGGAGGACGATAGTGGTGCTCGCGGCTCGAAGGCTGTTGTGAGAGACACATAAGTGTCTTTCGAGCGGCTTTCGGACTGCGATATGACCGGTTTTGATGATACTGGTCTCTCGAGCTTCAGTGGCTACGAGTCGTGTGGTAGCACCTTTTCGACTGGTAGCCAATTTGAAGTCTCGAAGGGTATGGAAACCCTTCTTAGGGAGAAGATCTCCAAGATTTTTGCCCGGTTCCTGTACAAGAAGAATTCAGGTAAAATCTGGAGTATTCTTGTGGAGGAGCTGGGGAGGCCGGAGTTGTTATTTCTTCAACTTCTACTCCTCCAAGAGGAGTGCAAGAGGAGGGGGAATTACAACGGTATATCTCGGCTAGATGGAGTCCATAGGAGGGTGGAGGAGCTGATTCAGGAGCATTGCTTGGCCGATTCTCCTCGTCAGTAGATGTCGCACATTCATCGTTTGAGCTTTTCAACTCTTTGAATGTGCAAGATAGCTTCTATCAACACCGGGGGTTTAAGTGCACATACAAGGTTACACAGCACTATCGAACATGCCAAAATGTTCGATATAGACATCGCGCTTCTACAGGAGACGAATTTTACACAAGACACATATATACAACTTGAGCGTTATGCTTATTTACACACTGGCTCTGCAATGTTTACCACACCTGCGCCTCGTCGAGGCTCAGGGGTGGCAATCATTGTATCCAACAAATTCACACTATCGTCTCCTGTATATACAGATATCTTCCCAGGCTTCGCTTCTTCCTTGGACTTTGTCGTTCAAGACAAACATATCAAGGTAGTAAACGTGTACCTTCCTCATGACCAGGACATTACAAGACAAGTTCTTGATAGTGTTCAATCCTGTCTGGTGAATTTTAGTGGCGAAACTATCCTCGGAGGTGATTTCAACTGCACGCTAAATCCCCCAATGGATCGGCATTCCGGAGCTGAGTTCAACTCCGCCAATGCTACTCGGTTGAGGAATTTTGTCCGTGTTTTCAGACTCGTGGATATCTATCGTTGGATGCATCCTACGACTAGATCATACACGAGGGTCTCGCGAAATATCCATGGAAGTCTCGCAGGCTCCAGAATCGATAGACTTTACGTCTCACCTGGAATACTAGAACATTTCGTTGGTGTCACTCATGAATTGTATTCCGTTAGCGATCACCTTCTTGTAGTGGAAACCAGCACTCTAGTTGAAAGAAGAACTGCATACTGGCTATTCAACAACTATTTGTTGAATTCCGAGCAGTTCATCAATGAATTCACTGAATTCTGGCACGATTGGCAAGAGAGGAAAGGTGACTTTCCTCTTCTTAGTCAATGGTGGAATGTTGGAAAGCTCCAAATTCGATCTTTTATACAAACGAATTTCAATCGAAGTGGGTATCAAGCTTCTAGCTTGTCGGCCGAAGTATCTCGGGTGGCAGCTCTTCTCCCAACTCAGCCGGAGTTGATTCTTTATTTTAACAGAATAAAGGAACGCTTGGCAACAGAAACTTACAAGCACAGCTTGGAGTTTGTGCTGCGCAACCAATCACGCTGGCTGAGGGACAACCGAGTACTTCTTTCAGGCAACTAGACGACGTACTGCTTCTTGTGAAGTCGAATCGATAGTTGATGAATCTGGACAAGTCCTCAACGGACAACAGCTATCAGAATTTATTCGAGACTATTACAGTAGTCTCTACTCTGAATCGACGTCGACAACATCCTCGACCACTCATGAATTTCTTGAGAATATTCCCACTTTCTCTGAAGACAGCAAGGAGCTCCTGGATACAGTAATCACATTGGAGGATATGATCGCTGCGACAAAGGATTTACGGCGACACACTTCACCTGGTTATGACTGCTTGACTCCAGAATTCTTCATACGTTTCAGGGATTTATTAATTCCTGACCTTTTGGAAGTCTTCAATTCGGCGGTTGAGACACATTCAGACTTTCCTTCTAGTTGGAGGAGGTCTGTTATGCGATTGATTCCAAAGAAAGAAGATTTGCAGAGGATGGGGAACTGGAGGCCAGTAACCCTATGCAATGTGGACTATAAAATCGTCTGCAAAGCATTAGGGGCCATTCTCCGCCAGTGATTGCTTCGGTAATATACCCGGAATAGTCCTATTGTATTCCTGGTCGTAGTATCTACGACAACATCGCGGTAGCCAAACATTTGTTTGCCTACCATGAACAGACAGGTCACAAATGGCCATGATTTCTCTTGACCAGCAAAAGGCTTTTGATAGCGTCTCACACGAGTATCTCCTGACTGCTCTCGAGGCATTTGGGTTCCCGCCCAGGTGGCTCGATATCATCGGGAAACTGTATAGAGATTCAGTGATTTTGATTAAGCTTCAAGGGCAAGTTCTGGCTCCTATCTCGTTTCATCGAGGTATCAGACAGGGCTGTCCATTGTCAGTTATGCTTTATGATCTTTCGTTGGAGCCGCTACTGGTGAATCTTCGTTGAGTGCTCGGACAATATTCAGTGTATCTACCATATACCAATGTGAGGCCTCTTATGTTGGCATATGCGGATGACCTTTCTATTTTCGTGACAAGAGATGAAGCTTCTCCGGTCACTCGTGCTGTTTTCGAACAGTACGAACGTATAGCGGGCGCTAAAATCAACCTTAGCAAGAGTCAAGGCTTGTGGTGTGGAAGGTGGAGAGATCGTACAGATACTCCACTGAACATCCAATGGACTAATACTTGCCTGAAGTATTTAGGTGCGTATATCGGACGCGAGAGTAAATCAAATAATAGCCGCATCGGTCTTGAGAAACTCTCTAGAGCTGTTAACTCATGGCGTAGTCGACGGTTTCCTTTATCCCTAATGGGAAGGTCAGTCGTGATAAACTATTTGATTACCTCGTCCATCGTTCATCTGCTAAAGTCTGAGACGTTTGATGAAGGCTTCGTAAGTCTTCTTCAAGCAAAAGCGATAGACGCCTTTTGGTGCGGAAGACGATGGGTTGCTGAAAGCACGCTCTGTCTGCCAGTCAAGATAGCTGGATTAGGTCTCACTAACTTGGTTGTGAAATCAAGGTATCTCCAAGTGCGTGCATTCCAACGGGTGTTTTGCCAGAGAGACACCTTAATTTCACAACTGTGGGTGAATGTACTGGGAGGGATCGGCGTAGGGGAGTACTACTAATTGCTCTCTGTTCGACCACCCTATCCTCGTGACTGGCCGCAGGATCTAATCTCAAAGATTCACACCTGGGGCAGAATCAGGCCAGCATTTCACCTTAAATGGAATGCTCTACGGTACACGCAATTTGCGTCGATTCCAATCAGGTTTAATCCTGAATTAATAGATTCAGTGTTCAGTAATGCTCGAAGTTCTCGAAGATATTATTGATATCGCTGGAAACTGTCGAATAAACACAAACACTCCACAACTACACGAACTGGTTGCTTCTGCGCGGGAGAGATTTCGCCAACTTGGGACCAGTGACCCTGGCACTAAGTTGGAAGATGCTTTCGTTCTGGACAGACCGCCCCACACACATTTCAGCACACTTACAACACGTGTGCTCCGTGTCGTGCTTATGTCAATAAGACCTCCGGAGTGTACAGGATACAAGAGATGGCGAACACACCTCGGGGTGAATATGGGCGTGATGGGAGGGATATCTTGCAGAGTAGTCTACAGTTATCCTTCTAGTTACAAAGATGCTGATGTAGCATTAAAATTTCTGCATCACAGTCTTATGCAGGTTCTTCACTTGTCCAGCTTTGCAGAGTCTGATGGAACTGGTGCGCGATATGTGTCAGTTGATAGACCCGAATTTCAGCATTACTAGGACATCGTTTCTATGGGGACCAAAGGTTTGTGGTCGGGTGAACTGATTAGCTTTGTGTTGACACTGGCCAAATCTACAATTCACTTGTACTACATGAGAGCCGGAGATGGGAATCAGAACACTGACCCACAACACCACGCACAAGCACTTAAGCGCCACTTCGTTGACAGATTGAAGAGACGTTTACGTCTTGAATATCTGGCAACCAACGCAGACACATGCAACTGCACATGGCAACCACTATCGTCGGTGCAGGATGGAGTTCTTGTCTTTCGCTGGTGATAGCAGGTCACAGCATTTGCAACACTAGTCCACGGGGCTTCTCCCCGCTTAGAAATCGTTCGTTCGGATATTAAGTTTTTAATTCGGTTTCGGTCTCGGTGCTAAATTGCAAAATCTTTTGTTGAAATTCGCTCGTTTTGGTAAAGATATTTATTAGTTTATTTTGGAATTTTGGAACTTTTGGAACTGCCACTTACCCAATTGTCAAAATTGGGACTACGAAGTTTTTTGTACATCTTTTAGATCATTTTTCAAAATTCTTTTGTCCGTTTTTTTTTAGTCTCTTTTGAGAATTATGTGTCATTTGTTTTACATTTTCGTGTCATTTTTGTTGTTTATTAGTTGTTATAATTGTTTTATGTTTATTAGTTGTTATAATTGTTTTAGATGTTATTATTTGTCCCTATTGACATTTTATATCATTTAGTTTAGCTAGCGTCTTTTTTCTCTTACACTTTGTAGAGCCTTTTGCCACGTATTTTTAAGAAATTTTTAAAAGAGCCAGAGAGCCAAGAAATAAAGAGCGTATTTAAATTAAAAAAAAAAAAATATTATTTCTGAAGAGAGCGGATGTCAGTTTGAGCTCCAATCGAAAAATATTAATAAATAGCGAAGCTTGTCCGAAAAAGTGTGTAAAAGTGCGAATAAGTGATATTAGAGACACCAGTTGGGATTAAGAAGTGCACTTAATTAGTTTTATGGGAAAAACTATAATAAACTATAAAATAAATAAATAAACAATAAATTGAGAAAAATTTAAAACCTGAGTGACAGTTTTGGACTTGAATTTATTCTAATTATTTTTGGTCGTTGCCATAACAACATGGCAACCGTAAAAAATTTGTAGTATGGAACTAAATTATCTCTGTAAAGTAAAAATATACAAAATACAATTGTTTTAAAATAAAAAAAAATATATATATTTATATATAAAAATATAAAAAGAAAATTAGCGTCAGACCAAATAAAAGTCAAATCAGAAGGGCACAAGCGCTTCTTCTTATTCAAAAAGGAATCTCCAGGGGCCCACAGAAAAGGCCGGTAAGGGCCCAAAAGAAGAGGCCAAAGAAATTGCAGTGGAGAAGTCTTCAATAAAAACGGCGGTTGTTGGATTAAATCTAAAAATCACAGCCAAAGAAGCTATAGAAGCAGTAGCTACAGCTTCAGTAGTAGCTACCAGGGGCAGCAGTCGGTGCAACCTCAACAGCAGCAGAAAACTCACTGATGACTACCTCAGGACAAGGACAACGTCCAAGCTTGGTGGAAGTTGTCAAGCTGGCATCAGTCACAGCCCCAAAGCCTAATAGTACAGAAATGAGGCCACCGCTTTCTACGGAGGCAGACGCCTCGCAAAAGCAGCCACCAGCAGCAGCAATACGATCCCCGGCGTTAGGGTTAGGAATGTCATATGCGCAGGTAAGTGGCAGTTCTAAGCAGGTTTCCACAATCGAAATTTTGAGCAAAGGCATCACTCCTCGTCCAGCCCCATTGGACGCAGCTAAGCCTCGGCCCAAGACCAGTGCGGGTCTCCAGGGCTTTTTCGACGGGAGGTGCTAGGACGAGAGCTACGGGATGCAGTTGGAGCACATCAGAGGATGTCCTCAGACTGCATACCTGAAGGCAATCTTCCGCATCATCTCCTGTGAGCAGCTATTCTCCATGGGGATAATAGCTGGGGGAATGGTTGAGGTGTATACCACAACCCTCGAAAGCGCTACCAAGCTTATGCTTGAGGGCATCGTGGTGGAGGATAGACACCTTGTGCCGTTCCCACTCAGGGAAAAGCCCACGAAGGTCGTGTTTTCACGGGTCCCTATGCGAGCCCAACAGGAAGACCTCGCGAATTTCCTTGGGAGATTCGGGAAGGTTCATGGAAAGGTTCGCGCCATTCCCATCAAAATTGGGGACGAGGGTCTCGGGCGGGGTATCTTCGGTACCAGCTGGGAAGCGTCCATCACTTTAAAAAAGGGATGTACGCTTCCGTCAGGCTTCAACCTGAGCATATCCGGCTCGAGATACTGGATAGACGTGGGCACCGAAGCGAATTGCAAATACTTGCCATTTGGTAGGGCATTTTATTGCTGACTGCCCCAAGAGAAGCGGAAAGAAGGCTGAACAGAAGGCTCCTTCGAAGGAAACCACTGCTGCAGTAGTGGCTCCAGAGAAGGAACTTTCTGCCAGCACTCAGCCTGCTATCTTGGAGCAGCCAGTGGCTAAAGTGCCTGAAATTGTCCCTGAGGCAAAAATTATTACGGCTGTAAACGGCGCCACGTCGGCACGTGAAAGCATGGCTACTTCTGACGAGGAGTCGATGAACCATGTAGGCAGAAAAAGGAGGACGAGGAGGAAGACGAAGGTGGACCGGGTGATGCTGCCTCCTTCAGAGCCAGCAAAGCCAGTCGCTTCAAAACGGCCCCACTCGGCGGAGGACGATAGTGGTGCGCGCGGCTCGAAGGCTGTTGTGAGAGACACGGAAGTGTCTCTCGAGCAGCTTTCGGACTGCGATATGACCGGTTTTGATGATACTAGTCTCTCGAGCTTCAGTGGCTACGAGTCGTGTGGTAGCACCTTTTCGACTGGTAGCCAATTTGAAGTCTCGAAGGGTATGGAAACCCTTCCTAGGGAGAAGATCTCCAAGATTTTTGCCCGGCTCCTGTACAAGAAGAATTCAGGTAAAATCTGGAGTATTCTTGTGGAGGAGCTGGGGAGGCCGGAGTTGTTATTTCTTCAACTTCTACTCCTACAAGAGGAGTGCAAGAGGAGGGGGAATTACAACGGTATATCTCGGCTAGATCGACTCCATAGGAGGGTGGAGGAGCTGATTGAGGAGCATTGCTTGGCCGATTCTCCTCGTCAGTAGATGTCGCACATTCATCGTTTGAGCTTTTCAACTCTTTGAATGTGCAAGATAGCTTCTATCAACACCGGGGGTTTAAGTTCACATACAAGGTTACACAGCACTATCGAACATGCCAAAATGTTCGATATAGACATCGCACTTCACAGGAGACGAATTTTGCACAAGACACATATACAAAACTTGAGCGTTATGCTTATTTACACACTGGCTATGCAATGTTTACCACACCTGCGCCTCGTCGAGGCTCAGGGGTGGCAATCATTGTATCCAACAAATTCACACTATCGTCTCCTGTCTATACAGATATCGTCCCAGGCTTCGCTTCTTCCTTGGACTTTGTCGTTCAAGACAAACATATCAAGGTAGTAAACGTGTACCTTCCTCATGCCCAGGACATTACAAGACAAGTTCTTGATAGTGTTCAATCCTGTCTGGTGAATTTTAGTGGCGAAACTATCCTCGGAGGTGATTTCAACTGCACGCTGAATCCCCCAATGGATCGGCATTCCGGAGCTGAGTTCAACTCCGCCAATGCTACTCGGTTGAGGAATTTTGTCCGTGTTTTCAGACTCGTGGATATCTATCGTTGGATGCATCCTACGACTAGATCATACACGAGGGTCTCGCGAAATATCCATGGAAGTCTCGCAGGCTCCAGAATCGATAGACTTTACGTCTCACCTGGAATACTAGAACATTTCGTTGGTGTCACTCATGAAGTGTGTTCCGTTAGCGATCACCTTCTTGTAGTGGCAACCAGCACTCTAGTTGAAAGAAGAACTGCATACTGGATATTCAACAACTATTTGTTGAATTCCGAGCAGTTCATCAATGAATTCACTGAATTCTGGCACGATGGGCAAGAGAGGAAAGGTGACTTTCCTCTTCTTAGTAAATGGTGGGATGTTGGAAAGCTCCAAATTCGATCTTTTATAGAAACGAATTTCAATCGAAGTGGGTATCAAGCTTCGAGCTTGTCGGCCGAAGTATCTCAGGTGGCAGCTCTTCTCCCAACTCAGCCGGAGTTGATTCTTTATTTTAACAGAATAAAGGAACGCTTGGCAACACAAACTTACAAGCACAGCTTGGAGTTTGTGCTGCGCAAGCAATCACGCTGGCTGAGGGACAACCGAGTACTTCTTTCAGGCAACTAGATGACGTACTGCTTCTTGTGAAGTCGAATCGATAGTTGATGAATCTGGACAAGTCCTCAACGGACAACAGCTATCAGAATTTATTCGAGACTATTACAGTAGTCTCTACTCTGAATCGACGTCGACAACATCCTCGACCACTTATGAATTTCTTGAGAATATTCCCACTTTCTCTGAAGACAGCAAGGAGCTCCTGGATACAGTAATCACATTGGAGGATATGATCGCTGCGACAAAGGATCTACGGCGACACACTTCACCTGGTTATGACTGCTTGACTCCAGAATTCTTCATACGTTTCAGGGATTTATTAATTCCTGACCTTTTGGAAGTCTTCAATTCGGCGGATGAGACACATTCAGACTTTCCTTCTAGTTGGAGGAAGTCTGTTATGCGATTGATTCCAAAGAAAGAAGATTTGCAGAGGATGGGGAACTGGAGGCCAGTAACCCTATGCAATGTGGACTATAAAATCGTCTGCAAAGCATTAGGGGCCATTCTCCGCCAGTGATTGCTTCGGTAATATACCCGGAATAGTCCTATTGTATTCCTGGTCGTAGTATCTACGATAACATCGCGGTAGCCAAACATTTGTTTGCCTACCATGAACAGACAGGTCACAAATGGCCATGATTTCTCTTGACCAGCAAAAGGCTTTTGATAGCGTCTCACACGAGTATCTCCTGACTGCTCTCGAGGCATTTGGGTTCCCGCCCAGGTGGCTCGATATCATCGGGAAACTGTATAGAGATTCAGTGATTTTGATTAAGCTTCAAGGGCAAGTTCTGGCTCCTATCTCGTTTCATCGAGGTATCAGACAGGGCTGTCCATTGTCAGGTATGCTTTATGATCTTTCGTTGGAGCCGCTACTGGTGAATCTTCGTTGAGTGCTCGGACAATATTCAGTGCATCTACCATATACCAATGTGAGGCCTCTTATGTTGGCATATGCGGATGACCTTTCTATTTTCGTGACAAGAGATGAAGCTTCTCCGGTCACTCGTGCTGTTTTCGAACAGTACGAACGTATAGCGGGCGCTAAAATCAACCTTAGCAAGAGTCAAGGCTTGTGGTGTGGAAGGTGGAGAGATCGTACAGATACTCCACTGAACATCCAATGGACTAATACTTGCCTGAAGTATTTAGGTGCGTATATCGGACGCGAGAGTAAATCAAATAATAGCCGCATCGGTCTTGAGAAACTCTCTAGAGCTGTTAACTCATGGCGTAGTCGACTGTTTCCTTTATCCCTAATGGGAAGGTCAGTCGTGATAAACTATTTGATTACCTCGTCCATCGTTCATCTGCTAAAGTCTGAGACGTTTGATGAAGGCTTCGTAAGTCTTCTTCAAGCAAAAGCGATAGACGCCTTTTGGTGCGGAAGACGATGGGTTGCTGAAAGCACGCTCTGTCTGCCAGTCAAGATAGCTGGATTAGGTCTCACTAACTTGGTTGTGAAATCAAGGTATCTCCAAGTGCGTGCATTCCAACGGGTGTTTTGCCAGAGAGACACCTTAATTTCACAACTGTGGGTGAATGTACTGGGAGGGATCGGCGTAGGGGAGTACTACTAATTGCTCTCTGTTCGACCACCCTATCCTCGTGACTGGCCGCAGGATCTAATCTCAAAGATTCACACCTGGGGCAGAATCAGGCCAGCATTTCACCTTAAATGGAATGCTCTACGGTACACGCAATTTGCGTCGATTCCAATCAGGTTTAATCCTGAATTAATAGATTCAGTGTTCAGTAATGCTCGAAGTTCTCGAAGATATTATTGATATCGCTGGAAACTGTCGAATAAACACAAACACTCCACAACTACACGAACTGGTTGCTTCTGCGCGGGAGAGATTTCGCCAACTTGGGACCAGTGACCCTGGCACTAAGTTGGAAGATGCTTTCGTTCTGGACAGACCGCCCCACACACATTTCAGCACACTTACAACACGTGTGCTCCGTGTCGTGCTTATGTCAATAAGACCTCCGGAGTGTACAGGATACAAGAGATGGCGAACACACCTCGGGGTGAATATGGGCGTGATGGGAGGGATATCTTGCAGAGTAGTCTACAGTTATCCTTCTAGTTACAAAGATGCTGATGTAGCATTAAAATTTCTGCATCACAGTCTTATGCAGGTTCTTCACTTGTCCAGCTTTGCAGAGTCTGATGGAACTGGTGCGCGATATGTGTCAGTTGATCCACCCGAATTTCAGCATTACTAGGACATCGTTTCTATGGGGACCAAAGGTTTGTGGTCGGGTGAACTGATTAGCTTTGTGTTGACACTGGCCAAATCTACAATTCACTTGTACTACATGAGAGCCGGAGATGGGAATCAGAACACTGACCCACAACACCACGCACAAGCACTTAAGCGCCACTTCGTTGACAGATTGAAGAGACGTTTACGTCTTGAATATCTGGCAACCAACGCAGACACATGCAACTGCACATGGCAACCACTATCGTCGGTGCAGGATGGAGTTCTTGTCTTTCGCTGGTGATAGCAGGTCACAGCATTTGCAACACTAGTCCACGGGGCTTCTCCCCGCTTAGAAATCGTTCGTTCGGATATTAAGTTTTTAATTCGGTTTCGGTCTCGGTGCTAAATTGCAAAATCTTTTGTTGAAATTCGCTCGTTTTGGTAAAGATATTTATTAGTTTATTTTGGAATTTTGGAACTTTTGGAACTGCCACTTACCCAATTGTCAAAATTGGGACTACGAAGTTTTTTGTACATCTTTTAGATCATTTTTCAAAATTCTTTTGTCCGTTTTTTTTTAGTCTCTTTTGAGAATTATGTGTCATTTGTTTTACATTTTCGTGTCATTTTTGTTGTTTATTAGTTGTTATAATTGTTTTATGTTTATTAGTTGTTATAATTGTTTTAGATGTTATTATTTGTCCCTATTGACATTTTATATCATTTAGTTTAGCTAGCGTCTTTTTTCTCTTACACTTTGTAGAGCCTTTTGCCACGTATTTTTAAGAAATTTTTAAAAGAGCCAGAGAGCCAAGAAATAAAGAGCGTATTTAAATTAAAAAAAAAAAAAATATTATTTCTGAAGAGAGCGGATGTCAGTTTGAGCTCCAATCGAAAAATATTAATAAATAGCGAAGCTTGTCCGAAAAAGTGTGTAAAAGTGCGAATAAGTGATATTAGAGACACCAGTTGGGATTAAGAAGTGCACTTAATTAGTTTTATGGGAAAAACTATAATAAACTATAAAATAAATAAATAAACAATAAATTGAGAAAAATTTAAAACCTGAGTGACAGTTTTGGACTTGAATTTATTCTAATTATTTTTGGTCGTTGCCATAACAACATGGCAACCGTAAAAAATTTGTAGTATGGAACTAAATTATCTCTGTAAAGTAAAAATATACAAAATACAATTGTTTTAAAATAAAAAAAAAATATATATATTTATATATAAAAATATAAAAAGAAAATTAGCGTCAGACCAAATAAAAGTCAAATCAGAAGGGCACAAGCGCTTCTTCTTATTCAAAAAGGAATCTCCAGGGGCCCACAGAAAAGGCCGGTAAGGGCCCAAAAGAAGAGGCCAAAGAAATTGCAGTGGAGAAGTCTTCAATAAAAACGGCGGTTGTTGGATCAAATCTAAAAATCACAGCCAAAGAAGCTATAGAAGCAGTAGCTACAGCTTCAGTAGTAGCTACCAGGGGCAGCAGTCGGTGCAACCTCAACAGCAGCAGAAAACTCACTGATGACTACCTCAGGACAAGGACAACGTCCAAGCTTGGTGGAAGTTGTCAAGCTGGCATCAGTCACAGCCCCAAAGCCTAATAGTACAGAAATGAGGCCACCGCTTTCTACGGAGGCAGACGCCTCGCAAAAGCAGCCACCAGCAGCAGCAATACGATCCCCGGCGTTAGGGTTAGGAATGTCATATGCGCAGGTAAGTGGCAGTTCTAAGCAGGTTTCCACAATCGAAATTTTGAGCAAAGGCATCACTCCTCGTCCAGCCCCATTGGACGCAGCTAAGCCTCGGCCCAAGACCAGTGCGGGTCTCCAGGGCTTTTTCGACGGGAGGTGCTAGGACGAGAGCTACGGGATGCAGTTGGAGCACATCAGAGGATGTCCTCAGACTGCATACCTGAAGGCAATCTTCCGCATCATCTCCTGTGAGCAGCTATTCTCCATGGGGATAATAGCTGGGGGAATGGTTGAGGTGTATACCACAACCCTCGAAAGCGCTACCAAGCTTATGCTTGAGGGCATCGTGGTGGAGGATAGACACCTTGTGCCGTTCCCACTCAGGGAAAAGCCCACGAAGGTCGTGTTTTCACGGGTCCCTATGCGAGCCCAACAGGAAGACCTCGCGAATTTCCTTGGGAGATTCGGGAAGGTTCATGGAAAGGTTCGCGCCATTCCCATCAAAATTGGGGACGAGGGTCTCGGGCGGGGTATCTTCGGTACCAGCTGGGAAGCGTCCATCACTTTAAAAAAGGGATGTACGCTTCCGTCAGGCTTCAACCTGAGCATATCCGGCTCGAGATACTGGATAGACGTGGGCACCGAAGCGAATTGCAAATACTTGCCATTTGGTAGGGCATTTTATTGCTGACTGCCCCAAGAGAAGCGGAAAGAAGGCTGAACAGAAGGCTCCTTCGAAGGAAACCACTGCTGCAGTAGTGGCTCCAGAGAAGGAACTTTCTGCCAGCACTCAGCCTGCTATCTTGGAGCAGCCAGTGGCTAAAGTGCCTGAAATTGTCCCTGAGGCAAAAATTATTACGGCTGTAAACGGCGCCACGTCGGCACGTGAAAGCATGGCTACTTCTGACGAGGAGTCGATGAACCATGTAGGCAGAAAAAGGAGGACGAGGAGGAAGACGAAGGTGGACCGGGTGATGCTGCCTCCTTCAGAGCCAGCAAAGCCAGTCGCTTCAAAACGGCCCCACTCGGCGGAGGACGATAGTGGTGCGCGCGGCTCGAAGGCTGTTGTGAGAGACACGGAAGTGTCTCTCGAGCAGCTTTCGGACTGCGATATGACCGGTTTTGATGATACTAGTCTCTCGAGCTTCAGTGGCTACGAGTCGTGTGGTAGCACCTTTTCGACTGGTAGCCAATTTGAAGTCTCGAAGGGTATGGAAACCCTTCCTAGGGAGAAGATCTCCAAGATTTTTGCCCGGCTCCTGTACAAGAAGAATTCAGGTAAAATCTGGAGTATTCTTGTGGAGGAGCTGGGGAGGCCGGAGTTGTTATTTCTTCAACTTCTACTCCTACAAGAGGAGTGCAAGAGGAGGGGGAATTACAACGGTATATCTCGGCTAGATCGACTCCATAGGAGGGTGGAGGAGCTGATTGAGGAGCATTGCTTGGCCGATTCTCCTCGTCAGTAGATGTCGCACATTCATCGTTTGAGCTTTTCAACTCTTTGAATGTGCAAGATAGCTTCTATCAACACCGGGGGTTTAAGTTCACATACAAGGTTACACAGCACTATCGAACATGCCAAAATGTTCGATATAGACATCGCACTTCACAGGAGACGAATTTTGCACAAGACACATATACAAAACTTGAGCGTTATGCTTATTTACACACTGGCTATGCAATGTTTACCACACCTGCGCCTCGTCGAGGCTCAGGGGTGGCAATCATTGTATCCAACAAATTCACACTATCGTCTCCTGTCTATACAGATATCGTCCCAGGCTTCGCTTCTTCCTTGGACTTTGTCGTTCAAGACAAACATATCAAGGTAGTAAACGTGTACCTTCCTCATGCCCAGGACATTACAAGACAAGTTCTTGATAGTGTTCAATCCTGTCTGGTGAATTTTAGTGGCGAAACTATCCTCGGAGGTGATTTCAACTGCACGCTGAATCCCCCAATGGATCGGCATTCCGGAGCTGAGTTCAACTCCGCCAATGCTACTCGGTTGAGGAATTTTGTCCGTGTTTTCAGACTCGTGGATATCTATCGTTGGATGCATCCTACGACTAGATCATACACGAGGGTCTCGCGAAATATCCATGGAAGTCTCGCAGGCTCCAGAATCGATAGACTTTACGTCTCACCTGGAATACTAGAACATTTCGTTGGTGTCACTCATGAAGTGTGTTCCGTTAGCGATCACCTTCTTGTAGTGGCAACCAGCACTCTAGTTGAAAGAAGAACTGCATACTGGATATTCAACAACTATTTGTTGAAATCCGAGCAGTTCATCAATGAATTCACTGAATTCTGGCACGATGGGCAAGAGAGGAAAGGTGACTTTCCTCTTCTTAGTAAATGGTGGGATGTTGGAAAGCTCCAAATTCGATCTTTTATAGAAACGAATTTCAATCGAAGTGGGTATCAAGCTTCGAGCTTGTCGGCCGAAGTATCTCAGGTGGCAGCTCTTCTCCCAACTCAGCCGGAGTTGATTCTTTATTTTAACAGAATAAAGGAACGCTTGGCAACACAAACTTACAAGCACAGCTTGGAGTTTGTGCTGCGCAAGCAATCACGCTGGCTGAGGGACAACCGAGTACTTCTTTCAGGCAACTAGATGACGTACTGCTTCTTGTGAAGTCGAATCGATAGTTGATGAATCTGGACAAGTCCTCAACGGACAACAGCTATCAGAATTTATTCGAGACTATTACAGTAGTCTCTACTCTGAATCGACGTCGACAACATCCTCGACCACTCATGAATTTCTTGAGAATATTCCCACTTTCTCTGAAGAGAGCAAGGAGCTCCTGGATACAGTAATCACATTGGAGGATATGATCGCTGCGACAAAGGATCTACGGCGACACACTTCACCTGGTTATGACTGCTTGACTCCAGAATTCTTCATACGTTTCAGGGATTTATTAATTCCTGACCTTTTGGAAGTCTTCAATTCGGCGGATGAGACACATTCAGACTTTCCTTCTAGTTGGAGGAAGTCTGTTATGCGATTGATTCCAAAGAAAGAAGATTTGCAGAGGATGGGGAACTGGAGGCCAGTAACCCTATGCAATGTGGACTATAAAATCGTCTGCAAAGCATTAGGGGCCATTCTCCGCCAGTGATTGCTTCGGTAATATACCCGGAATAGTCCTATTGTATTCCTGGTCGTAGTATCTACGACAACATCGCGGTAGCCAAACATTTGTTTGCCTACCATGAACAGACAGGTCACAAATGGCCATGATTTCTCTTGACCAGCAAAAGGCTTTTGATAGCGTCTCACACGAGTATCTCCTGACTGCTCTCGAGGCATTTGGGTTCCCGCCCAGGTGGCTCGATATCATCGGGAAACTGTATAGAGATTCAGTGATTTTGATTAAGCATCAAGAGGAAGTTCTGGCTCCTATCTCGTTTCATCGAGGTATCAGACAGGGCTGTCCATTGTCAGGTATGCTTTATGATCTTTCGTTGGAGCCGCTACTGGTGAATCTTCGTTGAGTGCTCGGACAATATTCGGTGCATCTACCATATACCAATGTGAGGCCTCTTATGTTGGCATATGCGGATGACCTTTCTATTTTCGTGACAAGAGATGAAGCTTTTCCGGTCGCTCGTGCTGTTTTCGAACAGTACGAACGTATAGCAGGCGCTAAAATCAACCTTAGCAAGAGTCAAGGCTTGTGGTGTGGAAGGTGGAGAGATCGTACAAATACTCCACTGAACATCCAATGGACTAATACTTGCCTGAAGTATTTAGGTGCGTATATCGGACGCGAGAGTAAATCAAATAATAGCCGCATCGGTCTTGAGAAACTCTCTAGAGCTGTTAACTCATGGCGTAGTCGACTGTTTCCTTTATCCCTAATGGGAAGGTCAGTCGTGATAAACTATTTGATTACCTCTGAGATGTTTAATGAAGGCTTCGTAGGTCTTCTTCAAGCAAAAGCGATAGACGCCTTTTGGTGCGGAAGACGATGGGTTGCTGAAAGCACGCTCTGTCTGCCAGTCAAGATAGTTGGATTAGGTCTCACTAACTTGGTTGTGAAATCAAGGTATCTCCAAGTGCGTGCATTCCAACGAGTGTTTTGCCAGAGAGACACCTTAATTTCACAACTGTGGGTGAATGTACTGGGAGGGATCGGCATAGGGGAGTACTACTTCCTGCTCTCTGTTCGACCACCCTATCCTCGTGACTGGCCGCAGGATCTAATCTCAAAGATTCACACCTGGGGCAGAATCAGGCCAGCATTTCACCTTAAATGGAATGCTATACGGTACACGCAATTTGCGTCTTTTCCAATCAGGTTTAATCCTGAATTAATAGATTCAGTGTTCAGTAATGCTCGAGGTTTTGAAGCTGACACGAATACACTGACAGTTCTCGAAGGTATTATTGATATCGCTGCAAACTGTCGAATAAACACAAACACTCCACAACTACACGAACTGGTTGCTTCTGCGCGGGAGAGATTTCGCCAACTTGGGACCAGTGACCCTGGCACTCAGTTGGAAGATGCTTTCGTTCTGGACAGACCGCCCCACACACCTTTCAGCACACTTACAACACGTGTGCTCCGTAACGTGCTTATGTCAATAAGACCTCCGGAGTGTACAGGATACAAGAGATGGCGAACACACCTCGGGGTGAATATGGGCGTGATGGGAGGGATATCTTGCAGAGTAGTCTACAGTTATCCTTCTAGTTACAAAGATGCTGATGTAGCATTAAAATTGCTGCATCACAGTCTTATGCATCCTAATCAGTTGTCACATATCGACCGGCGGGTTCAGAGGATCTGCACAGTTTGTTCTGGTGAAGGCACCTTGTTTCACAGGTTCTTCACTTGTCCAGCTTTGCAGAGTCTGATGGAACTGGTGCGCGATATGTGTCAGTTGATCCACCCGAATTTCAGCATTACTAGGACATCGTTTCTATGGGGACCAAAGGTTTGTGGTCGGGTGAACTGATTAGCTTTGTGTTGACACTGGCCAAATCTACAATTCACTTGTACTACATGAGAGCCGGAGATGGGAATCAGAACACTGACCCACAACACCACGCACAAGCACTTAAGCGCCACTTCGTTGACAAATTGAAGAGACGTTTACGTCTTGAATATCTGGCAACCAACGCAGACACGTTCAACTGCACATGGCAACCACTATCGTCGGTGCAGGATGGAGTTCTTGTCTTTAGCTGGTGATAGCAGGTCACAGCATTTGCAACACTAGTCCACGGGGCTTCTCCCCGCTTAGGAATCGTTCGTTCGGATATTAAGTTTTTAATTCGGTTTCGGTCTCGGTGCTAAATTGCAAAATTTTTTGTTGAAATTCGCTCGTTTAGGTAAAGATATTTATTAGTTTATTTTGGAATTTTGGAACTTTTGGAACTGCCACTTACCCAATTGTCAAAATTGGGACTACTAAGTTTTTTGTACATCTTTTAGATCATTTTTCAAAATTCTTGTGTCCGTTTTTTTTACAGTCTCTTTTGAGAATTCTGTTTCATTTGTTTTACATTTTCGTGTCATTTTTGTTGTTTATTAGTTGTTATAATTGTTTTATGTTTATTAGTTGTTATAATTGTTTTAGATGTTATTATTTGTCCCTATTGACATTTTATATCATTTAGTTTAGCTAGCGTCTTTTTTTTTCTTACACTTTGTAGAGCCTTTTGCCACGTATTTTTAAGAAATTTTTAAAAGAGCCAGAGAGCCAAGAAATAAAGAGCGTATTTAAATTAAAAAAAAAATATATTATTTCTGAAGAGAGCGGATGTCAGTTTGAGCTCCAATCGAAAAATATTAATAAATAGCGAAGATTGTCCGAAAAAGTGTGTAAAAGTGCGAATAAGTGATATTAGAGACACCAGTTGGGATTAAGAAGTGCACTTAATTAGTTTTATGGGAAAAATTATAATAAACTATAAAATAAATAAATAAACAATAAATTGAGAAAAATTTAAAACCTGAGTGACAGTTTTGGACTTGAATTTATTCTAATTATTTTTGGTCGTTGCCATAACAACATGGCAACCGTAAAAAATTTGTAGTACGGAACTAAATTATCTCTGTAAAGTAAAAATATACAAAACACAATTGTTTTAAAATAAAAAAATATATATATTTATATATAAAAATATAAAAAGAAAATTAGCGTCAGACCAAATAAAAGTCAAATCATCTCTGCCGCAGTCAAAATGACTGCGAGCAGCAACGATTCTGAGGGGACTGACGACCCCCCCAAATCAAATGGAAGGAGGAGGAAGGGCACAAGCGCTTCTTCTTATTCAAAAAGAAATCTCCAGGGGCCCACAGAAAAGGCCGGTAAGGGCCCAAAAGAAGAGGCCAAAGAAATTGCAGTGGAGAAGTCTTCAATAAAACGGCAGTTGTTGGATCAAATCCAAAAATCACAGCCAAAGAAGCTATAGAAGCAGTAGCTACAGCTTCAGTATTAGCTGTACCAGGGGCAGCAGTCGGTGCAACCTCAACAGCAGCAGAAAACTCACTGATGACTACCTCAGGGCAAGGACAACGTCCAAGCTTGGTGGAAGTTGTCAAGCTGGCATCAGTCACAGCCCCAAAGCCTAATAGTACAGAAATGAGGCCACCGCTTTCTACGGAGGCAGACGCCTCGCAAAAGCAGCCACCAGCAGCAGCAATACGATCCCCGGCGTTAGGGTTAGGAATGTCATATGCGCAGGTAAGTGGCAGTTCAAAGCAGGTTTCCACAATCGAAATTTTGAGCAAAGGCATCACTCCTCGTCCAGCCCCATTGGACGCAGCTAAGCCTCGGCCCAAGACCAGTGCGGGTCTCCAGGGCTTTTTCGACGGGAGGTGCTAGGACGAGAGCTACGGGATGCAGTTGGAGCCCATCAGAGGATGTCCTCAGACTGCATACCTGAAGGCAATCTTCCGCGTCATCTCCTGTGAGCAGATATTCTCCATGGGGATAATAGCTGGGGGAATGGTTGAGGTGTATACCACAACCCTCGAAAGCGCTACCAAGCTTATGCTTGAGGGCATCGTGGTGGAGGATAGACACCTTGTGCCGTTCCCACTCAGGGAAAAGCCCACGAAGGTCGTGTTTTCACGGGTCCCTATGCGAGCCCAACATGAAGACCTCGCGAATTTCCTAGGGAGATTCGGGAAGGTTCATGGAAAGGTTCGCGCCATTCCCATCAAAATTGGGACGAGGGTCTCGGGCGGGGTATCTTCGGTACCAGCCGGGAAGTGTCCTTCACTTTAAATAAGGGATGTACGCTTCCGTCAGGCTTCTACCTGAGCATATCCGGCTCGAGATACTGGATAGACGTGGGCACCGAAGCGAAATGCCATGCTTGCCATTTGGTAGGGCATTTTATTGCTGACTGCCCCAAGAGAAGCGGAAAGAAGGCTGAACAGAAGGCTCCTTCGAAGGAAACCACTGCTGCAGTAGTGGCTCCAGAGAAGGAACTTTCTGCCAGCACTCAGCCTGCTATCTTGGAGCAGCCAGTGGCTAAAGTGCCTGAAATTGTCCCTGAGGCAAAAATTATTACGGCTGTAAACGGCGCCACGTCGGCACGTGAAAGCATGGCTACTTCTGACGAGGAGTCGATGAACCATGTAGGCAGAAAAAGGAGGACGAGGAGGAAGACGAAGGTGGACCGGGTGATGCTGCCTCCTTCAGAGCCAGCAAAGCCAGTCGCTTCAAAACGGCCCCACTCGGCGGAGGACGATAGTGGTGCGCGCGGCTCGAAGGCTGTTGTGAGAGACACGGAAGTGTCTCTCGAGCAGCTTTCGGACTGCGATATGACCGGTTTTGATGATACTAGTCTCTCGAGCTTCAGTGGCTACGAGTCGTGTGGTAGCACCTTTTCGACTGGTAGCCAATTTGAAGTCTCGAAGGGTATGGAAACCCTTCCTAGGGAGAAGATCTCCAAGATTTTTGCCCGGCTCCTGTACAAGAAGAATTCAGGTAAAATCTGGAGTATTCTTGTGGAGGAGCTGGGGAGGCCGGAGTTGTTATTTCTTCAACTTCTACTCCTACAAGAGGAGTGCAAGAGGAGGGGGAATTACAACGGTATATCTCGGCTAGATCGACTCCATAGGAGGGTGGAGGAGCTGATTGAGGAGCATTGCTTGGCCGATTCTCCTCGTCAGTAGATGTCGCACATTCATCGTTTGAGCTTTTCAACTCTTTGAATGTGCAAGATAGCTTCTATCAACACCGGGGGTTTAAGTTCACATACAAGGTTACACAGCACTATCGAACATGCCAAAATGTTCGATATAGACATCGCACTTCACAGGAGACGAATTTTGCACAAGACACATATACAAAACTTGAGCGTTATGCTTATTTACACACTGGCTATGCAATGTTTACCACACCTGCGCCTCGTCGAGGCTCAGGGGTGGCAATCATTGTATCCAACAAATTCACACTATCGTCTCCTGTCTATACAGATATCGTCCCAGGCTTCGCTTCTTCCTTGGACTTTGTCGTTCAAGACAAACATATCAAGGTAGTAAACGTGTACCTTCCTCATGCCCAGGACATTACAAGACAAGTTCTTGATAGTGTTCAATCCTGTCTGGTGAATTTTAGTGGCGAAACTATCCTCGGAGGTGATTTCAACTGCACGCTGAATCCCCCAATGGATCGGCATTCCGGAGCTGAGTTCAACTCCGCCAATGCTACTCGGTTGAGGAATTTTGTCCGTGTTTTCAGACTCGTGGATATCTATCGTTGGATGCATCCTACGACTAGATCATACACGAGGGTCTCGCGAAATATCCATGGAAGTCTCGCAGGCTCCAGAATCGATAGACTTTACGTCTCACCTGGAATACTAGAACATTTCGTTGGTGTCACTCATGAAGTGTGTTCCGTTAGCGATCACCTTCTTGTAGTGGCAACCAGCACTCTAGTTGAAAGAAGAACTGCATACTGGATATTCAACAACTATTTGTTGAATTCCGAGCAGTTCATCAATGAATTCACTGAATTCTGGCACGATGGGCAAGAGAGGAAAGGTGACTTTCCTCTTCTTAGTAAATGGTGGGATGTTGGAAAGCTCCAAATTCGATCTTTTATAGAAACGAATTTCAATCGAAGTGGGTATCAAGCTTCGAGCTTGTCGGCCGAAGTATCTCAGGTGGCAGCTCTTCTCCCAACTCAGCCGGAGTTGATTCTTTATTTTAACAGAATAAAGGAACGCTTGGCAACACAAACTTACAAGCACAGCTTGGAGTTTGTGCTGCGCAAGCAATCACGCTGGCTGAGGGACAACCGAGTACTTCTTTCAGGCAACTAGATGACGTACTGCTTCTTGTGAAGTCGAATCGATAGTTGATGAATCTGGACAAGTCCTCAACGGACAACAGCTATCAGAATTTATTCGAGACTATTACAGTAGTCTCTACTCTGAATCGACGTCGACAACATCCTCGACCACTCATGAATTTCTTGAGAATATTCCCACTTTCTCTGAAGAGAGCAAGGAGCTCCTGGATACAGTAATCACATTGGAGGATATGATCGCTGCGACAAAGGATCTACGGCGACACACTTCACCTGGTTATGACTGCTTGACTCCAGAATTCTTCATACGTTTCAGGGATTTATTAATTCCTGACCTTTTGGAAGTCTTCAATTCGGCGGATGAGACACATTCAGACTTTCCTTCTAGTTGGAGGAAGTCTGTTATGCGATTGATTCCAAAGAAAGAAGATTTGCAGAGGATGGGGAACTGGAGGCCAGTAACCCTATGCAATGTGGACTATAAAATCGTCTGCAAAGCATTAGGGGCCATTCTCCGCCAGTGATTGCTTCGGTAATATACCCGGAATAGTCCTATTGTATTCCTGGTCGTAGTATCTACGACAACATCGCGGTAGCCAAACATTTGTTTGCCTACCATGAACAGACAGGTCACAAATGGCCATGATTTCTCTTGACCAGCAAAAGGCTTTTGATAGCGTCTCACACGAGTATCTCCTGACTGCTCTCGAGGCATTTGGGTTCCCGCCCAGGTGGCTCGATATCATCGGGAAACTGTATAGAGATTCAGTGATTTTGATTAAGCATCAAGAGGAAGTTCTGGCTCCTATCTCGTTTCATCGAGGTATCAGACAGGGCTGTCCATTGTCAGGTATGCTTTATGATCTTTCGTTGGAGCCGCTACTGGTGAATCTTCGTTGAGTGCTCGGACAATATTCGGTGCATCTACCATATACCAATGTGAGGCCTCTTATGTTGGCATATGCGGATGACTTTTCTATTTTCGTGACAAGAGATGAAGCTTTTCCGGTCGCTCGTGCTGTTTTCGAACAGTACGAACGTATAGCAGGCGCTAAAATCAACCTTAGCAAGAGTCAAGGCTTGTGGTGTGGAAGGTGGAGAGATCGTACAAATACTCCACTGAACATCCAATGGACTAATACTTGCCTGAAGTATTTAGGTGCGTATATCGGACGCGAGAGTAAATCAAATAATAGCCGCATCGGTCTTGAGAAACTCTCTAGAGCTGTTAACTCATGGCGTAGTCGACTGTTTCCTTTATCCCTAATGGGAAGGTCAGTCGTGATAAACTATTTGATTACCTCTGAGATGTTTAATGAAGGCTTCGTAGGTCTTCTTCAAGCAAAAGCGATAGACGCCTTTTGGTGCGGAAGACGATGGGTTGCTGAAAGCACGCTCTGTCTGCCAGACAAGATAGGTGGATTGGGTCTCACTAACTTGGTTGTGAAATCAATGTGTCTCCAAGTGCGTGCATTCCAACGAGTGTTTTGCCAGAGAGACACCTTAATTTCACAACTGTGGGTGAATGTACTGGGAGGGATCGGCATAGGGGAGTACAACTACCTGCTCTCTGTTCGACCACCCTATCCTCGTGACTGGCCGCAGGATCTAATCTCAAAGATTCACACCTGGGGCAGAATCAGGCCAGCATTTCACCTTAAATGGAATGCTATACGGTACACGCAATTTGCGTCTTTTCCAATCAGGTTTAATCCTGAATTAATAGATTCAGTGTTCAGTAATGCTCGAGGTTTTGAAGCTGACACGAATACACTGACAGTTCTCGAAGGTATTATTGATATCGCTGCAAACTGTCGAATAAACACAAACACTCCACAACTACACGAACTGGTTGCTTCTGCGCGGGAGAGATTTCGCCAACTTGGGACCAGTGACCCTGGCACTCAGTTGGAAGATGCTTTCGTTCTGGACAGACCGCCCCACACACCTTTCAGCACACTTACAACACGTGTGCTCCGTAACGTGCTTATGTCAATAAGACCTCCGGAGTGTACAGGATACAAGAGATGGCGAACACACCTCGGGGTGAATATGGGCGTGATGGGAGGGATATCTTGCAGAGTAGTCTACAGTTATCCTTCTAGTTACAAAGATGCTGATGTAGCATTAAAATTGCTGCATCACAGTCTTATGCATCCTAATCAGTTGTCACATATCGACCGGCGGGTTCAGAGGATCTGCACAGTTTGTTCTGGGGAAGGCACCTTGTTTCACAGGTTCTTCACTTGTCCAGCTTTGCAGAGTCTGATGGAACTGGTGCGCGATATGTGTCAGTTGATCCACCCGAATTTCAGCATTACTAGGACATCGTTTCTATGGGGACCAAAGGTTTGTGGTCGGGTGAACTGATTAGCTTTGTGTTGACACTGGCCAAATCTACAATTCACTTGTACTACATGAGAGCCGGAGATGGGAATCAGAACACTGACCCACAACACCACGCACAAGCACTTAAGCGCCACTTCGTTGACAAATTGAAGAGACGTTTACGTCTTGAATATCTGGCAACCAACGCAGACACGTTCAACTGCACATGGCAACCACTATCGTCGGTGCAGGATGGAGTTCTTGTCTTTAGCTGGTGATAGCAGGTCACAGCATTTGCAACACTAGTCCACGGGGCTTCTCCCCGCTTAGGAATCGTTCGTTCGGATATTAAGTTTTTAATTCGGTTTCGGTCTCGGTGCTAAATTGCAAAATTTTTTGTTGAAATTCGCTCGTTTAGGTAAAGATATTTATTAGTTTATTTTGGAATTTTGGAACTTTTGGAACTGCCACTTACCCAATTGTCAAAATTGGGACTACTAAGTTTTTTGTACATCTTTTAGATCATTTTTCAAAATTCTTGTGTCCGTTTTTTTTACAGTCTCTTTTGAGAATTCTGTTTCATTTGTTTTACATTTTCGTGTCATTTTTGTTGTTTATTAGTTGTTATAATTGTTTTATGTTTATTAGTTGTTATAATTGTTTTAGATGTTATTATTTGTCCCTATTGACATTTTATATCATTTAGTTTAGCTAGCGTCTTTTTTTTTCTTACACTTTGTAGAGCCTTTTGCCACGTATTTTTAAGAAATTTTTAAAAGAGCCAGAGAGCCAAGAAATAAAGAGCGTATTTAAATTAAAAAAAAAATATATTATTTCTGAAGAGAGCGGATGTCAGTTTGAGCTCCAATCGAAAAATATTAATAAATAGCGAAGATTGTCCGAAAAAGTGTGTAAAAGTGCGAATAAGTGATATTAGAGACACCAGTTGGGATTAAGAAGTGCACTTAATTAGTTTTATGGGAAAAATTATAATAAACTATAAAATAAATAAATAAACAATAAATTGAGAAAAATTTAAAACCTGAGTGACAGTTTTGGACTTGAATTTATTCTAATTATTTTTGGTCGTTGCCATAACAACATGGCAACCGTAAAAAATTTGTAGTACGGAACTAAATTATCTCTGTAAAGTAAAAATATACAAAACACAATTGTTTTAAAATAAAAAAATATATATATTTATATATAAAAATATAAAAAGAAAATTAGCGTCAGACCAAATAAAAGTCAAATCATCTCTGCCGCAGTCAAAATGACTGCGAGCAGCAACGATTCTGAGGGGACTGACGACCCCCCCAAATCAAATGGAAGGAGGAGGAAGGGCACAAGCGCTTCTTCTTATTCAAAAAGAAATCTCCAGGGGCCCACAGAAAAGGCCGGTAAGGGCCCAAAAGAAGAGGCCAAAGAAATTGCAGTGGAGAAGTCTTCAATAAAACGGCAGTTGTTGGATCAAATCCAAAAATCACAGCCAAAGAAGCTATAGAAGCAGTAGCTACAGCTTCAGTATTAGCTGTACCAGGGGCAGCAGTCGGTGCAACCTCAACAGCAGCAGAAAACTCACTGATGACTACCTCAGGGCAAGGACAACGTCCAAGCTTGGTGGAAGTTGTCAAGCTGGCATCAGTCACAGCCCCAAAGCCTAATAGTACAGAAATGAGGCCACCGCTTTCTACGGAGGCAGACGCCTCGCAAAAGCAGCCACCAGCAGCAGCAATACGATCCCCGGCGTTAGGGTTAGGAATGTCATATGCGCAGGTAAGTGGCAGTTCAAAGCAGGTTTCCACAATCGAAATTTTGAGCAAAGGCATCACTCCTCGTCCAGCCCCATTGGACGCAGCTAAGCCTCGGCCCAAGACCAGTGCGGGTCTCCAGGGCTTTTTCGACGGGAGGTGCTAGGACGAGAGCTACGGGATGCAGTTGGAGCCCATCAGAGGATGTCCTCAGACTGCATACCTGAAGGCAATCTTCCGCGTCATCTCCTGTGAGCAGATATTCTCCATGGGGATAATAGCTGGGGGAATGGTTGAGGTGTATACCACAACCCTCGAAAGCGCTACCAAGCTTATGCTTGAGGGCATCGTGGTGGAGGATAGACACCTTGTGCCGTTCCCACTCAGGGAAAAGCCCACGAAGGTCGTGTTTTCACGGGTCCCTATGCGAGCCCAACATGAAGACCTCGCGAATTTCCTAGGGAGATTCGGGAAGGTTCATGGAAAGGTTCGCGCCATTCCCATCAAAATTGGGACGAGGGTCTCGGGCGGGGTATCTTCGGTACCAGCCGGGAAGTGTCCTTCACTTTAAATAAGGGATGTACGCTTCCGTCAGGCTTCTACCTGAGCATATCCGGCTCGAGATACTGGATAGACGTGGGCACCGAAGCGAAATGCCATGCTTGCCATTTGGTAGGGCATTTTATTGCTGACTGCCCCAAGAGAAGCGGAAAGAAGGCTGAACAGAAGGCTCCTTCGAAGGAAACCACTGCTACAGTAGTGGCTCCAGAGAAGGAACTTTCTGCCAGTACTCAGCCTGCTATCTTGGAGCAGCCAGTGGCTAAAGTGCCTGAAATTGTCCCTGAGGCAAAAATTATTACGGCTGTAAAAGGCGCCACGTCGGCACGTGAAAGCATGGCTACTTCTGACGAGGAGTCGATTAGCCATGTAGGCAGAAAAAGGAGGACGAGGAGGAAGACGAAGGTGGACCGGGTGATGCTGCCTCCTCCAGAGCCAGCAAAGCCAGTCGCTTCAAAACGGCCCCACTCGGAGGAGGACGATAGTGGTGCTCGCGGCTCGAAGGTTGTTGTGAGAGTCAGTCAGTGGCTACGAGTCGTGTGGTAGCACCTTTTCGACTGGTACCCAATTTGAAGTCTCGAAGGGTATGGAAACCCTTCCCAGGGAGAAGATCTCCAAGATTTTTGCCCGGCTCCTGTACAAGAAGAATTCAGGTAAAATCTGGAGTATTCTTGTGGAGGAGCTGGGGAGGCCGGAGTTGTTACTTCCTCAACTTCTACGCCTACAAGAGGAGTGCAAGAGGAAGGGGAATTACAACGGTATATCTCGGCTAGATCGACTTCATAGAAGGGTGGAGGAGCTGATTCAGGAGCATTGCTTGGCCGATTCTCCTCGTCAGTAGATGTCGCACATTCATCGTTTGAGCTTTTCAACTCTTTGAGTGTACAAGCTAGCTTCTATCAACACCGGGGGTTTAAGTGCACATACAAGGTTACACAGCAATATCGAACATGCCAAAATGTGGCTATGCAATGTTTACCACACCTGCGCCTCGTCGAGGCTCACGGGTGGCAATCATTGTATCCAACAAATTCACACTATCGTCTCCTGTCTATACAGATATCTTCCCAGGTTTCCCTTCTTCCTTGGACTTTGTCGTTCAAGACAAACATATCAAGGTAGTAAACGTGTACCTTCCTCATGACCAGGACATTACAAGACAAGTTCTTGATAATGTTCAATCCTGTCTGGTGAATTTTAGTGGCGAAACTATCCTCGGAGGTGATTTCAACTGCACGCTGAATCCCCCAATGGATCGGCATTCCGGAGCTGAGTTCAACTCCGTCAATGCTACTCGGTTGAGGAATTTTGTCCGTGTTTTCAGACTCGTGGATATCTATCGTTGGATGCATCCTACGACTAGATCATACACGAGAGTCTCGCGAAATATCTATGAATGTCTCGCAGGCTCCAGAATCGATAGACTTTACGTCTCACCTGGAATACTAGCACATTTCGTTGGTGTCACTCATGAAGTGTGTTCCGTTAGCGATCACCTTCTTGTGGTGGCAACCAGCACTCTAGTTGAAAGAAGAACTGCATACTGGATATTCAACAACTATTTGTTGAATTCCGAGCAGTTCATCAATGAATTCACTGAATTCTGGCACGATTGGCAAGAGAGGAAAGGTGACTTTCCTCTTCTTAGTCAATGGTGGGATGTTGGAAAGCTCCAAATTTGATCTTTTATAGAAACGAATTTCAATCGAAGTGGGTATCAAGCTTCTAGCTTGTCGGCCGAAGTATCTCGGGTGGCAGCTCTTCTCCCAACTCAGCCGGAGCTGATTCTTTATTTTAACAGAATAAAGGAACGCTTGGCAACACAAACTTACAAGCACAGCTTGGAGTTTGTGCTGCGCAGAAAATCACGCTGGCTGAGGGACAACCGAGTACTTCTTTCAGGCAACTATACAACGTACTGCTTCTTGTGAAGTCGAATCGATAGTTGATGAATCTGGACAATCTGAACAGCTATCAGAATTTATTCGAGACTATTACAGTAGTCTCTACTCTGAATCGACGTCGACAACATCCTCGACCACTCATGAATTTCTTGAGAATATTCCCACTTTGTCTGAAGACAGCAAGGAGCTCCTGGATACAGTAATCACATTCGAGGATATGATCGCTGCGACAAAGGATCTAAGGCGACACACTTCACCTGGTTATGCTGGCTTGACTCCACAATTCTTCATACGTTTCAGGGATTTATTAATTCCTGACCTTTTGGAAGTCTTCAATTCGGCGGTTGAGACACATTCAGACTTTCCTTCTAGTTGGAGGAGGTCTGTTATGGGATTGATTCCAAAGAAAGGAGATTTGCAGAGGATGGGGAACTGGAGGCCAGTTACCCTATGCAATGTGGGCTATAAAATCGTCTGCAAAGCATTAGGGGCCATACTGCGCCAGTGATTGCTTCGGTAATATACCCGGAATAGTCCTATTGTATTCCTGGTCGTAGTATCTACGACAACATCGCGGTAGCCAAACATTTGCTTGCCTACCATGAACAGACAGGTCACAAATGGGCATGATTTCTCTTGACCAGCAAAAGGCTTTTGATAGCGTCTCGCACGAGTATCTCCTGACTGCTCTCGAGGCATTTGGGTTCCCGCCCAGGTGGCTCGATATCATCGGGAAACTGTATAGAGATTCAGTGATTTTGATTAAGCATCAAGGGCAAGTTCTGGCTCCTATCTCGTTTCATCGAGGTATCAGACAGGGCTGTCCATTGTCAGGTATGCTTTATGATCTTTCGTTGGAGCCGCTACTGGTGAATCTTCGTTGAGTGCTCGGACAATATTCAGTGCATCTACCATATACCAATGTGAGGCCTCTTATGTTGGCATATGCGGATTACCTTTCTATTTTCGTGACAAGAGATGAAGCTTTTCCGGTCGCTCGTGCTGTTTTCGAACAGTACGAGCGTATAGCAGGCGCTAAAATCAACCTTAGCAAGAGTCAAGGCTTGTGGTGTGGAAGGTGGAGAGATCGTACAGATACTCCACTGAACATCCAATGGACTAATACTTGCCTGAAGCATTTAGGTGCGTATATCGGACGCGAGAGTAAATCAAATAATAGCCGCATCGGTCTTGAGAAACTCTCTAGAGCTGTTAACTCATGGCGTAGTCGACTGTTTCCTTTATCCCTAATGGGAAGGTCAGTCGTGATAAACTATTTGATTACCTCGTCCATCGTTCATCTGCTAAAGTCTGAGACGTTTGATGAAGGCTTCGTAGGTCTTCTTCAAGCAAAAGCGTGATGGGAGGGATATCTTGCAGAGTGGTCTACAGTTATCCTTCTAGTTACAAAGATGCTGATGTAGCATTCAAATTGCTGCATCACAGTCTTATGCATCCTAATCAGTTGTCACATATCGACCGGCGGGTTCAGAGGATCTGCACAGTTTGTTCTGGTGAAGGCACCTTGTTTCACAGGTTCTTCACTTGTCCAGCTTTGCAGAGTCTGATGGAACTGGTGCGCGATATGTGTCAGTTGATCCACCCGAATTTCAGCATTACTAGGACATCGTTTCTATGGGTACTAAAGGTTTGTGGTCGGGTGAACTGATTAGCTTTGTGTTGACACTCGCCAAATCTACAATACACTTGTACTACATGAGAGCCGGAGATGGGAATCAGAACACTGACCCACAACACCACGCACAAGCACTTAAGCGCCACTTCGTTGACAGATTGAAGAGTAGTTTACGTCTTGAATATCTGGCAACCAACGCAGACACATTCAACTGCACATGGCAACCACTATCGTCGGTGCAGGATGGAGTTCTTGTCTTTCGCTGGTGATTGCAGGTCACAGCATTTGCAACACTAGTCCACGGGGCTTCTCCCCGCTTAGGAATCGTTCGTTCGGATATTAAGTTTTTAATTCGGTTTCGGTCTCGGTGCTAAATTGCAAAATGTTTTGTTGAAATTCGCTCGTTTAGGTAAAGATATTTATTAGTTTATTTTGGAATTTTGGAACTTTTGGAACTGCCACTTACCCAATTGTCAAAATTGGGACTACTAAGTTTTTTGTATATCTTTTAGATCATTTTTCAAAATTCTTGTGTCCGTTTTTTTTAAGTCTGTTTTGAGAATTCTGTGTCATTTGTTTTACATTTTCGTGTCATTTTTGTTGTTTATTAGTTGTTATAATTGTTTTATGTTTATTAGTTGTTACAATTGTTTTAGATGTTATTATTTGTCCCTATTGACATTTTATATCATTTAGTTTAGCTAGCGTCTTTTTTCTCTTACACTTTGTAGAGCCTTTTGCCACGTATTTTTAAGAAATTTTTAAAAGAGCCAGAGAGCCAAGAAATAAAGAGCGTATTTACATAAAAAAAAAAAAAAATATTATTTCTGAAGAGAGCGGATGCCAGTTTGAGCTCCAATCGAAAAATATTAATAAAAAGCGAAGCTTGTCCGAAAAAGTGTGTAAAAGTGCGAATATGTGATACTAGAGACACCAGTTGGGATTAAGAAGTGCACTTAATTAGTTTTATGGGAAAAATTATAATAAACAATAAATTGAGAAAAATTTAAAACCTGAGTGACAGTTTTGGACTTGAATTTATTCTAATTATTTTTGGTCGTTGCCATAACAACATGGCAACCGTAAAAAATTTGTAGTACGGAACTAAATTATCTCTGTAAAGTAAAAATATACAAAATACAATTGTTTTAAAATAACAAAAAATATATATTTATATATAAAAATATAAAAATAAAATTAGCGTCAGACCAAATAAAAGTCAAATCATCTCTGCCGCAGTCAAAATAACTGCGAGCAGCAGCGATTCTGGGGGGACTGACGACCCCCCCAAATCATATGGAAGGAGGAGAAAGGGCACAAGCGCTTCTTCTTATTCAAAAAGAAATCTACAGGGGCCCACAGAAAAGGCCGGTAAGGGCCCAAAAGAAGAGGCCAAAGAAATTGCAGTGGCGAAGTCTTCAATATAAACGGCAGTTGTTGGATTAAATCCAAAAATCACAGCCAAAGAAGCTATAGAAGCAGTAGCTACAGCTTCAGTAGTAGCTGTACCAGGGGCAGCAGTCGGTGCAACCTCAACAGCAGCAGAAAACTCACTGATGACTACCTCAGGGCAAGGACAACGTCCAAGCTTGGTGGAAGTTGTCAAGCTGGCATCAGTCACAGCCCCAAAGCCTAATAGTACAGAAATGAGGCCACCGCTTTCTACGGAGGCAGACGCCTCGCAAAAGCAGCAACCAGCAGCAGCAATACGATCCCCGGCGTTAGGGTTAGGAATGTCATATGCGCAGGTAAGTGGCAGTTCTAAGCACATTTCCACAATCGAAATTTTGAGCAAAGACATCACTCCTCGTCCAGCCCCATTAGACGCTCCTAAGCCTCGGCCCAAGACCAGTGCGGGTTTCCAGGGCTTTTTCGACGGGAGGTGCCAGGATGAGAGCTACGGGATGCAGTTGGAGCACATCAGAGGATGTCCTCAGACTGCATACCTGAAGGCAATCTTCCGCGTCATCTCCTGTGAGCAGCTATTCTCCATGGGGATAATAGCTGGGGGAATGGTTGAGGTGTATACCACAACCCTCGAAAGCGCTACCAAGCTTATGCTTGAGGGCATCGTGGTGGAGGGCAGACACCTTGTGCCGTTCCCACTCAGGGAAAAGCCCACGAAGGTCGTGTTTTCACGAGTCCCTATGCGAGCCCAACATGAAGACCTCGCGAATTTCCTTGGGAGATTCGGGAAGGTTCATGGAAAGGTTCTCGCCATTCCCATCAAAATTGGGACGAGGGTCTCGGGCGGGGTATCTTCGGTACCAGCCGGGAAGCGTCCATCACTTTAAATAAGGGATGTACGCTTCCGTAAGGCTTCTACCTGAGCATATCCGGCTCGAGATATTGGATAGACGTGGGCACCGAAGCGAAATGCCATGCTTGCCATTTGGTAGGGCATTTTATTGCTGACTGCCCCAAGAGAAGCGGAAAGAAGGCTGAACAGAAGGCTCCTTCGAAGGAAACCACTGCTACAGTAGTGGCTCCGAGAAGGAACTTTCTGCCAGCACTCAGCCTGCTATCTTGGAGCAGCCAGTGGCTAAAGTGCCTGAAATTGTCCCTGAGGCAAAAATTATTACGGCTGTAAACGGCGCCACGTCGGCACGTGAAAGCATGGCTACTTCTGACGAGGAGTCGATTAGCCATGTAGGCAGAAAAAGGAGCACGAGGAGGAAGACGAAGGTGGACCGGGTGATGCTGCCTCCTCCAGAGCCAGCAAAGCCAGTCGCTTCAAAACGGCCCCACTCGGAGGAGGACGATAGTGGTGCTCGCGGCTCGAAGGTTGTTGTGAGAGACACGGAAGTGTCTCTCGAGCAGCTTTCGGACTGCGATATGACCGGTTTTGAAGATACTGGTCTCTCGAGCTTCAGTGGCTATGAGTCGTGTGGTAGCACCTTTTCGACTGGTAGCCAATTTGAAGTCTCGAGGGTATGGAAACCCTTCCTAGGGAGAAGATCTCCAAGATTCTTGCCCGGCTCCTGTACAAGAAGAATTCAGGAAAAATCTGGAGTATTCTTGTGGAGGAGCTGGGGAGGCCGGAGTTGTTACTTCATCAACTTCTACTCCTACAAGAGGAGTGCAAGAGGAAGGGGAATTACAACGGTATATCCCGCAGGCTCCAGAATCGATAGTCTTTACGTCTCACCTGGAATACTAGAACATTTCGTTGGTGTCACTCATGAAGTGTGTTCCCTTAGCGATCACCTTCTTGTTGTGGCAATCAGCACTCTAGTTGAAAGAAGAACTGCATACTGGATATTCAACAACTATTTGTTGAATTCCGAGCAGTTCATCAATGAATTCACTGAATTCTGGCACGATTGGCAAGAGGGGAAAGGTGACTTTCCTCTTCTTAGTCAATGGTGGGATGTTGGAAAGCTCCAAATTCGATCTTTTATCGAAACGGATTTCAATGGAAGTGGGTATCAAGCTTCTAACTTGTCGGCCGAAGTATCTCGGGTGGCAGCTCTTCTCCCAACTCAGCCGGAGTTGATTCTTTATTTTAACAGAATAAAGGAACGCTTGGCAACACAAACTTATAAGCACAGCTTGGAGTTAGTGCTGCGCAGCCAACCACGCTGGCTGAGGGAAGGCGACTCTCCAACCGAGTACTTCTTTCAGGCAACTAGACGACGTACTTCTTCTTGTGAAGTCGAATCGATAGTCGATGAATATGGACAAGTCCTCAACGGACAACAGCAACCAGAGTTTATTCGAGACTACTACAGCAGTCTCTACTCTGAATCAACGTCGACAACATCCTCGACCACTCATGAATTTCTTGAGAATATTCCCACTTTCTCTGAAGACAGCAAGGAGCTCCTGGATACAGTAATCACATTCGAGGATATGATCGCTGCGACAAAGGATCTAAGGCGACACACTTCACCTGGTTATGATGGCTTGACTCCAGAATTCTGCATACGTTTCAGGGATTTATTAATTCCTGACCTTTTGGAAGTCTTCAATTCGGCGGTTGAGACACATTCAGACTTTCCTTCTAGTTGGAGGAGGTCTGTTATGCGATTGATTCCAAAGAAAGTAGGTTTGCAGAGGATGGGGAACTGGAGGCCAGTAACCCTATGCAATGTGGGCTATAAAATCATCTGCAAAGCATTAGGGGCGATACTCCGCTCAGTGATTGCTTCGGTAGTACACCCAGAACAGTCCTATTGTGCTCCTGGTCGTAGTGTCTACGACAGCATCGCGGTAGCCAAACATTTGTTTGCCTACCATGAACAGACAGGTACACAAATGGCCATGATTTCACTTGACCAGAAAAAGGCTTTTGATAGCGTCTCGCACGAGTATCTCCTGACTGCTCTCGAGGCATTTGGGTACCCGCCCAGGTGGCTCGATATCATCGGGAAACTGCATAGAGATTCAGTGATTTTGATTAAGCATCAAGGGCAAGTTCTGGCTCCTATCTCGTTTCATCGAGGTATCAGACAGGGCTGTCCATTGTCAGGTATGCTTTATGATCTTTCGTTGGAGCCGCTACTGGTGAATCTTCGTTGAGTGCTCGGACAATATTCAGTGCATCTACCATATACCAATGTGAGGCCTCTTATGGTGGCATATGCGGATGACCTTTCTATTTTCGTGACAAGAGATGAAGCTTTTCCGGTCGCTCGTGCTGTTTTCGAACACTACGAACGTATAGCGGGCGCTAAAATCAACCTTAGCAAGAGTCAAGGCTTGTGGTGTGGAAGGTGGGGAGATCGTACAGATACTCCACTGAACATCCAATGGACTAATACTTGCCTGAAGTATTTAGGTGTGTATATCGGACGCGAGAGTAAATCAAATAATAGCCGCAACGCTCTTGAGAAACTCTCTAGAGCTGTAAACTCATGGCGTAGTCGACTGTTTCCACTATCACTAATGGGAAGGTCAGTCGTGATAAACTATTTCATTACCTCGTCCATCGTTCATTTGCTAAAGTCTGAGACGTTTGATGAAGGCTTCGTAGGTCTTCTTCAAGCAAAAGCGATAGACGCATTTTGGTGCGGAAGACGATGGGTTGCTGAAAGCACGCTCTGTCTGCCAGTCAAGATAGGTGGATTAGGTCTCACTAACTTGGTTGTGAAATCAAGGTGTCTCCAAGTGCGTGCATTCCAACGAGTGTTTTGCCAGAGACACACCTTAATTTCTCCAATGTACTGGGAGGGATCGGCATAGAGGAGTGTTACTACCTGCTCTCTGTTTGACCACCCTATCCTCGTGACTGGCCACATGATCTAATCTCAACGATTCAGACCTGGGATAGAATCAGGCCAGCATTTCACCTTAAGTGGGGTGCTCTGCGGTACACGAAATTCGCGTCGATTCCACTCAGGTTTAATCCTGAATTAATAGATTCACTGTTAAGTAATGCTCGAGGTTTTGAAGCTGACACGCATACACTGACAGTTCTCGGAGATATTATTGATATCTCTGGAAACTGTCGAATAAACACTAACACTCCACAACTACACGACCTGGCGGCTTCTGCGCGAGAGAGATTTTGCCAACTTGGGACCAGTGACCCTGGCACTAAGTTGACAGATGCTTTCGTTCTGGACAGACCGCCACACACACCTTTCAGCACACTTACAACACGTGTGCTCCGTGACGTGCTTATGTCAATAAGACCTCCGGAGTATACAGGATACAACAGATGGCGAACACACCTCGGGGTGAATATGGGCGTGATGGGAGGGATAACTTGCAGAGTAGTCTACAGTTATCCTTCTAGTTACAAAGATGCTGATGTTGCATTCCACTTGCTGCATCACAGTCTCATGCATCCTAATCACTTGTAACATATCGACCGGCGGGTTCAGAAGATCTGCACAGTTTGTTCTGGTGAAGGCACCTTGTTTCACAGGTTCTTCACTTGTCCAGCTTTGCAGAGTCTGATGGAACTGGTGCGCGATATGTGTCAGTTGATCCACCCGAATTTCAGCATTACTAGGATATCGTTTCTATGGGGACCAAAGGTTTGTGGTCGGGTGAACTGTTTGATTAGCTTTGTGTTGACACTGGCCAAATCTAAAATTCACTTGTACTACATGAGAGCCGGAGATGGGAATCAGAACACTGACCTACAACACCACGCACAAGCACTTAAGCGCCACTTCGTTGACAGATTGAAGAGACGTTTACGTCTTGAATATCTGGCAATGAACGCAGACACATTCACCTGCACATGGCAACCATTATCGTCGGTGCATGATGGAGCTCTTGTCTTTCGCTGGTGATAGCAGGCCACAGCATTTGCAACACTAGTACACGGGGCTTCTCCCCGCTTAGGAATCGTTGCACGTGCTGTGGGAAGGACAAGTACTCTGTTAGAGATGCTAAGTTGGAGGGATGATGAGGGCAGTTTGTAGAGGTCTATGATACTACAGGCTGCTCTCGCGGGACTCTATAACGGTATCGCGTAAATTTTTCGTTCGTTCGGCTATTAAGTTTTTAATTCGGTTTCGGTCTCAGTGCTAAATTTCAAAACTCTATTTTGAAAATTCGTTCGTTTAGGTCATTATTTTTATTAGATTATTTTGGAAATTGGAACTTCTTGGAACTGCCACTTACCCAATTGTCAACATTGGGACTATTAAATTTTTTGTACATCTTTTAGATCCTTTTCAAAATTCTAGTATCCGTTTATACAGTCTATTTTGACAATTTTTTCTTTTTTGCTTTCCTTTTACTTGTGTCATTTTTCTTGTTTTTTAGTTTTTCTAATTGTTTTAATTGTTTAATTGTCCCTATTGACCTTTTATAACTTTTAGATTAGCTAGCGACTTTTTGTTTACACTTTGTAGAGCATTTTTCCACCCTATTTTTAAGGAATTTTTAAAAGAGCCAATGAGCCAATAAATAAAAGAGACTTATTTACCTAAAAAAAAATTATTATTTCTGCAGAGAGCGGATGTCAATTTGAGCTCCAATCGAAAAATATTAATAAATAGCGAAGCTTGTCCGAAAAAGTGTGTAAAAGTGCAAATAAGTGATATTAGGGACACCAGGGGCCGGATCCTGTAGCACGGAGAATTTGGGAATTTGGGAGATGAGAATTGCGTTTTCTTAGAATTCTTAATTCCCTAATTCTCCATTCCCAATTCACTAACATGGTTGGAGAATTAGGGAAAACGTAAGAAATGTGAAAAAGTGCGAATCTCCTGGGACGATTAAGGGTATCAATTTTTGTTGTAGAGGGTTGGACTTTTTTTCATATGTGAGGTACATCTGCCTATTACCTTCCATTGTGAAATAAATTTAAATTTCTTTTTTGTTGGGGTAGTTTTTGAGGGATGTAGGAGGGTAGGTTTTCTCGAGTTTTTCCGGGATAACGAGAGAATGGAGAGTAGAAGGAGAATGTATGTGGTATCAAAAATAATGGGAGCTCAGCGCGAACAAGGTAGGCTTAGGAAAAGGGGCGGGGAGAGTGCGGGGTAGAAATGGGAGCTGATTAATGGAAAAAAATAAAAATAAGACAATATCAGGAGCTGCAATAATTCGCAGGGGTAAGCTCAGGATCTCTAAGCCCAATAAAAAAAAAGTAAGAATTCTTTTTGGTAATTAGGCATGCATGGGTATTATAGGCTATATTTTATTTCGATGAACGGTAATTTGCAGATTTGAGCGGCCTCGGCGGTAACTTTTGCTATCGCAATATTCACGGGCGCCTAACTCTATGTGGGAGGGCTGTAGAGTATTGGAATTTTTTTGATGGATTAAGGGTTTAGAGTACAAAAATATAGGTGAATAACTTTTGGGGCAGGATGTTTTGGGGGTTGGGGGTCGTACCACCCCTCATAGGGGGTTGCTCAAACTACGTCATGTTTGGTACCAAATTAAAGAGGGAGGAGAGGGTAATCGAGCGGTGTAGTTTGTCTTTGATCGTTTTAACGTGATAGCTGACGTTTGACAGCCGAAAAACGATTTTTTTACACTACGGTCATATACACCCCAGTTTCCATATTTTGCATATATTTCATCCGTTCTTTGTTTCACATCCATTAGTACTCCGTTGTGAACATTTCTATCATGGGAAGTGAATTTCCAGGACTTACCAGTTCTTCGCAATGATGAGATGAAAATATGTCAATTTTTGTACCAAAAACGGCCAATTTTTCACCTTAAAAAGGACTGCTACACTTCTTTTACAGTTATTTCCAAAACGGTTTATCGGATTCAAAAATTATTTACATATTTAATTAGGGGACAAAATGTAGATGCGATTTAATCCTACACACAAGCTTTACCGTGTATATTTAAAAATTTTACAGCATCTCTTCTGTACTGGACGACGTCCAAATTGATCAATTTCGCGTGATTTGTAATTTTTAGCGGGTACTTTGAGAGACAAAATCCTTGTTCCTCTGTTAGTATTGCATGGATTTAAATAATTTGTTTTTTACAATATAGCCAGGATACGCAGTGAATCCATAACTCAATTTGAAATTCCTAGCTACCTAGATACCTTCACAAAATGCAACAAAAGTAGACAATACAATTTTTCCACTTACTTTTCCACTTGCAAAACACCGGAGAATTAACAAGTATGGAGAATTTGGGAATTCTCTACTTACTTTTCGTCTTACTTTTCCACAAGCAAACACCGGAGAATTAATAAGTGGAATGGAGAATTCGGAAACTCCGTCTCTCAATTGAAAATTTTTCGTCTTACTTTTCCACAAGCAAACACCGGAGAATTTGAGAAGTGAAAGTAAGACGAAAAATTCGGAAATTCTGTACTCGCTTCTCAAATCCTCTCAGTTGAGAATTTTTCGTCTTACTTTTTCACAAGCAAACACCGGAACAAGTGGAATGGAGAACTCGGGAATTCCGTAATCGCTTCTCAAATCCTCTCAGTTGAGAATTTTTCGTCTTACTTTTCCACAAGCAAACACCGGAGAACTTGAGAAGTGAAAGTAAGACGAAACATTTTTAACTGAGAGAGAATTTGTGAAGTGAGTACGGAATTCCCAAATTCTCCATTCCACTTGTTAATTCCCAAATTCTCCATTCCACTTGTTAATTCCCAAATTCTCCATTCCACTTGTTAATTCTCCGGTGTTTTGCAAGTGGAAAAGTAAGTGGAAAAATTGTATTGTCTTCTTTTGTTGCGTTCTGTGAAGGTATCTAGGTACCTAGGAATTTCAAATTGGGTTATGTATTTACTACGTATCCTGGCTATATTGTAAAATTATGGAAATCCATGCAACACTAATAGAGAAACAAGGATTTTTTTTCTCAAAGTACCCGCTAAAAATTACAAATCACGCGAAATTGATCAATTTGGTCGTCGTCCAGTACAGAAGAGATGCTGTAAAATTTTTAAATATACATGGTAAAGCTTGTGTGTAGGATGAAATCGCATCTACATTTTGTCCCCTAATTAAATATGTAAATAAGTTTTGAATCCGATAAACCATTTTGGAAATAACTGTAAAAGAAGTGTAGCAGTCCTTTTTAAGGTGAAAAATTGGCCGTTTTTGGTGCAAAAATTGACATATTTTCATCTAATCATTGCGAAGAACTGGTAAGTCCTGGAAATTCACTTCCCATGATAGAAATGTTCACAACGGAGTACTAATGGATGTGAAACAAAGAACGGATGAAATATATGCAAAATATGGAAGCTGGGGTGTATATGACCGTAGTGTTAAAAAATAGTCTTTCGGCGGTCAAAAGCCAGCTATCACGTTAAAACGATCAAAGCCAAACTACACCACTCGATTACCATCTCCTCCCTCTTTAATTTGGTAGCAAACATGACGTAGTTTGAGCAACCCCCTATGAGGGGTGGTACGACCCCCAACCCCCAAAACACCCTGCCCAAAAAATTGTTCACCTATATTTTTGTACTCTAAACCCTTAATCTATGAAAAAAATTCCAATACTCGACAGCCCTCCCACATAAAGTTAGGCGCCCGTGAATATTGCGATAGCAAAATTTACCGCCGACGCCGCTCAAGTCTGCAAATTACCGTTAATCCAAATAAAATACAGCCTATAATGCGCATGCATGCCTAATTACCAAAGTGAATTCTTGCTTTTTTTTTATTGGGCTTAGAGATCCTGAGCTTACCCCTGCGAATTATTGCAGCTCCTGATATTGTCTTAATTTTTTTTTAATTTCCATTAATCAGCTCCCATTTCTACCCCGCACTCTCCCCGCCCCTTTTCCTAAGCCTATCTTGTTCACGCTGAGCTCCCATTTTTTTTTATACCACATACATTCTCCTTCTACTCTCCATTCTCTCGCTATCCCGGAAAAACTCGAGAAAACCTACCCTCCTACATCCCTCAAAAACTACCCCAACAAAAAAGAAATTTAAATTTATTTCACAATGGAAGGTAATAGGAAGATGTACCTCACATATGAAAAAAAGTCCAACCCTCTACAACAAAAATTGATACCCTTAATCGCCCCAGGAGATTCGCACTTTTTCACATTTCTTACGTTTTCCCTAATTCTCCAACCATGTTAGTGAATTGGGAATGGAGAATTAGGGAATTAAGAATTCTAAGAAAACGCAATTCTCATCTCCCAAATTCCCAAATTCTCCGTGCTACAGAATCCGGCCCCAGTTGCGATTAAGAAGTGCATTTAATTAGTTTTATGGGAAAAATTATAATAAACTAGTGTAAATAAATTGAGAAAAATTTAAAACCTGAGTGATAGTTTTGGACTTGAATTTATTCTAATTATTTTTGGTCGTTGCCATGACAACATGGCAACCGTAAAAAATTAGTAGCACGGAACTAAATTATCTCTGTAAAGTAAAAATATACAAAATACAATTGTTTTAAAATAAAAAAAAATATATATATATATAAAAATATAAAAATAAAATTAGCGTCAGACCAAATAAAAGTCAAATCATCTCTGCCGCAGTCAAAATGACTGCGAGCAGCAGCGATTCTGGGAGAACTGACGACCCCCCACCCAAATGAAATGGAAGGAGGAGGAATGGCACAAGACCTTCTTCTTCTTCAAAATGAATTCTCCAGGGGCCCACAGAAAACGCCGGTAAGGGCCCAAAAGAAGAGGCCAAAGAAATTGCAGTGGAGAAGTCTTCAATAAAAACGGCAGTTGTTGGATCAATAACAAAAATCACAGCCAAAGCAGCTATAGAAGCAGTAGCTACAGCTTCAGTAGTAGCTGTACCAGGGGCAGCAGTCGGTGCAACCTCAACAGCAGCAGAAAACTCACAGATGACTACCTCAGTGCAAGGACAACGTCCAAGCTTGGTGGAAGTTGTCAAGCTGGCATCAGTCACAGCGCCAAAGCCTAATAGTACAGTAATGAGGCCACCGCTTTCCACGAAGGCAGACGCCTTGCAAAAGTAGCCAACAGCCGCAGCAATGCATCCCCGGCGTTAGGGTTAGGGATGTCATATGCACAGGTAAGTTGCAGTTCTAAGCAGGCTTCCACAATCGAAATTTTGAGCAAAGACATCACTCCTCGTCCAGCCCCATTGGATGCAGGTAAGCCTCGGCCCAAGACCAGTGCGGGTCTCCAGGGCTTTTTCGACGGGAGGTGCCAGGATGAGAGCTACGGGATGCAGTTGGAGCACATCAGAGGATGTCCTCAGACTGCATACCTGAAGGCAATCTTCCGCGTCATCTGCTGTGAGCAGCTATTCTCCATGGGGATAATAGCTGGGGGAATGGTTGAGGTGTATACCACAACCCTCGAAAGCGCTACCAAGCTTATGCATGAGGGCATCGTGGTGGAGGGTAGACACCTTGTGCCATTCCCACTCAGGGAAAAGCCCACGAAGGTCGTGTTTTCACGGGTCCCCATGCGAGCCCAACATGAAGACCTCGCGAATTTCCTTGGGAGATTCGGAAAGGTTCATGGAAAGGTTCGCGCCATTCCCATCAAAATTGAGGACGAGGGTCTCGGGCGGGGTATTTTCGGTACCAGCCGGGAAGCGTCCATCACTTTAAATAAGGGATGTACGCTTCCGTCAGGCTTCTACCTGAGCATATCCGGCTCGAGATACTGGATAGACGTGGGCACCGAAGCGAAATGCCATGCTTGCCATTTGGTAGGGCATTTTATTGCTGACTGCCCCAAGAGAAGCGGAAAGAAGGCTGAACAGAAGGCTCCTTCGAAGGAAACCACTGCTACAGTAGTGCCTCCAGAGAAAGAACTTTCTGCCAGCACTCAGCCTGCTATCTTGGAGCAGCCAGTGGCTAAAGTTCCTGAAATTGGCCCTGAGGCAAAAATTATTACGGCTGTAAAAGGCACCACGTCGGCACGTGAAAGCATGGCTACTTCTGACGAGGAGTCGATTAGCCATGTAGGCAGAAAAAGGAGGACGAGGAGGAAGACGAAGGTGGACCGGGTGATGCTGCCTCCTCCAGAGCCAGCAAAGCCAGTCGCTTCAAAACGGGCCCACTCGGAGGAGGACGATAGGGGTGCTCGCGGCTCGAAGGTTGTTGTGAGAGACACGGAAGTGTCTCTCGAGCAGCTTTCGGACTGCGATGTGACCGGTTTTGATGATACTGGTCTCTCGAGCTTCAGTGGCTACGAGTCGTGTGGTAGCACCTTTTCGACTGGTAGCCAATTTGAAGTCTCGAAGGGTATGGAAACCCTTCCTAGGGAGAAGATCTCCAAGATTCTTGCCCGGCTCTTGTACAAGAAGAATTCAGGTAAAATCTGGAGTATTCTTGTGGGAGGCCGGAGTTGTTACTTCCTCAACTTCTACCCCTACAAGAGGAGTGCAAGAGGAAGGGGAATTACAACGGTATATCTCGGCTAGATCGACTCCATAGGAGGGTGGAGGAGCTGATTCAGGAGCATTGCTTTGCCAATTCTCCTCGTCAGTAGATGTCGCACATTCATCGTTTGAGCTTTTCATCTCTTTGAATGTGCAAGATAGCTTCTATCAACACCGGGGGTTTAAGTGCACATACAAAATGTTCGATATAGACATCGCGCTTCTACAGGAGACGAATTTTACGAAAGACACATATACACAACTTGAGCGTTATGCTTATTTACAAACTGGCTATGCAATGTTTGCCACACCTGCGCCTCGTCGAGGCTCAGGGGTGGCAATCGTTGTATCCAACAAATTCACACTATCGTCTCCGGTCTATACAGATATCTTCCCAAGCTTCGCTTCTTCCTTGGACTCTGTCGTTCAAGAAAAACATATCAAGGTAGTAAACGTGTACCTTCCTCATGACCAGGACATTACAAGACAAGTTCTTGATAGTGTTCAATCCTGTCTGGTGAATTTTAGTGGCGAAACTATCGTCGGAGGTGATTTCAACTGCACGCTAAATCACTCAATGGATCGGCATTCAGGAGCTGAGTTCAACTCTGTCAATGCTGCTCGGTTGAGGAATTTGGTCCGTGTTTTCAGACTCGTGGATATCTATAGTTGGATGCATCCTACGACTAGATCATACACGAGGGTATCGAGAAATATCCATGGAAGTCTCGTAGGCTGCAGAATTGATAGACTTTACGTCTCACCTGGAATACTAGAACATTTCGTTGGTGTCATTCATGAAGTGTGTTCCGTTAGCGACCACCTTCTTGTAGTGGCAACCAGCACTCTAGTTGGAAGAAGAACTGCATACTGGATATTCAATAACTATTTGTTGAATTCCGAGCAGTTCATCAATGAATTCACTGAATTCTGGTACGATTGGCAAGAGAGGAAATGTGACTTTCCTCTTCTTAGTCAATGGTGGGATGTTGGAAAGCTCCAAATTCGATCTTTTATCGAAGCGGATTTCAATCGAAGTGGGTATCAAGCTTCTAGCATGTCGGCCGAAGTGTCTCGGGTGGCAGCTCTTCTCCCTACTCAGCCGGAGTTGATTCTTTATTTTAACAGAATAAAGGAACGCTTGGCAACACAAACTTACAAGCACAGCTTGGAGTTTGTGCTGCACAGCCAACCACGCTGGCTGAGGGAAGGCGACTCTCCAACCGAGTACTTCTTTCAGGCAACTAGACGACGTACTGCTTCTTGTGAAGTCGAATCGATAGTTGATGAATCTGGACAAGTCCTCAACGGACAACAGCAATCAGAGTTTATTCGAGACTATTACAGTAGTCTCTACTCTGAATCGACGTCGACAACATCCTCGACCACTCATGAATTTCTTGAGAATACTCCCACTTTCTCTGAAGACAGCAAGGAGCTCCTGGATACGGTAATCACATTCGAGGATATGATCGCTGCGACAAAGGATCTAAGGCGATACACTTCACCTGGTTATGATGGCTTGACTCCAGAATTCTTCATACGTTTCAGGGATTTATTAATTCCTGACCTTTTGGAAGTCTTCAATTCGGCGGTTGAGACACATTCAGACTTTCCTTCTAGTTGGAGGAGGTCTGTTATGCGATTGATTCCAAAGAAAGTAGATTTGCAGAGGATGAGGAACTGGAGGCCAGTAACCCTATGCAATGTGGACTATAAAATCATCTGCAAAGCATTAGGGGCGATACTCCGCTCAGTGATTGCTTCGGTAATACACCCAGAACAGTCCTTCTACGATATTCATCATATACTCGCCTCGTTCGTATAGTAGCTGTGATGCAACGACTTATACATAATTGTCGGCATCCTCATAATAAACGCTCACAGTACATCGATTCGCTCGAATGGAGCCAGGCAGAAATAACAATATTTAAACTGGTACAACAAACTGCGTTCGCAGATGAGTACAAAAGTATATTGAACAAGAATCCGTTGTCGCAAAATAGCAAGTTAATTAAACTTAATCCCTTTATGGACGACAATGGCTTGTTACGAGTGGGTGGTAGACTCGATAATGCTTCAATTCCATACAATAGGAAACACCCAGTCATCTTACCACGTGATCATCATGTAACGTTAATTTTAATCGACAAACTACATGTAGAAACTCTACATGACGGTCCCTCACTGGTTCTCAGCACTAGTCGAAATCGATTCTGGATATTAGATGCTAGACGTTGCATTACCAGTCGATTACATAAGTGCATTACATGTTTCAAATATCGCACTACGACTAGAAGCCAGTTGATGGGAAATTTACCAACCCCGCGAGTAAATGAAACGAAGCCATTTACTAAAGTGGGAATTGATTATGCCGGACCTGTAACGATAAGAAGCTCAAAGTTACGCAACGCCAAGTTACAAAAGGCATATTTCTGTATCTTTGTTTGTATGGCTACAAAGGCTGTACATTTAGAACTGGTGTCAGATCTCACATCTGAAGTATTCCTCGCCGCATTAAAAAGGTTTGTAGCTAGAAGAGGATTGTATACTGACATATATTCAGATTGTGGCACCAACTTCATTGGTGGAAAATCTCTTCTGGAAAGGGATTTACGACAAGCCATTCATGCCTCAACACCAGAAGCAGCAAAATATTTGTCCTCCAAGCAAATCAACTGGCACTTTAACCCTCCAGCCTCTCCACATTTCGGAGGAATCTGGGAAGCGGGAGTAAAGTCAGTAAAATATCATCTTCGAAGAACACTACAATACTCCAAATGTACGTTTGAAGAGTATGCAACCCTATTAGCTCAGGTCGAAGCGTGTTTAAATTCTAGGCCACTATGCTATGTTAGAAATGATCCAGCGGATTTATTTATCCTTACACCTGGACATTTCTTGATTGGCCAAGCACTAAACGCGATTCCAGAACCTGATTATACAAATGAACCTGTAGTTTTGTCTAAAAGATGGCAGTACATTCAACAGTTGAATAAACAATTTTGGGATAAGTGGTCAAAGGACTACCTTAACCAATTGCAGAACAGACCCAAATGGTACACAAGACAACCGAACATGCATGTTGGAGATGTTGTCCTTGTTAAAAGCGAAAACATGCCACCCACTAGCTGGGCAATGGGTATAATAGAGCAAATACATCCAGGTGCCGATGAGCTAGTGCGGGTAGTACGAGTCAAAACGCGAAATGGTAGTTTCTTACGACCAATCGCTAAAATTAGTCCTCTACCACTAGCATAAGACTAACTGCCTGTTATTAGTGTCGTCATGTGTCTGTCCAAATTGTCACATTGTTGGCTAAGGGTCATCATAATTTTGATACACCATACTAACAAGCTACTATTTCAGATGTCTTCCACATATGAGCAAGAGGATATGCTGTACATTTTAGAGGATATCCAGTTTAGCCCACCAGGAATTCCAGAACGCAGGATGCTTCGTGACCCAGGGTGCGATGTCTTCGGCATGCCTCGACCAGAATTGGCTCATGAATTGACGCCGCGGGACAGAAGAGAACCAACGAGCCGTGCATCAACGAGCCGAGCATCAACGAACCGAGCATCAACAAGCAGGGCATCAACAGGCCAAGCAACGACGAGTCAAGCGACCAGGGTGACAACTCGACCGTTTGTGGGTCCGACTCCCTACACGGATCCGCATCCACAACAGACAGCAGTAGTCAATGGCAGCCGCATTACCGCTTTGACAAAGCTGCTGCCGACTACAACCATCAACGGATACATAATGAGAGCAAATAACAGCTTTCAAAAATTCACAACGCGAGAAGGCGAAGATATATATTTGCCTCGATACGTTTTGCAGCGCATTGACGTCAGAGGCATACAACGGCGACGAAACAGGGAGAAACCCATTAATCTTCCAGATAGATATCAGGTTCGACTACGAGTCAATAAGGATGGCAAATTGACCTTCCATCATTACCATAAGAGGGGTATACGCAAAATAAAAGATGCTTTAGTTGAACAAACTGTTCAACGGGGGGGAGTATGTTGAGCACACCTGAAATAAGAATAAAACATTAAAACAAATCCATTAAATATTTATTACTTCCCTCGGATTTTCCAGAGTCCTACACCAACAGCTGCAGGTGCATCCTCCATATCAGGAACGTATCTGAAATGAAAAAGATAAACAGATATTAATTTAAAATAACTAATTAAACAAAGTAGTATACAAAAAACTACATGAACAAGCAAATTACATGCAAAACTGCCAAGAAACCAATTTCTTGGCAGTACAAAAACAAAAACATGCAAATTCAATTATTGCAATTTCTGGGCAAAATTCATATGCTCTGCATAATAAACATTTGCAAAACATGCAAATATGTTTAAATATGCAAAACATAAAGAATTGCAACCCGCACATATATTATAATTAATAAAATGCAACAATTTATGCCATTCTTGACATTTCAAAAATCACTTTGCCAACATGAACAATTTTGCATAATTTGGATATTTCTTGCAAATTGTTCATGCTGGAACTCACAATAATTAATAAAGAACACTTAGAAAGTAATAAAATGCACTTACCTGGACAATTAATCCTTTAATTGCGACGAAAATACGAAAAAACTACATAAACAAACCCGACACTTTCGAATTAAAACACCGCGATCGCGACTGTCAAATTGACTTGCGAGAAAGTCAATTAGACGAAGTTGGCTACGCGCTACCTGTTGGTAATGCTTAAAACCCGCGAAAGTTACCAGGTAAGCAAATATTCGCGAAAAAAGGTAAATTAAATTCCCATAATAAGTGGGAAAGAGAAAGATGCGAAAACGAGATGCAAGAAAAATAAGAAATATTTGCGTTCCACATTGGAAATTGTCATAATATGTCACGAAGTCGCCATATTGATAAATTTCAGAAAAATTAAAATATTTAATAAAATAAACTACGAAAATTCATGGATAATTTAAAATAAATTAGTTGAAGGAAATTGGCACATTTTGACATAAGTATATAAGTCAAGCAAAGTCGAAAAATATGCTTAATTTGCATTTTTCTTGTGGAACGTATGTCAAAATGGCCGCTTAGAGCCTATAAAAAGGGGGCAATTTCTAAGATCTTTCTCAGTTTTTCGACAGCGATCTTCGAGTATAATTCAAGGCAATATCATTCTAACCAAGTTTTTCTCAGCGATCATCAGTGTAGTTTAAAGCAAGTTTTTTTCTCAGTTTCAAATCGATCATATATGCAAGTTCTAGCATACGATCAAGTGTTAATAAATATTTTTCAATTTCAGCAATAAGCATAAGATAAAAAGTGCCATAGTTAAGGTACATTGTCATACATGCTGAAAATTTATGTGCAGTTGGTGTTGGCAATTAACAAGAAGTTTTGGTTGGGATTTCTTAAGATAAGTATTGTGTGGATATCAACTAATTTAGTATTTACGTTTCTTGCATAAAAATTAAATACATGCCAGCTTTCGGCACTTTAATGATACATGCATAGAAACAAAGTAAGTTAAGAAGCGCAAAGTGAATAAGTGTATAACGCGTAAAATTGAAAGGGCTACAAATTGCATCTAGTCAAATACATGCCAAAATACGGCATACTGACTACACATGCAATCGAACAATTACTAATAAATTAGTGAAATTATTAATTTATAGTGAATTTGTAAATTGAAGTGTTTCACACATAGAATTATTGAATAAACACAGCATTAAACAGTCCTACTGTGCTCCTGGTCGTAGTGTCTACGACAGCATCGCGGTAGCCAAACATTTGTTTGCCTACCATGAACAGACAGGTACACAAATGGCCATGATTTCACTTGACCAGAAAAAGGCTTTTGATAGCATCTCGCACGAGTATCTCCTGACTGCTCTCGAGGCATTTGGGCACCCGCCCAGGTGGCTCGATATCATCGGGAAACTGTATAGAGCTTCAGCGATTTTGATTAAGCATCAAGGACAGGTTCTGGCTCCTATCTCGTTTCACCGAGGTATCAGAAAGGCTGTCCATTGTCAGGTATGCTTTATGATCTTTCGTTGGAACCGCTACTGATGAATCTTCGCCGAATGCTCGGACAATATTCAGTGCATCTACCATATACCAATGTAAGGCCTCTTATATTGGCATATGCAGATCACCTTTCTATTTTCGTGACAAGAGATGAAGCTTTTCCGGTCGCTCGTGCTGTTTTCGAACAGTATGAACGTAAAGCGGGCGCTAAAATCAACCTTAGCAAGAGTCAAGGCTTGTGGTGTGGAAGGTGGGGAGATCGTACAGATACTCCACTGAACATCCAATGGACTAATACTTGCCTGAAGTATTTAGGTGTGTATATCGGACGCGAGAGGAAATCAAATAATAGCCGCATCGCTCTTGAGAAACTCTCTAGAGCTGTAAACTCATGGCGTAGTCGACTGTTTCCACTATCGCTAATGGGAAGGTCAGTCGTGATAAACTATTTCATTACCTCGTCCATCGTTCATCTGCTAAAGTCTGAGACGTTTGATGAAGGCTTCTTAGGACTTCTTCAAGCAAAAGCGATGGACGCATTTTGGTGCGGAAGACGATGGGTTGCTGAAAGCACGCTCTGTCTGCCAGTCAAGATAGGTGGATTAGGTCTCACTAACTTGGTTGTGAAATCAAGGTGTCTCCAAGTGCGTGCATTCCAATGAGTGTTTTGCCAGAGACACACCTTAATTTCTCCAATGTACTGGGAGGGATCGGCATAGAGGAGTATTACTACCTGCTCTCTGTTTGACCACCCTATCCTCGTGACTGGCCACATGATCTAATCTCAACGATTCAGACCTGGGACAGAATCAGGCCAGCATTTCACCTTAAGTGGAGTGCTCTGCGGTACACGCAATTCGCGTCGATTCCAATCAGGTTTAATCCTGAATTAATAGATTCAGTGTTAAGTAATGCTCGAGGTTTTGAAGCTGACACGCATATACTGACAGTTCTCGGAGATATTATTGATATCTCTGGAAACTGTCGAATAAACACTAACACTCCACAACTACACGACCTGGCGGCTTCTGCGCGGGAGAGATTTCGTCAACTTGGGACCAATGACCCTGGCACTAAGTTGACAGATGCTTTCGTTCTGGACAGACCGCCACACACACCTTTCAGCACACTTACAACACGTGTCCTCCGTGACGTGCTTATGTCAATAAGACCTCCGGAGTATACAGGATACAACAGATGGCGAACACACCTCGGGGTGAATATGGGCGTGATGGGAGGGATAACTTGCAGAGTAGTCTACAGTTATCCTTCTAGTTACAAAGATGCTGATGTTGCATTCCACTTGCTGCATCACAGTCTCATGCATCCTAATCACTTGTAACATATCGACCGGCGGGTTCAGAAGATCTGCACAGTTTGTTCTGGTGAAGGCACCTTGTTTCACAGGTTCTTCACTTGTCCAGCTTTGCAGAGTCTGATGGAACTGGTGCGCGATATGTGTCAGTTGATCCACCCGAATTTCAGCATTACTAGGATATCATTTCTATGGGGACCAAAGGTTTGTGGTCGGGTGAACTGTTTGATTAGCTTTGTGTTGACACTGGCCAAATCTATAATTCACTTGTACTACATGAGAGCCGGAGATGGGAATCAGAACACTGACCTACAACACCACGCACAAGCACTTAAGCGCCACTTCGTTGACAGACTGAAGAGATGTTTACGTCTTGAATATCTGGCAATGAACGCAGGCACATTCACCTGCACATGGCAACCATTATCGTCGGTGCATGATGAAGCTCTTGTCTTTCTCTGGTGATAACAGGCCACAGCATTTGCAACACTAGTCCACGGGGCTTCTCCCCGCTTAGGAATCGTTGCACGTGCTGTGGGAAGGACAAGTACTCTGTTAGAGATGCTAAGCTGGAGGGATGATGAGGGCAGTTTGTAGAGGTGTATGATACCACAGGCTGCTCTCGCGGGACTCTATAACGGTATCGCGTAAATTTTTCGTTCGTTCGGCTATTAAGTTTTTAATTCGGTTTCGGTCTCGGTGCTAAATTTCAAAATTTTATTTTGAAAATTCGTTCGTTTAGGTCATTATTTTTATTAGATTATTTTGGAAATTGGAACTACTTGGAACTGCCACTTACCCAATTGTCAAAATTGGGACTATTAAATTTTTTGTACATCTTTTAGATCCTTTTCAAAATTCTAGTATCCGTTTATACAGTCTATTTTTAGAATTTTTTCTTGTTTGCTTTCCTTTTACTTGTGTCATTTTTCTTTTTTTTTTTCTTTTTCTAATTGTTTTAATTGTTTAATTGTCCCTATTGACCTTTTATAACTTTTAGATTAGCTAGCGACTTTTTGTTTACACTTTGTAGAGCCTTTTGCCACCCTACCTTTAAGGAATTTTTAAAAGAGCCAATGAGCCAATAAATAAAAGAGACTTATTTACATAAAAAAAAAATTATTATTGTCGCAGTGACCATACGCGTCATTTTGAGTTCCAGGAAATCCAAGCGAAAAGGGCATAATAAGTATTAAAAAAAGGGTTAAAAGTGTTATTGACGTTCACTTACAGTAACGCCAATCGTCTGTAGTGAATTATTTATAAAAAAAATTCAAAAATAGTTGTGAAAAAGTGTTTAAAATAAAATTCTAGTGACATTTGAGAAAACAATTTAATTTAATTTGGTCGTTGCCATGGCAACAGAAAATTCTTAATGTGATTTAGATACAATTTGAAAAAAAAAAATTATTAAAAAATAAAAACTAAGTAATTTAGAAATAAATAAAAAAGTAAAAAAGAATTATACATCTACACTGCCGCATTCAACATGAATGCGAGCAGCAGTGATTCTGAGGGCACTAATGATCCCCTCAAATCAAAGCAAAGGTGGAAGAAAAACACGAAGGCTTCTTCCTCCTCCGAAAAACTTCACCAAGGGCCCACAGAAAAGGCCATCAAGGGCCCTATTGAAGAGGCCAAGAAACATGAGACTCTGTGTGAGAAGACTCCAGCGAAGAGAGCGGTTGCGACTGGAGAATAGCTTGGAGCATCTACTTCACACTCGACCGCTGCAATTGCAGCAGTACTAGCAGGAACTTTCACGCCGCTAAGCCCAACCCCACGTCGGCGTTCGAACTTAGCTGAGGTTGTTAAATCGGCTTCAGCTTTAGCGACAAAGCCAAGCTATGTCGTAATGAGGCCGCCGCTTTCTGTAGCAAAGGAAAATGCCTCAAAACAGAAGCCAGCGGCACCAGCCGCAAGACCAGCAGCAGCACCACGATCCCCAGCAGTAGAGCTAGGGATCTCTTATGCCCAGCAGGTAAGTGGCAGTTCCAGTAAAGAGTCAGCCATTGAAATTGTAGGTAACGGCATCAGTCCTCGTCCAGCCCCATTGGACGCAGGTAAACCTCGACCTAACACCCGTGCGGGTCTTCAGGCTTTTTTCGAAGGGAGGTGGCAAGATGAGAGCTACGGTATGCAGCTCGAGCACATCAATAGGTGTCCTCAGAGCGCATACCTAAATGCGATCTTCCAGGTCATCTCCCGTGAGCAGCTATTTTCCATGGGGATAATAGCTGGGGGAATGGTAGAGGTGTACACCACGACCCTTGAGAGTGCTACCAAGCTTATGCTTGTGGGCATCGTGGTGGAGGGTAGACACCTTGTGCCGTTCCCACTCAGGGAAAAGTCAACAAGGGTCATGTTTTCACGGGTCCCTATGCGAGCGAGCCATGAAAACCTCCTAAATTGCTTAGGGAGATTTGGGAAGGTTAATGGCAACGTTCGTGCCATTCCCTTAAAAATTGGGGACGATGGTCTCCGGCGGAGTATCTTCGGTACCAGCCGGGAAGCGTCCTTCACTTTAAATAAGGGATGTACGCTTCCAAAAGGCTTTTACCTGAGCATATCCGGCTCAAGGCAATGGATAGACGTGGGCACCGAAGCAAAATGCCATGCTTGCCATTTGGTAGGGCATTTTATTGCTGACTGCTCCAAGAGAAGCGGGAAGAAGGCTGAACCGAGGGTTCCCTCGAACAAACCACTACTACAGTAGTGGCTCTGGAGAAAGATTCTTCAGCCAGCACTCAACCTGCTATCTTGGAGCAGCCAGTGGTGAAGGTGCCTGAAGTTGTCCCTGAGGCAAAAATTATTACGGCTGTAAACGGCGCCACGTCGGCACGCGAAAGCATGGCTACTTCTGACGAGGAGTCGACTAACCATGTAGTAAAAAAAAAGAGGACGAGGAGGAAGAAAGTCGACCGGCTGATGCTGCCTAATCCAGAGCCAGCAAAGCCAGTCGCTTCAAAACGGCCCCACTCGGAGGAGGATGATAGTGGTGCTCGCGGTTCGAAGGTTGTTGTGAGAGACACGGAAGTGTGTCTCGAGCAGCTTTCGGACTGCGATATGACCGGTTTTGATTAGCCTGGTCTCTCCAGCTTCAGTGGCTACGAGTCGTGTGGTAGCACCTTTTCGACTGGCAGTCAATTTGAAGTCTCGAAGGGTATGGAAAGCCTTCCTAGGGAGAAGATCTCCAGGATTCTTGCCCGGCTCCTGTACAAGAAGAATTCAGGTAAAATCTGGAGTATTCTTGTGGAGGAGCTGGAGAGGCCGGAGTTGTTACTTCCCCAACTTCTACTCCTACAAGAGGAGTGCAAGAAGAAGGGGAATTACAGCGGTGTATCTCGGCTAGATCGACTCCATAGGAAGGTGGAGGAGTTGATACAGGAGCATCGCTTGGTCGATTCTCCTCGTCAATAGACGTCGTACCATCATCGTGTGAGCTTCTTATCTCTGCGAATGTGTAAGATAGGCTCTCTTAACACCGGGGGTTTAAGTGCTCATACAAGACTACACAGTACTATCGAACATGCCAAAATGTTCGATATAGACATTACACTTCTGCAGGAGACGAATTTTACACAAGACACGTATACACACCTTGAGCGCTATGCTTATCTACACACTGGCTATGCAATGTTTGCCACACCTGCGCCTCGCCGAGGCTCAGGAGTGGCAATCATTGTATCCAACAAATTTACACTATCGTCTCCTGTCTATACAGATATCTTCCCAGGCTTCGCTTCTTCCTTGGACTTTGTAGTTCAAGACAAACATATCAAGGTAGTAAACGTGTACCTTCCTCATTACCAGGACATCACAAGACAAGTTCTTGATAGTGTTCAATCCTGTCTGGCAAATTTCAGTGGCGAAACTATCCTCGGAGGTGATTTTAACTGCACGCTAAATCCCTCAGTGGATCGGCATTCCGGAGTTGAGTTCAACTCTGTCAATGCTACTCGGTTGAGGAATTTTGTCCGTGTTTTCAGACTCGTGGATATCTATCGTTGGATGCATCCTACGACTAGATCATACACGGGGGTCTCGCGAAATATCCATGGAGGACTTGCAGGCTCCAGAATCGGTAGACTTTACGGCTCACTTGGAATACTAGAACATTTCGTTGGTGTCACTCATGAAGTGTGTTCCGTTAGCAATCACCTTCTAGTAGTGGCAACCAGCACTTTAGTTGAAAGAAGAACTGCATACTGGATATTTAACAACTATTTGTTGAATTCCGCGCTGTTCATCAATGAATTCACTGAATTCTGGCACGATTGGCAAGAGAGGAAAGGTGACTTTCCTCTTCTTAGTCAATGGTGGGATCTTGGAAAGCTCCAAATTCGATCTTTTATCGAAACGAATTTCAATCGAAGTGGGTATCAAGCTTCTAGCATGTCGGCCGAAGTATCTCGGGTGGCAGCTCTTCTCCCTACTCAGCCTGAGTTGATTCTTTATTTTAACAGAATAAACGAACGCTTGGCAACACAAACTTACAAGCACAGCTTGGAGTTTGTGCTGCACAGCCAATCACGCTGGCTGAGGGAAGGCGATTCTCCAACCGAGTACTTCTTTCAGGCAACTAGACGACGTACTGCTTCTTGTGAAGTCGAATCGATAGTTGATGAATCTGGACAAGTCCTCAACGGACAACAGCTATCAGAATTTATTCGAGACTATTACAGTAGTCTCTACTCTGAATCGACGCGGACAACATCCTCGACCACTCATGAATTTCTTGAGAATATTCCCACTTTCTCTGAAGACAGCAAGGACCTCCTGGATACAGTAATCACATTGGAGGATATGATCGCTGCGACAAAGGATCTAAGGCGACACACTTCACCTGGTTATGACGGCTTGACTCCAGAATTCTTCATACCTTTCAGGGATTTATTAATTCCTGACCTTTTGGAAGTCTTCATTTCGGCGGTTGAGACGAATTCAGACTTTCCTTCTAGTTGGAGGAGGTCTGTTATGCGATTGATTCCAAAGAAAGGAGATTTGCAGAGGATGGGGAACTGGAGGCCAGTAACCCTATGCAATGTGGACTATAACATCATCTGCAAAGCCTTAGGGGCGATACTCCGCTCAGTGATTGCTTCGGTTATACACCCGGAACAGTCCTATTGTGTTCCTGGTCGTAGCATCTACGACAACATCGCGGTAGCCAAACATTTGTTTGCCTACCATGAACAGACAGGTACACAAATGGCCATGATTTCTCTTGACCAGCAAAAGGCCTTTGATAGCGTCTCGCACGAGTATCTCCTGACTGCTCTCGAGGCGTTTGGGCTCCCGCCCAGGTGGCTCGATATCATCGGGAAACTGTATAGAGATTCAGCGATTTTGATTAAGCATCAAGGACAGGCTCTGGCTCCTATCTCGTTTCATCGAGGTATCAGACAGGGCTGTCCATTATCAGGTATGCTTTATGATCTTTCGTTGGAGCCGCTACTGGTGAATCTTCGTCGAATGCTCGGACAATATTCAGTGCATCAACCATACACCACAGTGAGGCCTCTTATGTTGGCATATGCGCATGACCTTTCTATTTTCGTGACAAGAGATGAAGCTTTTCTGGTCGCTCGTGCTGTTTTCGAACAGTACGTACATATAGCGGGCGCTAAAATCAACCTTAGCAAGAGTCAAGGCTTGTGGTGTGGAAGGTGGAGAGATCGTACAGATACTCCACTGAACATCCAATGGACTAATACTTGCCTGAAGTATTTCGGTGTGTATATCGGATGCGAGAGTAAATCAAATAATAGCCGCATCGCTCGTGAGAAACTCTCTAGAGCTGTAAACTCATGGCGTAGTCGACTGCTTCCACTATCCCTAATGGGAAGGTCAGCCGTGATAAACTATTTAATTACCTCGTCCATCGTTGATCTGCTAAATACTGAGACGTTTGATGAAGGCTTCGTAGGTCTTCTTCAAGCAAAAGTGATAGACGCCTTTTGGTGCGGAAGACGAAGGGTTGCTGAAAGCACGCTCTGTCTGCCAGTCAAGATAGGTGGATTAGGTCTCACTAACTTGGTTGTAAAATCAAAGTGTCTCCAAGTGCGTGCATTCCAACCAGTGTTTTGCCAGAGAGACATCTTGATTTCTCAACTGTGGGTGAATGTACTGGGAGGGATCGGCATAGGGGAGTATTACTACCTGCTATCTGTTCGACCATCCTATCCTCGTGACTGGCCGCAGGATCTAATCTCAACGATTCAGACCTGGGGCAGAATCAGGCCAGCATTTCACCTTAAGTGGAATGCTCTGCGGTACACACAATTCGCGTCGATTCCAATCAGGTTTAATCCTGAATTAGTAGATTCAGTGTTCAGTAATGCTCGAGGTTTTGAAGCTGACACGCATACACTGACAGTTCTCGGAGATATTATTGATATCTCTGGAAACTGTCGAATAAACACGAACACTCCACAACTACACGACCTGGCGGCTTCTGCGCGGGAGAGATTTCGCCAACTTGGGACCAGTGACCCTGGCACTAAGTTGTAAGATGCTTTCGTTCTGGACAGACCGCCCCACACACCTTTCAGCACACTTACAACACGTGTCCTCCGTGACGTGCTTATGTCAATAAGACCTCCGGAGTATACAGGATACAACAGATGGCGAACACACCTCGGGGTGAATATGGGCGTGATGGGAGGGATAACTTGCAGAGTAGTCTACAGTTATCCTTCTAGTTCCAAAGATGCTGATGTAGCATTCAAATTGCTGCATCATAGTCTTATGAATCCTAATCAGTTGTCACATATCGACCGGCGGGTTCAGAGGATCTGCACAATTTGTTCTGGTGAAGGCACCTTGTTTCACAGGTTCTTCACTTGTCCAGCCTTGCAGAGTCTGATGGAAATGGTGCGCGATATGTGTCAGTTGATCCACCCGAATTTCAGCATTACTTGGACATCGTTTCTATGGGTACCAAAGGTTTGTGGTCGGGTGAACTGTTTGATTAGCTTTGTGTTGACACTGGCCAAATCTATAATTCACTTGTACTACATGAGAGCCGGAGATGGGAATCAGAACACTGACCTACAACACCACGCACAAGCACTTAAGCGCCACTTCGTTGACAGATTGAAGAGACGTTTACGTCTTGAATATCTGGCAATGAACGCAGACACATTCACCTGCACATGGCAACCATTATCGTCGGTGCATGATGGAGCTCTTGTCTTTCGCTGGTGATAGCAGGCCACAGCATTTGCAACACTAGTCCACGGGGCTTCTCCCCGCTTAGGAATCGTTGCACGTGCTGTGGGAAGGACAAGTACTCTGTTAGAGATGCTAAGCTGGAGGGATGATGAGGGCAGTTTGTAGAGGTGTATGATACTACAGCCTGCTCTCGCGGGACTCTATAACGGTATCGCGTAAATTTTTCGTTCGTTCGGCTATTAAGTTTTTAATTCGGTTTCGGTCTCGGTGCTAAATTTCAAAATTTTATTTTGAAAATTCGTTCGTTTAGGTCATTATTTTTATTAGATTATTTTGGAAATTGGAACTACTTGGAACTGCCACTTACCCAATTGTCAACATTGGGACTATTAAATTTTTTGTACATCTTTTAGATCCTTTTCAAAATTCTAGTATCCGTTTATACAGTTTATTTTGAGAATTTTTTCTTTTTTGCTTTCCTTTTACTTGTGTCATTTTTCTTGTTTTTTAGTTTTTCTAATTGTTTTAATTGTTTAATTGTCCCTATTGACCTTTTATAACTTTTAGATTAGCTAGCGACTTTTTGTTTACACTTTGTAGAGCCTTTTGCCACCCTATTTTTAAGGAATTTTTAAAAGAGCCAATGAGCCAATAAATAAAAGAGACTTATTTACCTAAAAAAAAAAAATTATTATTTCTGAAGAGAGCGGATGTCAGTTGGAGCTCCAATCGAAAAATATTAATAAATAGCGAAGCTTGTCCGAAAAAGTGTGTAAAAGTGCGAATAGGTGATATTAGGGACACCAGTTGGGATTAAGAAGTGCATTTAATTAGTTTTATGGGAAAAATTATAATAAACTAGTGTAAATAAATTGAGAAAAATTTAAAACCTGAGTGATAGTTTTCGACTTGAATTTATTCTAATTATTTTTGGTCGTTGCCATGACAAAATGGCAACCGTAAAAAATTTGTAGTACGGAACTAAAATATCTCTGTAAAGTAAAAATATACAAAATACAATTGTTTTAAAATAAAAAAAAAAAAATATATATATATATATATATATAAAAAATTAAAAATAAAATTAGCGTCAGACCAAATAAAAGTCAAATCATCTCTGCCGCAGTCAAAATTACTGCGAGCAGCAGCGATTCTGGGGGACTGACGACGCCCCCCCCCCCCCAAATCAAATGGAAGGAGGAGGAAGGGCACAAGCGCTTCTTCTTCTTCAAAATGAATTCTCCAGGGGCCCACAGAAAAGGCCGGTAAGGGCCCAAAAGAAGAGGCCAAAGAAATTGCAGTGGAGAAGTCTTCAATAAAAACGGCAGTTGTTGGATCAAATACAAAAATCACAGCCAAAGCAGCTATAGAAGCAGTTCCTACAGCTTCAGTAGTAGCCGTACCAGGGGCAGCAGTCGGTGCAACCTCAACAGCAGCAGAAAACTCACTGATCACTACCTCAGGGCAAGGACAACGTCCAAGCTTGGTGGAAGTTGTCAAGCTGGCATCAGTCACAGCGCCAAAGCCTAATAGTACAGTAATGAGGCCACCGCTTTCCACGAAGGCAGACGCCTTGCAAAAGCAGCCACCAGCAGCAGCAATACGATCCCCGGCGTTAGGGTTAGGAATGTCATATGCGCAGGTAAGTGGCAGTTCTATGCAGGTTTCCACAATCGAAATTTTGAGCATAGATATCACTCCTCGTCCAGCCTCATTGGACGCAGGTAAGCCTCGGCCCAAGACCAGTGCGGGTTTCCAGGGCTTTTTCGACGGGAGGTGGCAGGACGAGAGCTACGGGATGCAGTTGGAGCACTTCAGAGGATGTCCTCAGACTGCATACCTGAAGGCAATCTTCCGCGTCATCTCCTGTGAGCAGCTATTCTCCATGGGGATAATAGCTGGGGGAATGGTTGAGGTGTATACCACAACCCTCGAAAGCGCTACCAAGCTTATGCTTGAGGGCATCGTGGTGGAGGGTAGACACCTTGTGCCATTCCCACTCAGGGAAAAGCCCACGAAGGTCGTGTTTTCACGGGTCCCCATGCGAGCCCAACATGAAGACCTCGCGAATTTCCTTGGGAGATTCGGGAAGGTTCATGGAAAGCTTCGCGCTATTCCCATCAAAATTGGGGACGAGGGTCTCGGGCGGGGTATCTTCGGTACCAGCCGGGAAGCGTCCATCACTTTAAATAAGGCATGTACGCTTCCGTCAGGGTTCTACCTGAGCATATCCGGCTCGAGATACTGGATAGACGTGGGCACCGAAGCGAAATGTCATGCTTGCCATTTGGTAGGGCATTTTATTGCTGACTGCCCCAAGAGAAGCGGAAAGAAGGCTGAACAGAAGGCTCCTTCGAAGGAAACCACTGCTACAGTAGTGGCTCCAGAGAAAGAACTTTCTGCCAGCACTCAGCCTGCTATCTTGGAGCAGCCAGTGGCTAAAGTGCCTGAAATTGTCCCTGAGGCAAAAATTATTACGGCCGTAAATGGCGCCTCGTCGGCACGTGATAGCATGGCTACTTCTGACGAGGAGTCGATTAGCCATGTAGGCAGAAAAAGGAGGACGAGGAGGAAGACGAAGGTGGACCGGGTGATGCTGCCTCCTCCAGAGCCAGCAAAACCAGTCGCTTCAAAACGGCCCCACTCGGAGGAGGACGATAGTGGTGCTCGCGGCTCGAAGGTTGTTGTGAGAGACACGGAAGTGTCTCTCGAGCAGCTTTCGGACTGCGATATGACCGGTTTTGATGATACTGGTCTCTCGAGCTTCAGTGGCTACGAGTCGTGTGGTAGCACCTTTTCGACTGGTAGCCAATTTGAGGTCTCGAAGGGTATGGAAACCCTTCCTAGGGAGAAGATCTCCAAGATTCTTGCCCGGCTCCTGTACAAGAAGAATTCAGGTAAAATCTGGAGTATTCTTGTGGAGGAGCTGGGGAGGCCGGAGGTGTTACTTCCTCAACTTCTACTCCTACAAGAAGAGTGCAAGAGGAAGGGGAATTACAACGGTATATCTCGGCTAGATCGACTCCATAAGAGGGTGGAGGAGCTGATTCAGGAGCAGTGCTTGGCCAATTCTCCTCGTCAGTAGATGTCGCACATTCATCGTTTGAGCTTTTCATCTCTTTGAATGTGCAAGATAGCTTCTATCAACACCGGGGGTTTAAGTGCACATACAAGGTTACACAGCACTATCGAACATGCCAAAATGTTCGATATAGACATCGCGCTTCTACAGGAGACGAATTTTACCCAAGACACATATACGCAACTTGAGCGTTTTGCTTATTTACAAACTGGCTATGCAATGTTTGCCACACCTGCGCCTCGTCGAGGCTCAGGGGTGGCAATCGTTGTATCCAACAAATTCACACTATCGTCTCCTGTCTATACAGATATCTTCCCAAGCTTCGCTTCTTCCTTGGACTTTGTCGTTCAAGAAAAACATATCAAGGTAGTAAACGTGTACCTTCCTCATGACCAGGACATTACAAGACAAGTTCTTGATAGTGTTCAATCCTGTCTGGTGAATTTTAGTGGCGAAACTATCTTCGGAGGTGATTTCAACTGCACGCTAAATCCCTCAATGGATCGGCATTCTGGAGTTGAGTTCAACTCTGTCAATGCTGCTCGGTTGAGGAATTTGGTCCGTGTTTTCAGACTCGTGGATATCTATCGTTGGATGCATCCTACGACTAGATCATACACGAGGGTCTCGCGAAATATCCATGGAAGTCTCGAAGGCTCCAGAATTGATAGACTTTACGTCTCACCTGGAATACTAGAACATTTCGTTGGTGTCATTCATGAAGTGTGTTCCGTTAGCGACCACCTTCTTGTAGTGGCAACCAGCACTCTAGTTGGAAGAAGAACTGCATATTGGATATTCAACAACTATTTGTTGAATTCCGAGCAGTTCATCAATGAATTCACTGAATTCTGGTACGATTGGCAAGAGAGGAAAGGTGACTTTCCTCTTCTTAGTCAATGGTGGGATGTTGGAAAGCTCCAAATTCGATCTTTTATCGAAGCGAATTTCAATCGAAGTGGGTATCAAGCTTCGAGCATGTCAGCCGAAGTATCTCGGGTGGCAGCTCTTCTCCGAACTCAGCCGGAGTTGATTGTTTATTTTAACAGAATAAAGGAACGCTTGGCAACACAAACTTACAAGCACAGCTTTGAGTTCGTGCTGCGCAGCCAATCACGCTGGCTGAGGGAAGGCGATTCTCCAACCGAGTACTTCTTTCAGGCAACTAGACGACGTACTGCTTCTTGTGAAGTCGAATCGATAGTTCATGAATCTGGACAAGTCCTCAACGGACAACAGCTATCAGAATTTATTCGAGACTATTACAGTAGTCCGTACTCTGAATCGACGTCGACAACATCCTCGACCACTCATGAATTTCTAGAGAATATTCCCAATTTCTATGAAGACAGCAAGGAGCTCCTGGATACAGTAATCACATTGGAGGATATGATCGCTGCGACAAAGGATCTAAGGCGACACACTTCACCTGGTTATGACGGCTTGACTCCAGAATTCTTCATACGTTTCAGGGATTTATTAATTCCTGACCTTTTGGAAATCTTCAATTCGGCGGTTGAGACACATTCAGACTTTCCTTCTAGTTGGAGGAGGTCTGTTATGCAATTGATTCCAAAGAAAGGACATTTTCAGAGGATGGGGAACTGGAGGCCAGTAACCCTATGCAACGTTGGCTACAAAATCGTCTGCAAAGCATTAGGGGTGATACTCCTTTCAATAATTGCTTTGGTAATACACCCAGAACAGTCCTATTGTGTTCCTGGTCGTAGCATCTACGACAACATCGCGGTAGCCAAACATTTGTTTGCCTACCATGAACAGACAGGAACACAAATGGCTATGATTTCTCTTGACCAGCAAAAGGCTTTTGATAGCGTCTCGCACGAGTATCTCCTGACTGCTCTCGAGGCATTTGGGTTCCCGGCCAGGTGGCTCGATATTATCAAGAAACTGTATAGAGATTCAGCGATTCTGATTAAGCATCAAGGACAGGTTCTGGCTCCTATATCGTTTCATCGAGGTATCAGACAGGGCTGTCCATTGTCAGGTATGCTTTATGATCTTTCGTTGCAGTCGCAACTGGTGAATCTTCGTCGAATGCTCGGACAATATTCAGTGCATCTACCATATACCAATGTGAGGCCTCTTATGTTGGCATATGCGGATGACCTTTCTATTTTCGTGACAAGAGATGAAGCTTTTCCGGTCGCTCGTGCTGTTTTCGAACAGTACGAACGTATAGCGGGCGCTAAAATCAACCTTAGCAAGAGTCAAGGCTTGTGGTGTGAAAGGTGGAGAGATCGTACAGATACTCCACTGAACATCCAATAGACTAATACTTGCCTGAAGTATTTAGGTGTGTATATCGGACGCGAGAGTAAATCAACTAATAGCCGCATCGCTCCTGAGAAACTCTCTAGAGCTGTAAACTCATGGCGTAGTCGTAGGCCTTCTTCAAGCAAAAGCGATAGACGCCTTTTGGTGCGGAAGACGATGGGTTGCTGAAAGCACGCTCTGTCTGCCAGTCAAGATAGGTGGATTGGGTCTCACTAACTTGGTTGTGAAATCAATGTGTCTCCAAGTGCGTGCATTCCAACGAGTGTTTTGCCAGAGACACAATTTAATTTCACAACTGTGGGTGAATGTACTGGGAGGGATCGGCATAGGGGAGTATTACTACCTGCTCTCTGTTCGACCACCCTATCCTCGTGACTGGCCGCAGGATCTAATCTCAACGATTCAGACCTGGGGCAGAATCAGGCCAGCATTTCACCTTAAGTGGAATGCTCTGCGGTACACACAATTCGCGTCGATTCCAATCAGGTTTAATCCTGAATTAGTAGATTCAGTGTTCAGTAATGCTCGAGGTTTTGAAGCTGACACGCATACACTGACAGTTCTCGGAGATATTATTGATATCTCTGGAAACTGTCGAATAAACACGAACACTCCACAACTACACGACCTGGCGGCTTCTGCGCGGGAGAGATTTCGCCAACTTGGGACCAGTGACCCTGGCACTAAGTTGTAAGATGCTTTCGTTCTGGACAGACCGCCCCACACACCTTTCAGCACACTTACAACACGTGTCCTCCGTGACGTGCTTATGTCAATAAGACCTCCGGAGTATACAGGATACAACAGATGGCGAACACACCTCGGGGTGAATATGGGGGTGATGGGAGGGATAACTTGCAGAGTAGTCTACAGTTATCCTTCTAGTTCCAAAGATGCTGATGTAGCATTCAAATTGCTGCATCACAGTCTTATGCATCCTAATCAGTTGTCACATATCGACCGGCGGGTTAAGAGGATCTGCACAGTTTGTTCTGGTGAAGGCACCTTGTTTCACAGGTTCTTCACTTGTCCAGCCTTGCAGAGTCTGATGGAAATGGTGCGCGATATGTGTCATTTGATCCACCCGAATTTCAGCATTACTAGGACATCGTTTCTATGGGTACCAAAGGTTTGTGGTCGGGTGAACTGTTTGATTAGCTTTGTGTTGACACTGGCCAAATCTATAATTCACTTGTACTACATGAGAGCCGGAGATGGGAATCAGAACACTGACCTACAACACCACGCACAAGCACTTAAGCGCCACTTCGTTGACAGATTGAAGAGACGTTTACGTCTTGAATATCTGGCAATGAACGCAGACACATTCACCTGCACATGGCAACCATTATCGTCGGTGCATGATGGAGCTCTTGTCTTTCGCTGGTGATAGCAGGCCACAGCATTTGCAACACTAGTCCACGGGGCTTCTCCCCGCTTAGGAATCGTTGCACGTGCTGTGGGAAGGACAAGTACTCTGTTAGAGATGCTAAGCTGGAGGGATGATGAGGGCAGTTTGTAGAGGTGTATGATACTACAGGCTGCTCTCGCGGGACTCTATAACGGTATCGCGTAAATTTTTCGTTCGTTCGGCTATTAAGTTTTTAATTCGGTTTCGGTCTCGGTGCTAAATTTCAAAATTTTATTTTGAAAATTCGTTCGTTTAGGTCATTATTTTTATTAGATTATTTTGGAAATTGGAACTACTTGGAACTGCCACTTACCCACTTGTCAACATTGGGACTATTAAATTTTTTGTACATCTTTTAGATCCTTTTCAAAATTCTAGTATCCGTTTATACAGTCTATTTTGAGAATTTTTTCTTTTTTGCTTTCCTTTTACTTGTGTCATTTTTCTTGTTTTTTAGTTTTTCTAATTGTTTTAATTGTTTAATTGTCCCTATTGACCTTTTATAACTTTTAGATTAGCTAGCGACTTTTTGTTTACACTTTGTAGAGCCTTTTGCCACCCTATTTTTAAGGAATTTTTAAAAGAGCCAATGAGCCAATAAATAAAAGAGACTTATTTACCTAAAAAAAAAAAAAAATATTATTTCTGAAGAGAGCGGATGTCAGTTTGAGCTCCAATCGAAAAATATTAATAAATAGCGAAGCTTGTCCGAAAAAGTGTGTAAAAGTGCGAATAGGTGATATTAGGGACACCAGTTGGGATTAAGAAGTGCATTTAATTAGTTTTATGGGAAAAATTACAATAAACTAGTGTAAATAAATTGAGAAAAATTTAAAACCTGAGTGATAGTTTTCGACTTGAATTTATTCTAATTATTTTTGGTCGTTGCCATGACAAAATGGCAACCGTAAAAAATTTGTAGTACGGAACTAAATTATCTCTGTAAAGTAAAAATATACAAAATACAATTGTTTTAAAATAAAAAAAAATATATGTATATATATATATAAAAAATTAAAAATAAAATTAGCGTCAGACCAAATAAAAGTCAAATCATCTCTGCCGCAGTCAAAATTACTGCGAGCAGCAGCGATTCTGGGGGACTGACGACGCCCCCCCCCCCAAATCAAATGGAAGGAGGAGGAAGGGCACAAGCGCTTCTTCTTCTTCAAAATGAATTCTCCAGGGGCCCACATAAAAGGCCGGTAAGGGCCCAAAAGAAGAGGCCAAAGAAATTGCAGTGGTGAAGTCTTCAATAAAAACGGCAGTTGTTGGATCAAATACAAAATCACAGCCAAAGCAGCTATAGAAGCAGTAGCTACAGCTTCAGTAGTAGCCGTACCAGGGGCAGCAGTCGGTGCAACCTCAACAGCAGCAGAAAACTCACAGGGTTAGGAATGTCATATGCGCAGGTAAGTGGCAGTTCTATGCAGGTTTCCACAATCGAAATTTTGAGCAAAGACATCACTCCTCGTCCAGCCCCATTGGACGCAGGTAAGCCTCGGCCCAAGACCAGTGCGGGTATCCAGGGCTTTTTCGACGGGAGGTGGCAGGACGAGAGCTACGGGATGCAGTTGGAGCAATTCAGAGGATGTCCTCAGGCTGCATACCTGAAGGCAATCTTCCGCGTCATCTCCTGTGAGCAGCTATTCTCCATGGGGATAATAGCTGGGGGAATGGTTGAGGTGTATACCACAACCCTCGAAAGCGCTACCAAGCTTATGCTTGAGGGCATCGTGGTGGAGGGTGGACACCTTGTGCCATTCCCACTCAGGGAAAAGCCCACGAGGGTCGTGTTTTCACGGGTCCCCATGCGAGCCCAACATGAAGACCTCGCGAATTTCCTTGGGAGATTCGGGAAGGTTCATGGAAAGGTTCGCGCCATTGCCATCAAAATTGGGGACGAGGGTCTCGGGCGGGGTATCTTCGGTACCAGCCGGGAAGCGTCCATCACTTTAAATAAGGGATGTACGCTTCCGTCAGGGTTCTACCTGAGCATATCCGGCTCGAGATACTGGATAGACGTGGGCACCGAAGCGAAATGCCATGCTTGCCATTTGGTAGGGCATTTTATTGCTGACTGCCCCAAGAGAAGCGGAAAGAAGGCTGAACAGAAGGCTCCTTCGAAGGAAACCACTGCTACAGTAGTGGCTCCAGAGAAAGAACTTTCTGCCAGCACTCAACCTGCTATCTTGGAGCAGCCAGTGGCTAAAGTACCTGAAATTGTCCCTGAGCAAAAATTATTACGGCCGTAAATGGCGCCACGTCGGCACGTGATAGCATGGCTACTTCTGACGAGGAGTCGATTAGCCATGTAGGCAGAAAAAGGAGGACGAGGAGGAAGACGAAGGTGGACCGGGTGATGCTGCCTCCTCCAGAGCCAGCAAAGCCAGTCGCTTCAAAACGGCCCCACTCGGAGGAGGACGATAGTGGTGCTCGCGGCTCGAAGGTTGTTGTGAGAGACACGGAAGTGTCTCTCGAGCAGCTTTCGGACTGCGATATGACCGGTTTTGATGATACTGGTCTCTCGAGCTTCAGTGGCTATGAGTCGTGTGGTAGCACCTTTTCGACTGGTAGCCAATTTGAAGTCTCGAATAGTATGGAAACCCTTCCTAGGGAGAAGATCTCCAAGATTCTTGCCCGGCTCCTGTACAAGAAGAATTCAGGTAAAATCTGGAATATTCTTGTGGAGGAGCTGGGGAGGCCGGAGTTGTTACTTCCTCAACTTCTACTCCTACAAAAGGAGTGCAAGAGGAAGGGGAATTACAACGGTATATCTCGGCTAGATCGACTCCATAGGAGGGTGGAGGAGCTGATTCAGGAGCATTGCTTGGCCAATTCTCCTCGTCAGTAGATGTCGCACATTCATCGTTTGAGCTTTTCATCTCTTTGAATGTGCAAGATAGCTTCTATCAACACCGGGGGTTTAAGTGCACATACAAGGTTACACAGCACTATCGAACATGCCAAAATGTTCGATATAGACATCGCGCTTCTACAGGAGACGAATTTTCCCCAAGACACATATACGCAACTTGAGCGTTTTGCTTATTTACAAACTGGCTATGCAATGTTTGCCACACCTGCGCCTCGTCGAGGCTCAGGGGTGGCAATCGTTGTATCCAACAAATTCACACTATCGTCTCCTGTCTATACAGATATCTTCCCAAGCTTCGCTTCTTCCTTGGACTTTGTCGTTCAAGAAAAACATATCAAGGTAGTAAACGTGTACCTTCCTCATGACCAGGACATTACAAGACAAGTTCTTGATAGTGTTCAATCCTGTCTGGTGAATTTTAGTGGCGAAACTATCTTCGGAGGTGATTTCAACTGCACGCTAAATCCCTCAATGGATCGGCATTCTGGAGTTGAGTTCAACTCTGTCAATGCTGCTCGGTTGAGGAATTTGGTCCGTGTTTTCAGACTCGTGGATATCTATCGTTGGATGCATCCTACGACTAGATCATACACGAGGGTCTCGCGAAATATCCATGGAAGTCTCGAAGGCTCCAGAATTGATAGACTTTACGTCTCACCTGGAATACTAGAACATTTCGTTGGTGTCATTCATGAAGTGTGTTCCGTTAGCGACCACCTTCTTGTAATGGCAACCAGCACTCTAGTTGGAAGAAGAACTGCATATTGGATATTCAACAACTATTTGTTGAATTCCGAGCAGTTCATCAATGAATTCACTGAATTCTGGTACGATTGGCAAGAGAGGAAAGGTGACTTTCCTCTTCTTAGTCAATGGTGGGATGTTGGAAAGCTCCAAATTCGATCTTTTATCGAAGCGAATTTCAATCGAAGTGGGTATCAAGCTTCGAGCATGTCAGCCGAAGTATCTCGGGTGGCAGCTCTTCTCCGAACTCAGCCGGAGTTGATTGTTTATTTTAACAGAATAAAGGAACGCTTGGCAACACAAACTTACAAGCACAGCTTGGAGTTCGTGCTGCGCAGCCAATCACGCTGGCTGAGGGAAGGCGATTCTCCAACCGAGTACTTCTTTCAGGCAACTAGACGACGTACTGCTTCTTGTGAAGTCGAATCGATAGTTCATGAATCTGGACAAGTCCTCAACGGACAACAGCTATCAGAATTTATTCGAGACTATTACAGTAGTCCGTACTCTGAATCGACGTCGACAACATCCTCGACCACTCATGAATTTCTAGAGAATATTCCCAATTTCTATGAAGACAGCAAGGAGCTCCTGGATACAGTAATCACATTGGAGGATATGATCGCTGCGACAAAGGATCTAAGGCGACACACTTCACCTGGTTATGACGGCTTGACTCCAGAATTCTTCATACGTTTCAGGGATTTATTAATTCCTGACCTTTTGGAAATCTTCAATTCGGCGGTTGAGACACATTCAGACTTTCCTTCTAGTTGGAGGAGGTCTGTTATGCAATTGATTCCAAAGAAAGGACATTTTCAGAGGATGGGGAACTGGAGGCCAGTAACCCTATGCAACGTTGGCTACAAAATCGTCTGCAAAGCATTAGGGGTGATACTCCTTTCAATAATTGCTTTGGTAATACACCCAGAACAGTCCTATTGTGTTCCTGGTCGTAGCATCTACGACAACATCGCGGTAGCCAAACATTTGTTTGCCTACCATGAACAGACAGGAACACAAATGGCTATGATTTCTCTTGACCAGCAAAAGGCTTTTGATAGCGTCTCGCACGAGTATCTCCTGACTGCTCTCGAGGCATTTGGGTTCCCGGCCAGGTGGCTCGATATTATCAAGAAACTGTATAGAGATTCAGCGATTCTGATTAAGCATCAAGGACAGGTTCTGGCTCCTATATCGTTTCATCGAGGTATCAGACAGGGCTGTCCATTGTCAGGTATGCTTTATGATCTTTCGTTGCAGTCGCAACTGGTGAATCTTCGTCGAATGCTCGGACAATATTCAGTGCATCTACCATATACCAATGTGAGGCCTCTTATGTTGGCATATGCGGATGACCTTTCTATTTTCGTGACAAGAGATGAAGCTTTTCCGGTCGCTCGTGCTGTTTTCGAACAGTACGAACGTATAGCGGGCGCTAAAATCAACCTTAGCAAGAGTCAAGGCTTGTGGTGTGAAAGGTGGAGAGATCGTACAGATACTCCACTGAACATCCAATAGACTAATACTTGCCTGAAGTATTTAGGTGTGTATATCGGACGCGAGAGTAAATCAACTAATAGCCGCATCGCTCCTGAGAAACTCTCTAGAGCTGTAAACTCATGGCGTAGTCGTAGGCCTTCTTCAAGCAAAAGCGATAGACGCCTTTTGGTGCGGAAGACGATGGGTTGCTGAAAGCACGCTCTGTCTGCCAGTCAAGATAGGTGGATTGGGTCTCACTAACTTGGTTGTGAAATCAATGTGTCTCCAAGTGCGTGCATTCCAACGAGTGTTTTGCCAGAGACACAATTTAATTTCACAACTGTGGGTGAATGTACTGGGAGGGATCGGCATAGGGGAGTATTACTACCTGCTCTCTGTTCGACCACCCTATCCTCGTGACTGGCCGCAGGATCTAATCTCAACGATTCAGACCTGGGGCAGAATCAGGCCAGCATTTCACCTTAAGTGGAATGCTCTGCGGTACACACAATTCGCGTCGATTCCAATCAGGTTTAATCCTGAATTAGTAGATTCAGTGTTCAGTAATGCTCGAGGTTTTGAAGCTGACACGCATACACTGACAGTTCTCGGAGATATTATTGATATCTCTGGAAACTGTCGAATAAACACGAACACTCCACAACTACACGACCTGGCGGCTTCTGCGCGGGAGAGATTTCGCCAACTTGGGACCAGTGACCCTGGCACTAAGTTGTAAGATGCTTTCGTTCTGGACAGACCGCCCCACACACCTTTCAGCACACTTACAACACGTGTCCTCCGTGACGTGCTTATGTCAATAAGACCTCCGGAGTATACAGGATACAACAGATGGCGAACACACCTCGGGGTGAATATGGGGGTGATGGGAGGGATAACTTGCAGAGTAGTCTACAGTTATCCTTCTAGTTCCAAAGATGCTGATGTAGCATTCAAATTGCTGCATCACAGTCTTATGCATCCTAATCAGTTGTCACATATCGACCGGCGGGTTAAGAGGATCTGCACAGTTTGTTCTGGTGAAGGCACCTTGTTTCACAGGTTCTTCACTTGTCCAGCCTTGCAGAGTCTGATGGAAATGGTGCGCGATATGTGTCATTTGATCCACCCGAATTTCAGCATTACTAGGACATCGTTTCTATGGGTACCAAAGGTTTGTGGTCGGGTGAACTGTTTGATTAGCTTTGTGTTGACACTGGCCAAATCTATAATTCACTTGTACTACATGAGAGCCGGAGATGGGAATCAGAACACTGACCTACAACACCACGCACAAGCACTTAAGCGCCACTTCGTTGACAGATTGAAGAGACGTTTACGTCTTGAATATCTGGCAATGAACGCAGACACATTCACCTGCACATGGCAACCATTATCGTCGGTGCATGATGGAGCTCTTGTCTTTCGCTGGTGATAGCAGGCCACAGCATTTGCAACACTAGTCCACGGGGCTTCTCCCCGCTTAGGAATCGTTGCACGTGCTGTGGGAAGGACAAGTACTCTGTTAGAGATGCTAAGCTGGAGGGATGATGAGGGCAGTTTGTAGAGGTGTATGATACTACAGGCTGCTCTCGCGGGACTCTATAACGGTATCGCGTAAATTTTTCGTTCGTTCGGCTATTAAGTTTTTAATTCGGTTTCGGTCTCGGTGCTAAATTTCAAAATTTTATTTTGAAAATTCGTTCGTTTAGGTCATTATTTTTATTAGATTATTTTGGAAATTGGAACTACTTGGAACTGCCACTTACCCACTTGTCAACATTGGGACTATTAAATTTTTTGTACATCTTTTAGATCCTTTTCAAAATTCTAGTATCCGTTTATACAGTCTATTTTGAGAATTTTTTCTTTTTTGCTTTCCTTTTACTTGTGTCATTTTTCTTGTTTTTTAGTTTTTCTAATTGTTTTAATTGTTTAATTGTCCCTATTGACCTTTTATAACTTTTAGATTAGCTAGCGACTTTTTGTTTACACTTTGTAGAGCCTTTTGCCACCCTATTTTTAAGGAATTTTTAAAAGAGCCAATGAGCCAATAAATAAAAGAGACTTATTTACCTAAAAAAAAAAAAAAATATTATTTCTGAAGAGAGCGGATGTCAGTTTGAGCTCCAATCGAAAAATATTAATAAATAGCGAAGCTTGTCCGAAAAAGTGTGTAAAAGTGCGAATAGGTGATATTAGGGACACCAGTTGGGATTAAGAAGTGCATTTAATTAGTTTTATGGGAAAAATTACAATAAACTAGTGTAAATAAATTGAGAAAAATTTAAAACCTGAGTGATAGTTTTCGACTTGAATTTATTCTAATTATTTTTGGTCGTTGCCATGACAAAATGGCAACCGTAAAAAATTTGTAGTACGGAACTAAATTATCTCTGTAAAGTAAAAATATACAAAATACAATTGTTTTAAAATAAAAAAAAATATATGTATATATATATATAAAAAATTAAAAATAAAATTAGCGTCAGACCAAATAAAAGTCAAATCATCTCTGCCGCAGTCAAAATTACTGCGAGCAGCAGCGATTCTGGGGGACTGACGACGCCCCCCCCCCCAAATCAAATGGAAGGAGGAGGAAGGGCACAAGCGCTTCTTCTTCTTCAAAATGAATTCTCCAGGGGCCCACATAAAAGGCCGGTAAGGGCCCAAAAGAAGAGGCCAAAGAAATTGCAGTGGTGAAGTCTTCAATAAAAACGGCAGTTGTTGGATCAAATACAAAATCACAGCCAAAGCAGCTATAGAAGCAGTAGCTACAGCTTCAGTAGTAGCCGTACCAGGGGCAGCAGTCGGTGCAACCTCAACAGCAGCAGAAAACTCACAGGGTTAGGAATGTCATATGCGCAGGTAAGTGGCAGTTCTATGCAGGTTTCCACAATCGAAATTTTGAGCAAAGACATCACTCCTCGTCCAGCCCCATTGGACGCAGGTAAGCCTCGGCCCAAGACCAGTGCGGGTATCCAGGGCTTTTTCGACGGGAGGTGGCAGGACGAGAGCTACGGGATGCAGTTGGAGCAATTCAGAGGATGTCCTCAGGCTGCATACCTGAAGGCAATCTTCCGCGTCATCTCCTGTGAGCAGCTATTCTCCATGGGGATAATAGCTGGGGGAATGGTTGAGGTGTATACCACAACCCTCGAAAGCGCTACCAAGCTTATGCTTGAGGGCATCGTGGTGGAGGGTGGACACCTTGTGCCATTCCCACTCAGGGAAAAGCCCACGAGGGTCGTGTTTTCACGGGTCCCCATGCGAGCCCAACATGAAGACCTCGCGAATTTCCTTGGGAGATTCGGGAAGGTTCATGGAAAGGTTCGCGCCATTGCCATCAAAATTGGGGACGAGGGTCTCGGGCGGGGTATCTTCGGTACCAGCCGGGAAGCGTCCATCACTTTAAATAAGGGATGTACGCTTCCGTCAGGGTTCTACCTGAGCATATCCGGCTCGAGATACTGGATAGACGTGGGCACCGAAGCGAAATGCCATGCTTGCCATTTGGTAGGGCATTTTATTGCTGACTGCCCCAAGAGAAGCGGAAAGAAGGCTGAACAGAAGGCTCCTTCGAAGGAAACCACTGCTACAGTAGTGGCTCCAGAGAAAGAACTTTCTGCCAGCACTCAACCTGCTATCTTGGAGCAGCCAGTGGCTAAAGTACCTGAAATTGTCCCTGAGCAAAAATTATTACGGCCGTAAATGGCGCCACGTCGGCACGTGATAGCATGGCTACTTCTGACGAGGAGTCGATTAGCCATGTAGGCAGAAAAAGGAGGACGAGGAGGAAGACGAAGGTGGACCGGGTGATGCTGCCTCCTCCAGAGCCAGCAAAGCCAGTCGCTTCAAAACGGCCCCACTCGGAGGAGGACGATAGTGGTGCTCGCGGCTCGAAGGTTGTTGTGAGAGACACGGAAGTGTCTCTCGAGCAGCTTTCGGACTGCGATATGACCGGTTTTGATGATACTGGTCTCTCGAGCTTCAGTGGCTATGAGTCGTGTGGTAGCACCTTTTCGACTGGTAGCCAATTTGAAGTCTCGAATAGTATGGAAACCCTTCCTAGGGAGAAGATCTCCAAGATTCTTGCCCGGCTCCTGTACAAGAAGAATTCAGGTAAAATCTGGAATATTCTTGTGGAGGAGCTGGGGAGGCCGGAGTTGTTACTTCCTCAACTTCTACTCCTACAAAAGGAGTGCAAGAGGAAGGGGAATTACAACGGTATATCTCGGCTAGATCGACTCCATAGGAGGGTGGAGGAGCTGATTCAGGAGCATTGCTTGGCCAATTCTCCTCGTCAGTAGATGTCGCACATTCATCGTTTGAGCTTTTCATCTCTTTGAATGTGCAAGATAGCTTCTATCAACACCGGGGGTTTAAGTGCACATACAAGGTTACACAGCACTATCGAACATGCCAAAATGTTCGATATAGACATCGCGCTTCTACAGGAGACGAATTTTCCCCAAGACACATATACGCAACTTGAGCGTTTTGCTTATTTACAAACTGGCTATGCAATGTTTGCCACACCTGCGCCTCGTCGAGGCTCAGGGGTGGCAATCGTTGTATCCAACAAATTCACACTATCGTCTCCTGTCTATACAGATATCTTCCCAAGCTTCGCTTCTTCCTTGGACTTTGTCGTTCAAGAAAAACATATCAAGGTAGTAAACGTGTACCTTCCTCATGACCAGGACATTACAAGACAAGTTCTTGATAGTGTTCAATCCTGTCTGGTGAATTTTAGTGGCGAAACTATCTTCGGAGGTGATTTCAACTGCACGCTAAATCCCTCAATGGATCGGCATTCTGGAGTTGAGTTCAACTCTGTCAATGCTGCTCGGTTGAGGAATTTGGTCCGTGTTTTCAGACTCGTGGATATCTATCGTTGGATGCATCCTACGACTAGATCATACACGAGGGTCTCGCGAAATATCCATGGAAGTCTCGAAGGCTCCAGAATTGATAGACTTTACGTCTCACCTGGAATACTAGAACATTTCGTTGGTGTCATTCATGAAGTGTGTTCCGTTAGCGACCACCTTCTTGTAATGGCAACCAGCACTCTAGTTGGAAGAAGAACTGCATATTGGATATTCAACAACTATTTGTTGAATTCCGAGCAGTTCATCAATGAATTCACTGAATTCTGGTACGATTGGCAAGAGAGGAAAGGTGACTTTCCTCTTCTTAGTCAATGGTGGGATGTTGGAAAGCTCCAAATTCGATCTTTTATCGAAGCGAATTTCAATCGAAGTGGGTATCAAGCTTCGAGCATGTCAGCCGAAGTATCTCGGGTGGCAGCTCTTCTCCGAACTCAGCCGGAGTTGATTGTTTATTTTAACAGAATAAAGGAACGCTTGGCAACACAAACTTACAAGCACAGCTTGGAGTTCGTGCTGCGCAGCCAATCACGCTGGCTGAGGGAAGGCGATTCTCCAACCGAGTACTTCTTTCAGGCAACTAGACGACGTACTGCTTCTTGTGAAGTCGAATCGATAGTTGCTGAAACTGGACAAGTCCTCAACGGACAACAGCTATCAGAATTTATTCGAGACTATTACAGTAGTCTGTACTCTGAATCGACGTCTACAACATCCTCGACCACTCATGAACTTCTTGAGAATATTCCCAATTTCTATGAAGACAGCAAGGAGCTCCTGGATACAGTAATCACATTGGAGGATATGATCGCTGCGACAAAGGATCTAAGGCGACACACTTCACCTGGTTATGACGGCTTGACTCCAGAATTCTTCATACGTTTCAGGGATTTATTAATTCCTGACCTTTTGGAAATCTTCAATTCGGCGGTTGAGACACATTCAGACTTTCCTTCTAGTTGGAGGAGGTCTGTTATGCGATTGATTCCAAAGAAAGGACATTTTCAGAGGATGGGGAACTGGAGGCCAGTAACCCTATGCAACGTTGGCTACAAAATCGTCTGCAAAGCATTAGGGGTGATACTCCGTTCAGTAATTGCTTCGGTAATACACCCAGAACAGTCCTATTGTGTTCCTGGTCGTAGTATCTACGACAACATCGCGGTAGCCAAACATTTGTTTGCCTACCATGAACAGACAGGAACACAAATGGCTATGATTTCTCTTGACCAGCAAAAGGCTTTTGATAGCGTCTTGCACGAGTATCTCCTGACTGCTCTCGAGGCATTTGGGTTCCCGCCCAGGTGGCTCGATATTATCAAGAAACTGTATAGAGATTCAGCGATTTTGATTAAGCATCAAGGACAGGTTCTGGCTGCTATAACGTTTCATCGAGGTATCAGACAGGGCCGCCCATTGTCAGGTATGCTTTATGATCTTTCGTTGCAGTCGCAACTGGTGAATCTTCGTCGAATGCTCGGACAATATTCAGTGCATCTACCATATACCAATGTGAGGCCTCTTATGTTGGCATTCGCGGATGACCTTTCTATTTTCGTGACAAGAGATGAAGCTTTTCCGGTCGCTCGTGCTGTTTTCGAACAGTACGAACGTATAGCGGGCGCTAAAATCAACCTTAGCAAGAGTCAAGGCTTGTGGTGTGAAAGGTGGAGAGATCGTACAGATACTCCACTGAACATCCAATAGACTAATACTTGCCTGAAGTATTTAGGTGTGTATATCGGACGCGAGAGTAAATCAAATAATAGCCGCATCGCTCCTGAGAAACTCTCTAGAGCTGTAAACTCATGGCGTAGTCGTAGGTCTTCTTCAAGCAAAAGCGATAGACGCCTTTTGGTGCGGAAGACGATGGGTTGCTGAAAGCACGCTCTGTCTGCCAGTCAAGATAGGTGGATTGGGTCTCACTAACTTGGTTGTGAAATCAATGTGTCTCCAAGTGCGTGCATTCCAACGAGTGTTTTGCCAGAGAAACAATTTAATTTCACAACTGTGGGTGAATGTACTGGGAGGGATCGGCATAGGGGAGTATTACTACCTGCTCTCTGTTCGACCACCCTATCCTCGTGACTGGCCGCAGGATCTAATCTCAAAGATTCACACCTGGGGCAGAATCAGGCCAGCATTTCACCTTAAATGGAATGCTCTACGGTACACGCGCGGGAGAGATTTCGCCAACTTGGGACCAGTGACCCTGGCACTAAGTTGGAAGATGCTTTCGTTCTGGACAGACCGCCTCCCACACCTTTCAGCACACTTACAACACGTGTGCTCCGTGACGTGCTTATGTCAATAAGACCTCCGGAGTACACAGGATACAACAGATGGCGAATACACCTCGGGGTGAGTATGGGTGTAATGGGAGGGATAACTTGCAGAGTAGTCTACAGTTATCCTTCTAGTTACAAAGATGCTGATGTAGCATTCAAATTGCTCCATGACAGTCTTATGCATCCTAATCAGTTGTCACATATCGACCGGCGGGCTCAGAGGATCTGCACAGTTTGTTCTGGTGAAGGCACCTTGTTTCACAGGTTCTTCACTTGTCCAGATTTGCAGAGTCTAATGGAACTGGTGCGCGATATGTGTCGGTTGATCCACCCGAATTTCGGCTTTACTAGGACATCGTTTCTATGGGGACCAAAGGTTTGTAGTCGGGTGAATTGTTTGATTAGCTTTGTGTTGACACTGGCCAAATCTACAATTCACTTGTACTGCATGAGAGCCGGAGATGGGAATCAGAACACTGACTCACAACACCACGCGCAAGCACTTAAGCGCCACTTCGTTGACAGACTGAAGAGACGTTTACGTCTCGAATATCTGGCAATGAACGCAGACACATTCAACTGCACATGGCAGCCACTGTCGTCAGGGCAGGACGGCGCTCTTGTTTTTCACTGGTGATATCAGGCCACAGGATTTGCAACTCCAGTCCACGGGGCTTCTCCTCGCTTTGGCACCGTTGCAAGTTCTGTGGGAAGGATAAGCGCTCCGTTAGAGATGCTCAGCTGGAGGGATGATAAGGGCAGTTTGTAGAGGTCTATGATACCACAGGCTGCTCTCGCGGGACGCTATTACGGTATCGCGTAAATTTTTTCGTTCGTTCGGCTATTATGTTTTTAATTCGGTTTCGGTATCGGTGCTAAATTTCAAAATTTTATTTTGAAAAATCGTTCGTTTAGGTCATTATTTTTAATAGATTATTTTGGGAAATTGGAACTTCTTGGAACTGCCACTTACCCAATTGTCAAAATTGGGACTATTAAATTTTTTGTACATCTTTTAGATCCTTTTCAAAATTGTAGTATCCGTTTATACAGTCTGTTTTTAGAGTTTTTTCTTGTTTGCTTTCCTTTTACTTGTGTCATTTTTCTTTTTTTTTTAGTTTTTCTAATTGTTTTAATTGTTTAATTGTCCCTATTGACCTTTTATAACTTTTAGATTAGCTAGCGACTTTTTGTTTACACTTTGTAGAGCCTTTTGCCACCCTATCTTTAAGGAATTCTTAAAAGAGCCAATGAGCCAATAAATAAAAGAGACTTATTTACATAAAAAAAAAATTATTATTGTCGCAGTGACCGTACGCGTCATTTTGAGTTCCGGGAAATCCAAGCGAAAAGGGCATAATAAATATTAAAAAAAGTGTTAAAAGTGTTATTGACGTTCACTTACAGTAACGCCAATCATCTGTAGTGAATTATTTATAAAAAAAATTCAAAAATAGTTGTGAAAAAGTGTTTAAAATAAAATTCTAGTGACATTTTAGAAAACAATTTAATTTAATTTGGTCGTTGCCATGGCAACAGAAAATTTTTAATGTGATTTAGATACAATTTGAACATAAAAATTATTAAAAAATAAAAACTAAGTAATTTAGAAATAAATAAAAAAGTAAAAAAGAGTTATACATCTACACTGCCGCATTCAACATGAATGCGAGCAGCAGTGATTCTGAGGGCACTAATGATCCCCTCAAATCAAAGCAAAGGTGGAAGAAAAACACGAAGGCTTCTTCCTCTTCCGAAAAACTTCACCAAGGGCCCACAGAAAAGGCCATCAAGGGCCCTATTGAAGAGGCCAAGAAACATGAGACTCTGTGTGAGAAGACTCCAGCGAAGACAGCGGTTGCGACTGGAGAAGAGCTTGGAGCATCTACTTCACACTCGACCGCTGCAATTGCAGCCCAACGCCACGTCGGCGTTCGAACTTAGCGGAGGTTGTGAAATCGGTTTCAGCTTCAGCGCCAAAGCCAAGCTATGTGGTAATGAGGCCGCCGCTTTCTGCAGCAAAGGAAAATGCCTCAAAACAGAAGCCAGCGGCACCAGCAGCAAGACCAGCAGCAGCACCACGATCCCCAGCAGTAGAGCTAGGGATCTCTTATGCCCAGCAGGTAAGTGGCAGTTCCAGTAAAGAGTCAGCCATTGAAATTGTAGGAAACGGCATCACTCCTCGTCCAGCCCCATTGGACGCAGGTAAGCCTCGGCCTAAGACCCGTGCGGGTCTTCAGGCCTTTTTTCGACGGGAGGCGGCAAGATGAGAGCTACGGTATGCAGCTCGAGCACATCAATAGGTGTCCTCAGAGCGCATACCTAAAAGCGATCTTCCAGGTCATCTCCCGTGAGCAGCTATTTTCCATGGGGATAATAGCTGGGGAAATGGTAGAGGTGTACACCACGACCCTTGAGAGTGCTACCAAGCTTATGCTTGTGGGCATCGTGGTGGATGGTAGATACCTTGTGCCGTTCCCACTCAGGGAAATGCCAACAAGGGTCATGCTTTCACGGGCTCCTATGCGAGCGAGCCATGAAAACCTCCTAAATTGCTTAGGGAGATTTGGGAAGGTTAATGGCAACGTTCGTGCCATTCCCTTAAAAATTGGGGACGATGGTCTACGGCGGGGTATCTTCGGTACCAGCCGGGAAGCGTCCATCACTTTAAATAAGGGATGTAGGCTTCCAAAAGGCTTTTACCTGAGCATATCCGGCTCAAGACAATGGATAGACGTGGGCACCGAAGCAAAATGCCATGCTTGCCATATGGTAGGGCATTTTATTGCTGACTGCCCCAAGAGAAGCGGGAAGAAGGCTGAACCGAGGGTTCCCTCGAACAAACCACTACTACAGTAGTGGCTCCGGAGAAAGAATCTTCAGCCAGCACTCAACCTGCTATCTTGGAGCAGCCAGTGGTGAAGGTGCCTGAAGTTGTCCCTGAGGCAAAAATTATTACGGCTGTAAACGGCACCACGTCGGCACGTGAAAGCATGGCTACTTCTGACGAGGAGTCGACTAGCCATGTAGTAAAAAAAAAGAGGACGAGGAGGAAGAAAGTCGACCGGCTGATGCTGCCTCCTCCAGAGCCAGCAAAGCCAGTCGCTTCAAAACGGCCCCACTCGGAGGAGGATGATAGTGGTGCTCGCGGTTCGAAGGTTGTTGTGAGAGACACGGAAGTGTCTCTCGAGCAGCTTTCGGACTGCGATATGACCGGTTTTGATGAGACTGGTCTCTCCAGCTTCAGTGGCTACGAGTCGTGTGGTAGCACCTTTTCGACTGGTAGTCAATTTGAAGTCTCGAAGGGTATGGAAAGCCTTCCTAGGGAGAAGATCTCCAAGATTCTTGCCCGGCTCCTGTACAAGAGGAATTCAGGTAAAATCTGGAGTATTCTTGTGCAGGAGCTGGGGAGGCCGGAGTTGTTACTTCCCCAACTTCTACTCCTACAAGAGGAGTGCAAGAAGAACGGGAATTACAGCGACTCCATAGGAAGGTGGAGGAGTTGATACAGGAGCATCGCTTGGTCGATTCTCCTCGTCAATAGACGTCGTACCATCATGGTTTGAGCTTCTTATCTCTGCGAATGTGTAAGATAGGCTCTCTTAACACCGGGGCTTTAAGTGCTCATACAAGACTACACAGTACTATCGAACATGCCAAAATGTTCGATATAGACATTACACTTCTGCAGGAGACGAATTTTACACAAGACACGTATACACACCTTGAGCGCTATGCTTATCTACACACTGGCTATGCAATGTTTGCCACACCTGCGCCTCGCCGAGGCTCAGGAGTGGCAATCATTGTATCCAACAAATTTACACTATCGTCCCCTGTCCATACAGATATCTTCCCAGGCTTCGCTTCTTCCTTGGACTTTGTCGTTCAAGACAAACATATCAAGGTAGTAAACGTGTACCTTCCTCATGCCCAGGACATTACAAGACAAGTTCTTGATAGTGTTCAATCCTGTCTGGTGAATTTTAGTGGCGAAACTATCCTCGGAGGTGATTTCAACTGCACTCTGAATAACCCAATGGATCGGCATTCCGGAGCTGAGTTCAACTCCGCCAATGCTACTCGGTTGAGGAATTTTGTCCGTGTTTTCAGACTCGTGGATATCTATCGTTGGATGCATCCTACGACTAGATCATACACGAGGGTCTCGCGAAATATCCATGGAAGTCTCGCAGGCTCCAGAATCGATAGACTTTACGTCTCACCTGGAATACTAGAACATTTCGTTGGTGTCATTCATGAAGTGTGTTCCGTTAGCGACCACCTTCTTGTAGTGGCAACCAGCACTCTAGTTGGAAGAAGAACTGCATATTGGATATTCAACAACTATTTGTTGAATTCCGAGCAGTTCATCAATGAATTCACTGAATTCTGGTACGATTGGCAAGAGAGGAAAGGTGACTTTCCTCTTCTTAGTCAATGGTGGGATGTTGGAAAGCTCCAAATTCGATCTTTTATCGAAGCGAATTTCAATCGAAGTGGGTATCAAGCTTCGAGCATGTCAGCCGAAGTATCTCGGGTGGCAGCTCTTCTCCGAACTCAGCCGGAGTTGATTGTTTATTTTAACAGAATAAAGGAACGCTTGGCAACACAAACTTACAAGCACAGCTTGGAGTTCGTGCTGCGCAGCCAATCACGCTGGCTGAGGGAAGGCGATCCTCCAACCGAGTACTTCTTTCAGGCAACTAGACGACGTACTGCTTCTTGTGAAGTCGAATCGATAGTTGATGAATCTGGACAAGTCCTCAACGGGCAACAGCTATCAGAATTTATTCGAGACTATTACAGTAGTCTGTACTCTGAATCGACGTCGACAACATCCTCGACCACTCATGAATTTCTTGAGAATATTCCCAATTTCTATGAAGACAGCAAGGAGCTCCTGGATACAGTAATCACATTGGAGGATATGATCGCTGCGACAAAGGATCTAAGGCGACACACTTCACCTGGTTATGACGGCTTGCCTCCAGAATTCTTCATACGTTTCAGGGATTTATTAATTCCTGACCTTTTGGAAATCTTCAATTCGGCGGTTGAGACACATTCAGACTTTCCTTCTAGCTGGAGGAGGTCTGTTATGCGATTGATTCCAAAGAAAGGACATTTTCAGAGGATGGGGAACTGGAGGCCAGTAACGCTATGCAACGTTGGCTACAAAATCGTCTGCAAAGCATTAGGGATGATACTCCGTTCAGTAATTGCTTCGGTAATACACCCAGAACAGTCCTATTGTGTTCCTGGTCGTAGTATCTACGACAACATCGCGGTAGCCAAACATTTGTTTGCCTACCGTGAACAGACAGGAACACAAATGGCTATGATTTCTCTTGACCAGCAAAAGGTTTTTGATAGCGTCTCGCACGAGTATCTCCTGACTGCTCTCGAGGCATTTGGGTTCCCGCCCAGGTGGCTCGATATTATCAAGAAACTGTATAGAGATTCAGCGATTTTGATTAAGCATCAAGGACAGGTTCTGGCTCCTATATCGTTTCATCGAGGTATCAGACAGGGCTGTCCATTATCAGGTATGCTTTATGATCTTTCGTTGCAGTCGCAACTGGTGAATCTTCGTCGAATGCTCGGACAATATTCAGTGCATCTACCATATACCAATGTGAGGCCTCTTATGTTGGCATATGCGGATGACCTTTCTATTTTCGTGACAAGAGATGAAGCTTTTCCGGTCGCTCGTGCTGTTTTCGAACAGTACGAACGTATAGCGGGCGCTAAAATCAACCTTAGCAAGAGTCAAGGCTTGTAGTGTGAAAGGTGGAGAGATCGTACAGATACTCCACTGAACATCCAATGGACTAATACTTGCCTGAAGTATTTAGGTGTGTATATCGGACGCGAGAGTAAATCAACTAATAGCCGCATCGCTCCTGAGAAACTCTCTAGAGCTGTAAACTCATGGCGTAGTCGTAGGCCTTCTTCAAGCAAAAGCGATAGACGCCTTTTGGTGCGGAAGACGATGGGTTGCTGAAAGCACGCTCTGTCTGCCAGTCAAGATAGGTGGATTGGGTCTCACTAACTTGGTTGTGAAATCAATGTGTCTCCAAGTGCGTGCATTCCAACGAGTGTTTTGCCAGAGACACAATTTAATTTCACAACTGTGGGTGAATGTACTGGGAGGGATCGGCATAGGGGAGTATTACTACCTGCTCTCTGTTCGACCACCCTATCCTCGTGACTGGCCGCAGGATCTAATCTCAACGATTCAGACCTGGGGCAGAATCAGGCCAGCATTTCACCTTAAGTGGAATGCTCTGCGGTACACACAATTCGCGTCGATTCCAATCAGGTTTAATCCTGAATTAGTAGATTCAGTGTTCAGTAATGCTCGAGGTTTTGAAGCTGACACGCATACACTGATAGTTCTCGGAGATATTATTGATATCTCTGGAAACTGTCGAATAAACACGAACACTCCACAACTACACGACCTGGCGGCTTCTGCGCGGGAGAGATTTCGCCAACTTGGGACCAGTGACCCTGGGACTAAGTTGTAAGATGCTTTCGTTCTGGACAGACCGCCCCACACACCTTTCAGCACACTTACAACACGTGTCCTCCGTGACGTGCTTATGTCAATAAGACCTCCGGAGTATACAGGATACAACAGATGGCGAACACACCTCGGGGTGAATATGGGCGTGATGGGAGGGATAACTTGCAGAGTAGTCTACAGTTATCCTTCTAGTTCCAAAGATGCTGATGTAGCATTCAAATTGCTGCATCACAGTCTTATGCATCCTAATCAGTTGTCACATATCGACCGGCGGGTTAAGAGGATCTGCACAGTTTGTTCTGGTGAAGGCACCTTGTTTCACAGGTTCTTCACTTGTCCAGCCTTGCAGAGTCTGATGGAAATGGTGCGCGATATGTGTCATTTGATCCACCCGAATTTCAGCGTTACTAGGACATCGTTTCTATGGGTACCAAAGGTTTGTGGTCGGGTGAACTGTTTGATTAGCTTTGTGTTGACACTGGCCAAATCTATAATTCACTTGTACTACATGAGAGCCGGAGATGGGAATCAGAACACTGACCTACAACACCACGCACAAGCACTTAAGCGCCACTTCGTTGACAGATTGAAGAGACGTTTACGTCTTGAATATCTGGCAATGAACGCAGACACATTCACCTGCACATGGCAACCATTATCGTCGGTGCATGATGGAGCTCTTGTCTTTCGCTGGTGATAGCAGGCCACAGCATTTGCAACACTAGTCCACGGGGCTTCTCCCCGCTTAGGAATCGTTGCACGTGCTGTGGGAAGGACAAGTACTCTGTTAGAGATGCTAAGCTGGAGGGATGATGAGGGCAGTTTGTAGAGGTCTATGATACCACAGGCTGCTCCCGCGGGACGCTATTACGGTATCGCGTAAATTTTTCGTTCGTTCGGCTATTAAGTTTTTAATTCGGTTTCGGTCTCGGTGCTAAATTTCAAAACTTTATTTTGAAAATTCGTTCGTTTAGGTCATTATTTTTATTAGATTATTTTGGAAATTGGAACTTCTTGGAACTGCCACTTACCCAATTGTCAACATTCTGACTATTAAATTTTTTGTACAACTTTTAGATCCTTTTCAAAATTCTAGTATCCGTTTATACAGTCTATTTTGACAATTTTTTCTTTTTTGCTGCTTTCCTTTTACTTGTGTCATTTTTCTTGTTTTTTAGTTTTTCTAATTGTTTTAATTGTTTAATTGTCCCTATTGACCTTTTATAACTTTTAGATTAGCTAGCGACTTTTTGTTTACACTTTGTAGAGCCTTTTGCCACCCTATCTTTAAGGAATTCTTAAAAGAGCCAATGAGCCAATAAATAAAAGAGACTTATTTACATAAAAAAAAAATTATTATTGTCGCAGTGACCGTACGCGTCATTTTGAGTTCCGGGAAATCCAAGCGAAAAGGGCATAATAAATATTAAAAAAAGTGTTAAAAGTGTTATTGACGTTCACTTACAGTAACGCCAATCATCTGTAGTGAATTATTTATAAAAAAAATTCAAAAATAGTTGTGAAAAAGTGTTTAAAATAAAATTCTAGTGACATTTTAGAAAACAATTTAATTTAATTTGGTCGTTGCCATGGCAACAGAAAATTTTTAATGTGATTTAGATACAATTTGAACATAAAAATTATTAAAAAATAAAAACTAAGTAATTTAGAAATAAATAAAAAAGTAAAAAAGAGTTATACATCTACACTGCCGCATTCAACATGAATGCGAGCAGCAGTGATTCTGAGGGCACTAATGATCCCCTCAAATCAAAGCAAAGGTGGAAGAAAAACACGAAGGCTTCTTCCTCTTCCGAAAAACTTCACCAAGGGCCCACAGAAAAGGCCATCAAGGGCCCTATTGAAGAGGCCAAGAAACATGAGACTCTGTGTGAGAAGACTCCAGCGAAGACAGCGGTTGCGACTGGAGAAGAGCTTGGAGCATCTACTTCACACTCGACCGCTGCAATTGCAGCCCAACGCCACGTCGGCGTTCGAACTTAGCGGAGGTTGTGAAATCGGTTTCAGCTTCAGCGCCAAAGCCAAGCTATGTGGTAATGAGGCCGCCGCTTTCTGCAGCAAAGGAAAATGCCTCAAAACAGAAGCCAGCGGCACCAGCAGCAAGACCAGCAGCAGCACCACGATCCCCAGCAGTAGAGCTAGGGATCTCTTATGCCCAGCAGGTAAGTGGCAGTTCCAGTAAAGAGTCAGCCATTGAAATTGTAGGAAACGGCATCACTCCTCGTCCAGCCCCATTGGACGCAGGTAAGCCTCGGCCTAAGACCCGTGCGGGTCTTCAGGCCTTTTTTCGACGGGAGGCGGCAAGATGAGAGCTACGGTATGCAGCTCGAGCACATCAATAGGTGTCCTCAGAGCGCATACCTAAAAGCGATCTTCCAGGTCATCTCCCGTGAGCAGCTATTTTCCATGGGGATAATAGCTGGGGAAATGGTAGAGGTGTACACCACGACCCTTGAGAGTGCTACCAAGCTTATGCTTGAGGGCATCGTGGTGGATGGTAGATACCTTGTGCCGTTCCCACTCAGGGAAATGCCAACAAGGGTCATGCTTTCACGGGCTCCTATGCGAGCGAGCCATGAAAACCTCCTAAATTGCTTAGGGAGATTTGGGAAGGTTAATGGCAACGTTCGTGCCATTCCCTTAAAAATTGGGGACGATGGTCTACGGCGGGGTATCTTCGGTACCAGCCGGGAAGCGTCCATCACTTTAAATAAGGGATGTAGGCTTCCAAAAGGCTTTTACCTGAGCATATCCGGCTCAAGACAATGGATAGACGTGGGCACCGAAGCAAAATGCCATGCTTGCCATATGGTAGGGCATTTTATTGCTGACTGCCCCAAGAGAAGCGGGAAGAAGGCTGAACCGAGGGTTCCCTCGAACAAACCACTACTACAGTAGTGGCTCCGGAGAAAGAATCTTCAGCCAGCACTCAACCTGCTATCTTGGAGCAGCCAGTGGTGAAGGTGCCTGAAGTTGTCCCTGAGGCAAAAATTATTACGGCTGTAAACGGCACCACGTCGGCACGTGAAAGCATGGCTACTTCTGACGAGGAGTCGACTAGCCATGTAGTAAAAAAAAAGAGGACGAGGAGGAAGAAAGTCGACCGGCTGATGCTGCCTCCTCCAGAGCCAGCAAAGCCAGTCGCTTCAAAACGGCCCCACTCGGAGGAGGATGATAGTGGTGCTCGCGGTTCGAAGGTTGTTGTGAGAGACACGGAAGTGTCTCTCGAGCAGCTTTCGGACTGCGATATGACCGGTTTTGATGAGACTGGTCTCTCCAGCTTCAGTGGCTACGAGTCGTGTGGTAGCACCTTTTCGACTGGTAGTCAATTTGAAGTCTCGAAGGGTATGGAAAGCCTTCCTAGGGAGAAGATCTCCAAGATTCTTGCCCGGCTCCTGTACAAGAGGAATTCAGGTAAAATCTGGAGTATTCTTGTGCAGGAGCTGGGGAGGCCGGAGTTGTTACTTCCCCAACTTCTACTCCTACAAGAGGAGTGCAAGAAGAACGGGAATTACAGCGACTCCATAGGAAGGTGGAGGAGTTGATACAGGAGCATCGCTTGGTCGATTCTCCTCGTCAATAGACGTCGTACCATCATGGTTTGAGCTTCTTATCTCTGCGAATGTGTAAGATAGGCTCTCTTAACACCGGGGCTTTAAGTGCTCATACAAGACTACACAGTACTATCGAACATGCCAAAATGTTCGATATAGACATTACACTTCTGCAGGAGACGAATTTTACACAAGACACGTATACACACCTTGAGCGCTATGCTTATCTACACACTGGCTATGCAATGTTTGCCACACCTGCGCCTCGCCGAGGCTCAGGAGTGGCAATCATTGTATCCAACAAATTTACACTATCGTCCCCTGTCCATACAGATATCTTCCCAGGCTTCGCTTCTTCCTTGGACTTTGTCGTTCAAGACAAACATATCAAGGTAGTAAACGTGTACCTTCCTCATGCCCAGGACATTACAAGACAAGTTCTTGATAGTGTTCAATCCTGTCTGGTGAATTTTAGTGGCGAAACTATCCTCGGAGGTGATTTCAACTGCACTCTGAATAACCCAATGGATCGGCATTCCGGAGCTGAGTTCAACTCCGCCAATGCTACTCGGTTGAGGAATTTTGTCCGTGTTTTCAGACTCGTGGATATCTATCGTTGGATGCATCCTACGACTAGATCATACACGAGGGTCTCGCGAAATATCCATGGAAGTCTCGCAGGCTCCAGAATCGATAGACTTTACGTCTCACCTGGAATACTAGAACATTTCGTTGGTGTCATTCATGAAGTGTGTTCCGTTAGCGACCACCTTCTTGTAGTGGCAACCAGCACTCTAGTTGGAAGAAGAACTGCATATTGGATATTCAACAACTATTTGTTGAATTCCGAGCAGTTCATCAATGAATTCACTGAATTCTGGTACGATTGGCAAGAGAGGAAAGGTGACTTTCCTCTTCTTAGTCAATGGTGGGATGTTGGAAAGCTCCAAATTCGATCTTTTATCGAAGCGAATTTCAATCGAAGTGGGTATCAAGCTTCGAGCATGTCAGCCGAAGTATCTCGGGTGGCAGCTCTTCTCCGAACTCAGCCGGAGTTGATTGTTTATTTTAACAGAATAAAGGAACGCTTGGCAACACAAACTTACAAGCACAGCTTGGAGTTCGTGCTGCGCAGCCAATCACGCTGGCTGAGGGAAGGCGATCCTCCAACCGAGTACTTCTTTCAGGCAACTAGACGACGTACTGCTTCTTGTGAAGTCGAATCGATAGTTGATGAATCTGGACAAGTCCTCAACGGGCAACAGCTATCAGAATTTATTCGAGACTATTACAGTAGTCTGTATTCTGAATCGACGTCGACAACATCCTCGACCACTCATGAATTTCTTGAGAATATTCCCAATTTCTATGAAGACAGCAAGGAGCTCCTGGATACAGTAATCACATTGGAGGATATGATCGCTGCGACAAAGGATCTAAGGCGACACACTTCACCTGGTTATGACGGCTTGCCTCCAGAATTCTTCATACGTTTCAGGGATTTATTAATTCCTGACCTTTTGGAAATCTTCAATTCGGCGGTTGAGACACATTCAGACTTTCCTTCTAGCTGGAGGAGGTCTGTTATGCGATTGATTCCAAAGAAAGGACATTTTCAGAGGATGGGGAACTGGAGGCCAGTAACGCTATGCAACGTTGGCTACAAAATCGTCTGCAAAGCATTAGGGATGATACTCCGTTCAGTAATTGCTTCGGTAATACACCCAGAACAGTCCTATTGTGTTCCTGGTCGTAGTATCTACGACAACATCGCGGTAGCCAAACATTTGTTTGCCTACCGTGAACAGACAGGAACACAAATGGCTATGATTTCTCTTGACCAGCAAAAGGTTTTTGATAGCGTCTCGCACGAGTATCTCCTGACTGCTCTCGAGGCATTTGGGTTCCCGCCCAGGTGGCTCGATATTATCAAGAAACTGTATAGAGATTCAGCGATTTTGATTAAGCATCAAGGACAGGTTCTGGCTCCTATATCGTTTCATCGAGGTATCAGACAGGGCTGTCCATTATCAGGTATGCTTTATGATCTTTCGTTGCAGTCGCAACTGGTGAATCTTCGTCGAATGCTCGGACAATATTCAGTGCATCTACCATATACCAATGTGAGGCCTCTTATGTTGGCATATGCGGATGACCTTTCTATTTTCGTGACAAGAGATGAAGCTTTTCCGGTCGCTCGTGCTGTTTTCGAACAGTACGAACGTATAGCGGGCGCTAAAATCAACCTTAGCAAGAGTCAAGGCTTGTAGTGTGAAAGGTGGAGAGATCGTACAGATACTCCACTGAACATCCAATGGACTAATACTTGCCTGAAGTATTTAGGTGTGTATATCGGACGCGAGAGTAAATCAACTAATAGCCGCATCGCTCCTGAGAAACTCTCTAGAGCTGTAAACTCATGGCGTAGTCGTAGGCCTTCTTCAAGCAAAAGCGATAGACGCCTTTTGGTGCGGAAGACGATGGGTTGCTGAAAGCACGCTCTGTCTGCCAGTCAAGATAGGTGGATTGGGTCTCACTAACTTGGTTGTGAAATCAATGTGTCTCCAAGTGCGTGCATTCCAACGAGTGTTTTGCCAGAGACACAATTTAATTTCACAACTGTGGGTGAATGTACTGGGAGGGATCGGCATAGGGGAGTATTACTACCTGCTCTCTGTTCGACCACCCTATCCTCGTGACTGGTCGCAGGATCTAATCTCAACGATTCAGACCTGGGGCAGAATCAGGCCAGCATTTCACCTTAAGTGGAATGCTCTGCGGTACACACAATTCGCGTCGATTCCAATCAGGTTTAATCCTGAATTAGTAGATTCAGTGTTCAGTAATGCTCGAGGTTTTGAAGCTGACACGCATACACTGACAGTTCTCGGAGATATTATTGATATCTCTGGAAACTGTCGAATAAACACGAACACTCCACAACTACACGACCTGGCGGCTTCTGCGCGGGAGAGATTTCGCCAACTTGGGACCAGTGACCCTGGCACTAAGTTGTAAGATGCTTTCGTTCTGGACAGACCGCCCCACACACCTTTCAGCACACTTACAACACGTGTCCTCCGTGACGTGCTTATGTCAATAAGACCTCCGGAGTATACAGGATACAACAGATGGCGAACACACCTCGGGGTGAATATGGGCGTGATGGGAGGGATAACTTGCAGAGTAGTCTACAGTTATCCTTCTAGTTCCAAAGATGCTGATGTAGCATTCAAATTGCTGCATAACAGTCTTATGCATCCTAATCAGTTGTCACATATCGACCGGCGGGTTAAGAGGATCTGCACAGTTTGTTCTGGTGAAGGCACCTTGTTTCACAGGTTCTTCACTTGTCCAGCCTTGCAGAGTCTGATGGAAATGGTGCGCGATATGTGTCATTTGATCCACCCGAATTTCAGCATTACTAGGACATCGTTTCTATGGGTACCAAAGGTTTGTGGTCGGGTGAACTGTTTGATTAGCTTTGTGTTGACACTGGCCAAATCTATAATTCACTTGTACTACATGAGAGCCGGAGATGGGAATCAGAACACTGACCTACAACACCACGCACAAGCACTTAAGCGCCACTTCGTTGACAGATTGAAGAGACGTTTACGTCTTGAATATCTGGCAATGAACGCAGACACATTCACCTGCACATGGCAACCATTATCGTCGGTGCATGATGGAGCTCTTGTCTTTCGCTGGTGATAGCAGGCCACAGCATTTGCAACACTAGTCCACGGGGCTTCTCCCCGCTTAGGAATCGTTGCACGTGCTGTGGGAAGGACAAGTACTCTGTTAGAGATGCTAAGCTGGAGGGATGATGAGGGCAGTTTGTAGAGGTCTATGATACCACAGGCTGCTCTCGCGGGACGCTATTACGGTATCGCGTAAATTTTTCGTTCGTTCGGCTATTAAGTTTTTAATTCGGTTTCGGTCTCGGTGCTAAATTTCAAAACTTTATTTTGAAAATTCGTTCGTTTAGGTCATTATTTTTATTAGATTATTTTGGAAATTGGAACTTCTTGGAACTGCCACTTACCCAATTGTCAACATTCTGACTATTAAATTTTTTGTACAACTTTTAGATCCTTTTCAAAATTCTAGTATCCGTTTATACAGTCTATTTTGACAATTTTTTCTTTTTTGCTGCTTTCCTTTTACTTGTGTCATTTTTCTTGTTTTTTAGTTTTTCTAATTGTTTTAATTGTTTAATTGTCCCTATTGACCTTTTATAACTTTTAGATTAGCTAGCGACTTTTTGTTTACACTTTGTAGAGCCTTTTGCCACCCTATTTTTAAGGAATTTTTAAAAGAGCCAATGAGCCAATAAATAAAAGAGACTTATTTACCTAAAAAAAAAATTATTGTTTCTGAAAAGAGCGGATGTCAGTTTGAGCTCCAATCGAAAAATATTAATAAATAGCGAAGCTTGTCCGAAAAAGTGTGTAAAAGTGCGAATAAGTGATATTAGGGACACCAGTTGGGATTAAGAAGTGCATTTAATTAGTTTTATGGGAAAAATTATAATAAACTAGTGTAAATAAATTGAGAAAAATTTAAAACCTGAGTGATAGTTTTCGACTTGAATTTATTCTAATTATTTTTGGTCGTTGCCATGACAACATGGCAACCGTAAAAAATTTGTAGTACGGAACTAAATTATCTCTGTAAAGTAAAAATATACAAAATACAATTGTTTTAAAATAAAAAAAAATATATATATATATATAAAAATATAAAAATAAAATTAGCGTCAGACCAAATAAAAGTCAAATCATCTCTGCCGCAGTCAAAATTACTGCGAGCAGCAGCGATTCTGGGGGACTGACGACCCCCCCACCCAAATCAAATGGAAGGAGGAGGAAGGGCACAAGAGCTTCTTCTTCTTCAAAATGAATTCTCCAGGGGCCCACAGAAAAGGCCGGTAAGGGCCCAAAAGAAGAGGCCAAAGAAATTGCAGTGGAGAAGTCTTCAATAAAAACGGCAGTTGTTGGATCAAATACAAAAATCACAGCCAAAGCAGCTATAGAAGCAGTAGCTACAGCTTCAGTAGTAGCTGTACCAGGGGCAGCAGTCGGTGCAACCTCAGCAGCAGCAGAAAACTCACTGATGACTACCTCAGGGCAAGGACAACGTCCAAGCTTGGTGGAAGTTGTCAAGCTGGCATCAGTCACAGCGCCAAAGCCTAATAGTACAGTAATGAGGCCACCGCTTTCCACGAAGGCAGACGCCTTGCAAAAGTAGCCAACAGCCGCAGCAATACGATCCCCGGCGTTAGGGTTAGGAATGTCATATGCGCAGGTAAGTGGCAGTTCTAAGCAGGTTTCCACAATCGAAATTTTGAGCAAAGACATCACTCCTCGTCCAGCCCCATTGGTTGCAGGTAAGCCTCGGAACAAGACCAGTACGGGTCTCCAGGGCTTTTTCGACGGGAGGTGGCAGGACGAGAGCTATGGGATGCAGTTGGAGCACATCAGAGGATGTCCTCAGACTGCATACCTGAAGGCAATCTTCCGCGTCATCTCCTGTGAGCAGCTATTCTCCATGGGGATAACAGCTGGGGGAATGGTTGAGGTGTATACCACCACCCTCCAAAGCGCTACCAAGCTTATGCTTGAGGGCATCGTGGTGGAGGGTAGACACCTTGTGCCATTCCCACTCAGGGAAAAGCCCACGAAGGTCGTGTTTTCACGGGTCCCCATGCGAGCCCAACATGAAGACCTCGCGAATTTCCTTGGGAGATTCGGGAAGGTTCATGGAAAGGTTCGCGCCATTCCCATCAAAATTGAGGACGAGGGTCTCGGGCGGGGTATTTTCGGTACCAGCCGGGAAGCGTCCATCACTTTAAATAAGGGATGTACGCTTCCGTCAGGCTTCTACCTGAGCATATCCGGCTCGAGATACTGGATAGACGTGGGCACCGAAGCGAAATGCCATGCTTGCCATTTGGTAGGGCATTTTATTGCTGACTGCCCCAAGAGAAGCGGAAAGAAGGCTGAACAGAAGGCTCCTTCGAAGGAAACCACTGCTGCAGTAGTGGCTCCAGAGAAAGAACTTTCTGCCAGCACTCAGCCTGCTATCTTGGAGCAGCCAGTGGCTAAAGTGCCTGAAATTGGCCCTGAGGCAAAAATTATTACTGCTGTAAAAGGCGCCACGTCGGCACGTGAAAGCATGGCTACTTCTGACGAGGAGTCGGTTAGCCATGTAGGCAGAAAAAGGAGGACGAGGAGGAAGACGAAGGTGGACCGGGTGATGCTGCCTCCTCCAGAGCCAGCAAAGCCAGTCGCTTCAAAACGGCCCCACTCGGAGGAGGACGATAGTGGTGCTCGCGGCTCGAAGGTTGTTGTGAGAGACACGGAAGTGTCTCTCGAGCAGCTTTCGGACTGCGATATGACCGGTTTTGATGATACTGGTCTCTCGAGCTTCAGTGGCTACGAGTCGTGTGGTAGCACCTTTTCGACTGGTAGCCAATTTGAAGTCTTGAAGGGTATGGAAACCCTTCCTAGGGAGAAGATCTCCAAGATTCTTGCCCGGCTCCTGTACAAGAAGAATTGTGGTAAAATCTGGAGTATTCTTGTGGAGGAGCTGGGGAGGCCGGAGTTGTTACTTCCTCAACTTCTACTCCTACAAGAGGAGTGCAAGAGGAAGGGGAATTACAACGGTATATCTCGGCTTGAGCGACTCCATAGGAGGGTGGAGGAGCTGATTCAGGAGCATTGCTTGGCCAATTCTCCCCGTCAGTAGATGTCGCACATTCATCGTTTGAGCTTTTCATCTCTTTGAATGTCCAAAATAGCTTCTATCAACACCGGGGGTTTAAGTGCACATACAAGGTTACACAGCACTATCGAACATGTCAAAATGTTCGATATAGATATCGCGCTTCTACAGGAGACGAATTTTACGCAAGACACATATACACAACTTGAGCGTTATGCTTATTTACAAACTGGCTATGAAATGTTTGCCACACCTGCGCCTCGTCGAGGCTCAGGGGTGGCAATCGTTGTATCCAACAAATTCACACTATCGTCTCCTGTCTATACAGATATCTTCCCAAGCTTCGCTTCTTCCTTGGACTTTGTCGTTCAAGAAAAACGTATCAAGGTAGTAAACGTGTACCTTCCTCATGACCAGGACATTACAAGACAAGTTCTTGATAGTGTTCAATCCTGTCTGGTGAATTTTAGTGGCGAAACTATCCTCGGAGCTGATTTCAACTGCACGCTAAATCCCCCAATGGATCGGCATTCCGGAGCTGAGTTCAACTCTGTCAATGCTGCTCGGTTGAGGAATTTGGTCCGTGTTTTCAGACTCGTGGATATCTATAGTTGGATGCATCCTACGACTAGATCATACACGAGGGTCTCGCGAAATATCCATGGAAGTCTCGTAGGCTCCAGAATTGATAGACTTTACGTCTCACCTGGAATACTAGAACATTTCGTTGGTGTCATTCATGAAGTGTGTTCCGTTAGCGACCACCTTTTTGTAGTGGCAACCAGCACTCTAGTTGGAAGAAGAACTGCATACTGGATATTCAATAACTATTTGTTGAATTCCGAGCAGTTCATCAATGAATTCACTGAATTCTGGTACGATTGGCAAGAGAGGAGATGTGACTTTCCTCTTCTTAGTCAATGGTGGGATGTTGGAAAGCTCCAAATTCGATCTTTTATCGAAGCGAATTTCAATCGAAGTGGGTATCAAGCTTCTAGCATGTCGGCCGAAGTGTCTCGGGTGGCAGCTCTTCTCCCTACTCAGCCGGAGTTGATTCTTTATTTTAACAGAATAAACGAACGCTTGGCAACACAAACTTACAAGCACAGCTTGGTGTTTGTGCTGCACAGCCAATCACGCTGGCTGAGGGATTCTCCAACCGAGTACTTCTTTCAGGCAACTGGACGACGTACTGCTTCTTGTGAAGTCGAATCGATAGTTGATGAATCTGGACTAGTCCTCAACGGACAACAGTTATCAGAATTTATTCGAGACTATTACAGTAGTCTCTACTCTGAATCGACGTCGACAACATCCTCGACCACTCATGAATTCCTTGAGAATATTCCCAATTTCTCTGAAGACAGCAAGGACCTCCTGGATACAGTAATCACATTGGAGGCTATGATCGCTGCGACAAAGGATCTAAGGCGACACACTTCACCTGGATATGACGGCTACGTTTCAGGGATTTATTAATTCCTGACCTTTTGCAAATCTTCAATTCGGCGGTTGAGACACATTCAGACTTTCGTTCTAGTTGGAGGAGGTCTGTTATGCGATTGATTCCAAAGAAAGGACATTTTCAGAGGATGGGGAACTGGAGGCCAGTAACCCTATGCAATGTTGGCTACAAAATCGTCTGCAAAGCATTAGGGGTGATACTCCGTTCAGTGATTGCTTCGGTAATACACCCAGAACAGTCCTATTGTGTTCCTGGTCGTAGTATCTACGACAACATCGCGGTAGCCAAACATTTGTTTGCCTACCATGAACAGACAGGAACTCAAATGGTTATGATTTCTCTTGACCAGCAAAAGGCTTTTGATAGCGTCTCGCACGAATATCTCCTGACTGCTCTCGAGGCATTTGGGTTCCTGCCCAGGTGGCTCGATATTATCGAGAAACTGTATAGAGATTCAGCGATTTTGATTAAGTATCAAGGACAGGTTCTGGCTGCTATATCGTTTCATCGAGGTATCAGACAGGGCTGTCCATTGTCAGGCATGCTTTATGATCTTTCGTTGGAGTCGCTACTGGTGAATCTTCGTCGAATGCTCGGACAATATTCAGTGCATCTACCATATACCAATGTGAAGCCTCTTATATTGGCATATGCGGAAGACGATGGGTTGCTGAAAGCACGCTCTGTCTGCCAGACAAGATAGGTGGATTGGGTCTCACTAACTTGGTTGTGAAATCAATGTGTCTCCAAGTGCGTGCATTCCAACGAGTGTTTTGCCAGAGAGACACCTTAATTTCACAACTGTGGGTGAATGTACTGGGAGGGATCGGCATAGGGGAGTACAACTACCTGCTCTCTGTTCGACCACCCTATCCTCGTGACTGGCCGCAGGATCTAATCTCAAAGATTCACACCTGGGGCAGAATCAGGCCAGCAGTTCACCTTAAATGGAATACTCTACGGTACACGCAATTTCCGTCTTTTCCAATCAGGTTTAATCCTGAATTAATAGATTCAGTGTTCAGTAATGCTCGAGGTTTTGAGGCTGACACGCATACACTGACAGTTCTCGGAGATATTTTTGATATCTCTGGAAACTGTCGAATAAACACTAACACTCCACAACTACACGAGCTCGCGGCTTCTGCGCGGGAGAGATTCCGCCAACTTGGGACCAGTGACCCTGGCACTAAGTTGGAAGATGCTTTCGTTCTGGACAGACCGCCTCACACACCTTTCAGCACACTTACAACACGTGTGCTCCGTGACGTGCTTATGTCAATAAGACCTCCGGAGTACACAGGATACAACAGATGGCGAATACACTTCGGGGTGAATATGGGCGTAATGGGAGGGATAACTTGCAGAGTAGTCTACAGTTATCCTTCCAGTTACAAAGATGCTGATGTAGCATTCAAATTGCTCCATGACAGTCTTATGCATCCTAATCAGTTGTCACATATCGACCGGCGGGTTCAGAGGATCTGCACAATTTGTTCTGGTGAAGGCACCTTGTTTCACAGGTTCTTCACTTGTTCAGATTGGCAGAGTCTAATGGAACAGGTGCGCGATATGTGTCGGTTGATCCACCCGAATTTCGGCTTTACTAGGACATCGTTTCTATGGGGACCAAAGGTTTGTAGTCGGGTGAATTGTTTGATTAGCTTTGTGTTGACACAGGCCAAATCTACAATTCACTTGTACTACATGAGAGCCGGAGATGGGAATCAGAACACTGACCTACAACACCACGCACAAGCACTTAAGCGCCACTTCGTTGACAGACTGAAGAGACGTTTACGTCTTGAATATCTGGCAATGAACGCAGGCACATTCAACTACACATGGCAGCCACTGTCGTCAGTGCAGTACGGCGCTCTTGTTTTTAGAGATGCTCAGCTGGAGGGATGATAGGGGCAGTTTGTAGAGGTCTATGATACCACAGGCTGCTCCCGCTGGACGCTATTACGGTATCGCGTAAATTTTTCGTTCGTTCGGCTATTATGTTTTTAATTCGGTTTCGGTTTCGGTGCTAAATTTCAAAATTTTATTTTGAAAAATCGTTCGTTTAGGTCATTATTTTTAATAGATTATTTTGGGAAATTGGAACTTCTTGGAACTGCCACTTACCCAATTGTCAAAATTGGGACTATTAAATTTTTTGTACATCTTTTAGATCCTTTTCAAAATTCTAGTATCCGTTTATACAGTCTATTTTTAGAATTTTTTCTTGTTTGCTTTCCTTTTACTTGTGTCATTTTTGTTTTTTTTTTGTTTTTCTAATTGTTTTAATTGTTTAATTGTCCCTATTGACCTTTTATAACTTTTAGATTAGCTAGCGACTTTTTGTTTACACTTTGTAGAGCCTTTTGCCACCCTATCTTTAAGGAATTTTTAAAAGAGCCAATTAGCCAATAAATAAAAGAGACTTATTTACATAAAAAAAAATTATTATTGTCGGAGTGACCGTATGCGTCATTTTGAGTTCCGGGAAATCCAAGCGAAAAGGGCATAATAAATATTAAAAAAAGTGTTAAAAGTGTTATTGACGTTCACTTACAGTAACGCCAATCGTCCGTAGTGAATTATTTATAAAAAAAATTCAAAAATAGTTGTGAAAAAGTGTTTAAAATAAAATTCTAGTGACATTTTAGAAAACAATTTAATTTAATTTGGTCGTTGCCATGGCAACAGAAAATTCTTAATGTGATTTAGATACAATTTGAACAAAAAAATTATTAAAAAATAAAAACTAAGTAATTTAGAAATAAATAAAAAAGTAAAAAAGAATTATACATCTACACTGCCGCATTCAACACGAATGCGAGCAGCAGTGATTCTGAGGGCACTAATGATCCCCTCAAATCAAAGCAAAGGTGGAAGAAAAACACGAAGGCTTCTTCCTCTTCCGAAAAACTTCACCAAGGGCCCACAGAAAAGGCCATCAAGGGCCCTATTGAAGAGGCCAAGAAACATGAGACTCTGTGTGAGAAGATTCCAGCGAAGAGAGCGGTTGCGACTGGAGAATAGCTTGGAGCATCTACTTTACACTCGACCGCTGCAATTGCAGCAGTACTAGCAGGAACTTTCCCGCCGCTAAGCCCAACCCCACGTCGGCGTTCGAACTTAGCGGAGGTTGTTAAATCGGCTTCAGCTTCAGCGCCAAAGCCAAGCTATGTGGTAATGAGGCCGCCGCTTTCTGCAGCAAAGGAAAATGCCTCAAAACAGAAGCCAGCGGCACCAGCAGCAAGACCAGCAGCAGCACCACGATCCCCAGCAGTAGAGCTAGGGATCTCTTATGCCCAGCAGGTAAGTGGCAGTTCCAGTAAAGAGTCAGCCATTGAAATTGTAGGAAACGGCATCACTCCTCGTCCAGCCCCATTGGACGCAGGTAAACCTCGACCTAACACCCGTGCGGGTCTTCAGGCTTTTTTCGACGGGAGGTGGCAAGATGAGAGCTACGGTATGCAGCTCGAGCACATCAATAGGTGTCCTCAGAGCGTATACCTAAATGCGATCTTCCAGGTCATCTCCCGTGAGCAGCTATTTTCCATGGGGATAATAGCTGGGGGAATGGTAGAGGTGTACACCACGACCCTTGAGAGTGCTACCAAGCTTATGCTTGAGGGCATCGTGGTGGAGGGTAGACACCTTGTGCCGTTCCCACTCAGGGAAAAGCCAACAAGGGTCATGTTTTCACGGGTCCCTATGCGAGCGAGCCATGAAAACCTCCTAAATTGCTTAGGGAGATTTGGGAAGGTTAATGGCAACGTTCGTGCCATTCCCTTAAAAATTGGGGACGATGGTCTCCGGCGGAGTATCTTCGGTACCAGCCGGGAAGCGTCCTTCACTTTAAATAAGGGATGTACGCTTCCAAAAGGCTTTTACCTGAGCATATCCGGCTCAAGGCAATGGATAGACGTGGGCACCGAAGCAAAATGCCATGCTTGCCATTTGGTAGGGCATTTTATTGCTGACTGCTCCAAGAGAAGCGGGAAGAAGGCTGAACCGAGGGTTCCCTCGAACAAACCACTACTACAGTAGTGGCTCTGGAGAAAGATTCTTCAGCCAGCACTCAACCTGCTATCTTGGAGCAGCCAGTGGTGAAGGTGCCTGAAGTTGTCCCTGAGGCAAAAATTATTACGGCTGTAAACGGCGCCACGTCGGCACGTGAAAGCATGGCTACTTCTGATGAGGAGTCGACTAGCCATGTAGTAAAAAAAAAGAGGACGAGGAGGAAGAAAGTCGACCGGCTGATGCTGCCTCCTCCAGAGCCAGCAAAGCCAGTCGCTTCAAAACGGCCCCACTCGGAGGAGGATGATAGTGGTGCTCGCGGTTCGAAGGTTGTTGTGAGAGACACGGAAGTGTCTCTCGAGCAGCTTTCGGACTGCGATATGACCGGTTTTGATGAGACTGGTCTCTCCAGCTTCAGTGGCTACGAGTCGTGTGGTAGCACCTTTTCGACTGGTAGTCAATTTGAAGTCTCGAAGGGTATGGAAAGCCTTCCTAGGGAGAAGATCTCCAAGATTCTTGCCCGGCTCCTGTACAAGAGGAATTCAGGTAAAATCTGGAGTATTCTTGTGCAGGAGCTGGGGAGGCCGGAGTTGTTACTTCCCCAACTTCTACTCCTACAAGAGGAGTGCAAGAAGAACGGGAATTACAGCGACTCCATAGGAAGGTGGAGGAGTTGATACAGGAGCATCGCTTGGTCGATTCTCCTCGTCAATAGACGTCGTACCATCATGGTTTGAGCTTCTTATCTCTGCGAATGTGTAAGATAGGCTCTCTTAACACCGGGGCTTTAAGTGCTCATACAAGACTACACAGTACTATCGAACATGCCAAAATGTTCGATATAGACATTACACTTCTGCAGGAGACGAATTTTACACAAGACACGTATACACACCTTGAGCGCTATGCTTATCTACACACTGGCTATGCAATGTTTGCCACACCTGCGCCTCGCCGAGGCTCAGGAGTGGCAATCATTGTATCCAACAAATTTACACTATCGTCCCCTGTCCATACAGATATCTTCCCAGGCTTCGCTTCTTCCTTGGACTTTGTCGTTCAAGACAAACATATCAAGGTAGTAAACGTGTACCTTCCTCATGCCCAGGACATTACAAGACAAGTTCTTGATAGTGTTCAATCCTGTCTGGTGAATTTTAGTGGCGAAACTATCCTCGGAGGTGATTTCAACTGCACTCTGAATAACCCAATGGATCGGCATTCCGGAGCTGAGTTCAACTCCGCCAATGCTACTCGGTTGAGGAATTTTGTCCGTGTTTTCAGACTCGTGGATATCTATCGTTGGATGCATCCTACGACTAGATCATACACGAGGGTCTCGCGAAATATCCATGGAAGTCTCGCAGGCTCCAGAATCGATAGACTTTACGTCTCACCTGGAATACTAGAACATTTCGTTGGTGTCATTCATGAAGTGTGTTCCGTTAGCGACCACCTTCTTGTAGTGGCAACCAGCACTCTAGTTGGAAGAAGAACTGCATATTGGATATTCAACAACTATTTGTTGAATTCCGAGCAGTTCATCAATGAATTCACTGAATTCTGGTACGATTGGCAAGAGAGGAAAGGTGACTTTCCTCTTCTTAGTCAATGGTGGGATGTTGGAAAGCTCCAAATTCGATCTTTTATCGAAGCGAATTTCAATCGAAGTGGGTATCAAGCTTCGAGCATGTCAGCCGAAATATCTCGGGTGGCAGCTCTTCTCCGAACTCAGCCGGAGTTGATTGTTTATTTTAACAGAATAAAGGAACGCTTGGCAACACAAACTTACAAGCACAGCTTTGAGTTCGTGCTGCGCAGCCAATCACGCTGGCTGAGGGAAGGCGATTCTCCAACCGAGTACTTCTTTCAGGCAACTAGACGACGTACTGCTTCTTGTGAAGTCGAATCGATAGTTCATGAATCTGGACAAGTCCTCAACGGACAACAGCTATCAGAATTTATTCGAGACTATTACAGTAGTCCGTACTCTGAATCGACGTCGACAACATCCTCGACCACTCATGAATTTCTAGAGAATATTCCCAATTTCTATGAAGACAGCAAGGAGCTCCTGGATACAGTAATCACATTGGAGGATATGATCGCTGCGACAAAGGATCTAAGGCGACACACTTCACCTGGTTATGACGGCTTGACTCCAGAATTCTTCATACGTTTCAGGGATTTATTAATTCCTGACCTTTTGGAAATCTTCAATTCGGCGGTTGAGACACATTCAGACTTTCCTTCTAGTTGGAGGAGGTCTGTTATGCGATTGATTCCAAAGAAAGGACATTTTCAGAGGATGGGGAACTGGAGGCCAGTAACCCTATGCAACGTTGGCTACAAAATCGTCTGCAAAGCATTAGGGGTGATACTCCGTTCAATAATTGCTTTGGTAATACACCCAGAACAGTCCTATTGTGTTCCTGGTCGTAGCATCTACGACAACATCGCGGTAGCCAAACATTTGTTTGCCTACCATGAACAGACAGGAACACAAATGGCTATGATTTCTCTTGACCAGCAAAAGGCTTTTGATAGCGTCTCGCACGAGTATCTCCTGACTGCTCTCGAGGCATTTGGGTTCCCGCCCAGGTGGCTCGATATTATCAAGAAACTGTATAGAGATTCAGCGATTTTGATTAAGCATCAAGGACAGGTTCTGGCTCCTATATCGTTTCATCGAGGTATCAGACAGGGCTGTCCATTGTCAGGTATGCTTTATGATCTTTCGTTGCAGTCGCAACTGGTGAATCTTCGTCGAATGCTCGGACAATATTCAGTGCATCTACCATATACCAATGTGAGGCCTCTTATGTTGGCATATGCGGATGACCTTTCTATTTTCGTGACAAGAGATGAAGCTTTTCCGGTCGCTCGTGCTGTTTTCGAACAGTACGAACGTATAGCGGGCGCTAAAATCAACCTTAGCAAGAGTCAAGGCTTGTGGTGTGAAAGGTGGAGAGATCGTACAGATACTCCACTGAACATCCAATAGACTAATACTTGCCTGAAGTATTTAGGTGTGTATATCGGACGCGAGAGTAAATCAACTAATAGCCGCATCGCTCCTGAGAAACTCTCTAGAGCTGTAAACTCATGGCGTAGTCGTAGGCCTTCTTCAAGCAAAAGCGATAGACGCCTTTTGGTGCGGAAGACGATGGGTTGCTGAAAGCACGCTCTGTCTGCCAGTCAAGATAGGTGGATTGGGTCTCACTAACTTGGTTGTGAAATCAATGTGTCTCCAAGTGCGTGCATTCCAACGAGTGTTTTGCCAGAGACACAATTTAATTTCACAACTGTGGGTGAATGTACTGGGAGGGATCGGCATAGGGGAGTATTACTACCTGCTCTCTGTTCGACCACCCTATCCTCGTGACTGGCCGCAGGATCTAATCTCAACGATTCAGACCTGGGGCAGAATCAGGCCAGCATTTCACCTTAAGTGGAATGCTCTGCGGTACACACAATTCGCGTCGATTCCAATCAGGTTTAATCCTGAATTAGTAGATTCAGTGTTCAGTAATGCTCGAGGTTTTGAAGCTGACACGCATACACTGACAGTTCTCGGAGATATTATTGATATCTCTGGAAACTGTCGAATAAACACGAACACTCCACAACTACACGACCTGGCGGCTTCTGCGCGGGAGAGATTTCGCCAACTTGGGACCAGTGACCCTGGCACTAAGTTGTAAGATGCTTTCGTTCTGGACAGACCGCCCCACACACCTTTCAGCACACTTACAACACGTGTCCTCCGTGACGTGCTTATGTCAATAAGACCTCCGGAGTATACAGGATACAACAGATGGCGAACACACCTCGGGGTGAATATGGGCGTGATGGGAGGGATAACTTGCAGAGTAGTCTACAGTTATCCTTCTAGTTCCAAAGATGCTGATGTAGCATTCAAATTGCTGCATCACAGTCTTATGCATCCTAATCAGTTGTCACATATCGACCGGCGGGTTAAGAGGATCTGCACAGTTTGTTCTGGTGAAGGCACCTTGTTTCACAGGTTCTTCACTTGTCCAGCCTTGCAGAGTCTGATGGAAATGGTGCGCGATATGTGTCATTTGATCCACCCGAATTTCAGCATTACTAGGACATCGTTTCTATGGGTACCAAAGGTTTGTGGTCGGGTGAACTGTTTGATTAGCTTTGTGTTGACACTGGCCAAATCTATAATTCACTTGTACTACATGAGAGCCGGAGATGGGAATCAGAACACTGACCTACAACACCACGCACAAGCACTTAAGCGCCACTTCGTTGACAGATTGAAGAGACGTTTACGTCTTGAATATCTGGCAATGAACGCAGACACATTCACCTGCACATGGCAACCATTATCGTCGGTGCATGATGGAGCTCTTGTCTTTCGCTGGTGATAGCAGGCCACAGCATTTGCAACACTAGTCCACGGGGCTTCTCCCCGCTTAGGAATCGTTGCACGTGCTGTGGGAAGGACAAGTACTCTGTTAGAGATGCTAAGCTGGAGGGATGATGAGGGCAGTTTGTAGAGGTGTATGATACTACAGGCTGCTCTCGCGGGACTCTATAACGGTATCGCGTAAATTTTTCGTTCGTTCGGCTATTAAGTTTTTAATTCGGTTTCGGTCTCGGTGCTAAATTTCAAAATTTTATTTTGAAAATTCGTTCGTTTAGGTCATTATTTTTATTAGATTATTTTGGAAATTGGAACTACTTGGAACTGCCACTTACCCACTTGTCAACATTGGGACTATTAAATTTTTTGTACATCTTTTAGATCCTTTTCAAAATTCTAGTATCCGTTTATACAGTCTATTTTGAGAATTTTTTCTTTTTTGCTTTCCTTTTACTTGTGTCATTTTTCTTGTTTTTTAGTTTTTCTAATTGTTTTAATTGTTTAATTGTCCCTATTGACCTTTTATAACTTTTAGATTAGCTAGCGACTTTTTGTTTACACTTTGTAGAGCCTTTTGCCACCCTATTTTTAAGGAATTTTTAAAAGAGCCAATGAGCCAATAAATAAAAGAGACTTATTTACCTAAAAAAAAAAAAAAATATTATTTCTGAAGAGAGCGGATGTCAGTTTGAGCTCCAATCGAAAAATATTAATAAATAGCGAAGCTTGTCCGAAAAAGTGTGTAAAAGTGCGAATAGGTGATATTAGGGACACCAGTTGGGATTAAGAAGTGCATTTAATTAGTTTTATGGGAAAAATTACAATAAACTAGTGTAAATAAATTGAGAAAAATTTAAAACCTGAGTGATAGTTTTCGACTTGAATTTATTCTAATTATTTTTGGTCGTTGCCATGACAAAATGGCAACCGTAAAAAATTTGTAGTACGGAACTAAATTATCTCTGTAAAGTAAAAATATACAAAATACAATTGTTTTAAAATAAAAAAAAATATATGTATATATATATATAAAAAATTAAAAATAAAATTAGCGTCAGACCAAATAAAAGTCAAATCATCTCTGCCGCAGTCAAAATTACTGCGAGCAGCAGCGATTCTGGGGGACTGACGAGCCCCCCCCCCCAAATCAAATGGAAGGAGGAGGAAGGGCACAAGCGCTTCTTCTTCTTCAAAATGAATTCTCCAGGGGCCCACATAAAAGGCCGGTAAGGGCCCAAAAGAAGAGGCCAAAGAAATTGCAGTGGTGAAGTCTTCAATAAAAACGGCAGTTGTTGGATCAAATACAAAATCACAGCCAAAGCAGCTATAGAAGCAGTAGCTACAGCTTCAGTAGTAGCCGTACCAGGGGCAGCAGTCGGTGCAACCTCAACAGCAGCAGAAAACTCACTGATGACTACCTCAGGGCAAGGACAACGTCCAAGCTTGGTGGAAGTTGTCAAGCTGGCATCAGTCACAGCGCCAAAGCCTAATAGTACAGTAATGAGGCCACCGCTTTCCACGAAGGCAGACGCCTTGCAAAAGCAGCCACCAGCAGCAGCAATACGATCCCCGGCGTTAGGGTTAGGAATGTCATATGCGCAGGTAAGTGGCAGTTCTATGCAGGTTTCCACAATCGAAATTTTGAGCAAAGACATCACTCCTCGTCCAGCCCCATTGGACGCAGGTAAGCCTCGGCCCAAGACCAGTGCGGGTATCCAGGGCTTTTTCGACGGGAGGTGGCAGGACGAGAGCTACGGGATGCAGTTGGAGCAATTCAGAGGATGTCCTCAGGCTGCATACCTGAAGGCAATCTTCCGCGTCATCTCCTGTGAGCAGCTATTCTCCATGGGGATAATAGCTGGGGGAATGGTTGAGGTGTATACCACAACCCTCGAAAGCGCTACCAAGCTTATGCTTGAGGGCATCGTGGTGGAGGGTGGACACCTTGTGCCATTCCCACTCAGGGAAAAGCCCACGAGGGTCGTGTTTTCACGGGTCCCCATGCGAGCCCAACATGAAGACCTCGCGAATTTCCTTGGGAGATTCGGGAAGGTTCATGGAAAGGTTCGCGCCATTGCCATCAAAATTGGGGACGAGGGTCTCGGGCGGGGTATCTTCGGTACCAGCCGGGAAGCGTCCATCACTTTAAATAAGGGATGTACGCTTCCGTCAGGGTTCTACCTGAGCATATCCGGCTCGAGATACTGGATAGACGTGGGCACCGAAGCGAAATGCCATGCTTGCCATTTGGTAGGGCATTTTATTGCTGACTGCCCCAAGAGAAGCGGAAAGAAGGCTGAACAGAAGGCTCCTTCGAAGGAAACCACTGCTACAGTAGTGGCTCCAGAGAAAGAACTTTCTGCCAGCACTCAACCTGCTATCTTGGAGCAGCCAGTGGCTAAAGTACCTGAAATTGTCCCTGAGCAAAAATTATTACGGCCGTAAATGGCGCCACGTCGGCACGTGATAGCATGGCTACTTCTGACGAGGAGTCGATTAGCCATGTAGGCAGAAAAAGGAGGACGAGGAGGAAGACGAAGGTGGACCGGGTGATGCTGCCTCCTCCAGAGCCAGCAAAGCCAGTCGCTTCAAAACGGCCCCACTCGGAGGAGGACGATAGTGGTGCTCGCGGCTCGAAGGTTGTTGTGAGAGACACGGAAGTGTCTCTCGAGCAGCTTTCGGACTGCGATATGACCGGTTTTGATGATACTGGTCTCTCGAGCTTCAGTGGCTATGAGTCGTGTGGTAGCACCTTTTCGACTGGTAGCCAATTTGAAGTCTCGAAGGGTATGGAAACCCTTCCTAGGGAGAAGATCTCCAAGATTCTTGCCCGGCTCCTGTACAAGAAGAATTCAGGTAAAATCTGGAATATTCTTGTGGAGGAGCTGGGGAGGCCGGAGTTGTTACTTCCTCAACTTCTACTCCTACAAGAGGAGTGCAAGAGGAAGGGGAATTACAACGGTATATCTCGGCTAGATCGACTCCATAGGAGGGTGGAGGAGCTGATTCAGGAGCATTGCTTGGCCAATTCTCCTCGTCAGTAGATGTCGCACATTCATCGTTTGAGCTTTTCATCTCTTTGAATGTGCAAGATAGCTTCTATCAACACCGGGGGTTTAAGTGCACATACAAGGTTACACAGCACTATCGAACATGCCAAAATGTTCGATATAGACATCGCGCTTCTACAGGAGACGAATTTTCCCCAAGACACATATACGCAACTTGAGCGTTTTGCTTATTTACAAACTGGCTATGCAATGTTTGCCACACCTGCGCCTCGTCGAGGCTCAGGGGTGGCAATCGTTGTATCCAACAAATTCACACTATCGTCTCCTGTCTATACAGATATCTTCCCAAGCTTCGCTTCTTCCTTGGACTTTGTCGTTCAAGAAAAACATATCAAGGTAGTAAACGTGTACCTTCCTCATGACCAGGACATTACAAGACAAGTTCTTGATAGTGTTCAATCCTGTCTGGTGAATTTTAGTGGCGAAACTATCTTCGGAGGTGATTTCAACTGCACGCTAAATCCCTCAATGGATCGGCATTCTGGAGTTGAGTTCAACTCTGTCAATGCTGCTCGGTTGAGGAATTTGGTCCGTGTTTTCAGACTCGTGGATATCTATCGTTGGATGCATCCTACGACTAGATCATACACGAGGGTCTCGCGAAATATCCATGGAAGTCTCGAAGGCTCCAGAATTGATAGACTTTACGTCTCACCTGGAATACTAGAACATTTCGTTGGTGTCATTCATGAAGTGTGTTCCGTTAGCGACCACCTTCTTGTAATGGCAACCAGCACTCTAGTTGGAAGAAGAACTGCATATTGGATATTCAACAACTATTTGTTGAATTCCGAGCAGTTCATCAATGAATTCACTGAATTCTGGTACGATTGGCAAGAGAGGAAAGGTGACTTTCCTCTTCTTAGTCAATGGTGGGATGTTGGAAAGCTCCAAATTCGATCTTTTATCGAAGCGAATTTCAATCGAAGTGGGTATCAAGCTTCGAGCATGTCAGCCGATGTATCTCGGGTGGCAGCTCTTCTCCGAACTCAGCCGGAGTTGATTGTTTATTTTAACAGAATAAAGGAACGCTTGGCAACACAAACTTACAAGCACAGCTTGGAGTTCGTGCTGCGCAGCCAATCACGCTGGCTGAGTGAAGGCGATTCTCCAACCGAGTACTTCTTTCAGGCAACTAGACGACGTACTGCTTCTTGTGAAGTCGAATCGATAGTTGCTGAATCTGGACAAGTCCTCAACGGACAACAGCTATCAGAATTTATTCGAGACTATTACAGTAGTCTGTACTCTGAATCGACGTCTACAACATCCTCGACCACTCATGAACTTCTTGAGAATATTCCCAATTTCTATGAAGACAGCAAGGAGCTCCTGGATACAGTAATCACATTGGAGGATATGATCGCTGCGACAAAGGATCTAAGGCGACACACTTCACCTGGTTATGACGGCTTGACTCCAGAATTCTTCATACGTTTCAGGGATTTATTAATTCCTGACCTTTTGGAAATCTTCAATTCGGCGGTTGAGACACATTCAGACTTTCCTTCTAGTTGGAGGAGGTCTGTTATGCGATTGATTCCAAAGAAAGGACATTTTCAGAGGATGGGGAACTGGAGGCCAGTAACCCTATGCAACGTTGGCTACAAAATCGTCTGCAAAGCATTAGGGGTGATACTCCGTTCAGTAATTGCTTCGGTAATACACCCAGAACAGTCCTATTGTGTTCCTGGTCGTAGTATCTACGACAACATCGCGGTAGCCAAACATTTGTTTGCCTACCATGAACAGACAGGAACACAAATGGCTATGATTTCTCTTGACCAGCAAAAGGCTTTTGATAGCGTCTTGCACGAGTATCTCCTGACTGCTCTCGAGGCATTTGGGTTCCCGCCCAGGTGGCTCGATATTATCAAGAAACTGTATAGAGATTCAGCGATTTTGATTAAGCATCAAGGACAGGTTCTGGCTGCTATAACGTTTCATCGAGGTATCAGACAGGGCCGCCCATTGTCAGGTATGCTTTATGATCTTTCGTTGCAGTCGCAACTGGTGAATCTTCGTCGAATGCTCGGACAATATTCAGTGCATCTACCATATACCAATGTGAGGCCTCTTATGTTGGCATACGCGGATGACCTTTCTATTTTCGTGACAAGAGATGAAGCTTTTCCGGTCGCTCGTGCTGTTTTCGAACAGTACGAACGTATAGCGGGCGCTAAAATCAACCTTAGCAAGAGTCAAGGCTTGTGGTGTGAAAGGTGGAGAGATCGTACAGATACTCCACTGAACATCCAATAGACTAATACTTGCCTGAAGTATTTAGGTGTGTATATCGGACGCGAGAGTAAATCAAATAATAGCCGCATCGCTCCTGAGAAACTCTCTAGAGCTGTAAACTCATGGCGTAGTCGTAGGTCTTCTTCAAGCAAAAGCGATAGACGCCTTTTGGTGCGGAAGACGATGGGTTGCTGAAAGCACGCTCTGTCTGCCAGTCAAGATAGGTGGATTGGGTCTCACTAACTTGGTTGTGAAATCAATGTGTCTCCAAGTGCGTGCATTCCAACGAGTGTTTTGCCAGAGAAACAATTTAATTTCACAACTGTGGGTGAATGTACTGGGAGGGATCGGCATAGGGGAGTATTACTACCTGCTCTCTGTTCGACCACCCTATCCTCGTGACTGGCCGCAGGATCTAATCTCAAAGATTCACACCTGGGGCAGAATCAGGCCAGCATTTCACCTTAAATGGAATGCTCTACGGTACACGCGCGGGAGAGATTTCGCCAACTTGGGACCAGTGACCCTGGCACTAAGTTGGAAGATGCTTTCGTTCTGGACAGACCGCCTCCCACACCTTTCAGCACACTTACAACACGTGTGCTCCGTGACGTGCTTATGTCAATAAGACCTCCGGAGTACACAGGATACAACAGATGGCGAATACACCTCGGGGTGAATATGGGTGTAATGGGAGGGATAACTTGCAGAGTAGTCTACAGTTATCCTTCTAGTTACAAAGATGCTGATGTAGCATTCAAATTGCTCCATGACAGTCTTATGCATCCTAATCAGTTGTCACATATCGACCGGCGGGCTCAGACGATCTGCACAGTTTGTTCTGGTGAAGGCACCTTGTTTCACAGGTTCTTCACTTGTCCAGATTTGCAGAGTCTAATGGAACTGGTGCGCGATATGTGTCGGTTGATCCACCCGAATTTCGGCTTTACTAGGACATCGTTTCTATGGGGACCAAAGGTTTGTAGTCGGGTGAATTGTTTGATTAGCTTTGTGTTGACACTGGCCAAATCTACAATTCACTTGTACTGCATGAGAGCCGGAGATGGGAATCAGAACACTGACTCACAACACCACGCGCAAGCACTTAAGCGCCACTTCGTTGACAGACTGAAGAGACGTTTACGTCTCGAATATCTGGCAATGAACGCAGACACATTCAACTGCACATGGCAGCCACTGTCGTCAGGGCAGGACGGCGCTCTTGTTTTTCACTGGTGATATCAGGCCACAGGATTTGCAACTCCAGTCCACGGGGCTTCTCCTCGCTTTGGCACCATTGCAAGTTCTGTGGGAAGGATAAGCGCTCCGTTAGAGATGCTCAGCTGGAGGGATGATAAGGGCAGTTTGTAGAGGTCTATGATACCACAGGCTGCTCTCGCGGGACGCTATTACGGTATCGCGTAAATTTTTTCGTTCGTTCGGCTATTATGTTTTTAATTCGGTTTCGGTATCGGTGCTAAATTTCAAAATTTTATTTTGAAAAATCGTTCGTTTAGGTCATTATTTTTAATAGATTATTTTGGGAAATTGGAACTTCTTGGAACTGCCACTTACCCAATTGTCAAAATTGGGACTATTAAATTTTTTGTACATCTTTTAGATCCTTTTCAAAATTGTAGTATCCGTTTATACAGTCTGTTTTTAGAATTTTTTCTTGTTTGCTTTCCTTTTACTTGTGTCATTTTTCTTTTTTTTTAGTTTTTCTAATTGTTTTAATTGTTTAATTGTCCCTATTGACCTTTTATAACTTTTAGATTAGCTAGCGACTTTTTGTTTACACTTTGTAGAGCCTTTTGCCACCCTATCTTTAAGGAATTCTTAAAAGAGCCAATGAGCCAATAAATAAAAGAGACTTATTTACATAAAAAAAAAATTATTATTGTCGCAGTGACCGTACGCGTCATTTTGAGTTCCGGGAAATCCAAGCGAAATGGGCATAATAAATATTAAAAAAAGTGTTAAAAGTGTTATTGACGTTCACTTACAGTAACGCCAATCATCTGTAGTGAATTATTTATAAAAAAAATTCAAAAATAGTTGTGAAAAAGTGTTTAAAATAAAATTCTAGTGACATTTTAGAAAACAATTTAATTTAATTTGGTCGTTGCCATGGCAACAGAAAATTTTTAATGTGATTTAGATACAATTTGAACATAAAAATTATTAAAAAATAAAAACTAAGTAATTTAGAAATAAATAAAAAAGTAAAAAAGAGTTATACATCTACACTGCCGCATTCAACATGAATGCGAGCAGCAGTGATTCTGAGGGCACTAATGATCCCCTCAAATCAAAGCAAAGGTGGAAGAAAAACACGAAGGCTTCTTCCTCTTCCGAAAAACTTCACCAAGGGCCCACAGAAAAGGCCATCAAGGGCCCTATTGAAGAGGCCAAGAAACATGAGACTCTGTGTGAGAAGACTCCAGCGAAGACAGCGGTTGCGACTGGAGAAGAGCTTGGAGCATCTACTTCACACTCGACCGCTGCAATTGCAGCCCAACGCCACGTCGGCGTTCGAACTTAGCGGAGGTTGTGAAATCGGTTTCAGCTTCAGCGCCAAAGCCAAGCTATGTGGTAATGAGGCCGCCGCATTCTGCAGCAAAGGAAAATGCCTCAAAACAGAAGCCAGCGGCACCAGCAGCAAGACCAGCAGCAGCACCACGATCCCCAGCAGTAGAGCTAGGGATCTCTTATGCCCAGCAGGTAAGTGGCAGTTCCAGTAAAGAGTCAGCCATTGAAATTGTAGGAAACGGCATCACTCCTCGTCCAGCCCCATTGGACGCAGGTAAGCCTCGGCCTAAGACCCGTGCGGGTCTTCAGGCCTTTTTTCGACGGGAGGCGGCAAGATGAGAGCTACGGTATGCAGCTCGAGCACATCAATAGGTGTCCTCAGAGCGCATACCTAAAAGCGATCTTCCAGGTCATCTCCCGTGAGCAGCTATTTTCCATGGGGATAATAGCTGGGGAAATGGTAGAGGTGTACACCACGACCCTTGAGAGTGCTACCAAGCTTATGCTTGAGGGCATCGTGGTGGATGGTAGATACCTTGTGCCGTTCCCACTCAGGGAAATGCCAACAAGGGTCATGCTTTCACGGGCTCCTATGCGAGCGAGCCATGAAAACCTCCTAAATTGCTTAGGGAGATTTGGGAAGGTTAATGGCAACGTTCGTGCCATTCCCTTAAAAATTGGGGACGATGGTCTACGGCGGGGTATCTTCGGTACCAGCCGGGAAGCGTCCATCACTTTAAATAAGGGATGTAGGCTTCCAAAAGGCTTTTACCTGAGCATATCCGGCTCAAGACAATGGATAGACGTGGGCACCGAAGCAAAATGCCATGCTTGCCATATGGTAGGGCATTTTATTGCTGACTGCCCCAAGAGAAGCGGGAAGAAGGCTGAACCGAGGGTTCCCTCGAACAAACCACTACTACAGTAGTGGCTCCGGAGAAAGAATCTTCAGCCAGCACTCAACCTGCTATCTTGGAGCAGCCAGTGGTGAAGGTGCCTGAAGTTGTCCCTGAGGCAAAAATTATTACGGCTGTAAACGGCACCACGTCGGCACGTGAAAGCATGGCTACTTCTGACGAGGAGTCGACTAGCCATGTAGTAAAAAAAAAGAGGACGAGGAGGAAGAAAGTCGACCGGCTGATGCTGCCTCCTCCAGAGCCAGCAAAGCCAGTCGCTTCAAAACGGCCCCACTCGGAGGAGGATGATAGTGGTGCTCGCGGTTCGAAGGTTGTTGTGAGAGACACGGAAGTGTCTCTCGAGCAGCTTTCGGACTGCGATATGACCGGTTTTGATGAGACTGGTCTCTCCAGCTTCAGTGGCTACGAGTCGTGTGGTAGCACCTTTTCGACTGGTAGTCAATTTGAAGTCTCGAAGGGTATGGAAAGCCTTCCTAGGGAGAAGATCTCCAAGATTCTTGCCCGGCTCCTGTACAAGAGGAATTCAGGTAAAATCTGGAGTATTCTTGTGCAGGAGCTGGGGAGGCCGGAGTTGTTACTTCCCCAACTTCTACTCCTACAAGAGGAGTGCAAGAAGAACGGGAATTACAGCGACTCCATAGGAAGGTGGAGGAGTTGATACAGGAGCATCGCTTGGTCGATTCTCCTCGTCAATAGACGTCGTACCATCATGGTTTGAGCTTCTTATCTCTGCGAATGTGTAAGATAGGCTCTCTTAACACCGGGGCTTTAAGTGCTCATACAAGACTACACAGTACTATCGAACATGCCAAAATGTTCGATATAGACATTACACTTCTGCAGGAGACGAATTTTACACAAGACACGTATACACACCTTGAGCGCTATGCTTATCTACACACTGGCTATGCAATGTTTGCCACACCTGCGCCTCGCCGAGGCTCAGGAGTGGCAATCATTGTATCCAACAAATTTACACTATCGTCCCCTGTCCATACAGATATCTTCCCAGGCTTCGCTTCTTCCTTGGACTTTGTCGTTCAAGACAAACATATCAAGGTAGTAAACGTGTACCTTCCTCATGCCCAGGACATTACAAGACAAGTTCTTGATAGTGTTCAATCCTGTCTGGTGAATTTTAGTGGCGAAACTATCCTCGGAGGTGATTTCAACTGCACTCTGAATAACCCAATGGATCGGCATTCCGGAGCTGAGTTCAACTCCGCCAATGCTACTCGGTTGAGGAATTTTGTCCGTGTTTTCAGACTCGTGGATATCTATCGTTGGATGCATCCTACGACTAGATCATACACGAGGGTCTCGCGAAATATCCATGGAAGTCTCGCAGGCTCCAGAATCGATAGACTTTACGTCTCACCTGGAATACTAGAACATTTCGTTGGTGTCATTCATGAAGTGTGTTCCGTTAGCGACCACCTTCTTGTAGTGGCAACCAGCACTCTAGTTGGAAGAAGAACTGCATATTGGATATTCAACAACTATTTGTTGAATTCCGAGCAGTTCATCAATGAATTCACTGAATTCTGGTACGATTGGCAAGAGAGGAAAGGTGACTTTCCTCTTCTTAGTCAATGGTGGGATGTTGGAAAGCTCCAAATTCGATCTTTTATCGAAGCGAATTTCAATCGAAGTGGGTATCAAGCTTCGAGCATGTCAGCCGAAGTATCTCGGGTGGCAGCTCTTCTCCGAACTCAGCCGGAGTTGATTGTTTATTTTAACAGAATAAAGGAACGCTTGGCAACACAAACTTACAAGCACAGCTTGGAGTTCGTGCTGCGCAGCCAATCACGCTGGCTGAGGGAAGGCGATCCTCCAACCGAGTACTTCTTTCAGGCAACTAGACGACGTACTGCTTCTTGTGAAGTCGAATCGATAGTTGATGAATCTGGACAAGTCCTCAACGGGCAACAGCTATCAGAATTTATTCGAGACTATTACAGTAGTCTGTACTCTGAATCGACGTCGACAACATCCTCGACCACTCATGAATTTCTTGAGAATATTCCCAATTTCTATGAAGACAGCAAGGAGCTCCTGGATACAGTAATCACATTGGAGGATATGATCGCTGCGACAAAGGATCTAAGGCGACACACTTCACCTGGTTATGACGGCTTGCCTCCAGAATTCTTCATACGTTTCAGGGATTTATTAATTCCTGACCTTTTGGAAATCTTCAATTCGGCGGTTGAGACACATTCAGACTTTCCTTCTAGCTGGAGGAGGTCTGTTATGCGATTGATTCCAAAGAAAGGACATTTTCAGAGGATGGGGAACTGGAGGCCAGTAACGCTATGCAACGTTGGCTACAAAATCGTCTGCAAAGCATTAGGGATGATACTCCGTTCAGTAATTGCTTCGGTAATACACCCAGAACAGTCCTATTGTGTTCCTGGTCGTAGTATCTACGACAACATCGCGGTAGCCAAACATTTGTTTGCCTACCGTGAACAGACAGGAACACAAATGGCTATGATTTCTCTTGACCAGCAAAAGGCTTTTGATAGCGTCTCGCACGAGTATCTCCTGACTGCTCTCGAGGCATTTGGGTTCCCGCCCAGGTGGCTCGATATTATCAAGAAACTGTATAGAGATTCAGCGATTTTGATTAAGCATCAAGGACAGGTTCTGGCTCCTATATCGTTTCATCGAGGTATCAGACAGGGCTGTCCATTATCAGGTATGCTTTATGATCTTTCGTTGCAGTCGCAACTGGTGAATCTTCGTCGAATGCTCGGACAATATTCAGTGCATCTACCATATACCAATGTGAGGCCTCTTATGTTGGCATATGCGGATGACCTTTCTATTTTCGTGACAAGAGATGAAGCTTTTCCGGTCGCTCGTGCTGTTTTCGAACAGTACGAACGTATAGCGGGCGCTAAAATCAACCTTAGCAAGAGTCAAGGCTTGTAGTGTGAAAGGTGGAGAGATCGTACAGATACTCCACTGAACATCCAATAGACTAATACTTGCCTGAAGTATTTAGGTGTGTATATCGGACGCGAGAGTAAATCAACTAATAGCCGCATCGCTCCTGAGAAACTCTCTAGAGCTGTAAACTCATGGCGTAGTCGTAGGCCTTCTTCAAGCAAAAGCGATAGACGCCTTTTGGTGCGGAAGACGATGGGTTGCTGAAAGCACGCTCTGTCTGCCAGTCAAGATAGGTGGATTGGGTCTCACTAACTTGGTTGTGAAATCAATGTGTCTCCAAGTGCGTGCATTCCAACGAGTGTTTTGCCAGAGACACAATTTAATTTCACAACTGTGGGTGAATGTACTGGGAGGGATCGGCATAGGGGAGTATTACTACCTGCTCTCTGTTCGACCACCCTATCCTCGTGACTGGCCGCAGGATCTAATCTCAACGATTCAGACCTGGGGCAGAATCAGGCCAGCATTTCACCTTAAGTGGAATGCTCTGCGGTACACACAATTCGCGTCGATTCCAATCAGGTTTAATCCTGAATTAGTAGATTCAGTGTTCAGTAATGCTCGAGGTTTTGAAGCTGACACGCATACACTGACAGTTCTCGGAGATATTATTGATATCTCTGGAAACTGTCGAATAAACACGAACACTCCACAACTACACGACCTGGCGGCTTCTGCGCGGGAGAGATTTCGCCAACTTGGGACCAGTGACCCTGGCACTAAGTTGTAAGATGCTTTCGTTCTGGACAGACCGCCCCACACACCTTTCAGCACACTTACAACACGTGTCCTCCGTGACGTGCTTATGTCAATAAGACCTCCGGAGTATACAGGATACAACAGATGGCGAACACACCTCGGGGTGAATATGGGCGTGATGGGAGGGATAACTTGCAGAGTAGTCTACAGTTATCCTTCTAGTTCCAAAGATGCTGATGTAGCATTCAAATTGCTGCATCACAGTCTTATGCATCCTAATCAGTTGTCACATATCGACCGGCGGGTTAAGAGGATCTGCACAGTTTGTTCTGGTGAAGGCACCTTGTTTCACAGGTTCTTCACTTGTCCAGCCTTGCAGAGTCTGATGGAAATGGTGCGCGATATGTGTCATTTGATCCACCCGAATTTCAGCATTACTAGGACATCGTTTCTATGGGTACCAAAGGTTTGTGGTCGGGTGAACTGTTTGATTAGCTTTGTGTTGACACTGGCCAAATCTATAATTCACTTGTACTACATGAGAGCCGGAGATGGGAATCAGAACACTGACCTACAACACCACGCACAAGCACTTAAGCGCCACTTCGTTGACAGATTGAAGAGACGTTTACGTCTTGAATATCTGGCAATGAACGCAGACACATTCACCTGCACATGGCAACCATTATCGTCGGTGCATGATGGAGCTCTTGTCTTTCGCTGGTGATAGCAGGCCACAGCATTTGCAACACTAGTCCACGGGGCTTCTCCCCGCTTAGGAATCGTTGCACGTGCTGTGGGAAGGACAAGTACTCTGTTAGAGATGCTAAGCTGGAGGGATGATGAGGGCAGTTTGTAGAGGTCTATGATACCACAGGCTGCTCTCGCGGGACGCTATTACGGTATCGCGTAAATTTTTCGTTCGTTCGGCTATTAAGTTTTTAATTCGGTTTCGGTCTCGGTGCTAAATTTCAAAACTTTATTTTGAAAATTCGTTCGTTTAGGTCATTATTTTTATTAGATTATTTTGGAAATTGGAACTTCTTGGAACTGCCACTTACCCAATTGTCAACATTCTGACTATTAAATTTTTTGTACAACTTTTAGATCCTTTTCAAAATTCTAGTATCCGTTTATACAGTCTATTTTGACAATTTTTTCTTTTTTGCTGCTTTCCTTTTACTTGTGTCATTTTTCTTGTTTTTTAGTTTTTCTAATTGTTTTAATTGTTTAATTGTCCTATTGACCTTTTATAACTTTTAGATTAGCTAGCGACTTTTTGTTTACACTTTGTAGAGCCTTTTGCCACCCTATTTTTAAGGAATTTTTAAAAGAGCCAATGAGCCAATAAATAAAAGAGACTTATTTACCTAAAAAAAAATTATTGTTTCTGAAGAGAGCGGATGTCAGTTTGAGCTCCAATCGAAAAATATTAATAAATAGCGAAGCTTGTCCGAAAAAGTGTGTAAAAGTGCGAATAAGTGATATTAGGGACACCAGTTGGGATTAAGAAGTGCATTTAATTAGTTTTATGGGAAAAATTATAATAAACTAGTGTAAATAAATTGAGAAAAATTTAAAACCTGAGTGATAGTTTTCGACTTGAATTTATTCTAATTATTTTTGGTCGTTGCCATGACAACATGGCAACCGTAAAAAATTTGTAGTACGGAACTAAATTATCTCTGTAAAGTAAAAATATACAAAATACAATTGTTTTAAAATAAAAAAAAATATATATATATATATAAAAATATAAAAATAAAATTAGCGTCAGACCAAATAAAAGTCAAATCATCTCTGCCGCAGTCAAAATTACTGCGAGCAGCAGCGATTCTGGGGGACTGACGACCCCCCCACCCAAATCAAATGGAAGGAGGAGGAAGGGCACAAGAGCTTCTTCTTCTTCAAAATGAATTCTCCAGGGGCCCACAGAAAAGGCCGGTAAGGGCCCAAAAGAAGAGGCCAAAGAAATTGCAGTGGAGAAGTCTTCAATAAAAACGGCAGTTGTTGGATCAAATACAAAAATCACAGCCAAAGCAGCTATAGAAGCAGTAGCTACAGCTTCAGTAGTAGCTGTACCAGGGGCAGCAGTCGGTGCAACCTCAGCAGCAGCAGAAAACTCACTGATGACTACCTCAGGGCAAGGACAACGTCCAAGCTTGGTGGAAGTTGTCAAGCTGGCATCAGTCACAGCGCCAAAGCCTAATAGTACAGTAATGAGGCCACCGCTTTCCACGAAGGCAGACGCCTTGCAAAAGTAGCCAACAGCCGCAGCAATACGATCCCCGGCGTTAGGGTTAGGAATGTCATATGCGCAGGTAAGTGGCAGTTCTAAGCAGGTTTCCACAATCGAAATTTTGAGCAAAGACATCACTCCTCGTCCAGCCCCATTGGTTGCAGGTAAGCCTCGGAACAAGACCAGTACGGGTCTCCAGGGCTTTTTCGACGGGAGGTGGCAGGACGAGAGCTATGGGATGCAGTTGGAGCACATCAGAGGATGTCCTCAGACTGCATACCTGAAGGCAATCTTCCGCGTCATCTCCTGTGAGCAGCTATTCTCCATGGGGATAATAGCTGGGGGAATGGTTGAGGTGTATACCACCACCCTCCAAAGCGCTACCAAGCTTATGCTTGAGGGCATCGTGGTGGAGGGTAGACACCTTGTGCCATTCCCACTCAGGGAAAAGCCCACGAAGGTCGTGTTTTCACGGGTCCCCATGCGAGCCCAACATGAAGACCTCGCGAATTTCCTTGGGAGATTCGGGAAGGTTCATGGAAAGGTTCGCGCCATTCCCATCAAAATTGAGGACGAGGGTCTCGGGCGGGGTATTTTCGGTACCAGCCGGGAAGCGTCCATCACTTTAAATAAGGGATGTACGCTTCCGTCAGGCTTCTACCTGAGCATATCCGGCTCGAGATACTGGATAGACGTGGGCACCGAAGCGAAATGCCATGCTTGCCATTTGGTAGGGCATTTTATTGCTGACTGCCCCAAGAGAAGCGGAAAGAAGGCTGAACAGAAGGCTCCTTCGAAGGAAACCACTGCTGCAGTAGTGGCTCCAGAGAAAGAACTTTCTGCCAGCACTCAGCCTGCTATCTTGGAGCAGCCAGTGGCTAAAGTGCCTGAAATTGGCCCTGAGGCAAAAATTATTACTGCTGTAAAAGGCGCCACGTCGGCACGTGAAAGCATGGCTACTTCTGACGAGGAGTCGGTTAGCCATGTAGGCAGAAAAAGGAGGACGAGGAGGAAGACGAAGGTGGACCGGGTGATGCTGCCTCCTCCAGAGCCAGCAAAGCCAGTCGCTTCAAAACGGCCCCACTCGGAGGAGGACGATAGTGGTGCTCGCGGCTCGAAGGTTGTTGTGAGAGACACGGAAGTGTCTCTCGAGCAGCTTTCGGACTGCGATATGACCGGTTTTGATGATACTGGTCTCTCGAGCTTCAGTGGCTACGAGTCGTGTGGTAGCACCTTTTCGACTGGTAGCCAATTTGAAGTCTTGAAGGGTATGGAAACCCTTCCTAGGGAGAAGATCTCCAAGATTCTTGCCCGGCTCCTGTACAAGAAGAATTGTGGTAAAATCTGGAGTATTCTTGTGGAGGAGCTGGGGAGGCCGGAGTTGTTACTTCCTCAACTTCTACTCCTACAAGAGGAGTGCAAGAGGAAGGGGAATTACAACGGTATATCTCGGCTTGAGCGACTCCATAGGAGGGTGGAGGAGCTGATTCAGGAGCATTGCTTGGCCAATTCTCCCCGTCAGTAGATGTCGCACATTCATCGTTTGAGCTTTTCATCTCTTTGAATGTCCAAAATAGCTTCTATCAACACCGGGGGTTTAAGTGCACATACAAGGTTACACAGCACTATCGAACATGTCAAAATGTTCGATATAGATATCGCGCTTCTACAGGAGACGAATTTTACGCAAGACACATATACACAACTTGAGCGTTATGCTTATTTACAAACTGGCTATGAAATGTTTGCCACACCTGCGCCTCGTCGAGGCTCAGGGGTGGCAATCGTTGTATCCAACAAATTCACACTATCGTCTCCTGTCTATACAGATATCTTCCCAAGCTTCGCTTCTTCCTTGGACTTTGTCGTTCAAGAAAAACATATCAAGGTAGTAAACGTGTACCTTCCTCATGACCAGGACATTACAAGACAAGTTCTTGATAGTGTTCAATCCTGTCTGGTGAATTTTAGTGGCGAAACTATCCTCGGAGCTGATTTCAACTGCACGCTAAATCCCCCAATGGATCGGCATTCCGGAGCTGAGTTCAACTCTGTCAATGCTGCTCGGTTGAGGAATTTGGTCCGTGTTTTCAGACTCGTGGATATCTATAGTTGGATGCATCCTACGACTAGATCATACACGAGGGTCTCGCGAAATATCCATGGAAGTCTCGTAGGCTCCAGAATTGATAGACTTTACGTCTCACCTGGAATACTAGAACATTTCGTTGGTGTCATTCATGAAGTGTGTTCCGTTAGCGACCACCTTTTTGTAGTGGCAACCAGCACTCTAGTTGGAAGAAGAACTGCATACTGGATATTCAATAACTATCTGTTGAATTCCGAGCAGTTCATCAATGAATTCACTGAATTCTGGTACGATTGGCAAGAGAGGAAATGTGACTTTCCTCTTCTTAGTCAATGGTGGGATGTTGGAAAGCTCCAAATTCGATCTTTTATCGAAGCGAATTTCAATCGAAGTGGGTATCAAGCTTCTAGCATGTCGGCCGAAGTGTCTCGGGTGGCAGCTCTTCTCCCTACTCAGCCGGAGTTGATTCTTTATTTTAACAGAATAAACGAACGCTTGGCAACACAAACTTACAAGCACAGCTTGGTGTTTGTGCTGCACAGCCAATCACGCTGGCTGAGGGATTCTCCAACCGAGTACTTCTTTCAGGCAACTGGACGACGTACTGCTTCTTGTGAAGTCGAATCGATAGTTGATGAATCTGGACTAGTCCTCAACGGACAACAGTTATCAGAATTTATTCGAGACTATTACAGTAGTCTCTACTCTGAATCGACGTCGACAACATCCTCGACCACTCATGAATTCCTTGAGAATATTCCCAATTTCTCTGAAGACAGCAAGGACCTCCTGGATACAGTAATCACATTGGAGGCTATGATCGCTGCGACAAAGGATCTAAGGCGACACACTTCACCTGGATATGACGGCTACGTTTCAGGGATTTATTAATTCCTGACCTTTTGCAAATCTTCAATTCGGCGGTTGAGACACATTCAGACTTTCGTTCTAGTTGGAGGAGGTCTGTTATGCGATTGATTCCAAAGAAAGGACATTTTCAGAGGATGGGGAACTGGAGGCCAGTAACCCTATGCAATGTTGGCTACAAAATCGTCTGCAAAGCATTAGGGGTGATACTCCGTTCAGTGATTGCTTCGGTAATACACCCAGAACAGTCCTATTGTGTTCCTGGTCGTAGTATCTACGACAACATCGCGGTAGCCAAACATTTGTTTGCCTACCATGAACAGACAGGAACTCAAATGGTTATGATTTCTCTTGACCAGCAAAAGGCTTTTGATAGCGTCTCGCACGAATATCTCCTGACTGCTCTCGAGGCATTTGGGTTCCTGCCCAGGTGGCTCGATATTATCGAGAAACTGTATAGAGATTCAGCGATTTTGATTAAGTATCAAGGACAGGTTCTGGCTGCTATATCGTTTCATCGAGGTATCAGACAGGGCTGTCCATTGTCAGGCATGCTTTATGATCTTTCGTTGGAGTCGCTACTGGTGAATCTTCGTCGAATGCTCGGACAATATTCAGTGCATCTACCATATACCAATGTGAAGCCTCTTATATTGGCATATGCGGAAGACGATGGGTTGCTGAAAGCACGCTCTGTCTGCCAGACAAGATAGGTGGATTGGGTCTCACTAACTTGGTTGTGAAATCAATGTGTCTCCAAGTGCGTGCATTCCAACGAGTGTTTTGCCAGAGAGACACCTTAATTTCACAACTGTGGGTGAATGTACTGGGAGGGATCGGCATAGGGGAGTACAACTACCTGCTCTCTGTTCGACCACCCTATCCTCGTGACTGGCCGCAGGATCTAATCTCAAAGATTCACACCTGGGGCAGAATCAGGCCAGCAGTTCACCTTAAATGGAATACTCTACGGTACACGCAATTTCCGTCTTTTCCAATCAGGTTTAATCCTGAATTAATAGATTCAGTGTTCAGTAATGCTCGAGGTTTTGAGGCTGACACGCATACACTGACAGTTCTCGGAGATATTTTTGATATCTCTGGAAACTGTCGAATAAACACTAACACTCCACAACTACACGAGCTCGCGGCTTCTGCGCGGGAGAGATTCCGCCAACTTGGGACCAGTGACCCTGGCACTAAGTTGGAAGATGCTTTCGTTCTGGACAGACCGCCTCACACACCTTTCAGCACACTTACAACACGTGTGCTCCGTGACGTGCTTATGTCAATAAGACCTCCGGAGTACACAGGATACAACAGATGGCGAATACACTTCGGGGTGAATATGGGCGTAATGGGAGGGATAACTTGCAGAGTAGTCTACAGTTATCCTTCCAGTTACAAAGATGCTGATGTAGCATTCAAATTGCTCCATGACAGTCTTATGCATCCTAATCAGTTGTCACATATCGACCGGCGGGTTCAGAGGATCTGCACAATTTGTTCTGGTGAAGGCACCTTGTTTCACAGGTTCTTCACTTATTCAGATTGGCAGAGTCTAATGGAACAGGTGCGCGATATGTGTCGGTTGATCCACCCGAATTTCGGCTTTACTAGGACATCGTTTCTATGGGGACCAAAGGTTTGTAGTCGGGTGAATTGTTTGATTAGCTTTGTGTTGACACTGGCCAAATCTACAATTCACTTGTACTACATGAGAGCCGGAGATGGGAATCAGAACACTGACCTACAACACCACGCACAAGCACTTAAGCGCCACTTCGTTGACAGACTGAAGAGACGTTTACGTCTTGAATATCTGGCAATGAACGCAGGCACATTCAACTACACATGGCAGCCACTGTCGTCAGTGCAGTACGGCGCTCTTGTTTTTAGAGATGCTCAGCTGGAGGGATGATAGGGGCAGTTTGTAGAGGTCTATGATACCACAGGCTGCTCCCGCTGGACGCTATTACGGTATCGCGTAAATTTTTTCGTTCGTTCGGCTATTATGTTTTTAATTCGGTTTCGGTTTCGGTGCTAAATTTCAAAATTTTATTTTGAAAAATCGTTCGTTTAGGTCATTATTTTTAATAGATTATTTTGGGAAATTGGAACTTCTTGGAACTGCCACTTACCCAATTGTCAAAATTGGGGCTATTAAATTTTTTGTACATCTTTTAGATCCTTTTCAAAATTCTAGTATCCGTTTATACAGTCTATTTTTAGAATTTTTTCTTGTTTGCTTTCCTTTTACTTGTGTCATTTTTGTTTTTTTTTTTGTTTTTCTAATTGTTTTAATTGTTTAATTGTCCCTATTGACCTTTTATAACTTTTAGATTAGCTAGCGACTTTTTGTTTACACTTTGTAGAGCCTTTTGCCACCCTATCTTTAAGGAATTTTTAAAAGAGCCAATTAGCCAATAAATAAAAGAGACTTATTTACATAAAAAAAAATTATTATTGTCGGAGTGACCGTATGCGTCATTTTGAGTTCCGGGAAATCCAAGCGAAAAGGGCATAATAAATATTAAAAAAAGTGTTAAAAGTGTTATTGACGTTCACTTACAGTAACGCCAATCGTCCGTAGTGAATTATTTATAAAAAAAATTCAAAAATAGTTGTGAAAAAGTGTTTAAAATAAAATTCTAGTGACATTTGAGAAAACAATTTAATTTAATTTGGTCGTTGCCATGGCAACAGAAAATTCTTAATGTGATTTAGATACAATTTGAACAAAAAAATTATTAAAAAATAAAAACTAAGTAATTTAGAAATAAATAAAAAAGTAAAAAAGAATTATACATCTACACTGCCGCATTCAACACGAATGCGAGCAGCAGTGATTCTGAGGGCACTAATGATCCCCTCAAATCAAAGCAAAGGTGGAAGAAAAACACGAAGGCTTCTTCCTCTTCCGAAAAACTTCACCAAGGGCCCACAGAAAAGGCCATCAAGGGCCCTATTGAAGAGGCCAAGAAACATGAGACTCTGTGTGAGAAGATTCCAGCGAAGAGAGCGGTTGCGACTGGAGAATAGCTTGGAGCATCTACTTTACACTCGACCGCTGCAATTGCAGCAGTACTAGCAGGAACTTTCCCGCCGCTAAGCCCAACCCCACGTCGGCGTTCGAACTTAGCGGAGGTTGTTAAATCGGCTTCAGCTTCAGCGCCAAAGCCAAGCTATGTGGTAATGAGGCCGCCGCTTTCTGCAGCAAAGGAAAATGCCTCAAAACAGAAGCCAGCAGCACCAGCAGCAAGACCAGCAGCAGCACCACGATCCCCAGCAGTAGAGCTAGGGATCTCTTATGCCCAGCAGGTAAGTGGCAGTTCCAGTAAAGAGTCAGCCATTGAAATTGTAGGAAACGGCATCACTCCTCGTCCAGCCCCATTGGACGCAGGTAAACCTCGACCTAACACCCGTGCGGGTCTTCAGGCTTTTTTCGACGGGAGGTGGCAAGATGAGAGCTACGGTATGCAGCTCGAGCACATCAATAGGTGTCCTCAGAGCGTATACCTAAATGCGATCTTCCAGGTCATCTCCCGTGAGCAGCTATTTTCCATGGGGATAATAGCTGGGGGAATGGTAGAGGTGTACACCACGACCCTTGAGAGTGCTACCAAGCTTATGCTTGAGGGCATCGTGGTGGAGGGTAGACACCTTGTGCCGTTCCCACTCAGGGAAAAGCCAACAAGGGTCATGTTTTCACGGGTCCCTATGCGAGCGAGCCATGAAAACCTCCTAAATTGCTTAGGGAGATTTGGGAAGGTTAATGGCAACGTTCGTGCCATTCCCTCGCCGAGGCTCAGGAGTGGCAATCATTGTATCCAACAAATTTACACTATCGCCTCCTGTCTATACAGATATCTTCCCAGGCTTCGCTTCTTCCTTAGACTTTGTCGTTCAAGACAAACATATCAAGGTAGTAAACGTGTACCTTCCTCATTACCAGGACATCACAAGACAAGTTCTTGATAGTGTTCAATCCTGTCTGGCAAATTTCAGTGGCGAAACTATCCTCGGAGGTGATTTTAACTGCACGCTAAATCCCTCAGTGGATCGGCATTCCGGAGTTGAGTTCAACTCTGTCAATGCTACTCGGTTGAGGAATTTTGTCCGTGTTTTCAGACTCGTGGATATCTATCGTTGGATGCATCCTACGACTAGATCATACACGAGGGTCTCGCGAAATATCCATGGAGGACTTGCAGGCTCCAGAATCGGTAGACTTTACGTCTCACTTGGAATACTAGAACATTTCGTTGGTGTCACTCATGAAGTGTGTTCCGTTAGCGATCACCTTCTAGTATTGGCAACCAGCACTTTAGTTGAAAGAACAACTGCATACTGGATATTTAACAACTACTTGTTGAATTCCGCGCTGTTCATCAATGAATTCACTGAATTCTGGCACGATTGGCAAGAGAGGAAAGGTGACTTTCCTCTTCTTAGTCAATGGTGGGATCTTGGAAAGCTCCAAATTCGATCTTTTATCGAAACGAATTTCAATCGAAGTGGGTATCAAGCTTCTAGCATGTCGGCCGAAGTATCTCGGGTGGCAGCTCTTCTCCCTACTCAGCCTGAGTTGATTCTTTATTTTAACAGAATAAACGAACGCTTGGCAACACAAACTTACAAGCACAGCTTGGAGTTTGTGCTGCACAGCCAATCACGCTGGCTGAGGGAAGGCGATTCTCCAACCGAGTACTTCTTTCAGGCAACTAGACGACGTACTGCTTCTTGTGAAGTCGAATCAATAGTTGATGAATCTGGACAAGTCCTCAACGGACAACAGCTATCAGAATTTATTCGAGACTATTACAGTAGTCTGTACTCTGAATCGACGTCGACAACATCCTCGACCACTCATGAATTTCTTGAGAATATTCCCAATTTCTATGAAGACAGCAAGGAGCTCCTGGATACAGTAATCACATTGGAGGATATGATCACTGCGACAAAGGATCTAAGGCGACACACTTCACCTGGTTATGACGGCTTGACTCCAGAATTCTTCATACGTTTCAGGGATTTATTAATTCCTGACCTTTTGGAAATCTTCAATTCGGCGGTTGAGACACATTCAGACTTTCCTTCTAGTTGGAGGAGGTCTGTTATGCGATTGATTCCAAAGAAAGGACATTTTCAGAGGATGGGGAACTGGAGGCCAGTAACCCTATGCAACGTTGGCTACAAAATCGTCTGCAAAGCATTAGGGGTGATACTCCGTTCAGTAATTGCTTCGGTAATACACCCAGAATAGTCCTATTGTGTTCCTGGTCGTAGTATCTACGACAACATCGCGGTAGCCTAACATTTCTTTGCCTACCATGAACAGACAGGAACACAAATGGCTATGATTTCTCTTGAACAGCAAAAGGCTTTTGATAGCGTCTCGCACGAGTATCTCCTGACTGTTCTCGAGGCATTTGGGTTCCCGCCCAGGTGGCTCGATATTATCAAGAAACTGTATAGGGATTCAGCGATTTTGATTAAGCATCAAGGACAGGTTCTGGCTCCTATCTCGTTTCATCGAGGTATCAGACAGGGCTGTCCATTGTCAGGTATGCTTTATGATCTTTCGTTGCAGTCGCAACTGGTGAATCTTCGTCGAATGCTCGGACAATATTCAGTGCATCTACCATATACCAATGTCAGGCCTCTTATGTTGGCATATGCGGATGACCTTTCTATTTTCGTGACAAGAGATGAAGCTTTTCCGGTCGCTCGTGCTGTTTTCGAACAGTACGAACGTATAGCGGGCGCTAAAATCAACCTTAGCAAGAGTCAAGGCTTGTGGTGTGAAAGGTGGAGAGATCGTACAGATACTCCACTGAACATCCAATAGACTAATACTTGCCTGAAGTATTTAGGTGTGTATATCGGACGCGAGAGTAAATCAAATAATAGCCGCATCGCTCCTGAGAAACTCTCTAGAGCTGTAAACTCATGGCGTAGTCGTAGGTCTTCTTCAAGCAAAAGCGATAGACGCCTTTTGGTGCGGAAGACGATGGGTTGCTGAAAGCACGCTCTGTCTGCCAGTCAAGATAGGTGGATTGGGTCTCACTAACTTGGTTGTGAAATCAATGTGTCTCCAAGTGCGTGCATTCCAACGAGTGTTTTGCCAGAGAGATAATTTAATTTCACAACTTTGGGTGAATGTACTGGGAGGGATCGGCTACCTGCTCTCTGTTCAACCACCCTATCCTCGTGACTGGCCGCAGGATCTAATCTCAACGATTCAGACCTGGGGCAGAATCAGGCCAGCATTTCACCTTAAGTGGAATGCTCTGCGGTACACACAATTCGCGTCGATTCCAATCAGGTTTAATCCTGAATTAGTAGATTCAGTGTTCAGTAATGCTCGAGGTTTTGAAGCTGACACGCATACACTGACAGTTCTCGGAGATATTATTGATTTCTCTGGAAACTGTCGAATAAACACGAACACTCCACAACTACACGACCTGGCGGCTTCTGCGCGGGAGAGATTTCGCCAACTTGGGACCAGTGACCCTGGCACTAAGTTGTAAGATGCTTTCGTTCTGGACAGACCGCCCCACACACCTTTCAGCACACTTACAACACGTGTCCTCCGTGACGTGCTTATGTCAATAAGACCTCCGGAGTATACAGGATACAACAGATGGCGAACACACCTCGGGGTGAATATGGGCGTGATGGGAGGGATAACTTGCAGAGTAGTCTACAGTTATCCTTCTAGTTCCAAAGATGCTGATGTAGCATTCAAATTGCTGCATCACAGTCTTATGCATCCTAATCAGTTGTCACATATCGACCGGCGGGTTAAGAGGATCTGCACAGTTTGTTCTGGTGAAGGCACCTTGTTTCACAGGTTCTTCACTTGTCCAGCCTTGCAGAGTCTGATGGAAATGGTGCGCGATATGTGTCATTTGATCCACCCGAATTTCAGCATTACTAGGACATCGTTTCTATGGGTACCAAAGGTTTGTGGTCGGGTGAACTGTTTGATTAGCTTTGTGTTGACACTGGCCAAATCTATAATTCACTTGTACTACATGAGAGCCGGAGATGGGAATCAGAACACTGACCTACAACACCACGCACAAGCACTTAAGCGCCACTTCGTTGACAGATTGAAGAGACGTTTACGTCTTGAATATCTGGCAATGAACGCAGACACATTCACCTGCACATGGCAACCATTATCGTCGGTGCATGATGGAGCTCTTGTCTTTCGCTGGTGATAGCAGGCCACAGCATTTGCAACACTAGTCCACGGGGCTTCTCCCCGCTTAGGAATCGTTGCACGTGCTGTGGGAAGGACAAGTACTCTGTTAGAGATGCTAAGCTGGAGGGATGATGAGGGCAGTTTGTAGAGGTCTATGATACCACAGGCTGCTCTCGCGGGACGCTATTACGGTATCGCGTAAATTTTTCGTTCGTTCGGCTATTAAGTTTTTAATTCGGTTTCGGTCTCGGTGCTAAATTTCAAAACTTTATTTTGAAAATTCGTTCGTTTAGGTCATTATTTTTATTAGATTATTTTGGAAATTGGAACTTCTTGGAACTGCCACTTACCCAATTGTCAACATTCTGACTATTAAATTTTTTGTACAACTTTTAGATCCTTTTCAAAATTCTAGTATCCGTTTATACAGTCTATTTTGACAATTTTTTCTTTTTTGCTGCTTTCCTTTTACTTGTGTCATTTTTCTTGTTTTTTAGTTTTTCTAATTGTTTTAATTGTTTAATTGTCCTATTGACCTTTTATAACTTTTAGATTAGCTAGCGACTTTTTGTTTACACTTTGTAGAGCCTTTTGCCACCCTATTTTTAAGGAATTTTTAAAAGAGCCAATGAGCCAATAAATAAAAGAGACTTATTTACCTAAAAAAAAAATTATTGTTTCTGAAGAGAGCGGATGTCAGTTTGAGCTCCAATCGAAAAATATTAATAAATAGCGAAGCTTGTCCGAAAAAGTGTGTAAAAGTGCGAATAAGTGATATTAGGGACACCAGTTGGGATTAAGAAGTGCATTTAATTAGTTTTATGGGAAAAATTATAATAAACTAGTGTAAATAAATTGAGAAAAATTTAAAACCTGAGTGATAGTTTTCGACTTGAATTTATTCTAATTATTTTTGGTCGTTGCCATGACAACATGGCAACCGTAAAAAATTTGTAGTACGGAACTAAATTATCTCTGTAAAGTAAAAATATACAAAATACAATTGTTTTAAAATAAAAAAAAATATATATATATATATAAAAATATAAAAATAAAATTAGCGTCAGACCAAATAAAAGTCAAATCATCTCTGCCGCAGTCAAAATTACTGCGAGCAGCAGCGATTCTGGGGGACTGACGACCCCCCCACCCAAATCAAATGGAAGGAGGAGGAAGGGCACAAGAGCTTCTTCTTCTTCAAAATGAATTCTCCAGGGGCCCACAGAAAAGGCCGGTAAGGGCCCAAAAGAAGAGGCCAAAGAAATTGCAGTGGAGAAGTCTTCAATAAAAACGGCAGTTGTTGGATCAAATACAAAAATCACAGCCAAAGCAGCTATAGAAGCAGTAGCTACAGCTTCAGTAGTAGCTGTACCAGGGGCAGCAGTCGGTGCAACCTCAGCAGCAGCAGAAAACTCACTGATGACTACCTCAGGGCAAGGACAACGTCCAAGCTTGGTTGTTATGGAAGTATGTTGAAGGCGACTTGACCAGGACGTTAAGTCCAAACTGCCAGCATGGGCTGACAGATCGCCTGATGACAACGATAGCACAGGGCGGCATGCTAGCACCTCGGCTAAGGGTGGCGGAGAGTGTGGGGGAGTTCCCGAAAATACCTGCCGCTGTCATCATCCATAATCAAAAAAATTTCATGCCTGCATACAAAAGAGCCGACACACACTCGGTCCTGAGGGGACCCTTACGTCACTTACCTACTTACTGTGGAAGGCGCAGATGTTCTGCCTTCATGGCCTTGCCCCATCCTCCCTATGACTCTGCTCGGCACTATCTGCAAAGTCCCTTTGGCTGACCTGTGGAAGAAATTAGAGCGGACCTATGCGACCTTCATGTGATAGGGCTCCGGGAAGTGAGAGGAGAAATAAAATTATTTACCAATTCATACTACGTTATAAACTGTATATATTCAAGCAATGTGTACTATTATGAAACGAATACGGCAGTTAAAGTATATGATAGTAAGCTTTCCTAACGCCTATCGGTCTACATATCTTGGGCTAAGATTCTATAGTTCTCTATCTCTATATCGAGTACATACGATGAAAACTTTAAGTTCATATGTTCAGGTAATGTGATCTTACTACATAAATTCAAAGGTATAATAGTCCGCTAATTTATTGCTTATCAGTATAATTGTAATGCGGAAGAAAAAGATACGATCAGCTATATCGAGTATGTATTACTAGGATTTTAAATTCATTAGTTCAGTCATTGCAATGATGAAGTCTGATTATATACGTATACTTTGTATAACAGGAAGCTTAGCTATCGCTCATCAAAATAAAAATAATAAGAGGAAAAATGTGTGATCAAAACTATATCTAATATGTATTGTTAAAGTTTTAACTTCATTTGCGTAGACCATACAATAATAAGGTCTGAGTAGGTACATGTATATTGAATAAGAGGCTTAATTATTACATATCAACATAAATATAATAAGGAGAAAAAAATATTTGATCAAAACTATATCTAAAATGTATTGTTAAAGTTTAAATTCACTTATTTAGGCCATGCAATACTAAAATTAATTTGATTATGTACATGTAGATTGTATAATGAGACGCGTAACTCTTGCATATCAACATACGTATAAGAAGAAAAATTATGACCAGAGCTATATATATGTTATGTATTATTAAAATTTTGAATTCATTGGTTTAGCCAAGGCAGTAATAAAATTTTTGACTATGTACATGTATACGCCATGATAGGAGGCTTAGTTCTTGCCTATCAACATAAATATGAAACGAAATAAATATGACCACACCATATCCAGTATATACTATTAAGATTTTAAACTCATTCTCTTAATCAATGCAATAATAAGATTTGGTGGTGTAAAATGATTAGGTGACGACAACTTACAATTTTTCCTGTTGATGATGCTCCCTCGCTGAGGCGCCCCAAGAGGTTTCACCATGTCACTGGATTCAATCTTTTTCGTGTACTTATTGAGGCTAACGCAAAAGAAAAGAAATTTAAATGCATGCAAGGTATTATACTCTATCTACATGTCACATTTACATATATCTGTACAGGGTTACCTATTGACACCGAACTACTGCACATTGCTTGTAACTTAATCTGCATAAAACAAAACAATTGACTGGATGAGTTGATTAGTTGATTTCGTCAGCCTGCATTTCCTCAGCGAACTTTTGCACAATTTAAGAGGGGTTTCTTCATTCCGAGTTGCTACGTATCACTTTCAATACCTTAGGTGGTTCAGCGTGTTATCTGGACTATAGATGCCTTGAGGTTATTGCTTGTTCTGTTATTAGGGTACTACGTGACAAGCTATGTACGTATATACTAGATAAGGCTAGAATTTAGCCGACAGTGCTATTGGCCTCGGATACTGCCAAACGACCTGCAATTAGATGTCTCGGAAAATTCCTTTTAGGTGGGCGGAAGGAATGTCGGGAACCAATTGATGGCTAAATTACTGCCTTTTCAGACCCGAGTAGATTCTTCTCGATTGATGGAACCTTCTTTAGCGACTTCCACATGCGTTTTCTCCTTTTGATTTTCGGAGCGGATCTAATGGATAAATGTTCCTTCTCCAATCACAAGATTTGCGCTTACCAACTCCGTGCTCAAATATGCACCTTTTTTCTTGATTTGTTTATCGCGATCCTTTTCGATTTTATTTTTTCGTTTTACCACACACCTTCTCAAAGTCGAGACTTCAAAAAAAAAATTTCGAGAAGCTTCTTCTTCTTTCTGTCACTGAACATGACACCGAGCTTGAGGAAGCATTTCTCTCGGTCGGGGCGCGTTTTGGTTTCATGCTGTAGTCGACAACAAGCCGGGCATACACGCTTCAGTCCGTGGTGGCATATTGCTATATGCAATATGCTACGACCATAACAGGGCAGAGTGGTCTGCGCCACCCGTGGTTCAGACGACGCTGAAAAATGGTCGACTGAGCTAGCCGGTCTTACACATAGGCCTCATCACTGCGGGCGCTCAATGTGTGTCACGACCCACGACCCTATGCTTTCCTCATCCTCAGACTCTACTTCCGATGACACGTCGAGGACACATCCTTGAAGTCTCGTCAGTCTTCGATCAGACTTCGACATCCTTCTCCGTGTGGGGAAGCCAAAGCTACATCGACAAGCTGGTAACCCAAAAAATCCAGCCGGTCGATGCCTCTCTGCCTTCCTTCACCGAGATGCTGAGGAAGCCCCGCGATCAGTAACCTAAAGAACTGATCGCTAAGCTTTCCCGGCGCAACCTCTCACCCTGATCTCAGACTGCGATTGTTCAAGGGTGTGTCTCCAAGGCGTCGTCGAAGTAGTGACATGTTGACAGCCGAATATGGGAATGGATTCCAACAGGTATATCACCCACCATTGACGGGGCAATAGGAGGGCTTCGTGATATCCTATAGTTTACCAGTTAAGCTGGCTGGATGCCTTCTTAGGGCTACCAGGAATAGACGACAATAAGTATCGACGATGTTTTCATACTGATGATCACTGCTTGATGTCTTTAGCGTGATAGACACCTAACAGTTTTCCCCGCAGATCTTCAAGTTCGTATAGTGAGTTTCCTTTCTTGGCTCTAACCCGACATTTAACAAATTTTCGTCCCAGTTTAGCACTAGTCTGCTGTTGGAAATTGCTTTGGGCAAAAGTCCTTCTAAATACCTCCTGACCAACTTTGAACTCGACGGGTTTTGCCCTGAGATTGTAGGCTTTTGAACCCTGTTCGAATGCGTGTTGTAAATTTTCCTGCACTCTCGCACGGATCAATCTCATTTTATCTTCTGCGTCCACTCTCAGTGGCTCATTAAGAGTTCCAATGCTCCTCAAGATGGAATAGGAGCTGCCATGTTCTATCATTTGTTGACCGAAGAGTGTTCGATAGGGAGAGAAACCAGTAGCTTGATGGAAAGAGCTCCGGAGGGAACTAGCTATTTGGCTCAGTTTCTCATCCCATCTGGTGTGTTCCTTCTGGATATAGGCCCTAATCCCTGACAACAGAGACCGGTTTACTCGCTCTGAGGCGTTTGCTTGCGGCGAGTAAGCTGCCGTTCGCATATGCTTTGCCCCATACTTTTCCAGTAGTCTGGCGAACTGAGCCGAGCAAAACTGGACTCCATTGTCAGAGACTATGGTCTCCGGAACTCCGAACACGTGAAACACTTCAGTCTCAATGAATTGGCATACATTGAGCGTAGACGCTTTTCTCATAGGTTTGAGGAGTGGGAATTTAGAAAAGTGGTCAAGAACTATCAGAATGCAGACGTTTCCTTTAACTGACCGAGGATATGGACCTAAGAAATCGACGTACAGCTTTTGCCATGGTCGTTCTATCACAGACTGGACTTTCATCGGTGGTCGCAAAATAGTATTAGGAGCCTTCGTTTCTTTACACACGTCACAGGCGGCTACGTAATTTCTGACATCAACTGTCATTCGTGGCCAGTACAGATGTCTTCGCAGACGTTCTAGGGTTTTCCCTATTCCTCCGTGTGAAGCTAGCGGCGGATCATGCGCTCTCGAAATGACGTCGGTGACAAGCCCACGTGGAATCCAAAGCTTCCACGCTTCTTCCTCCTGGATCGGATCGCCTGTTCTCGGAACAGTCCGAATATAAACGAAGCCATCCCTGACGCAAAGATCTGGTAGTTTGCCAGAAGTCGTTTTAACCTTATGCCTCAGTTCTTCATATTCCAACGAATTGAAATATGGCGAACTAAGGTCAACTTCCGGGCCAGGATCTTCGTTTGTGTTCATGCTGTCACAATGAATGCGTGACAGCGCATCAGGGACTACGTTCAGGCTTCCTTTCCTGTGTTCAATAGTGAAGTCGAAGCCCTGAAGCTTCAAACTCCACCGAGCAAGTCTTCCGCTGAGGTCCTTTTGAGACATCAGCCATTTCAAGCTCGCGTGATCCGTCACTATCTTGAACGGCATAAGCTCTATGAAGGGCCGGAACTTCTGTACGCTCAAGACTGCAGCTAGGCATTCTTGCTCTGTGACGGTGTAATTTCGTTGAGCGGAGTTCAACTTTTTCGAGACGTAGGCTATTGGCTTCTCGTGGCCATCGTCATCTAGCTGAAGCAACACTCCTCCAATACCTTGTTGGCTCGCATCGCACTGAATGACGAACGGTTTGGTGAAGTCTGGACTCACTAGCAACGGAGCCGAAGTAAGTTTTTGTTTGAGTAGATCAAGAGACGTCTGGGCTTCAGATGTCCATTTGAACTGACTCGGGTTTTTCAAAGTGTCTGTAATGGATGCAGTCAAATCAGCATAGTTCGGAATAAACCGTCTGTACCATCCTGCCATACCTAGTAGGCGTCGGGCTTGCCGAACAGTTTTAGGTGACGGATAGTCAACTATGGCTGATATTTTGTCAGGGTCAGTTCTCATACCTCCCCTTCCTACAATGAATTCCAGGTATTTAGTCTCCTTGATACAAAACTTGCTCTTCTCGACGTTTATAGTAAGGCCAGCTTTCCTCAAACAATCCGCTACCCTGGCTAGCAGCATGAGATGAGTGTCAAAGTCAGATGATAGAATTAATAAATCGTCTAAATAGACGAGAACGTTCTCACGAAGATCGAAAGGAATGACTTTATCCATGAGGCGGCACATCGTTTGGGGAGCGTTGCATAGGCCGAATGGCATCACTGTGTACTGATAGAGAGGATGACCAGGTACTGTGAAAGCGGTCTTCTCTCTGGAATCAGTGTCCAGTGGGATCTGCCAGAATGCATCTTTCAGGTCCAGGCTCGTTATGTAGTTTGCCGGAGGAAGTCGACTCAGAAGTGCGTCTATCTGCGGTAGCGGATAGGCGTCCTTCTTCGTAACCGAGTTGACCTTCCTGGCGTCAAAACAAAGCCGGACCTTTCCAGGCTTCCTTACCAGAACGACTGGAGAGCTCCAAGGACTCTGGCTCTCCTCTATCACACCCAGTGATAGCATTCGCTCTAATTCTGCATCCATCAAACTTTGCACTGCCGGGGAAATCGGATAAAAGCGCTGTTTTATCGGGGCGGCGTCATTCGTATCAATCTTGTGAGTGACCAATGATGTTTTTCCCAGGCCTAAAGAGGCGAAAGAGGGGAAAAGCTGTTTTGTGCTCTCTAAGCGTTGGTGTTCTAAACTAGAAAGGATATGCCCATCGGTGTCAGAGGTAGCTATTCCACTTGGATTCACTTCTGCGACTATACCTAGGACATCCGGAGCTAACCCAAAGAGGCGCCAGAAGTCTATTCCCAGATATAGTGCCTGTGTGAGCCCAGGAACCACGTAAAAACGCACGTTTTGGGTCTTATCACGGAAAGTGACGTCCAAGTTCACATGACCATGAACAGTCGTCATGGCACCATTAGCTACTTGGACCTGTGTCCGATACTTCTTCCATTCAACCTCTGCTTCAGCAAGCTTCTCGAGAGCTCCCTGGCCTAGAATACTGACAGTGGCACCACTATCAAGTAATCCAGTCTCAGTTCGCCCGAGCAGCTTTACTTCTGCGTACGGTCGAATGTCGTCTGGCATCGACACGGAAATCTGTGCTAGTTTTTTCCTTTCCAGTTTCATTCGTCGACAGTATTCTCGCCAACGAACGGTTGATCTTTTCCTTTTCGGTCTCATATCCCGGTCGGGAAACATAATCTCCGCTAACTCCGCTACTGAGGAGAAAATTCGGTCTTTTGCTGTGTTATATCTCTGCAGACGCGTATGATACGGCGTCAGCGGATGTAAAACTGGCTTACGCCCGCTCGTCATAACAGAGTTTGGTGGCCGTTTCAATACAGAAGTAACAGGAGGCCAAATCTCCTGCTCAGTAACCTTGTCAGCTACACGTGCTATAGGTGTCAACGGGACATCGAAGAGTAAAGACTCTTCTAAGGAAGTGTCTAGTATTGTCATGGGCTCCCCAGAAATGGAAATGGGAGCTTGGAGATCTGCAGAGAAATCCATCAAGTTCTCCGCCTCTATCAAAGACGTAATCGTACTATCAGGTGTTTTGCTGATATCATCAGAGTCACTGAATGATATCAGAGGACATATCAGGGAGTTTTCGATAGTGTCTGTTAATGGAGCGGACCTTCCTCCTTGTTCAAAGCTTGCACTGGAGTGTTTGATGCATTGATTGCTCGTGATGTCGACGCTGGTCGGAAAGAGGTGTTGGTATTCCCGACCCGTCTGAAGTTTTTCTGTTGACATTGAATGCAATCTGGCTTGAAGGTGTTCTTCCGTCCACATCCGTAACAGAATACAGTTTGTCGTTCCTGCCGGCAATCTTGGTAAAAGTGTCCAGACTGGTCACAATTCCAGCAGGTTACATTTTTAGGGGTTGAAATGGCAGATAGTGAGACTTCGTCGCTACGTCCAGGTGATATATTCAAGTCAGCCTCGGTCAAATGATATCCATCCACCTCACTAACTCTTTGTCCGCGATAAACGTTCCAACTACTTGCTGTTGCGATGCGCAGCTGCGTCGCTTGGATTTGATTTACCAGAATCCTGAGCTGGTGGATGGTATTGGTAGGATGCAAGCAAATTTTATTTTGTATTTCCGGCAGTAAGTTTGACTTGACTATTTCCAGAAATTCAACGTCTGGCAACGGGTTCTGCAGTTGGTCTCGTAACTGTACTAGATGCTGGTAGTAAGTGGCAAATGACTCTCCTCCTTTCTGCTTGCGCAGCATGAGCTGGACTTTGACCTTAAGGTCGTCTTTGGGTACTCCCCATTCAGCTAATAGAGCTGCTTTCACATACTCCCATGACGGCGTGGAATTTTGCCTCAGGAGAGACCAGTACCAGTCCATTGCTGGTCCAGAAAGCAGAGTAGTCATGTGACGCACCAGTAAGTCGAAGTCTCCCTCCAAAGCCGAATAAGTCAAGGCTTCTACTCGGAATACAAATTCATCGACTGTGAGCCGAGAACTGTCACCGCTGTAAGAGATATTCCACCTGCGGATAGGGCTGCCAGAACGTCGCTGTCCTATGCCTGCAGGAACACGAATAGGTGGTGGTGGTACAGGGTTTGGTGCGGGCTGATTTAGAGGCTGACCAAACGCGGATGGAGGTCGATTAAAGGATTGTCTATGCACATTGGGAAAATCGTCAGATGGTCTGGGATTTCCCATAGCCGGAGGAGGACGTGAAAAATCTATTGGTGGCACCATGGCTGCTACTTGCTGACGGACACTATCTACTAACTCAGACCGTAATGTACTGAGGCTGTGTTCGAGACCTTCACGTACCAGGTCCTGCATTTGTAAGCGTAAGCCTGCCAACAGCGCATCCGTAGCAGCTGAGGTATGGCCTTGAGCTGGGGGTAATGAACTGTCTTGCCGTGAGTTGTGATTAGTGAACGTCCGGGAATGCAAATCGCCCATTCCTGGAGATAACGAGCGTCTATTAGGTGGTGGTAGGTCGAACCTAGGCAAATCTAAGTTCGGCACATCGTGCTTAGTAGACTTCACCGGCTTCACCTTCTTCGGTATTGCACCATTATATTCTCTGAAGTCCTGTTGTGTAATATGACATCGGCAGTTAGGACAACTAGCATGTTCACCTATCCAATGCTGCAGGCATGCTTGGTGAAAAATGTGCTCACATACGGTTATTACAGGCTTCCTTTCGGCCGACCAGCTTGCATCACGACAGATGGAGCATGGTTCAGGTAGCATTGACATACTATTTGTAGCAGGTGGTGGCGTTCTTACTGTAGCCATAGTGAGTAGCAAAATTGAAAACGTTTTGCAAACCAAAAGTTCGAAGAAGAATGTCAGAGAAATTTAAAAAGTCAACAATCGAAATCAACAGGCTCAAACAAGATCGAAGCTAACGAGCTACTAAATTTATTAGCGCGTACTATGTAAATAAAAATAACCAAAAGTAGCTAACTAAATTCCAGTGGATAATTATTATCACTAAAACATTATATACACCAGTTACATACTCGTAATATAAAAATCCTTGGTATATAACAGGTGTATATGCGATAAGCAACAAAAAGCCTTCGGATGTAGGAAGATATTGTATATTCCTACAAAAACGAACTACTGGATCTATAAATACTAGAAAAATTTTTCATTAACTACCAAAATTCAAAATATTCTCATAAATATATAGTCTTTATCCTTTAGATAATTACCATAAATAGAAGAGGAAACTTCTACATACCATAAAGAGACTTTCGCTCTATCTCATACATTTACTAAATTAAAAGTTTGCAAGTTGGGACAAGATCTGTCACTCAGAAAAATATCTTTCCAAACGTCCAAAGAATTTGCTAAAAAAAATGTAATAACGCAAAACAATTATAGCGTTTCACAATTGAAAAAAACGAGATAAGAACAATTCGATCAAAACATTTCTCCCTCACCTCCCGAAGCTAACTCCCACATAAGAGGTCAGGTCGCTCTCTCTCCCCCAAGGTCAAAAACAGGATACAGGCAAGTGACGTGAGTGTGTGCATTGAAAAAGTCAGAGCTCTTGCAGAAATCTGGGAAGAGTAAAGTCGGAGGTATCAAAGACTGAGAATGCTGCCAGAGATTCTTCAGCCAGGCAGTTAGCAGTATGCCAACTCCTGATCACTGAAGATCTCCAGCATCAATCCCATCCTCCGAGAACTCGTTCTCTTCTCCTCACCGAATCGTCGTGTCCAGCTAGTTCGCTAGCCGGGCAGAGTCATGAGTCTGGTCAACTAATTAGCTGGAAGCCAAGAAGTTGTCTCGCAGATTCATAACTCTGTCCAGCCAGTTGCCCAACAGAGACATGTCCCCACAAGAGCTCAAACGAAAATTTCGTGAGGCCACCTACCATTTCCATGGCAGAAGGCCAGCGGGAAAGATCATCCAAAAACATTTCCAAAAACTTTCAAAAAAAATCAACAACTGTTCAGGCTTGAGGCTTGACCGAAGTCAAACCTAAAGCCGGATTTCAACTTCCAAAAAACTTTCATTAAATTCAAAAAACGTTACTTTACTTTAATCCAAAAATTCAAAATATCAAAGACTTCCAATAAAACTTTCAAAATATTTCGTTACTTTACAAAAAAAAATTTTCAACAAAACCAATTAGACTCAGGTCCACCCATATCTTCTACTGGATGTGAGACCTGAGGTCAATCAACTGGCAGACACCAGATGATCATCTCTCTCAAAGTCTCAGTCCCCAGTAAAATTTATATTTAGACCACCGAAGTCTAACTGAGGTGGCCCCACGTTGGGCGCCATTTTGTTATGGAAGTATGTTGAAGGCGACTTGACCAGGACGTTAAGTCCAAACTGCTAGCATGCCGCCCTGTGCTATCGTTGTCATCAGGCGATCTGTCAGCCCATGCTGGCAGTTTGGACTTAACGTCCTGGTCAAGTCGCCTTCAACATACTTCCATAACATGGTGGAAGTTGTCAAGCTGGCATCAGTCACAGCGCCAAAGCCTAATAGTACAGTAATGAGGCCACCGCTTTCCACGAAGGCAGACGCCTTGCAAAAGTAGCCAACAGCCGCAGCAATACGATCCCCGGCGTTAGGGTTAGGAATGTCATATGCGCAGGTAAGTGGCAGTTCTAAGCAGGTTTCCACAATCGAAATTTTGAGCAAAGACATCACTCCTCGTCCAGCCCCATTGGTTGCAGGTAAGCCTCGGAACAAGACCAGTACGGGTCTCCAGGGCTTTTTCGACGGGAGGTGGCAGGACGAGAGCTATGGGATGCAGTTGGAGCACATCAGAGGATGTCCTCAGACTGCATACCTGAAGGCAATCTTCCGCGTCATCTCCTGTGAGCAGCTATTCTCCATGGGGATAACAGCTGGGGGAATGGTTGAGGTGTATACCACCACCCTCCAAAGCGCTACCAAGCTTATGCTTGAGGGCATCGTGGTGGAGGGTAGACACCTTGTGCCATTCCCACTCAGGGAAAAGCCCACGAAGGTCGTGTTTTCACGGGTCCCCATGCGAGCCCAACATGAAGACCTCGCGAATTTCCTTGGGAGATTCGGGAAGGTTCATGGAAACGTTCGCGCCATTCCCATCAAAATTGAGGACGAGGGTCTCGGGCGGGGTATTTTCGGTACCAGCCGGGAAGCGTCCATCACTTTAAATAAGGGATGTACGCTTCCGTCAGGCTTCTACCTGAGCATATCCGGCTCGAGATACTGGATAGACGTGGGCACCGAAGCGAAATGCCATGCTTGCCATTTGGTAGGGCATTTTATTGCTGACTGCCCCAAGAGAAGCGGAAAGAAGGCTGAACAGAAGGCTCCTTCGAAGGAAACCACTGCTGCAGTAGTGGCTCCAGAGAAAGAACTTTCTGCCAGCACTCAGCCTGCTATCTTGGAGCAGCCAGTGGCTAAAGTGCCTGAAATTGGCCCTGAGGCAAAAATTATTACTGCTGTAAAAGGCGCCACGTCGGCACGTGAAAGCATGGCTACTTCTGACGAGGAGTCGGTTAGCCATGTAGGCAGAAAAAGGAGGACGAGGAGGAAGACGAAGGTGGACCGGGTGATGCTGCCTCCTCCAGAGCCAGCAAAGCCAGTCGCTTCAAAACGGCCCCACTCGGAGGAGGACGATAGTGGTGCTCGCGGCTCGAAGGTTGTTGTGAGAGACACGGAAGTGTCTCTCGAGCAGCTTTCGGACTGCGATATGACCGGTTTTGATGATACTGGTCTCTCGAGCTTCAGTGGCTACGAGTCGTGTGGTAGCACCTTTTCGACTGGTAGCCAATTTGAAGTCTTGAAGGGTATGGAAACCCTTCCTAGGGAGAAGATCTCCAAGATTCTTGCCCGGCTCCTGTACAAGAAGAATTGTGGTAAAATCTGGAGTATTCTTGTGGAGGAGCTGGGGAGGCCGGAGTTGTTACTTCCTCAACTTCTACTCCTACAAGAGGAGTGCAAGAGGAAGGGGAATTACAACGGTATATCTCGGCTTGAGCGACTCCATAGGAGGGTGGAGGAGCTGATTCAGGAGCATTGCTTGGCCAATTCTCCCCGTCAGTAGATGTCGCACATTCATCGTTTGAGCTTTTCATCTCTTTGAATGTCCAAAATAGCTTCTATCAACACCGGGGGTTTAAGTGCACATACAAGGTTACACAGCACTATCGAACATGTCAAAATGTTCGATATAGATATCGCGCTTCTACAGGAGACGAATTTTACGCAAGACACATATACACAACTTGAGCGTTATGCTTATTTACAAACTGGCTATGAAATGTTTGCCACACCTGCGCCTCGTCGAGGCTCAGGGGTGGCAATCGTTGAATCCAACAAATTCACACTATCGTCTCCTGTCTATACAGATATCTTCCCAAGCTTCGCTTCTTCCTTGGACTTTGTCGTTCAAGAAAAACATATCAAGGTAGTAAACGTGTACCTTCCTCATGACCAGGACATTACAAGACAAGTTCTTGATAGTGTTCAATCCTGTCTGGTGAATTTTAGTGGCGAAACTATCCTCGGAGCTGATTTCAACTGCACGCTAAATCCCCCAATGGATCGGCATTCCGGAGCTGAGTTCAACTCTGTCAATGCTGCTCGGTTGAGGAATTTGGTCCGTGTTTTCAGACTCGTGGATATCTATAGTTGGATGCATCCTACGACTAGATCATACACGAGGGTCTCGCGAAATATCCATGGAAGTCTCGTAGGCTCCAGAATTGATAGACTTTACGTCTCACCTGGAATACTAGAACATTTCGTTGGTGTCATTCATGAAGTGTGTTCCGTTAGCGACCACCTTTTTGTAGTGGCAACCAGCACTCTAGTTGGAAGAAGAACTGCATACTGGATATTCAATAACTATCTGTTGAATTCCGAGCAGTTCATCAATGAATTCACTGAATTCTGGTACGATTGGCAAGAGAGGAAATGTGACTTTCCTCTTCTTAGTCAATGGTGGGATGTTGGAAAGCTCCAAATTCGATCTTTTATCGAAGCGAATTTCAATCGAAGTGGGTATCAAGCTTCTAGCATGTCGGCCGAAGTGTCTCGGGTGGCAGCTCTTCTCCCTACTCAGCCGGAGTTGATTCTTTATTTTAACAGAATAAACGAACGCTTGGCAACACAAACTTACAAGCACAGCTTGGTGTTTGTGCTGCACAGCCAATCACGCTGGCTGAGGGATTCTCCAACCGAGTACTTCTTTCAGGCAACTGGACGACGTACTGCTTCTTGTGAAGTCGAATCGATAGTTGATGAATCTGGACTAGTCCTCAACGGACAACAGTTATCAGAATTTATTCGAGACTATTACAGTAGTCTCTACTCTGAATCGACGTCGACAACATCCTCGACCACTCATGAATTCCTTGAGAATATTCCCAATTTCTCTGAAGACAGCAAGGACCTCCTGGATACAGTAATCACATTGGAGGCTATGATCGCTGCGACAAAGGATCTAAGGCGACACACTTCACCTGGATATGACGGCTACGTTTCAGGGATTTATTAATTCCTGACCTTTTGCAAATCTTCAATTCGGCGGTTGAGACACATTCAGACTTTCGTTCTAGTTGGAGGAGGTCTGTTATGCGATTGATTCCAAAGAAAGGACATTTTCAGAGGATGGGGAACTGGAGGCCAGTAACCCTATGCAATGTTGGCTACAAAATCGTCTGCAAAGCATTAGGGGTGATACTCCGTTCAGTGATTGCTTCGGTAATACACCCAGAACAGTCCTATTGTGTTCCTGGTCGTAGTATCTACGACAACATCGCGGTAGCCAAACATTTGTTTGCCTACCATGAACAGACAGGAACTCAAATGGTTATGATTTCTCTTGACCAGCAAAAGGCTTTTGATAGCGTCTCGCACGAATATCTCCTGACTGCTCTCGAGGCATTTGGGTTCCTGCCCAGGTGGCTCGATATTATCGAGAAACTGTATAGAGATTCAGCGATTTTGATTAAGTATCAAGGACAGGTTCTGGCTGCTATATCGTTTCATCGAGGTATCAGACAGGGCTGTCCATTGTCAGGCATGCTTTATGATCTTTCGTTGGAGTCGCTACTGGTGAATCTTCGTCGAATGCTCGGACAATATTCAGTGCATCTACCATATACCAATGTGAAGCCTCTTATATTGGCATATGCGGAAGACGATGGGTTGCTGAAAGCACGCTCTGTCTGCCAGACAAGATAGGTGGATTGGGTCTCACTAACTTGGTTGTGAAATCAATGTGTCTCCAAGTGCGTGCATTCCAACGAGTGTTTTGCCAGAGAGACACCTTAATTTCACAACTGTGGGTGAATGTACTGGGAGGGATCGGCATAGGGGAGTACAACTACCTGCTCTCTGTTCGACCACCCTATCCTCGTGACTGGCCGCAGGATCTAATCTCAAAGATTCACACCTGGGGCAGAATCAGGCCAGCAGTTCACCTTAAATGGAATACTCTACGGTACACGCAATTTCCGTCTTTTCCAATCAGGTTTAATCCTGAATTAATAGATTCAGTGTTCAGTAATGCTCGAGGTTTTGAGGCTGACACGCATACACTGACAGTTCTCGGAGATATTTTTGATATCTCTGGAAACTGTCGAATAAACACTAACACTCCACAACTACACGAGCTCGCGGCTTCTGCGCGGGAGAGATTCCGCCAACTTGGGACCAGTGACCCTGGCACTAAGTTGGAAGATGCTTTCGTTCTGGACAGACCGCCTCACACACCTTTCAGCACACTTACAACACGTGTGCTCCGTAACGTGCTTATGTCAATAAGACCTCCGGAGTACACAGGATACAACAGATGGCGAATACACTTCGGGGTGAATATGGGCGTAATGGGAGGGATAACTTGCAGAGTAGTCTACAGTTATCCTTCCAGTTACAAAGATGCTGATGTAGCATTCAAATTGCTCCATGACAGTCTTATGCATCCTAATCAGTTGTCACATATCGACCGGCGGGTTCAGAGGATCTGCACAATTTGTTCTGGTGAAGGCACCTTGTTTCACAGGTTCTTCACTTGTTCAGATTGGCAGAGTCTAATGGAACAGGTGCGCGATATGTGTCGGTTGATCCACCCGAATTTCGGCTTTACTAGGACATCGTTTCTATGGGGACCAAAGGTTTGTAGTCGGGTGAATTGTTTGATTAGCTTTGTGTTGACACTGGCCAAATCTACAATTCACTTGTACTACATGAGAGCCGGAGATGGGAATCAGAACACTGACCTACAACACCACGCACAAGCACTTAAGCGCCACTTCGTTGACAGACTGAAGAGACGTTTACGTCTTGAATATCTGGCAATGAACGCAGGCACATTCAACTACACATGGCAGCCACTGTCGTCAGTGCAGTACGGCGCTCTTGTTTTTAGAGATGCTCAGCTGGAGGGATGATAGGGGCAGTTTGTAGAGGTCTATGATACCACAGGCTGCTCCCGCTGGACGCTATTACGGTATCGCGTAAATTTTTTCGTTCGTTCGGCTATTATGTTTTTAATTCGGTTTCGGTTTCGGTGCTAAATTTCAAAATTTTATTTTGAAAAATCGTTCGTTTAGGTCATTATTTTTAATAGATTATTTTGGGAAATTGGAACTTCTTGGAACTGCCACTTACCCAATTGTCAAAATTGGGGCTATTAAATTTTTTGTACATCTTTTAGATCCTTTTCAAAATTCTAGTATCCGTTTATACAGTCTATTTTTAGAATTTTTTCTTGTTTGCTTTCCTTTTACTTGTGTCATTTTTGTTTTTTTTTTTGTTTTTCTAATTGTTTTAATTGTTTAATTGTCCCTATTGACCTTTTATAACTTTTAGATTAGCTAGCGACTTTTTGTTTACACTTTGTAGAGCCTTTTGCCACCCTATCTTTAAGGAATTTTTAAAAGAGCCAATTAGCCAATAAATAAAAGAGACTTATTTACATAAAAAAAAATTATTATTGTCGGAGTGACCGTATGCGTCATTTTGAGTTCCGGGAAATCCAAGCGAAAAGGGCATAATAAATATTAAAAAAAGTGTTAAAAGTGTTATTGACGTTCACTTACAGTAACGCCAATCGTCCGTAGTGAATTATTTATAAAAAAAATTCAAAAATAGTTGTGAAAAAGTGTTTAAAATAAAATTCTAGTGACATTTGAGAAAACAATTTAATTTAATTTGGTCGTTGCCATGGCAACAGAAAATTCTTAATGTGATTTAGATACAATTTGAACAAAAAAATTATTAAAAAATAAAAACTAAGTAATTTAGAAATAAATAAAAAAGTAAAAAAGAATTATACATCTACACTGCCGCATTCAACACGAATGCGAGCAGCAGTGATTCTGAGGGCACTAATGATCCCCTCAAATCAAAGCAAAGGTGGAAGAAAAACACGAAGGCTTCTTCCTCTTCCGAAAAACTTCACCAAGGGCCCACAGAAAAGGCCATCAAGGGCCCTATTGAAGAGGCCAAGAAACATGAGACTCTGTGTGAGAAGATTCCAGCGAAGAGAGCGGTTGCGACTGGAGAATAGCTTGGAGCATCTACTTTACACTCGACCGCTGCAATTGCAGCAGTACTAGCAGGAACTTTCCCGCCGCTAAGCCCAACCCCACGTCGGCGTTCGAACTTAGCGGAGGTTGTTAAATCGGCTTCAGCTTCAGCGCCAAAGCCAAGCTATGTGGTAATGAGGCCGCCGCTTTCTGCAGCAAAGGAAAATGCCTCAAAACAGAAGCCAGCGGCACCAGCAGCAAGACCAGCAGCAGCACCACGATCCCCAGCAGTAGAGCTAGGGATCTCTTATGCCCAGCAGGTAAGTGGCAGTTCCAGTAAAGAGTCAGCCATTGAAATTGTAGGAAACGGCATCACTCCTCGTCCAGCCCCATTGGACGCAGGTAAACCTCGACCTAACACCCGTGCGGGTCTTCAGGCTTTTTTCGACGGGAGGTGGCAAGATGAGAGCTACGGTATGCAGCTCGAGCACATCAATAGGTGTCCTCAGAGCGTATACCTAAATGCGATCTTCCAGGTCATCTCCCGTGAGCAGCTATTTTCCATGGGGATAATAGCTGGGGGAATGGTAGAGGTGTACACCACGACCCTTGAGAGTGCTACCAAGCTTATGCTTGAGGGCATCGTGGTGGAGGGTAGACACCTTGTGCCGTTCCCACTCAGGGAAAAGCCAACAAGGGTCATGTTTTCACGGGTCCCTATGCGAGCGAGCCATGAAAACCTCCTAAATTGCTTAGGGAGATTTGGGAAGGTTAATGGCAACGTTCGTGCCATTCCCTTAAAAATTGGGGACGATGGTCTCCGGCGGAGTATCTTCGGTACCAGCCGGGAAGCGTCCTTCACTTTAAATAAGGGATGTACGCTTCCAAAAGGATTTTACCTGAGCATATCCGGCTCAAGGCAATGGATAGACGTGGGCACCGAAGCAAAATGCCATGCTTGCCATTTGGTAGGGCATTTTATTGCTGACTGCTCCAAGAGAAGCGGGAAGAAGGCTGAACCGAGGGTTCCCTCGAACAAACCTCTACTACAGTAGTGGCTCTGGAGAAAGATTCTTCAGCCAGCACTCAACCTGCTATCTTGGAGCAGCCAGTGGTGAAGGTGCCTGAAGTTGTCCCTGAGGCAAAAATTATTACGGCTGTAAACGGCGCCACGTCGGCACGTGAAAGCATGGCTACTTCTGATGAGGAGTCGACTAGCCATGTAGTAAAAAAAAAGAGGACGAGGAGGAAGAAAGTCGACCGGCTGATGCTGCCTCCTCCAGAGCCAGCAAAGCCAGTCGCTTCAAAACGGCCCCACTCGGAGGAGGATGATAGTGGTGCTCGCGGTTCGAAGGTTGTTGTGAGAGACACGGAAGTGTCTCTCGCGCAGCTTTCGGACTGCGATATGACCGGTTTTGATGAGCCTGGTCTCTCCAGCTTCAGTGGCTACGAGTCGTGTGGTAGCACCTTTTCGACTGGTAGTCAATTTGAAGTCTCGAAGGGTATGGAAAGCCTTCCTAGGGAGAAGATCTCCAAGATTCTTGCCCGGCTCCTGTACAAGAAGAATTCAGGTAAAATCTGGAGTATTCTTGTGGAAGAGCTGGAGAGGCCGGAGTTGTTACTTCCCCAACTTCTACTCCTACAAGAGGAGTGCAAGAAGAAGGGGAATTACAGCGGTGTATCTCGGCTAGATCGATTCCATAGGAAGGTGGAGGAGTTGATACAGCAGCATCGCTTGGTCGATTCTCCTCTCTTAACACCGGGGGTTTAAGTGCTCATACAAGACTACACAGTACTATCGAACATGCCAAAATGTTCGATATAGACATTACACTTCTGCAGGAGACGAATTTTACACAAGACACGTATACACACCTTGAGCGCTATTCTTATCTACACACTGGCTATGCAATGTTTGCCACACCTGCGCCTCGCCGAGGCTCAGGAGTGGCAATCATTGTATCCAACAAATTTACACTATCGCCTCCTGTCTATACAGATATCTTCCCAGGCTTCGCTTCTTCCTTAGACTTTGTCGTTCAAGACAAACATATCAAGGTAGTAAACGTGTACCTTCCTCATTACCAGGACATCACAAGACAAGTTCTTGATAGTGTTCAATCCTGTCTGGCAAATTTCAGTGGCGAAACTATCCTCGGAGGTGATTTTAACTGCACGCTAAATCCCTCAGTGGATCGGCATTCCGGAGTTGAGTTCAACTCTGTCAATGCTACTCGGTTGAGGAATTTTGTCCGTGTTTTCAGACTCGTGGATATCTATCGTTGGATGCATCCTACGACTAGATCATACACGAGGGTCTCGCGAAATATCCATGGAGGACTTGCAGGCTCCAGAATCGGTAGACTTTACGTCTCACTTGGAATACTAGAACATTTCGTTGGTGTCACTCATGAAGTGTGTTCCGTTAGCGATCACCTTCTAGTATTGGCAACCAGCACTTTAGTTGAAAGAACAACTGCATACTGGATATTTAACAACTACTTGTTGAATTCCGCGCTGTTCATCAATGAATTCACTGAATTCTGGCACGATTGGCAAGAGAGGAAAGGTGACTTTCCTCTTCTTAGTCAATGGTGGGATCTTGGAAAGCTCCAAATTCGATCTTTTATCGAAACGAATTTCAATCGAAGTGGGTATCAAGCTTCTAGCATGTCGGCCGAAGTATCTCGGGTGGCAGCTCTTCTCCCTACTCAGCCTGAGTTGATTCTTTATTTTAACAGAATAAACGAACGCTTGGCAACACAAACTTACAAGCACAGCTTGGAGTTTGTGCTGCACAGCCAATCACGCTGGCTGAGGGAAGGCGATTCTCCAACCGAGTACTTCTTTCAGGCAACTAGACGACGTACTGCTTCTTGTGAAGTCGAATCAATAGTTGATGAATCTGGACAAGTCCTCAACGGACAACAGCTATCAGAATTTATTCGAGACTATTACAGTAGTCTGTACTCTGAATCGACGTCGACAACATCCTCGACCACTCATGAATTTCTTGAGAATATTCCCAATTTCTATGAAGACAGCAAGGAGCTCCTGGATACAGTAATCACATTGGAGGATATGATCACTGCGACAAAGGATCTAAGGCGACACACTTCACCTGGTTATGACGGCTTGACTCCAGAATTCTTCATACGTTTCAGGGATTTATTAATTCCTGACCTTTTGGAAATCTTCAATTCGGCGGTTGAGACACATTCAGACTTTCCTTCTAGTTGGAGGAGGTCTGTTATGCGATTGATTCCAAAGAAAGGACATTTTCAGAGGATGGGGAACTGGAGGCCAGTAACCCTATGCAACGTTGGCTACAAAATCGTCTGCAAAGCATTAGGGGTGATACTCCGTTCAGTAATTGCTTCGGTAATACACCCAGAATAGTCCTATTGTGTTCCTGGTCGTAGTATCTACGACAACATCGCGGTAGCCTAACATTTCTTTGCCTACCATGAACAGACAGGAACACAAATGGCTATGATTTCTCTTGAACAGCAAAAGGCTTTTGATAGCGTCTCGCACGAGTATCTCCTGACTGTTCTCGAGGCATTTGGGTTCCCGCCCAGGTGGCTCGATATTATCAAGAAACTGTATAGGGATTCAGCGATTTTGATTAAGCATCAAGGACAGGTTCTGGCTCCTATCTCGTTTCATCGAGGTATCAGACAGGGCTGTCCATTGTCAGGTATGCTTTATGATCTTTCGTTGCAGTCGCAACTGGTGAATCTTCGTCGAATGCTCGGACAATATTCAGTGCATCTACCATATACCAATGTGAGGCCTCTTATGTTGGCATATGCGGATGACCTTTCTATTTTCGTGACAAGAGATGAAGCTTTTCCGGTCGCTCGTGCTGTTTTCGAACAGTACGAACGTATAGCGGGCGCTAAAATCAACCTTAGCAAGAGTCAAGGCTTGTGGTGTGAAAGGTGGAGAGATCGTACAGATACTCCACTGAACATCCAATAGACTAATACTTGCCTGAAGTATTTAGGTGTGTATATCGGACGCGAGAGTAAATCAAATAATAGCCGCATCGCTCCTGAGAAACTCTCTAGAGCTGTAAACTCATGGCGTAGTCGTAGGTCTTCTTCAAGCAAAAGCGATAGACGCCTTTTGGTGCGGAAGACGATGGGTTGCTGAAAGCACGCTCTGTCTGCCAGTCAAGATAGGTGGATTGGGTCTCACTAACTTGGTTGTGAAATCAATGTGTCTCCAAGTGCGTGCATTCCAACGAGTGTTTTGCCAGAGAGATAATTTAATTTCACAACTTTGGGTGAATGTACTGGGAGGGATCGGCATAGGGGAGTATTACTACCTGCTCTCTGTTCAACCACCCTATCCTCGTGACTGGCCGCAGGATCTAATCTCAACGATTCAGACCTGGGGCAGAATCAGGCCAGCATTTCACCTTAAGTGGAATGCTCTGCGGTACACACAATTCGCGTCGATTCCAATCAGGTTTAATCCTGAATTAGTAGATTCAGTGTTCAGTAATGCTCGAGGTTTTGAAGCTGACACGCATACACTGACAGTTCTCGGAGATATTATTGATTTCTCTGGAAACTGTCGAATAAACACGAACACTCCACAACTACACGACCTGGCGGCTTCTGCGCGGGAGAGATTTCGCCAACTTGGGACCAGTGACCCTGGCACTAAGTTGTAAGATGCTTTCGTTCTGGACAGACCGCCCCACACACCTTTCAGCACACTTACAACACGTGTCCTCCGTGACGTGCTTATGTCAATAAGACCTCCGGAGTATACAGGATACAACAGATGGCGAACACCTAGGGGTGAATATGGGCGTGATGGGAGGGATAACTTGCAGAGTAGTCTACAGTTATCCTTCTAGTTACAAGGATGCTGATGTAGCATTCAAATTGCTCCATGACAGTCTTATGCATCCTAATCAGTTGTCACATATCGACCGGCGGGCTCAGAGGATCTGCACAGTTTGTTCTGGTGAAGGCACCTTGTTTCACAGGTTCTTCACTTGTCCAGATTTGCACAGTCTAATGGAACTGGTGCGCGATATGTGTCGGTTGATCCACCCGAATTTCGGTTTTACTAGGACATCGTTTCTATGGGGACCAAAGGTTTGTAGTCGGGTGAATTGTTTGATTAGCTTTGTGTTGACACTGGCCAAATCTACAATTCACTTGTACTGCATGAGAGCCGGAGATGGGAATCAGAACACTGACTCACAACACCACGCGCAAGCACTTAAGCGCCACTTCGTTGACAGACTGAAGAGACGTTTACGTCTTGAATATCTGGCAATGAACGCAGACACATTCAACTGCACATGACAGCCACTGTTGTCAGTGCAGGACGGCGCTCTTGTTTTTCACTGGTGATATCAGGCCACAGGATTTGCAACTCCAGTCCACGGGGCTTCTCCTCGCTTTGGCACCGTTGCAAGTTCTGTGGGAAGGATAAGCGCTCCGTTAGAGATGCTCAGCTGGAGGGATGATAAGGGCAGTTTGTAGAGGTCTATGATACCACAGGCTGCTCTCGCGGGACGCTATTACGGTATCGCGTAAATTTTTTCGTTCGTTCGGCTATTATGTTTTTAATTCGGTTTCGGTTTCGGTGCTAAATTTCAAAATTTTATTTTGAAAAATCTTTCGTTTAGGTCATTATTTTTAATAGATTATTTTGGGAAATTGGAACTTCTTGGAATTGCCACTTACACAATTGTCAAAATTGGGACTATTAAATTTTTTGTACATCTTTTAGATCCTTTTCAAAATTGCAGTATCCGTTTATACAGTCTGTTTTTAGAATTTTTTCTTGTTTGCTTTCCTTTTACTTGTGTCATTTTTCTTTTTTTTTTAGTTTTTCTAATTGTTTTAATTGTTTAATTGTCCCTATTGACCTTTTATAACTTTTAGATTAGTTAGCGACTTTTTGTTTACACTTTGTAGAGCCTTTTGCCACCCCATCTTTAAGGAATTCTTAAAAGAGCCAATGAGCCAATAAATAAAAGAGACTTATTTACATAAAAAAAAATTATTATTGTCGCAGTGACCGTACGCGTCATTTTGAGTTCCGGGAAATCCAAGCGAAAAGGGCATAATAAATATTAAAAAAAGTGTTAAAAGTGTTATTGACGTTCACTTACAGTAACGCCAATCATCTGTAGTGAATTATTTATAAAAAAAATTCAAAAATAGTTGTGAAAAAGTGTTTAAAATAAAATTCTATTGACATTTGAGAAAACAATTTAATTTAATTTGGTCGTTGCCATGGCAACAGAAAATTTTTAATGTGATTTAGATACAATTTGAACATAAAAATTATTAAAAAATAAAAACTAAGTAATTTAGAAATAAATAAAAAAGTAAAAAAGAATTATACATCTACACTGCCGCATACAACATGAATGCGAGCAGCAGTGATTCTGAGGGCACTAATGATCCCCTCAAATCAAAGCAAAGGTGAAAGAAAAACACGAAGGCTTCTTCCTCTTCCGAAAAACTTCACCAAGGGCCCACAGAAAAGGCCATCAAGGGCCCTATTGAAGAGGCCAAGAAACATGAGACTCTGTGTGAGAAGACTCCAGCGAAGACAGCGGTTGCGACTGGAGAAGAGCTTGGAGCATCTACTTCACACTCGACCGCTGCAATTGCAGCCCAACGCCACGTCGGCGTTCGAACTTAGCGGAGGTTGTGAAATCGGTTTCAGCTTCAGCGCCAAAGCCAAGCTATGTGGTAATGAGGCCGCCGCTTTCTGCAGCAAAGGAAAATGCCTCAAAACAAAAGCCAGCGGCACCAGCAGCAAGACCAGCAGCAGCACCACGATCCCCAGCAGTAGAGCTAGGGATCTCTTATGCCCAGCAGGTAAGTGGCAGTTCCAGTAAAGCGTCAGCCATTGAAATTGTAGGAAACGGCATCACTCCTCGTCCAGCCCCATTGGACGCAGGTAAGCCTCGGCCTAAGACCCGTGCGGGTCTTCAGGCCTTTTTTCGACGGATGGCGGCAAGATGAGAGCTACGGTATGCAGCTCGAGCACATCAATAGGTGTCCTCAGAGCGCATACCTAAAAGCGATCTTCCAGGTCATCTCCCGTGAGCAGCTATTTTCCATGGGGATAATAGCTGGGGGAATGGTAGAGGTGTACACCACGACCCTTGAGAGTGCTACCAAGCTTATGCTTGAGGGCATCGTAGTGGATGGTAGATACCTTGTGCCGTTCCCACTCAGGGAAATGCCAACAAGGGTCATGTTTTCACGGGTTCCTATGCGAGCGAGCCATGAAAACCTCCTAAATTGCTTAGGGAGATTTGGGAAGGTTAATGGCAACGTTCGTGCCATTCCCTTAAAAATTGGGGACGATGGTCTACGGCGGGGTATCTTCGGTACCAGCCGGGAAGCATCCATCACTTTAAATAAGGGATGTAGGCTTCCAAAAGGCTTTTACCTGAGCATATCCGGCTCAAGGCAATGGATAGACGTGGGCACCGAAGCAAAATGCCATGCTTGCCATATGGTAGGGCATTTTATTGCTGACTGCCCCAAGAGAAGAGGGAAGAAGGCTGAACCGAGGGTTCCCTCGAACAAACCACTACTACAGTAGTGGCTCCGGAGAAAGAATCTTCAGCCAGCACTCAACCTGCTATCTTGGAGCAGCCAGTGGTGAAGGTGCCTGAAGTTGTCCCTGAGGCAAAAATTATTACGGCAGTAAACGGCGCCACGTCGGCACGTGAAAGCATGGCTACTTCTGACGAGGAGTCGACTAGCCATGTAGTAAAAAAAAAGAGGACGAGGAGGAAGAAAGTCGACCGGCTGATGCTGCCTCCTCCAGCAAAGCCAGTCGCTTCAAAACGGCCCCACTCGGAGGAGGATGATAGTGGTGCTCGCGGTTCGAAGGTTGTTGTGAGAGACACGGAAGTGTCTCTCGAGCAGCTTTCGGACTGCGATAAGACCGGTTTTGATGAGACTGGTCTCTCCAGCTTCAGTGGCTACGAGTCGTGTGGTAGCACCTTTTCGACTGGTAGTCAATTTGAAGTCTCGAAGGGTATGGAAAGCCTTCCTAGGGAGAAGATCTCCAAGATTCTTGCCCGGCTCCTGTACAAGAGGAATTCAGGTAAAATCTGGAGTATTCTTGTGCAGGAGCTGGGGAGGCCGGAGTTGTTACTTCCCCAACTTCTACTCCTACAAGAGGAGTGCAAGAAGAACGGGAATTACAGCGACTCCATAGGAAGGTGGAGGAGTTGATACAGGAGCATCGCTTGGTCGATTCTCCTCGTCAATAGACGTCGTACCATCATCGTTTGAGTTCTTATCTCTGCGAATGTGTAAGATAGGCTCTCTTAACACCGGGGGTTTAAGTGCTCATACAAGACTACACAGTACTATCGAACATGCCAAAATGTTCGATATAGACATTACACTTCTGCAGGAGACGAATTTTACACAAGACACGTATACACACCTTGAGCGCTATGCTTATCTACACACTGGCTATGCAATGTTTGCCCCACCTGCGCCTCGCCGAGGCTCAGGAGTGGCAATCATTGTATCCAACAAATTTACACTATCTTCTCCTGTCTATACAGATATCTTCCCAGGCTTCGCTTCTTCCTTGGACTTTGCCGTTCAAGACAAACATATCAAGGTAGTAAACGTGTACCTTCCTCATTACCAGGACATCACAAGACAAGTTCTTGATAGTGTTCAATCCTGTCTGGCAAATTTCAGTGGCGAAACTATCCTCGGAGGTGATTTTAACTGCACGCTAAATCCCTCAGTGGATCGGCATTCCGGAGTTGAGTTCAACTCTGTCAATGCTACTCGGTTGAGGAATTTTGTCCGTGTTTTCAGACTCGTGGATATCTATCGTTGGATGCATCCTACGACTAGATCGTACACGAGGGTCTCGCGAAATATCCATGGAGGTCTTGCAGGCTCCAGAATCGGTAGACTTTACGTCTCACTTGGAATACTAGAACATTTCGTTGGTGTCACTCATGAAGTGTGTTCCGTTAGCGATCTCCTTCTAGTAGTGGCAACCAGCACTTTAGTTGAAAGAAGAACTGCATACTGGATATTTAACAACTATTTGTTGAATTCCGCGCAGTTCATCAATGAATTCACTGAATTCTGGCACGATTGGCAAGAGAGGAAAGGTGACTTTCCTCTTCTTAGTCAATGGTGGGATGTTGAAAAGCTCCAAATGCGATCTTTTATCGAAACGAATTTCAATCTAAGTGGGTATCAAGCTTCTAGCATGTCGGCCGAAGTATCTCGGGTGGCAGCTCTTCTCCCTACTCAGCCGGAGTTGATTCTTTATTTTAACAGAATAAACGAACGCTTGGCAACACAAACTTAAAAGCACAGCTTGGAGTTTGTGCTGCGCAGCCAATCACGCTGGCTGAGGGCAGGCGATTCTCCAACCGAGTACTTCTTTCAGGCAACTAGACGACGTACTGCTTCTTGTGAAGTCGAATCGATAGTTGATGAATCTGGACAAGTCCTCAACGGACAACAGCTATCAGAATTTATTCGAGACTATTACAGTAGCCTCTACTCTGAATCGACGTCGACAACATCCTCGACCACTCATGAATTTCTTGAGAATATTCCCACTTTCTCTGAAGACAGCAAGGACCTCCTGGATACAGTAATCACATTGGAGGATATGATCGCTGCGACAAAGGATCTAAGGCGACACACTTCACCTGGTTATGACGGCTTGACTCCAGAGTTCTTCATACGTTTCAGGGATTTATTAATTCCTGACCTTTTGGAAGTCTTCAATTCGGCGGTTGAGACGAATTCAGACTTTCCTTCTTGTTGGAGGAGGTCTGTTATGCGATTGATTCCAAAGAAAGGAGATTTGCAGAGGATGGGGAACTTGAGGCCAGTAACCCTATGCAATGTGGACTATAACATCATCTGCAAAGCATTAGGGGCGATACTCCGCTCAGTGATTGCTTCGGTAATATACCCGGAACAGTCCTATTGTGTTCCTGGTCGTAGCATCTACGACAACATCGCGGTAGCCAAACATTTGTTTGCCTACCATGAACAGACAGGTACACAAATGGCCATGATTTCTCTTGACCAGCAAAAGGCTTTTGATAGCGTCTCGCACGAGTATCTCCTGACTGCTCTCGAGGCGTTTGGGTTCCCGCCCAGGTGGCTCGATATCATCGGGAAATTGTATAGAGATTCAGCGATTTTGATTAAGCATCAAGGACAGGTTCTGGCTCCTATCTCGTTTCATCGAGGTATCAGACAGGGCTGTCCATTGTCAGGTGTGCTTTATGATGTTTCGTTGGAGCCGCTACTGGTGAATCTTCGTCGAATGCTCGGACAATATTCAATGCATCAACCATATACCACAGTGAGGCCTCTTATGTTGGCATATGCGGATGACCTTTCTATTTTCGTGACAAGAGATGAAGCTTTTCCGGTCGCTCGTGCTGTTTTCGAACAGTACGAACGTATAGCGGGCGCTAAAATCAACCTTAGCAAGAGTCAAGGCTTGTGGTGTGGAAGGTGGAGTGATCGTACAGATACTCCACTGAACATCCAATGGACTAATACTTGCCTGAAGTATTTAGGTGTGTATATCGGACGCGAGAGTAAATCAAATAATAGCCGGATCGCTCTTGAGAAACTCTCTAGAGCTGTAAACTCATGGCGTAGTCGACTGTTTCCACTATCCCTAATGGGAAGGTCAGCCGTGATAAACTATTTGATTACCTCGTCCATCGTTGATCTGCTAAAGTCTGAGACGTTTGATGAAGGCTTCGTAGGTCTTCTTCAAGCAAAAGCGATAGATGCCTTTTGGTGCGGAAGACGAAGGGTTGCTGAAAGCACGCTCTGTCTGCCAGTCACGATAGGTGGATTAGGTCTCACTAACTTGGTTGTAAAATCAAGGTGTCTCCAAGTGCGTGCATTCCAACGAGTGTTTTGCCAGAGAGACATCTTGATTTCTCAACTGTGGGTGAATGTACTGGGAGGGATCGGCATAGGGGAGTATTACTACCTGCTCTCTGTTCGACAACCCTATCCTCGTGACTGGCCGCAGGATTTAATCTCAACGATTCAGACCTGGGGCAGAATCAGGCTCTGCGGTACACACAATTCGCGTCGATTCCAATCAGGTTTAATCCTGAATTAATAGATTCAGTGTTCAGTAATGCTCGAGGTATTGAAGCTGACACGCATACACTGACAGTTCTCGGAGATATTATTGATATCTCTGGAAACTGTCGAATAAACGCGAACACTCCACAACTACACGACCTGGCGGCTTCTGCGCGGGAGGGATTTCGCCAACTTGGGACCAGTGATCCTGGCACTAAGTTGGAAGATGCTTTCGTTCTGGACAGACCGCCCCACACACCTTTCAGCACACTTACAACACGTGTCCTCCGTGACGTGCTTATGTCAATAAGACCTCCGGAGTATACAGGATACAACAGATGGCGAACACACCTCGGGGTGAATATGGGCGTGATGGGAGGGATAACTTGCAGAGCAGTCTACAGTTATCCTTCTAGTTACAAAGATGTTGATGTAGCATTCAAATTGCTGCATCACAGTCTTATGCATCCTAATCAGTTGTCATATATCGACCGGCGGGTTCAAAGGAACTGCACAGTTTGTTCTGGTGAAGGCACCTTGTTTCACAGGTTCTTCACTTGTCCAGATTTGCAGAGTCTGATGGAACTGGTGCGCGATATGTGTCAGTTGATCCACCCGCATTTCAGCATTACTAGGACATCGTTTCTATGGGGACCAAAGGTTTGTGGTCGCGTGAACTGTTTGATTAGCTTTGTGTTGACACTGGCCAAATCTACAATTCACTTGTACTACATGAGAGCCGGAGATGGAAATCAGAACACTGACCCACAACACCACGCACAAGCACTTAAGCGCCACTTCGTTGACAGATTGAAGAGACGTTTACGTCTTGAATTTCTGGTAATGAACGCAGACACTTTCACCTGCACATGGCAACCATTATCGTCGGTGCATGATGGAATCGTTGCACGTGCTGTGGGAAGGACAAGTACCCTGTTAGAGATGTTAAGCTGGAGGGATGATGAGGGCAGTTTGTATAGGTCTACGATACTACAGGCTGCCTTCGCGCGACTCTATAACGGGATCGCGCAAATTTTTCGTTCGTTCGGCTATTAAGTTTTTAATTCGGTTTCGGTCTCGGTGCTAAATTGCAAAATTTTTTGTTTAAATTCGCTCGTTTAGGAACATTTTTATTAGTTTATTTTGGAAATTTGGAACTCATTGGAACTGCCACTTACCCAATTGTCAAAATTGGGACTTTTAAATCTTTTGTCAATCTTTTAGATCGTCTTCAAAATTCTTGTATCCGTTTTTTAGTCTCTTTTGAGAATTTTGTCTTGTTTGTGTCATTGTTGTTGTATTAATTGTTCTAGTTGTTTTTAATTGTCCCTTTTGACTATTTATAAGTTAGTTTAGCTCGTGTCTTTTTTTACAATTTTGTGCCTTTTGCCAACTAGTTTTAAGGAATATTTGAATGAGCCACAAAAAGAGCCAAAAATAAAGAGCATATATAAATAAAAAAAAAAAAAATATTATTATTATTATTTGTCGCAGTGACCGGACGTGTCGACGTTAGCTCCTTAAAATCCAAGCGAAAACGGCATAGTAAAAGGTGGAAAAGCGATATTCGTATTATTAGCGGTACATACAGCAACGAGAACAATTTGTAGTGATTTATTTACAAAATAAAAACTCAAAAAATTGTGAAAAAGTGTGCAAAATAAAATTTCAGTGACATTTGAGGAAAATATTTAATTTAATTTTTTCGTTGTCATGGCAACAACAATTTTTTTAACGTAATTTCTATACATTTGGAACAAACAATTAATAAAATTAAAAATAAATATTGAAATTAAAAAAAAAAAAAAGCAGAAAAAAACAAAAAGAAATATAAATCAACACTGCCGTGTTCTAAATGAATGCGAGCAGTAGTGATTCTGGGGGGACAGATGAAACCCTCAAATTAAATGCAGGGAGGAAAACCTACACTAGGGCCCAATGATAAGATCATTAAGGGCCCAATTGAAGAGGTCAAAGCAATTGCCAAGAAAAATATGATTGCCCGTGAAGAGTCTGGAGCAACAGCTCCAAAAACTCCAGGCATTGCTTCAGAATCTGTAACTGCAGTGTCAGCAAATGCTGAGTCGACATCTTCGACTCTAGGACAGAATCCTACCCTGAAGGAATTTGTCGAAAAGGCTTCGTCGTCAGCGCCAAAACCTAGCGGCTTGGTAATGAGGCCACCGCTTTCTTCAAGCGTCTCCAAGAAGCAGCCAATAGTAACAGCAGGAACAGCAGCATCACCACGATCCCCGGCGTTAGTTGCAGGGGTATCTTATGCACAGCAGGTAAGTGGTAGTTCCACTAAAGGGTCAGCCATAGAATTTTTAGGAAAGGGCATCACTCCTCGTCCAGCCCCACTGGACGTAGGTAAGCCTCGGCCTAAGACCGGTGCGGGTCTACACGCTTTTTTCGACGGGAGGTGGCAGGATGAGAGCTACGGTATGCAGCTCGAGCACATCAATAGATGTCCTCAGGGCGCATACCTGAAGGCGATCTGCCAGGTCATCTGTCGTCAGGAGCTAGTCTCCATGGGAGTAATAACTGGGGGAATGGTTGAAGTGTATACCACAACCCTCGGTAGTGCTACCAAGCTCATGCTTGCTGTCATCGATGTGGATGGTAGACACCTTGTGACATTCCCACTTAGGGAAAAGCCCACGAAAATTGTCTTTTCACGGGTCCCAATGCGAGCCAGTCATGAAGACCTCCTGAATTTCCTAGGGATATTTGGGAAGGTTCATGGCAAAGTTCGTGCTATTCCCATTAAAATTGAGGACGAGGGTGTTGGGCGGGGTATTTTCGGTACCAGCCGGGAAGCGTCCATCACTCTAAACAAGGGGTGCACGCTTCCAAGAGGCATCTACTTGAGCATATCCGGCTCAAGGCACTGGATAGATGTGAGCACCGAAGCGAAATGCCATGCTTGCCATTTGGTAGGGCATTTTATTGCTGACTGCCCCAAGACAAGCGGAAAGAAGGCTGAACAGAAGGCTCCTTCGAAGGAAACCACTGCTACAGTAGTGGCTCCAGAGAAAGAACTTTCTGCCAGCACTCAGCCTGCTATCTTGGAGCAGCCAGTGGCTAAAGTGCCTGAAATTGTCCCTGAGGCAAAAGAAATTAAGGCTATAAACGGTGCCACGTCAGCACGTGAAAGCATGGCTACTTCTGGTCTCTCTAGATTCAGTGGATACGAGTCTTGTGGTAGCACCTTTTCGACTGGTAGCCAATTTGAAGTCTCGAAGGGTATGGAAACCCTTCCTAGGAAGAAGATCTCCAAGATTCTTGCCCGGCTCCTGTACAAGAAGAATTCAGGTAAAATCTGGAGTATTCTTGTGGAGGAGCTGGGGAGGCCGGAGTTGCTACTTCCTCAACTTCTACTCCTAGAAGAGGAGTGCAAGAAGAAGGGGAATTACAACGGTATATCTCGGCTAGATCGACTCCATAGGAGGGTGGAGGAGTTGATACAGGAGCATCGCTTGGTCGATCCTCCTCGTCAATAGACATCGTACCATCATCGTTTGAGCTTATTATCTCTGTAAATGTGTGAGATAGGCTCTCTTAACACCGGGGGTTTAAGTGCTCACACAAGACTACACAGTACTATCGAGCATGCCAAAATTTTCGATATAGACATTACACTTCTGCAGGAGACGAATTTTACACAAGACACGTATACACACCTTGAGCGCTATGCTTATCTACACACTGGCTATGCAATGTTTGCCACACCTGCGCCTCGCCGAGGCTCAGGAGTGGCAATCATTGTATCCAACAAATTTACGCTATCGTCTCCTGTATATACAGATATCTTCCCAAGCTTCTCTTCTTCCTTGGAATTTGTCGTTCAAGAAAAACATATCAAGGTAGTAAACGTGTACCTTCCTCATGACCAGGACATTACAGGACAAGTTCTTGATAGTGTTCAATCCTGTCTGGTGAATTTTAGTGGCGAAACTATCCTCGGAGGTGATTTCAACTGCACGCTAAATCCCTCAATGGATCGGCATTCCGGAGTTGAGTTCAACTCTGCCAATGCTACTCGGTTGAGGAATTTTGTCCGTGTTTTCAGACTCGTGGATATCTACCGTTGGATGCATCCTACGACTAGATCATACACGAGGGTCTCGCGAAATATCCTATAATGGCTTTCACATTCATTATTCATGATTGAGGACAAGGTTGGATTAAAATTTGTTTGAATCCCTAAAATTTCAATTTTTAAAAAACTATAGAACATCTTATACAAAATAAGTTTACCAACCTGCAGGAAGTATCTAACCTAGCATACTTCTAATCTTACTATTTAAATCGGGCTGCACTCTTGTAACGGCTTGCTCAAATAAAATCACGCTTTCCACGTTGGACGGACTTGCGACTATCAATTGGTAGGTGTTACGCCTTCCACGTTGATGATTGGAATCATTAACTGCGTGCTTCGCAACAAGCTTTCGGCTCTTGATGAGATAATCTGTTCGTCGCACGATGGGGTGCTTGCTAAAACAATTTACGGCACCTTGGTGATGGTTCGACGCACGTGCTCTTACGGGACTTGACCGCCTGGATCTTTATGGATCTACGAAGTTCGCTGGTTTTTCTCTTTTCTTCTCCTGTCTTTTCTTTAATTACTTTGCCCTTTAAGGCCGCGATAATTGCAATGAGTTTCTATTTTACCATAAGAGAAAGATATCTTACTTTACCTTTAAGGCCGCCGGCTCTTTCTTCCTTATTTAATCTATTCGTGGTACCTTGCTACCTCTTCTTTCACTTTCTTCTATTCTTTTGGTAACTTAAAACCACAGGTAAGACCACTTTAAACACTTCTTCTTTTCGTTACTTTGCTTTTTTTATATTCTCTTAAATTTCTTCAAAATTCTTCTTGCAGCTTCCACTTTTGTTTTAGGTATGATATAGCCTCCCGGAAATCGTGCTGATCATCTCACCCACCTCGAGCCTCGAAGCCAATTGCCTTGCGTCTACCTCGAAAGTTCACCGTCTAAGGCCTTATACACACTTGCGACTTACTGCTAACCTCACGATAGTGCCACTGCATTCCGCCCGAGCACACTACACATCCCTTATACTTTTGCTCTGAGTTTGCCGTGAATTAAATTGCAGCCAAATGCCTATGCTAAATAATAGTGATTTCTTTACTTAATCCTAACAATTTCTTAAACTTCACAATTTAATAAGCTGACCTGATATATTGCTTAGCAACTTTACCTACAGGCGACACTCGCTCCTCAGTTCACATCAGTTAACAAATCTACTACTCTCATTGACCTTAAATCTATTCCACGGCGACAGCTGCCCTGTCTGAAGTTCGTTTGACATTTGTTGTCTTACAATTATTTACACCAGAAAAGTGCGTGAATATCTCATTTTAATTCAAAGTTAATACAAGTAAGTGCTTAAATGAAAGTCGGAAGTGAAGCAAACCGCGGGGTATTAACATATGAAAATTTCTTACGTGGCATACCTTGTAGCGGATTGGTGATATACTTTGAAAATTCAACCTTCGACGCGAAGGAAGTTTTCTAAGTCTCAATATTTCATTATATTCTATTAATTATTTTAACTATTTTGCTTGTACCTACCTATAATTTAAATTGTGCTTCTCTTAATCCACAAATTTCTTTTCTTTGATAGTGAACTAGTCTCGGTTTGTTTTAGAGAATGTGACTACACAGCTACATGGAACGACACCGCTCGTTACATTCCCCCTTTTCCTCGTTAAAGTTTCATATCCCACTATGAAACTTTCACTTTTCCATTTACATAGCCAGTTATGAAAAATCCAGATGACCTATGGCCTTATACCTCTTTCTACTACTACCTTTAGGAATGAACAGTAAACTGTTGAATTACCACTACTCCTTTTCTAGCACCCCTTTTAGATTCTTAGTGAACACCTAAAGTGTTTCCTTTGTAAATCCAATGTCCTATTGAGTTAGTTTCCATATAATTAATGGTACCCAAAACATACTTATTCCGCTTCTCACTTCTCACGAACTATACCTCGTTAAGTCTCTCAATGCACCTGGGGTTACACTCTCCAGACCATTCTCAGCCTCAAGGAAGGCAATCTAAATGACTGAACCCCTTGTTTGAATATCCTACACGCGTAACTGACCTGTATACCTGATATTCAACTCCTTTGTACTCTATTCTCTACCATCTTTACGATGAACGTACCTTTACGTTGGTGGGCCTATACGACTGGACTCAATTTTCCTCCAAAATTCACTAGACTCTCTCATTCTGCACGGCTCGGCTTTAAATCACGAACGTGCCACCAACCCAGATCTGTACCCCTAGTATCCCTTAATCTATAGACGAGTTTTGATCTTTTGTCGGACACCACGCATTTGATGAATCTAGGCCCAAGTTTCGCGGAGAAATGCTTACTGGCGTCGGATAGGATATAATTTCTCTTAAAAACTTCATCGCCTACATTGAATTCCTTAGACATTACATGTCGTTCAAAATTTTTCTTATTGCGCTTATATGCCTTTTCAATTCGTTCGTATATATCGGCATATATGTCCTGCAATCTATGGAGTTGTTGTTCTCGTACTTCAAAAATGTGAGCGGCGTCGCAGTCATTACACAACCTGTGATCGTATCCAAAACCTAAATACTCTCTACCATAATTCAGATAGAACGGACTGTACCCCGTAACCTCATTTACGGCAGTCCTTAATGCGATGCCGATTCTTGCTACTTGTTTGTCCCATAACTTATGGTTATCTCTAATGTAGGATCTCAATGCTGCGCCAATGACCTTGTTCCAACGTTCCGTGAAATTGCTTTGAGGATGGTATCTGCAATTCAACCAAAACTTACTGATGTTGTATTCTTTCAATAAATTCCTAAATAGACTGCCGTCGAACTGTTTGCCATTATCTGCGATTATTACTTCCGGTACACCATATTCAAGAAAAACTCTTTCTTCCAAAATCTGTATTACGTTCCTTGCTGTGGCGACTCGTAAGGGGAATATGCATACGTATTTTGTGAACCAGTCACATATCACCAGAAGGTGGGTGTTTCCTTTCGTTGATCTAGGGAATGGCCCCATCAAATCTAAGGCAATCATTTGCCAAGGTCTCACAGCACTGCGGAATTTTCCCATTAAACCAAAGGGCTTATGATTTGGACTCTTTAAAGCTAGACAAACTTCACACGACTTCACGTATCTCACCACATCTTTATAAACTCCAGGCCAATAATACCGAGCTAACACTCTCTGTTTCGTTTTCTGTATCCCTAAGTGACCGGATCGCGGAGCGTCGTGACACTCACTTGAAACTGCAAGTCGAGAAGACTCCGGTACGACTCTCTTCCACTGGATCTCGGTGAAACTTGCTTTGACATCTTTAATGAATAATTCCTCTTCCACCATTTTCCACCTGCTCATTTTCCTCGAATTGCTCCGTACTAGCTCCATTTCGTGATACCACTTATCGCTTACTGCTGAGATACAATCCAATAGCTCTACCGCAGGAATTCTTGACAGTGCGTCTGGCACTACGTTTTCTTTCCCCTTCACGAAATTTACTTCAAAATCAAAGGACTGTAGTTTCATCGCCCATCTGGCTAACCTTCCAGCTAAGTCTTGTTGCCTGAATAACCAAGTCAACGCGGAATAATCTGTTACTACAGTGAATCTGTAGCCTTCCAAATAACCACGAAATTTCTCTACAGCGAATACGATACTTAAACACTCTTTCTCGGTAGTGTTATAGTTGAGCTTTGCGCCTATGAGTTTGCGACTTGCGTAAGCTATCGGTTGTTCTTCGCCTTCTTCGGAGTTCTGAATTAACACCGCTCCAATTGCATGATTAGATGCATCGCACTGTACTACGAAAGGCTTGCTGAAGTCAAGATTCGACAGTACCGGGGATTCTACCAACTTTGATTTTAAATTCACAAACGCCTCTTCTGCTTCAGTTGTCCACGTTAGAACTTTTCGCCTAAGCTTTCCTTTGGTAAGGTCGTGCAAGGGAGCCACAATTGCAGCAAAGTTCGGTACGAAGCGCCTATACCCTGAAGCTAGACCAATGAACCTTTTCATTTCCGTGAAATTCTTCGGCTTAGGGAAATTTAACATTACCTCGACCTTCGCCGGATCCGTTCTCAAGCCCTTGCTATCTACTATAAATCCCAAATACTTTAATGCTGTCATAGCGAATTGACATTTTTCGAAATTGACGGACAACTTGGACTCTTCTAATCTATTCGCAACCCAATCAAGCACTTTCACATGTTCCTCAAATGTTTCTGTAGCAACTATAATATCATCTAAGTACGGGAACACTGCCTCCGAGTAACCAAATAGCCTATCCATCAGTTGCTGCAAGCTTGCCGCAATGTTACATAAACCGAAAGGCATTACTTTAAACTGATATTGACCCACACCGGGTACGCAGAACGCTGTCTTCTCCTTAGACTCTTCAGTCAAGGGTATCTGCCAGAAAGCATCCTTGAGATCAATCGTCGATAAATAGCGCGTTCTGTTAAGTCTGGCCAAAACACAGTGGATGCGTGGAAGAGGGTATGCTGATCGTTTAGTCACTTTATTAAGTTTGCGACTGTCTATACATAATCTATCGGCCCCGTTTGCTTTTTTAACTAGCACCGCCGGTGAGCACCATGGACTGAACGATAGTTCTATCACCCCCAGATTCAACATACGTTGTATTTCTCTGACATACCTTTCTTGTATGGCTGGAGATACCTGGTAGCCCCTTTGCACAATCGGATCAGCATCCTCCGTGTCTATGTTGTGCTTCAGTAGGTGAGTTCTATCAAGCTTTCCATTGCTCAAATTCCTGAACCGATCCATGCTTGCACCCAGCTTCAATGCTTGCCCTTCCGTTAAAGTAGCAGCGCTCTTTAAACCACAATCTTCCTGAATCACAACTTCATTAACTTCCCATTTGCCAAGACGGTGCTGTACAGAGACTCGAAAGCTTTTCCAAAAATCTACTCCTAAGATGATGCCCTTGTTTATGGACGCGATAGCCATTATTTTCAGAATTTTTATTACCCCTTTGAACTTCACCGGAATATAAAATACCTTTGATACGTTCTGACTAGTCGAATCGGCCGTAAAAATTGGTTGGCAGTTTTCCTTAACTGCTTGGAGATTAAGACTCTTTAATAATTCTATTCCTTGCTTTCCGACAATGCTTATGGATGCTCCACTATCTAATAAAGCTACTACTTCTGCCCCCAATATACTCAATAAAATGTGTGGACGTTCGTCATTGGGATTGATTATACATTTACTGCTCACTCTTAGTTTGTGGACTGAAGACGGCTTAATTCTGAAGCTGGTCCCGTCCTCTGCATCCCAGCTTCGTTGTTGTTTTCCGTTCTCTCAGCGTTATGTATGCTCTGGTTTGCTTTCGTTGCTATCACATTTACTTGCATTCGATTACTCACATTTGCGTCCCTCGAGCGGTACCATTACCCTGATTCCTGTCATGCCAATCGCGAGTATTATTAGGGATATTGTTTGTATTACTGACGACGTTTGTCCGCGGATGATTTCCAATGTTTCTATAAGTAGGATCGTTGTACTCCAGTCTGTTGCTCGCTTGCTGCCGCTGAAACTCATTAGAGTGATAGTTATGTCCTCTATAATTCCTATTGTAACTATCCGCACTAAACTTCTGCTTCCTATTAGGCCCTTCATACATACGAGGTCTCCAATTATCACGACCGAAAAGATTAGCATTCACTGGCTTGGCTTGAAAAGAGCTTACATTTTCCTTTGCCTGAGCTTCACCCTCTTCAACTTTTCGGCAAGACTTCTCCAGTTCCTCTACAGATTTAAATTCAATGAGCGCTAAAGCACGCACGTACGGGGGTAGAAGATTTCGCCTAATTGTTCTTACTCTTTCTTCTTCATTGGGCGGATGAGGCAAACGCATAAATAAATCTTCGATCACCGAAATATATTGCACAATACTTTCATTCTCCCTTTGCTTCCTCTCTTTTATGTGCCTTAGTAGCTTTTCCACACTGTTCAAAGGTTGAATTTTTTTATAAATGTTTTGTAATTCGTTAGTTGTTCGCGTCTTCTTCGGTACCACCTCAATGCGGACCCCTCCAATACATCAGCTAGTGACTCCAAGACTTCTACATCTGATACTCTTCTACATCTGGCAAAATTGGCAACGCGCTGCTAAAATTCAGACGCAGACTCTCTCGGACTGTCCCCAGAAAATTTAATAGGCCATTTGTACAGTTTTGGACGTGCTTGGCTACTACGTCGCCCTGAGCTAGGAACTAAGAATGAAGCGCTCATCTCGTCCTCGCTATCTTCCAGACCCAACGAGCTCATTCTTGTGACAAAATTCGATCTATTTAAGCTGGGGCGTGCTCTGGCACCTCCTTCTTCACCTCCATCTTCTTGTCGACTGGTCTCGCCTTCCACACTACCCATAGAGTCGTTGAAGTTTACACTACTCCTTGTTTTTTTATTCCTTAGACTTTCTCCCTTCCATATCTCGTATTTGCTTTCTCAATTTTTCCTTTAAGTACCGCAATACTGGCCAACAAAATATCCTGCATTGCTTTAGCCTCTTCATCCTCACATACATCCAACCTATTTACTCGAATTTCGAGGTACTGCACTCAAACCATCAGTTTTTCCAGCATCACATTGTCATCGGTTTCAGCTTCTGTGCTTAATCCGGCAAACCAACTATCAGCTTCCATCAGATCTTCCTCGCAGGATAAGTATGATTTAATCTGAAGCGCTTCCGTGCCCTCCTTTGACTCTTTTGTTAATTGTTTTCGCCACCAATCGATTTTTCCCTTTCGGGTATAGTCCAAGGGTCTGACCCCACTACATCGCATCTCATATGCAATCTCGCGATCCGCAAAAAAATTTGCAATTTCTCCGAATGACATGTTCAGTTGTATCTCCGTCGACTATGAAGGAATTGCCCTTTACCTAACTGCTAACGCCGATAGAAAAGCGTATGCACTGCCTCGCTACCCGCTTCCACCTTTTTTAACAAACTTCCTACTGTTTTGGACGCAGAATTGTTGAACTTTAACAAAATCCAGAGTGCGCTTCATTTAACTCTTGGCATCCAACTATCACTCCACGACTTGCTCTGAAGATACGCACGGCTAATGCTGACTCCAATTTAGATCGTATATGAATTCCTCGTTTTCTCAGATTATTGCAAACGATGGTGATAATTCTGGATAGATGTAACTTGCCTTATTATTCCCAGCTCTTTGGGTTCGATGACCTTTTTTGCTTAATCCAGCACGTTGGACTTTATGGTAATTCCCAGCTCGTAGGGAATTTTTATTGACAACTTTATTATTGTAAAAAAGGTACTGACCAGGAAAGAAAATGATGAACACTTGCTTATACGTTATAATATTTATTGCTGCTGCTGCCAGCGTTCGTACTTAATTACTAGTGTACAAGCCAATCTTCTCTTTTCGACTATACTAGACAAAAATTCCTATTGTCCCAAATTGTGTTAGTGGAATTGATCGACAGTGGCGGAGGCGAATATTAGTCTTTAATTTTAGTACTAGAAATTTACAGTTCAGTGAATTACAAATATTTAAATACAATTATTTCGTTAATGAGTTCATGAACATAAAATCGAACATCCTCCGCCCGGTTAAGGAGTTTACTGCTTAACTAAATACTAATACTTTCTTCATCTAAAGGTAACCTATGTATTCTGTTTATTGCTCGTTTAACAAGTCCTCTTTCTGTGCGTGTGACAGCAACTCGAACCAGACCGTCCTTACCAGGATGAACTGTCTCGATTCGGCCCATGACCCACTTAGACGGTGGTGTATTAGGCTCACTCAGGATGACTAACTCATTTGGTTTGAGAGACGCTAGTAGAAGTTTCCACTTTGGGCGTTGTTGCAATGACGTCAGGTAATCCCTACTCCAACGTTTCCAGAATCCCTGCATTAGTGTTTGTAGGTGTCGCCATTGACCTTGATGTGAAGCCTTGGCTTCTGTGAGGTTCGGTTCAGGTATTGAGGTTAGTGCATGCCCAACAAGAAAATGTGAAGGTGTCAAGACATCTAGAGAGTCGATTTCATTTGACAGTGGGCAAAGTGGCCGCGAGTTTAGAATAGACTCAGTTTGTGCCAATAAGGTTGTCATCTCCACAAAGGTGAGCCTCGTTTCTCCAATGACCCGTCGTAAATGTGATTTAACGGATTTTACGCCCGCCTCCCACAGGCCACCAAAGTGTGGAGTTGATGGTGGTATGAAATGCCACTTGATATTATTCTGGGAAAGAAAATTGCATATTAATGGATTATCATATGAAATTAAGGATAATTCTTGAAGCTCATTGATGATACGATTAGCGCCTACGAAATTCGTGCCATTGTCGGAATAAATGTCGCTAGGAATTCCTCGGCGAGCGACAAATCTACGAAAAGCAGCTAGGAATGCCTCTGATGACAAGCTGCTTACAAGCTCTATATGTAGTGCCTTCGTCGAGAAACAAACAAATAAAGCAATATAAGCCTTGGATGATCTTGTTGATCTACCAAACTTGGTTGAAATTTCTATCGGGCCAGCATAGTCTACTCCCAAGCGTAAAAATGGTCGGCTGATGGATACACGATGCTCTGGTAAGCTGCCCATTAGTTGTTGGGTCGTACTTGTCCTGTGGCGAAAACATACTATGCATTTGTGAGTAATTTCCTTCACAAGTTGCCTCAGTTTGATGATCCAGAATTCTTGTCGAATAATGGAAATTAACACTGTAACCCCTGGGTGCAGATATCTGTGATGCATTTCTTGAACTATTAACTTAGCGATGAAGTTCTCCTTTGGCAGGATTCGAGGATGCTTCGTGTCGAACTCTAGGCTTGAATGTTGCAAACGGCCACCTACCCATAGTACGCCGTCATTATCTAGGAATGGGTGTAAGTTGATGAGTGGACTTTTCATTGGTAGTGATCGTTCAGCTAATATTTGATTTATTTCTTTAACAAAGGCTTCAGATTGAGCCCATTTGATTATTGTCGATGAGGATTTCTGCAGCTCGTGTGCCTTTAGTAGGCCTTGTATGCGGTTTTTTCCTGCCTTTTGTTTCACGTTGTGGATGAAACGTAGGCAGTAGCTAAAGATGTGAAGTAGTTTAGTCCATGAAGAGCAACGTAACGATAATTGGTGTAAGATATGTTGAGATGCTTCTGAGTGATTTATAATTAAGGTGCACTTTCATTCTTCTTTTTTTACAGCAGTTGAGTCATTCGTATTTGGATTATGTGGCCAGGCAACATTTTCCTTCCTTAACCAAGGTGGCCCCTGCCACCACAGGTTGCATTTGGGAAGCTCTTCTGGTGGTATTCCTCTGGACACAATATCTGCGGGATTATCTGCTGATGGAACATATTTCCATGAAGATCGAGGAATGGTGTCGAGAATTTCTGAGGTTCTGTTGGCAACGTACGTTTTCCAACGTCTAGGAATGTCAGAAAGCCACGAAAGAACAACGGAAGAGTCACTCCAAGCATGGATTGTCACATTTTGGAAACTTAGAGCTGCTATCACACTGGACATTAACCTGCTTAGGAGAAGAGCAGCACATAATTCCAATCTTGGCAAGGATACCTGCTTCAAGGGTGCTACCTTTGATTTGGCTGTAACAAGATTGATACAAACTAGTCCATTTCTATCGATAATTCTGCAATATATAACCGCCCCGAACGCTAGCTCAGAAGCGTCCGAAAACCCATGAAAATGTATGTCTTTGTAAGAATGGCATATTAAGCGAAGAATCTTGATTTTAGATACAGCAGCCAAGTTTTCCTTAATTTTTTTCCATTTCTGAGTAATAGTAGAAGGAAGTGGATCGTCCCACTGCATATTTGACAACCATAATTGTTGGAAGAGTATTTTCATTGTAACCACAATTGGTGCCAACCAACCTAAAGGATCAAATAAGCGCGATGACTCTGACAGGAGACTTCGTTTTGTTATCGTTTTATTTAATGGAAGTGATACTTCAAATAAGAATATATCCTGTTGTGGGTCCCATTGTAGTCCCAGAATCTTTGTGGCCTCAATGCTGTCATGAATGGTTAATGTTGGTGCAGAATCGGCAGAAGTTATGCAAGTGAAGTTAGATCGCCATTTGGTTAAATTGAATCCGCTTGCTCGTAGAATTGCTTTTAATTCGTCTTGAAGTCTGATGGCCTCAGCTTCAGAGTCAGCACCTGATAAAAGATCAATGACATAAAAATTGTTTTGAATGATGGAGCAGGCTTCAGGAAATAAATGTGTATTATCAATGGCGATTTGTTTTAATGTCCTCGTAGCCAAGAAGGGAGCCGAGGAAGTGCCGTAGGTTACAGTTGTTAACCTGTAGTGTTTAATTGGTTGCGATGAGTCTTCCCTCCAAACTATCCTTTGAAAGTCTCGATCTCTGCTTGTTATCTTCACCTGGCGGTACATTTTCTCTATGTCCGCGGAAAATGCAACCTTGTGCTTTCTAAAGCTGAGCAAAATTGAGACTAGGTCTCTTTGAATCGTTGGCCCAGTCATTAAATTATCATTCAATGATAGACCTGAAGCACTCTTGCAAGATCCATCGAAAACAACTCTTATTTTGGTGGAAGGTAAGGTTTTAAACACCGCATGATGTGGTAGGTAAAAATATCTTTCTGGCCTCACACTCAATTCAGCAGTGGGAATTTGCTCCATGTGTTGCAATTCGTGGTAATCTGCCATGAATTTCATGTAATGTTCCTTGTAGAGAGGGTCCCGTTTGAAACGTTTCTCGATTGAATAAAGTCGTCTAATGGCACTAGACTCTGACTGACCAAGCTGAGGTTCCGAATACTTAAATTGGAGAGATACGACATAATATCCACTTTTATCACGGTAAAAACTGGATTTGAAATGTTCTTCGCATTGAATCTGTTCATTTGTTAATATGGGCTCTTGCTGCGAGACTACTTCTTCGATCTCCCAAAATCGCCGTAATGTAAGATCGAGATCAACTAATGGTTGTGAATGCAGGTTGATAGCCGAAGGACTTGCATGTGGACAACTGCCGCACAAGACCCAACCAAAGATAGTTTGTTGGGCTAGAGTCTGATTGTTGGGTCCAATAATTTTGCCCTCCTTAATGACTTGGAAAAATTTGTCTGCACCAATGATGATATCAATGGGTCCTGTTTCCTTGAAGGAAGGATCAGCTATTTGGAGTTGTTTAAGGTGATCCCAGTTATCAACGTGAAATGAACTTGATGGAATAGGCGAAGTAAGGTTAGACATAATAAATGCATCAACAATAAGTGTGTGATTATTGTTGAATCGAGGTGATATTCTGACAACGACCTGTCCTCTAGTGTAGCCTGACTTAGTAGCTCCTAGCCCACTGATAGCTAGACGAGCATGCTGTCTTTTAAGGGCCAGCCTCTGCACACATGATTCTGAAATGAATTAAATTTGTGATCCGGAATCAAGAAGAATTCGACATGGGAGGTAATGTCCGTGAACATCCATTACATTGACTATCGCAGTAGGTAATAATGAAGCCGGGCTGGCTGTATTTGAATAGCTATTGAGAGAGCAGAGTGATTGATTGTTGATTGCAGACTGAACTGTGTTGATTGTAGGATTGGGTTGATTGTTGTGTGGAAGCAGGTTAGGGTTGATTGAAGAATTCGACTGCATATTGGTTAAAGCAGTGTCAGCAGAGCTGGGATTTCGACACACAGGTGAAGCTGTGGAAGTGTTGCCTGTGATTGAGTTTCTGAAGTTATCTGAAGGATATGATGATTGTGGTTGAAACCTTCCAGGTTCATGTAGGAGTGAGTGGTGCATCCTTTTGCAATGGAAGCAACGATGTTTCGATCGACAGGTGTGCACAGAGTGACCTGATTGCAAACAATTGAAACATAGCGAATTAGATGTCACAAAGGACTTTCGGTCACTGTAAGATTTTCTCTTGAATTGCGGACATGAATACAATACATGATTATCTTTACATATTAAACATGTTGAACGCTTTATTGCAGAGGTAGCGTGCATAACCCTTGTTGGATTAACACTTTTAGTGACGCTGGAACAAGTTTCCAAAGCATCGAAATGCTTGTTTAGGAATTTTAATAAATCATCAAAACTTGGGAAATCTTTCTCTGAACTTTCCTTAAACCACAGCTGCTTCGTTTCAATGTCTGGTTTCCCTAAAGCCAGGAAAATTAGCCAAGGATCTCTAGTTTGAGCGTCCGTTCCTAATGCATTAAGTCCACGAATTACTTCATCATAGGAGTCATAAAGGTTTCGCAAATTTTTTGCTGATGGCCAGGTTGATCCATAAAAGTCTTGATCATTGAGGTGGTGATGTGACGCTTTTTGTTGAACCGCGCTTTGAGCTTTGCCCAGGCTTCAACATAGTTTCTCTCTGTGACTGTTAAGTGTCTTATGACCCCAGCTGCTTCACCTTTCAGTAGCCCTTTGAGGTACTGTAATTTTTGACAACCATTTAGAGATTCATTTTTATCTACTAACGTTTCAAATAAATCTTGGAATGCTGGCTTCGATTTTCTCCAAACGTGCCGTTAGGTCTTCTATAGCAATATTTTCTTGCATAGCTTCAGCGTATGTTTTTACTCGAGTAAGCGTACCCTTCCTTTTTACTCGAGTAAGCGTACCTCTTCCGCGTTTTTGCACTAGCACGCTTTGCTCAGCCATATTTTATGAAACAATTGTTTGCACCTTCACAATATAAATAGTGTTAGCTCAGACGCTGAGAAAATAGTACGCTGATGACAGTATATAATAAAACGCTTCAACCAATATGTATCGTTATTTGCAGTATGATTGAAAGAGCCGAAATACAATTAACCAATATATGGATACAATTTGTGGAAATTTTTCATATATAGTACTAACTATGAAAACTATGAATTAGTAAATCAAATCAACCACATTTTTCCTTATGAAACTTCCGGATATTTTATAAGGTCTATAATCAATTCATCACAAAGAGAATCGACTGTATATACCGTGTGAATTTGTTGAATAATTATATTGTAAGGAGTTCAGTCACTTCACTGGTTATAACTTTTCACATTGGTTCTATACAAATTACCGATGAATGTTAATTAACGATCAAATCAAACAATTCTATCTTCATAAAGTACCCGTTAAGATCTATAGGTATGTATGTAGTACATAACCCCAAAATAATATTAGCAGTAATTTTGAGAAAAATAAAATGTTCGTTCTGGCTATATATGTCTCCGTTGAGATCTGTAGGTAAGTATGTAGTACATAACCCCAGAATAATATTGGCAGTAATTTCGAGAAAAATAAAATGTTCGTTCTGGCTATATATGTGTCTCTATGTAATGTTGAAATTTATTTAGAAGATTATTGATCAGAGTTCATTCACTACGCTTATTATAACTGTTCAATTGGCTCCGCTTTGAATACAATCACTGCACAAATTCCACCATGAATTTTCACCAAGTCACCATATAATATACAGCTCAGAATCGCACTTATGTCTTGTATATATATGAGTATAATGTCGAGTTTATGATAATTAATTATGAATTATGAAGGCATAAATGTAATTATGTATAATGAAATTGTACTTATCAGTTTTTTTTTTTTTTTTTTTTTTTGTTGATTGAAGAATCCGGTATTGAAGGACCATGTGATAATTCTGGATAGATGTAACTTGCCTTATTATTCCCAGCTCTTTGGGTTCGATGACCTTTTTTGCTTAATCCAGCACGTTGGATTTTATGGTAATTCCCAGCTCGTAGGGAATTTTTATTGACAACTTTATTATTGTAAAAAAGGTACTGACCAGGAAAGAAAATGATGAACACTTGCTTATACGTTATAATATTTATTGCTGCTGCTGCCAGCGTTCGTACTTAATTACTAGTGTACAAGCCAATCTTCTCTTTTCGACTATACTAGACAAAAATTCCTATTGTCCCAAATTGTGTTAGTGGAATTGATCGACAGTGGCGGAGGCCAATATTAGTCTTTAATTTTAGTATTAGAAATTTACAGTTCAGTGAATTACAAATATTTAAATACAATTATTTCGTTAATGAGTTCATGAACATAAAATCGAACAGATGGATTATAGAACACATGTGCACTATGTTAAAAAAAAAAACTATGTCATTCCTCACGCAAGCGTAGTACGTTACCTAGAATAGCTCAACAACTTTAGATCCTGTGGTACTCGTATTGGATCAAGCATCAATCAGGGCGAATGTGACTGCCTGAATTTTGTATTAACCCTTTGCACTCGAGGGCTCCGGAGCGGAGCCATTAAAAATTTGTCTTCAAACTCGAGGGCTCCGCTACGGAGCCAACGCAAATAATTTTCAAAATATAAGAACAAAAATAAGTCTAACTTCATTTATTCTTTTAACAAATTACAAATTAAATCTGATCTCTCTTTTCTTCAGGCAAGTTTGATCATGTAACTGTAAAAACCATTACTTTTCATGTGAAATAGCAAAACTAATGCAAATTATAAAAGCGTCTCTACGATAATAGGGTTAGGTAATTGGTTCTCGTTGTATGGGTCTGTGTTCTTTTGATTCTTTTTACCATTAGTTACATCAGCCTCGTTTATAGTAATAGCTATATTCCATTTAGTCTTCTGATGTTCATTTGTAGAGTGTTTTAACTCGAGTTTACAGACTTTTGTTTTTATATTCTGGATTCAAATTTATATCCCCCGATATGGCAAATAAAAGAAAAATGAGTGAAAATTACAGTGACGCTGAAAGTAGTGACGATGAATTAGAATTTGAAGTTCACAACGAAAATAATAATAACAGTACAGATGTTTATAGTCGTGATAACGCAGACAATACTGAACTGAACGATGAAAGTGATAGTGATAGTGATTGTGATATAGTGCCTGCTATGCGACGAAACATACCGAGAATTGAAAGTGAGATTGAAGGGAGTGAAATCGACAGAGAAGAAAATATGGAACATATAGCAGATTCAACTGAAAACAGCGAGTGGATAGCTGTTACAGAAGTGGCTGATATTCCATTTACCATCGATTTCAATATTTCAACCCAATCTGCCGGACCACAAATTTCCGACGATATAAAAGAACCATTAGATTTTTTTCGATTATATTTTACAGATACATTGATTGATTCTATAATAAAAGAGACAAATGATTATGCGAATTCAAGAATACGAGGAATGCAATTGTCGAAAAGATCAATATGGAATACATGGACTGATGTTAACAGCGAAGAATTTCTGGCCTTCATTGGAGTGATCCTGAATATGGGAACCATGCCACTTTCAAATATTCAGGAATATTGGTCAACCAAATTCAACAGTAAAATTCTGTTCTATTCAGAAATCTTTACACGAGATAGATTTCAACAAATTTTTTGGATGCTTCATTTACATAAAAATGCACCAATAGGTAGAAATACTTGCATAAGGACCCGCACTCAAAAGGTCAACAACTTTTTGGAATACATCAACTCAAAATTCTCCGAATTTTTTATACCTTATAAATCGATTTGCGTTGATGAATCCATTATAAAATTCAAAGGGAAAATAGCTTTCATAACATATAATCCCGCTAAACCCACTAAATGGGGAATAAGAATTTACGTTTTGGCAGACTCGAACACTGGATATGTTTATTCCATTCTGCCTTATTACGGTAGCATTACAACTGAGGATCTGATACGCCCGGATTTACCTATTAGTTCCAGAATTCCCGTACACTTGTATAAAAAATTATTGGACAACATCTCTAATGCTGAAGGTTATCACACGTATACCGACAAGTATTATACGAGTATACCCCTTGCAGAAGAACTGCTAAAGATGAAGCCTCTCGAGCCCCACATACACACCAAATATGGAGAGCAGGCTCAACAACAAACTACACATCATACATTCTGGAACCAAGAGAGATTATGTTGTGTGTTCGAATAGAAAAAATCCGGGCGGGAGGCGTCAGACACATTATTTTTGTGATACCTGTAAAGAAAAGCCAAGATTACATATTGGCGATTGCTTCGAGAGGTATCACACCATGGAGCATTATAAACTGTAAAATTTTGTCAATAAATATGTAATAACCAATTTGCACTGTTTAACCCTATAAATTTTTTTTCCCGAAATAAAAGTATAGACCAAAAGAAGTAAGACATTCCATAGCTAAAACAAGAAGATCTGGGAGAGACCTTCGTTGACAGTTTCTTCAATCCACAACTTTATATTCGGGGTAGATTTCTTCTGCCCCAAGCAGCCAACCGCTAAGTTGGTACTTAAGTCTAAACGTTCTTTTATCTTAAAAGGATGTCATAAGCTACCTTTTTACAAAATCAATTTTATGAAATATATATAAAGAAAAATTAATGACATCTTTTGAAAAGCATCAGGAACTTAAATTTTTTAAAAAAATTTTTAAATAAACTCACCTACAAGTTGACATACTAGATGTCAGTAAGACTCTTGTATATAGAACTAGTGATTGGGAAACCACGTTTGACTTAGTTAGTTGTTGTATTGTAGAGGCGCTCCCGCAGACAAAACCATACTGCTCTCATATTTACAGATGATTTATCGACTTCCAGATGTAACCAAAGGGTAAGCCAGCAATGCCTCGGTCCAATATTAAATCGACGATGCCTCAACTTGGTGCAGAGAAAGCCTCAATTTTTTCCTTAAAATGAGTATACATTATTTATAAAAGTGGACGCGTTTATGAGCAATGAGCAATCATTTCTTATTAGGAACTTACAGTAAATATTTCGGCAACATATTTATTTAGTCTGGTGGCAGATTGGAGTTATTTTCAGATATGTACAATGCTCTCCTGTGTGCTGTTGTCGAGCTCCAAAATGCATAAAAATTCTAAGGAAAAATTTTCAGTAAATTTCTAGACCATCAAGTGTATTAGCGGATACGAACCCATCCACCATTAGATCCGGGCTGTACACCTTGACTCTATAGACGTACACTAGCCAAATGCGTTAAACTCTCACTTTACGTAGCCCGACTAGCATACTGCTGCAACAACTTACACTAACTTGAGCTCAATTTCTTAGTCACCTTCCCTGCAGAGGGGTAATATGTAGTGCTCTGTTAGTTTATGTCTAGCGATGAGTTTGCAACATTAAAAGGAACTTAAAGCTTTAAGACCCCGTATTAACAGATATATTCGATGGACTCTATAACTTAAAACTAATAAACTAAACCGACGATATGCATATAAATTGTAATATTGGCAATCGGAACACACCCCCGCTGAGAGGGACTCCCGGTCTCAAGGTTAAAGTAGACTCAGTTCAGTCTCTCGACACATATCACTGATTACTCAAGGAATACGTGTTCTTTATCTAAAATAAAGGGACTTTACCCTCATCTAAAAAAAAATCTAAATACCTTGTAACAATATTCCGACTACCCCAAGCAACCTTTAAGTGAAGGAAACTCAATTCAAGTCCTCACAAATGGGTATAATTCCGAAGAGGAGTATATAATTTCAATGTCAAGTGAAAACAACTGATCTTAAGCTTAATGATTTTATGGAGTTATTCGCCCTCCTTGACAGCGTCGCACAATTCCATAACGAGGAGAATTCAAATCCATATTTGAGGCGATAATGGCTAGCTGCGAGATGAATATATAAATAGCATATTTTTAACTTAGCCAACTGCAGCTGACCAAATAGCTGAGCACCTACTTCACTTGTGACAAATTGTTTTCTTTTGTTCATTTACTCAGCACCACTCCTTAACATGTAGTCACCGCTCCGGTATTCGCGTGCGATATTGAACCTTAACGCAATGAGGATAATCTGGTTTGCACTTATCTCTTGCTCAAAGGTTACACTCTTGTTCGGTAACAATTCCGACACTAAACGACATGGACTTCAAGCTTAGACGGCTTTGAGTTCAGTAAAACTTTAATAAATTTGTATAGCGAGTCGAGTGGATGATCAATGTGCTTAAATAGCTGTCTCGTAATTATTTATTGCGAAAATTAAATTGCACACTTGCGCAGAATACACGGCAGTATCGATAAATGTCGATGTAGTGATTTAGATTTGCTTAAATCATTAGAGCTGGTAAGTCTGATGTAGGGGAGCAGACTCCAGCTCTCTAATCTAGTAAAAGTATAAAAGTAAGCTAGAGTCCAGTCTGCCTAATAAAGTTAAGTCGAGCACATCAGTTGTTTTTATAAACGCCCCAAGATATACTAATACATGGCGCAGTCGAACGGTCGAAAATAACTGTCTCGTAAAAAGTGACATTGTGCAAATAAAAATATAAAAGTGGAAAATAGAAGAATAAAGGTTTACGGATTGAAAACAAGTGTACATATTTTATGGGCGTAAGTAAAAGACTGGACAGATCAGTAAAGAAACCACGAGGCAGACCACCAAAAACACGCTATATCTATATAAACCAAAATATGGAGTACATTAAGAAGGTAGAAGAACTACGGCTGGACGGTAATGTAGCAGACAATTGGAAAAAATTTAAGCAAAATTTTGAAATTTTCCAAACTGCGATTGAAATGAATAAAAAATCTCAGCCGGTGCAAATTGCGATTTTTCTAAATGCAGTCGGGCCAGATGCAGTGGACGCATTTAACGGATTTAACCTACCAGCAGAAGATAAGCAAGTTTATACGAAAGTAGTGCAAGCTTTTGAAGACTTTTGCATGCCAAAGCAAAATGAAGTGTATGAAAGTTTCGTCTTTCATACTAGAGACCAAAGTCACAGAGAGCCATTCAACAACTATCTAATGGATAAAAAAAAAATCGTAAAGCGATGCAACTTTCAAGACGAAGACCGCATGGTACGGGATAGGATTGTACTAGGAGTTCAAGACAAACTATTGCAGAAAAAAATGTTGGAGACGGAGAATCTAACTCTTCAGAAGGCTATTGACCTGGCGAGGACAGCAGAAATAACACGTGAACAGATAACAGCTATGCAGGGACTATCATCGTCAGCAATAGATACAATAAATAACAAAAAGGAGGGCAGTAGTCAACAAAATTTATCGAGTTTTAAAAATTTTAATCAGGTTTCGCAAAAACAGAGTATAAATAAAAATCAGTCTAATTTCAGGCACGACAGCACTAATAGAAAAACAGACCAAAATACAACAATAGGAGCGGCTAGCATTGATTGCGGATATTGCGGTAAAATTCATGTGAGAGGTAATTGCCCGGCTTTTGGGAAAAAGTGCAGCAAATGTAATGGAAATAACCACTTCGCACTGGTATGTAGAACAAAGAAAGCAATGCATGAAGTTAAATGTGTTACCAATCAAGAATCAAATTTAGATAACTCGTTTTATATTGATGTAATTGAAAGAAATAATTCTGCGGATCAAAGCGCGTGGTTTGAAATATTAAAGATAGATAATCGATTTATTAAATTTAAACTAGATACGGGGGCCCAAGTTAATGTGTTACCAATTAAATATTTGAACAAAAATAAATATAATGCGATTGTAAAAAATGAAAGTTACTTAGAAGCATATAATCCGTCACAAATTCAAACAGTAGGAACTATTGAACTACAATGTGTGGCCAGAAACATTATTTCAGTGCAACAATTCTTTATTATTGAGGAAAATACCACACCAATATTGGGTCTACAAGGGTGTATAGATTTAGAATTAATTAAACGTATTGATAATATTACTGCAGAACTTAAAAAGAATTTTGTATCAAAATACCGCGAAGTATTTCAGGGGCTAGGATGTTTCTGTAACAATTTCCACATTGAATTGAAAGAAAATAGTAAAGCAGTAGCGAAACCTCCGCGACGGATACCTCTCTCTTTACGTGAACCTTTAAAGATGGAACTAGAAAGCTTATGTGAAAGGGAAATAATAGAACCCGTGCATGAGGCTTGTGACTGGGTGTCAAATATTGTCATAGTGGAAAAGCCAAATAAAAATATTAGAATCTGTCTGGATCCAAGGGACTTAAACCTATGCATTAAGGAAAATTATTATGAAATTCCAAGTTTTGATCAGATAAAGACAAAGCTCTCAAACAAAAGTATATTCACAGTATTAGACTTGAAAGATGGGTACTGGCAGGTGGGATTAGACGCATACTCGAAAACACTATGTACATTTGCCACACCATTTGGTTGTTTCAGGTTTAGGCGATTACCATTTGGAATAAAAATTGCGCCAGAGGTGTTTCAAAAGATGAATGAAAGTAACTTCGGAGATATTCCAGATGTCACAATTTACATAGATGATCTAATAATAGCAACGTCAAATGAAACAGAGCACAACAAAATATTGGAAATGGTTATGGAGAGGGCTAAAGAAAGAAATATTAAGTTTAACGCAGAAAAAATACAATATAAAATAGCAGAAGTGAGATTTTTAGGACATAGGATTTCTGAGAAAGGCATTGCTATAGAAGATGATAGAATTGAAGCTATAAAAAACCTAAAAGCGCCCAAGACTAAAAAGGAGTTGCAAAAGCTTTTGGGATTTATTAACTATGTAAGAGAATATATACCGAATTTAGCTGAAGAATCGGCACCTTTTAGAGACTTACTTAAAAAGAATACAGTATTTCAATGGTTAGGATGTCATGAAAAATCATTACAAAAGATCAAAGAGTTGATAATAAACGCTCCCATACTAAAGGCTTTTGATGAAAAACATAAAATAGTTATTCAGACAGATGCTTCAAAAACAGGAGTAGGGTGTTGTTTAATGCAAAATAAAAGACCGGTTAGCTTCGCATCCAGGAGTTTAAATAATGCGGAACAAAATTATTCGCAGATTGAAAAAGAATTGTTAGCAATAGTTTTTGCATGTACAAAATGGCATACATTAATTTATGGAAGGGACATAGAAATTGTTACAGACCATAAACCGTTGCTCGGAATAATATCGAAGGAGTATCATAAAATTCCCTCACCGAAACTACAAAGAATGAAACTGCGGCTAGAGAAATATCGCCTTAAATTAACTTACCTTCCGGGTAAATTCTTATATGTGGCTGATCTATTATCAAGGAATATTAGCCAAAATAATAATGAAGAAGGCGAAATTAAAGGAATGAATGAGCTCATCCACTCCATTAATGTTAGTCCAGCAAGAAAGCAATTATTTCAAGAGGAAACAAATAATGATAGGGATCTTAAAATATTAGTAGAAATAATCAAAAACGGATGGCCTCATCATAAAAATAAACTTCCAGATAACCTACAACGTTTTTGGAAAGATCGGAATAATCTGACGGTTGAAGACAACTTAGTATTTTTTGAAAATCGTATATTTATACCAACAAAATTACGAGAAACAGTATTAAACAACTTACACGGAGCACACTTAGGCATTGAAAAAACCAAACAGCGAGCGAGAACATTAATATATTGGCCTAATTTAAATCAAGATATTGAAAATATGATTACTAAGTGCAGCATATGTCAAAAATTTCGAGCCTCAAATATAAAAGAGCCACTAATTAATCATGAAATACCATCAGCACCATTCCAAAAAATTGGTATGGATTTAATGGAAGTCATGGGAATCACATATCTGGTGGTAGGGGATTATTATTCGAAGTATTTAGATATAATACCCCTAAGTTCAAAAACAGCGAAAGCAGTGATCAACAAATTGGAAAATTTGTTTTCAACTTTCGGTATTCCTAAACAAATTATCGCGGATAATGTACCCTTTGGGTCATATGAATTCAAAAAATTTACCGATAGCATAGATGTAGAAATAATAACAAGTAGTCCAGTCTACCCAAAATCTAATGGATTCGCAGAACGTTTAGTACAAGTAGCTAAAAGACTCATACTTAAATGTAAAGAAGATAATAGTAGTCTATGGGTAGCATTATTAGAATATAGAAACACACCAATAAAGAATTCGAAAGTTGCACCATCTGAGTTAATTATGGGTAGGCAAACAAGAACACTGCTGCCAGGCAGAAGTAGCTTCTACAAGAATGAAGGATTGAGCGCTGAAATAATGACAACGCTACAAAATAATAATAATAAAAATAAAGTGTATTATGATAAGCATGCGAAGTATAGAGAAAGTTTTAAAAAGGGGGAAAAAGTATGGGTACAACATAACAAGGACAAGCGGTGGGTCCCTGGTCACATAAACGATGAACATAGCAGCCCTAGATCGTATTTAGTTACTGTAGCAAATGGTAGCACATTACGGCGCAATGCATTCTTTCTACGTCCACGAGTTTAAAATTAAAACAAAAACAAAAAAAAAAACAAAATTTATATATGTAATAAGAACAATCAATGCTAGCCCGCAAATATATATATATATAAATACTAGAGTAAAAAAAAAAAAAAAAAAAAAAAATGTGGATTAAGTAGGTACATGCTGCAGTCTATTTGAATAAGGAACTGTGTACATACATTGAATTGGAGTAGGGTATCAATTAGTTAAGCAGATTGGTCAGAAAAGAAACCTAGTTGAATAGTTAAAAAGAAAAAAAAAAAAAAAAAAAATTGTTAATTAAAGTTTATAGGGGGAGATGTAGTGATTTAGATTTGCTTAAATCATTAGAGCTGGTAAGTCTGATGTAGGGGAGCAGACTCCAGCTCTCTAATCTAGTAAAAGTATAAAAGTAAGCTAGAGTCCAGTCTGCCTAATAAAGTTAAGTCGAGCACATCAGTTGTTTTTATAAACGCCCCAAGATATACTAATACAGTCGATGCCCTTTACTTTGTATGCATATATATATATTTTGTTTTTATTACAAACAAAGGTATTCTTCTAATACTACATCTTATATCTATAAAAGAAAATTTGAAATTGTAAGACTATTATTGATGTGTCTAGTGGTACTTACAACGTGCCTATCCCTCTCAGCGATTTCGAGAAACATTACTAACCTGAACAGGTAGGCAGCAAGGAAAATATTTGTTCACTATGATCCTAATTTCTGACATAGATAATTCAGTCAAATCCGGAAACCGCACAACCGCTCGTTCTCTCGACTAGGAACTAAGACATCAATGAGGTTCGCCCACTTCTACCTCAAATAATAATAGCATAAGGATAATTGTGCAATATTTATACTACAAGATGAGAAGACAACCTATAGCCACTCGATAAAGCCCAAATTCCGAACGCAATCGCTAACTCTACTATATTACGGCGTGTTGAATGTACACAAGTATGGCCAACACCCTAAACGTTGGACTATACCACCTCCACACTATCAGTTGTCGTGCCTGATGACCATATTACTCACAGTAAAGAGGAAACCCACTTCAATGTTCCCACGCATTACTTTGACCAACTACCCAGAACTGGTAGCTCCAGCCCCTGCTTTTTTTTTTTGTACTCTGCAATACCGCAGTTAACTTAACAACTCTTAATACCTCATGTGTAGACTCAATCTAGATCAACATAAGGCGGTCAAATCCCGTCCTTTACTTAGCACTAGTGCCTACATGTCCAATATTCGAGCACACATTACGCTTATGTTCGACGACAACTATTGCTTCTGATTTTTGTTTCGTTTACTCGGAGAATAATTATCGCAGGATTATCGTTTTGCTCATTTCACGTTCTTCGTGCATGCGCCACATTAGCAGGTTCTACCACGTTCTATTTTTCGCTTATTTTACAGACGGTTTAATATTGCTTTATCAGACGACGACTTGAACTCCCAACGATTTGCTTCACCTGTTCTATCTCAATCAAATCTCATGTTACTCAAAATATATTTTTTTTTGAAAATGAAAGTTTCACACACTTAAAGCAGTTTACAAAAAACCAAACTTTACTTAGCCTAAAAAAAAAATATTGTCACAATTCTTAATCCAAGCTCTACTTGTCCTCAGATCCCGGTTGAGCCCCCATTTTCACATTCATATTCATGATTGAGGACAAGGTTGGATTAAAATTTGTTTAAATCCGTAAAATTTCAATTTTTAATAAAACTATAGAACATCTTATACAAAATAAGTTTACCAACCTGCAGGAAGTATCTAACCTAACGTACTTCTAATCTTACTATTTAAATCGGGCTGCACTCGTGTAACGGCTTGCTCAAATAAAATCACGCTTTCCACGTTGGACGGACTTGCGACTATCAATTGGTAGGTCTTACGCTACCACGTTGATGATTGGAATCATTAATTGCGTGCTTCGCAACAAGCTTGCGGCTCTTGATGAGATAATCTGTTCGTCGCTCGTTGGGGTGCTTGCTAAAACAATTTACGGCACCTTGGTGATGGTTCGACGCACGTGCTCTTACGGGACTTGACCGCCTGGATCTTTATGGATCTACCAAGTTCGCTGGTTTTTCTCTTTTCTTCTCCTGTCTTTTCTTTAATTACTTTGCCCTTTACGGCCGCGATAATTGCAATGAGTTTCTATTTTACCATAAGAGAAAGATATCTTACTTTACCTTTAAGGCCGCCGGCTCTTTCTTCCTGATTTAATCTATTCGTGGTACCTTGCTACCTCTTCTTTCACTTTCTTCTATTCTTTTGGTAACTTAAAACCACAGGTAAGACCACTTTAAACACTTCTTCTTTTCGTTACTTTGCTTTTTTTATATTCTCTTAAATTTCTTCAAAATTCTTCTTGCAGCTTCCACTTTTGTTTTAGGTATGATATGGCCTCCCGGAAATCGTGCTGATCATCTCACCCACCTCGAGTCTCGAAGCCAATTGCCTTGCGTCTACCTCGAAAGTTCACCGTCTAAGGCCTTATACACAGTTGCGACTTACTGCTAACCTCACGATAGTGCCACTGCATTCCGCCCGAGTACACTATACATCCCTTATACTTTTGCTCTGAGTTTGCCGTGAATTAAATTGCAGCCAAATGCCTATGCTAAATAATAGTGATTTCTTTACTTAATCCTAACAATTTCTTAAACTTCACAATTTAATAAGCTGACCTGATATATTGCTTAGCAACTTTACGTACAGGCGATACTCGCTCCTCAGTTCACATCAGTTAACAAATCTACTACTCTCATTGACCTTAAATCTATTCCACGGCGACAGCTGCCCTGTCTGAAGTTCGTTTGACATTTGTTGTCTTACAACTATTTACACCAGAAAAGTGCGTGAATATCCTATTTTAATTCAAAGTTAATACAAGTAAGTGCTTAAATAAAAGTCGGAAGTGAAGCAAACCGCGGGGTATTAACATATGAAAATTTCTTACGTGGCATACCTTGTAGCGGATTGGTGATATACTTTGAAAATTCAACCTTCGACGCGAAGGAAGTTTTCTAAGTCTCAATATTTCATTATATTCTATTAATTATTTTAACTATTTTATTTTCATGTCATGATTGCATATGAACTTTTTCAAGATTTATTTGAACTTATTTGCTGGGTTATTTGAGCTTGCATTTTGGCCTTTTACTTAAACGTGCGCCTATGTAAACATGTGGATCCCTTGGAGTGTTCACGCGCATATCTCCTTTGCTCTCCCTGCATATGTGGACCGTGCTTGTACCTACCTATAATTTAAATTGTGCATCTCTTAATTCACAAATTTCTTTTCTTTGATAGTGAACTAATCTCGGTTTGTTTTAGAGAATGTAACTACATGGAACGACACCGCTCGTTGCAATCCATGGAAGTCTCGTAGGCTCCAGAATTGATAGTCTTTACGTCTCACATGGAATACTAGAACATTTCGTTGGTGTCACTGTTGAAGTGTGTTCCGTTAGCGACCACCTTCTAGTAGTGGCAACCTCCTCAGATCCCGGTTGAGCCCCCATTTTATAATGGCTTTCACATTGTAACGTCGTGTCAAGTATTGCGACGAGTAGTCAGGAGGATGCCCAGGGTCAAATCAAAATCCCACGACGTTGGTAGAATTGAAATGAGAACACTGTATATTTCCCTTGAATTCAAATGCTTTTATTGTCTTTATCCTAAGCTAAGAACACTAATATTGCCCTACTCTAATTTCATAACTTATTCACTACACGACTTAATTAATACACACTAATTTGTGAGTCTTTGGGGAAGCGTACTTATATACCTTTATGCGGAGGGGACGGGGAGGTGTACGTCGGACCACGCAAGCAGCGAGATTACGTCGTAGCGTAACACTAGAGGAAATTGTGCAACGTCGGACCACGCAAGAAGAGCGAGAGTACGTCGTAGCGTTAGCACGAGGGGAAGTAGTGTAGCGTCGGACCACGCACGAGGCGAGAATACGTCGTAGCGCTACCACTAGAGAGATTTGTGTAACGTCGGACCACGCAAGAAGCGAGAATACGTCGTAGCGTTAGCACGGGAGGAAGTTGTGTAACGTCGGACCACGCAAGAAGCGAGAATACGTCGTAGCGTTAGCACGAGAGGAATGTGTATAACGTCGGACCACGCAAGAAGCGAGAATACGTCGTAGCGTTAATACTAGGGTAAGGATAGGGAGAAATGTACAGCGTCAGACCACGCACGAGGCGAGAATACGTCTTTGCGCTAGCACACGGACGATGCGTCTTGTCGAGCTGCTGGGAGGCAACTGACAAATTTCCAACTGGCGACGGCTTATTTATAAGCCAGCGGTGTGTAGCTCCCTCAGCGGTGGTACTGGAGGTCGGACTTGTTTGCAACTGCGGTACTGCTACTTGTTCCGTATTTCTGGTACTAGTCTGGTTTTCTGGTACTAGCTCGGTACTGGTAAGTACTCCGTACTGCGGTTGAACATCGACTGATTTCTCTGTTCTGGCGACCCCTTATTTATATGGTTCTGGACACTGTAATCGCTGTCGACTGGTCTGCCCCTTCCATTTGCTATTTCATCATTCCACTATGAGTGATCACGTATCACTTGGATGATTTGTTCTGTGGGGAGAAATCATATAAATGACTGTGGTTATACAATATGTATGGCTGTAGAGCGGTCTGTATGCGAGACTTTACACTTTGCTCTTTAAAAATGTAGGCACCTATGAGTGCGAATACTGCGGAGCTTACCCTGTGTATCATGCATGTAACTTCGTTACATCTCCCCCTTTCTTCAAAAAAGAAATGAATGAGTTGCCTAGTCTATCTCTATACCTATCGTACTGATTTACTAGAAAGCGAATTCATTTTTTTTCCCTTTTTCCTACCATAGAAATTAAACAATTTTCCTTTTTTTTCAAAGTTAGTTAATCCATTTTTATTATCTAGAAATAAACCTTCCTCTAACGTAACAACTTAAATAATTCATTTTTCCAAAAAAAAAATACAAAGCATATTAACAAAATAAAATTCGTCTCTTTAAAGAAAATAACATTTTTCTTATATATAGTATATACATATTTTCTTCTTTTTAGAGGTTTATACATCTGTGAGATCGGCTCGGCGGATGACTCGGGTCCCTTGATATTTTAACGCATAACGTCCATCTGGTAACCGTAGAATCCGGACATAGCCAGCCGCTTTTTTGGGTCCTGGGGAAAAGAACTTACGAGCTCCCGGGTTCATATTGAGAATGGGCTTCTTCTTTAATTTTATGATGTCCTCGATAATGAGTATGTGATTGGCTGAGTCGGTGACGGCTGAAGCTTGGCTGGGGTTAATTACGTCGGTTTTCTCTGGCTGCTTCACGGAAGTACTGGCTAAAGGCACGTTTGTTGTCCCAGGGCTTGACGGTATAATTACTTCTTGACTCAGGTCTGGGAGACTAGGTAGTGCGGCTATAGTTGGACTGGAGGTTTGGGTTGATTGTCTTGGCGGCTGTGTGGTTTCCTTTCGGTTCTTTCTAGGCACGATGATTTGACTTCGTAAACCTGGTAGTGCTGGTGGCTTTCCTGGTGCCTTCTTCTGGGTATTTAATTCGGTAGTGGTCTTGGACGGTTTGAAGGTTATTTTCCGCTGGATGTCTGGCTTCAGTTCAGATTTAGTTGTCGCTTCCAATTGCACGTGGTAACATGGCGGCAATTTCTTCTCCTTGTCCCATGTTAAAAATACTTTCCGCTTGGCTGGTAAACTTGATGCTGGTATATTGATGTTTGGTGTTTTCCCTATATTCGTGGGCGTGGGTCCTCCGGAGACATCTTTACGTTTCACTGCTACGGCAGCCGGCTTCATAGGTCGTGTTTTAACTCTAACTGTCGGGTCCGGGATATTTTGCACTGTTCGTGTTAACGTAGGGATACGTGTTGCCTTGGAACTCATCTTGCTGACTGATGAATATTCTGTAATTGTGGTTGCTTTATAAACCTTACTTCTAACGGCATCCACTCGTTCGTAATATTTCCTCAAATCTTTTACATGGGCTCTCTCACTCCCTTTGTTGGTATTGTTTTTAAGCTGTACAATCACTGGAGAAATCACTTTGGTAACCGTAAATGGTCCCTCATATTTTGGTCCCAGTTTGGCATTATAATTTCTGATGCGTGATGATATATGCCTCTCTTTTCTCAATACTTGTTCTCCGACCTGAGGACACCATGCTCGACGGCGTAAATTATAATGGTGGCTTTGTTTTGTAAATGCCCTTCCCATGTTTATGCGAACTAACTCAAATATATCTCTCAGTTTTGCTTGATTTCCCTCAGGGGATGTTGTACTGGTGTCGGCGATATTCTGCTTGCTATAGAGAGAAGCGGGGAGAGTTAATTCTCGACCATAATTAAGAAATGCTGGTGTGTATCCGGTAGATTCGTTCTGACTCGTGTTGAGTGCTAGCATTAATTCTGGCAGAAACTCGTCCCACTTACGTTGATCGTTTTCAACATATTGTGCGATCATAGTCTTGATGACACGGTTTACTCTTTCGGTCGGATTTGATTGTGGTGTGTACGGTGGTGTGGGACGGTGTTGAATTTGTAGTTCTTTCAACATTTGAGTGAATTTGTGACTGGTGTATTGTCTTCCATTGTCGGTTATTAAAACTTTAGGACATCCATGGCGAGAAAGAATGCGTTCTTTGAATCCCCTTATTAACGCTGGAGTGGTTGCCTCTCGAATTGGTAGGAATTCAGTCCACTTGGTAAATTTGTCATGAAATACCAATATCATGGTGTGGCCTTTTGTAGATCTAGGTAGTGGGCCAATGAAATCGGAGCTTACAATCTCCCATGGTTCTTTTGCACTTGTCATATGCATTTTCCCAGCAGGTTTTTGTTGTACGGGTTTATATTTCATGCAGGATTGGCAACTACGTACGTATTTGTTTATGTCTCTGAACATACCAGGCCAATAATAATATTTTGCAATTCTTGCTATGGTTTTTGTTACTCCCAAGTGTCCGGCAGTAACACTATCGTGATTTTCTTTCAGCACCTTAGGTCTGAGCGGAGCAGGTATACATAGTTTCCATTCGGGTCCAGTGTCGTTATCTGCATACGTGGTTATGTCGTGGAAGTGTCGATATAACTGGTTATTGGTAATCGTATAGTCTGGATATGCGGTGGGGTTAGCTTTTACGGATTGCATTTTATTCTCATACCAAGAGCATGCAGGCTTTGTATCGACCAGAAAAATCTCGCTTTCTGTCACTGGTAATGGTTGCCGAGATAGAGCATCTGCCACAATATTTTGCTTTCCTCTACGGTATTTAATCTCGAAGTCGTACTGCTGGAGTTCGATAGCCCACCGTGCCAATCTGCCTGATGGATTCTCTATTGTCCGCAGCCAACGAAGTGCTTGGTGGTCTGTCACTACGGTGAAGTGATACCCTTCAAGATATGGCCTCATTTTCCGTATTCCCCATATGATGGCGAGACATTCTTTTTCGGTGACTGAGTATTTCTTTTCTGCTTCATTGAGCGTTCGGCTGGCGTATGCAATGACGTGTTCGTTATTATCTAGCCCTTGTGATAATACTGCACCGAGTCCATTTTGGCTTGCATCAGTCTGGAGAATAAACGGACTAGAAAAATCAGGGCAAGCGAGGACAGGTGCTTCTGTGAGTTTTCGTTTAATCACTTCGAACGATTTTTGTTGTTCGTCTGTCCATTGCCATTTCACCTTATTTCGTAGTAACTTGTTTAGTGGTGCGACAAGCTCTGAGAACGACTGGACAAAACGTCGGTACCAGGAGACTACGCCTAGAAACCTCCTCAGTTCTTTTACATTAGTTGGTGCTGGTATAGTTTCGATGGCGTTCACTTTATCCGGGTCAGTCTGTATGCCATGCTGACTTACCATATGTCCTAAATATTTTATTTCACTTTTTAGGAACTCGCATTTCTCGATATTGATTTTAAAATTCGCTCTAATGAGTCGTTCCATCACTTCACGTAGACGGGCGAGGTGGTCATCAAATGTTTTCGTTACTATAATGATATCATCTAGGTAGGCGAAAGCATATGGTTCCATTTCAGGCCCTATGACTCTGTCTAATGCTCTTTGGAAAGTAGCTGGCGCAGAGTGGTGTCCAAATGGCATTACCTTCCACTGGAATAAGCCTCTTCCTGGTACAGTGAAGGCTGTATATTGTCGACTGGTTGCCTCTAGTGGAATTTGCCAATACCCTTGCTTCAAGTCGAGAGTAGAAATGTATCGCGCTCCCTTCAACTTATCGAGAATATGATTGATTTGGGGCAGCGGATATGCGTCTTTCACTGATTGTTCATTCAGTTGCCGGTAATCTATGCAAAGTCTCCACCCTCCTTGTTTCTTTCTAACTAATACTATAGGAGAACTGTATGGACTACTGGAAGTTTCGATTTTACTGGTGTTTAACAGTTCATCTATTTCATTATTGATAACATTTTGCATAGCTGGGTTTCTCGGATAGTAACGTTGTTTAAACGGATGATCGTTTTTCATTCGTATGCGGTGTTCGGCTAGGTGGGTGGGACTAGTAATTTCATCGAACCGAGGTAGTTGTGTAGCTAACAACTGTGTGAATCGTTCTTCTTCGTCTTTGGTTAGTTCATTTGGGATTTCAATCGTATATGCCGCTGTTTCTGTTGGTGTGGCGTCTGGTTGTATTGTCTCTCCAAAGAGGCAGATTTCCGTCTGTGCTTTTTGGAGGAAGTCTACTCCGAGAATAATGGTTTCAGCTAGTTGTGGCATGTAGTAAAACGTGTGAGTGACCCTATGCTGTTTCCAAAGTATTTCTAGTTTGCAGGCCTTTCCTATATTTACTTTAGTGCCATCAGCTAGTGCTGCACACCAGGTGCAACTAAAAAATGGTATTTTGGCCGCCTTCAATACTCTTAACATTTTCTCTCCCACAAATGACTTTCCTGCTCCGGTATCAATAAGTGCGGGTACTTCTTGTCCTAATATCGTGAGTGAAATAAAGTAACGATAGTCTGTGGTTTGAGTTAAGGCATTTAGTTTCGGGGTACACGGTTGCCTGGTCTCATCTGTACCCCTCTTCCGTTTCCCGGATTGTTAGTCTGGTTACATGGACAGTCTTTGGTTAGAGTACCGGTTCTCCCACAGTACGAGCAAAATAGCTTCGGCGGATTCCTGCATTGAATTCTGGTATGGCCACGATCTCCACACCGCCAGCAGCATTCATTTCTAGAGAATGGTACATTTATTGGATGTACTGTACTGGCTGGTCGTATGGCCCTTTTTTCATCTGGTTTAGGCTTCATCTTCTTCTCTTGCTCTTTCACGATTTCGTATTCTTCCGCTAGTTTCACTAATTCAGTGAGGCTTTTGAAATCTCTGGGCCGTATGTATAGGCGGTATTCTGGCAGTAGGTTTTCATATATTCTGTGTAATTTCTCTTCTTGTGTTCGGTCTGGTTGCCAGCGCATTAGTGATTGTATCGCGGTGATGTAGGTCTTCATTTTCTCGCCAGGTTTCTGAACTCTCGCTCTGATATCATCGGATAATTTAATTTCAAAGCGTGGTGGGAGGAAGAACGATTTAAAATCTTCTACGAAATCACTCCACGTTGTCCAGTTTTGTCGGTTATTCCTATACCATGCGAGTGCTGTTTTATGCAAGAGCTCTGGTAATGTTCGGAGCAATCGGTCGGTCGGTATCTGGTAACATTCTGCTAGCTCTTGCACTCGCTCTAGGAAACTCAGTGGTTCTTGTCCCTCATCAAATCGTACATTCCACTTTCTCACTTTGTCCATTACCTCAAAATCTGTGAGGCCTCTGGTATCGGGCACAGCCAGAGTTGGTGATAGGGTGGGAGATGGTGCTGTATACATCTCTGTATCTGACGGTATGTGTCTATCTGTCTCCCCTGTGTTGCTTTCAGTACTTTCGGTCGAATGGCTGGCAGTAGTGAGGTTGTCTGGTTCACTCAACTTGTTCCCTTGCTTGATGTAGTCACTTAGTCTTTTCCTGAGTTCATCGGTTGTTCCTGTACTGGTTAACCCCACTTGAATTAATTCGCTCACTAGTTGCTCTTTCTTCAGTGTGTATACCCAACTGGCGGTTTTATCGGTATTCGTCTCGCTCTGCTTATCGGGCATGATGTTTCCTCAGTGCAAAACCTGGTCCCTGCTCGGGCGCCAATTTTATGTAACGTCGTGTCAAGTATTGCGACGAGTAGTCAGGAGGATGCCCAGGGTCAAATCAAAATCCCACGACGTTGGTAGAATTGAAATGAGAACACTGTATATTTCCCTTGAATTCAAATGCTTTTATTGTCTTTATCCTAAGCTAAGAACACTAATATTGCCCTACTCTAATTTCATAACTTATTCACTACACGACTTAATTAATACACACTAATTTGTGAGTCTTTGGGGAAGCGTACTTATATACCTTTATGCGGAGGGGACGGGGAGGTGTACGTCGGACCACGCAAGCAGCGAGATTACGTCGTAGCGTAACACTAGAGGAAATTGTGCAACGTCGGACCACGCAAGAAGAGCGAGAGTACGTCGTAGCGTTAGCACGAGGGGAAGTAGTGTAGCGTCGGACCACGCACGAGGCGAGAATACGTCGTAGCGCTACCACTAGAGAGATTTGTGTAACGTCGGACCACGCAAGAAGCGAGAATACGTCGTAGCGTTAGCACGGGAGGAAGTTGTGTAACGTCGGACCACGCAAGAAGCGAGAATACGTCGTAGCGTTAGCACGAGAGGAATGTGTATAACGTCGGACCACGCAAGAAGCGAGAATACGTCGTAGCGTTAATACTAGGGTAAGGATAGGGAGAAATGTACAGCGTCAGACCACGCACGAGGCGAGAATACGTCTTTGCGCTAGCACACGGACGATGCGTCTTGTCGAGCTGCTGGGAGGCAACTGACAAATTTCCAACTGGCGACGGCTTATTTATAAGCCAGCGGTGTGTAGCTCCCTCAGCGGTGGTACTGGAGGTCGGGCTTGTTTGCAACTGCGGTACTGCTACTTGTTCCGTATTTCTGGTACTAGTCTGGTTTTCTGGTACTAGCTCGGTACTGGTAAGTACTCCGTACTGCGGTTGAACATCGACTGATTTCTCTGTTCTGGCGACCTCTTATTTATATGGTTCTGGACACTGTAATCGCTGTCGACTGGTCTGCCCCTTCCATTTGCTATTTCATCATTCCACTATGAGTGATCACGTATCACTTGGATGATTTGTTCTGTGGGGAGAAATCATATAAATGACTGTGGTTATACAATATGTATGGCTGTAGAGCGGTCTGTATGCGAGACTTTACACTTTGCTCTTTAAAAATGTAGGCACCTATGAGTGCGAATACTGCGGAGCTTACCCTGTGTATCATGCATGTAACTTCGTTACAACATTCATATTCATGATTGAGGACAAGGTTGGATTAAAATTTGTTTAAATCCGTAAAATTTCAATTTTTAATAAAACTATAGAACATCTTATACAAAATAAGTTTACCAACCTGCAGGAAGTATCTAACCTAACGTACTTCTAATCTTACTATTTAAATCGGGCTGCACTCGTGTAACGGCTTGCTCAAATAAAATCACGCTTTCCACGTTGGACGGACTTGCGACTATCAATTGGTAGGTCTTACGCTACCACGTTGATGATTGGAATCATTAATTGCGTGCTTCGCAACAAGCTTGCGGCTCTTGATGAGATAATCTGTTCGTCGCTCGTTGGGGTGCTTGCTAAAACAATTTACGGCACCTTGGTGATGGTTCGACGCACGTGCTCTTACGGGACTTGACCGCCTGGATCTTTATGGATCTACCAAGTTCGCTGGTTTTTCTCTTTTCTTCTCCTGTCTTTTCTTTAATTACTTTGCCCTTTACGGCCGCGATAATTGCAATGAGTTTCTATTTTACCATAAGAGAAAGATATCTTACTTTACCTTTAAGGCCGCCGGCTCTTTCTTCCTTATTTAATCTATTCGTGGTACCTTGCTACCTCTTCTTTCACTTTCTTCTATTCTTTTGGTAACTTAAAACCACAGGTAAGACCACTTTAAACACTTCTTCTTTTCGTTACTTTGCTTTTTTTATATTCTCTTAAATTTCTTCAAAATTCTTCTTGCAGCTTCCACTTTTGTTTTAGGTATGATATGGCCTCCCGGAAATCGTGCTGATCATCTCACCCACCTCGAGTCTCGAAGCCAATTGCCTTGCGTCTACCTCGAAAGTTCACCATCTAAGGCCTTATACACAGTTGCGACTTACTGCTAACCTCACGATAGTGCCACTGCATTCCGTCCGAGTACACTATACATCCCTTATACTTTTGCTCTGAGTTTGCCGTGAATTAAATTGCAGCCAAATGCCTATGCTAAATAATAGTGATTTCTTTACTTAATCCTAACAATTTCTTAAACTTCACAATTTAATAAGCTGACCTGATATATTGCTTAGCAACTTTACGTACAGGCGATACTCGCTCCTCAGTTCACATCAGTTAACAAATCTACTACTCTCATTGACCTTAAATCTATTCCACGGCGACAGCTGCCCTGTCTGAAGTTCGTTTGACATTTGTTGTCTTACAACTATTTACACCAGAAAAGTGCGTGAATATCCTATTTTAATTCAAAGTTAATACAAGTAAGTGCTTAAATGAAAGTCGGAAGTGAAGCAAACCGCGGGGTATTAACATATGAAAATTTCTTACGTGGCATACCTTGTAGCGGATTGGTGATATACTTTGAAAATTCAACCTTCGACGCGAAGGAAGTTTTCTAAGTCTCAATATTTCATTATATTCTATTAATTATTTTAACTACTTTATTTTCATGTCATGATTGCATATGAACTTTTTCAAGATTTATTTGAACTCATTTGCTGGGTTATTTGAGCTTGCATTTTGGCCTTTTACTTAAACGTGCGCCTATGTAAACATGTGGATCCCTTGGAGTGTTCACGCGCATATCTCCTTTGCTCTCCCTGCATATGTGGACCGTGCTTGTACCTACCTATAATTTAAATTGTGCATCTCTTAATTCACAAATTTCTTTTCTTTGATAGTGAACTAATCTCGGTTTGTTTTAGAGAATGTGACTACATGGAACGACACCGCTCGTTGCAATCCATGGAAGTCTCGTAGGCTCCAGAATTGATAGTCTTTACGTCTCACATGGAATACTAGAACATTTCGTTGGTGTCACTGTTGAAGTGTGTTCCGTTAGCGACCACCTTCTAGTAGTGGCAACCAGCACTTTAGTTGAAAGAAGAACTGCATACTGGATATTTAACAACTATTTGTTGAATTCCGCGCAGTTCATCAATGAATTCACTGAATTCTGGCACGATTGGCAAGAGAGGAAAGGTGACTTTCCTCTTCTTAGTCAATGGTGGGATGTTGGAAAGCTCCAAATTCGATCTTTTATCGAAACGAATTTCAATCGAAGTGGGTATCAAGCTTCTAGCTTGTCGACCTCAGAATCTCGGGTGGCAGCTCTTCTCCCAACTCAGCCGGAGTTGATTCTTTATTTTAACAGAATAAAGGAACGCTTGGCAACACAAACTTACAAGCACAGCTTGGATTTTGTGCTGCGCAGCCAATCACGCTGGCTGAGGGAAGGCGATTCTCCAACCGAGTACTTCTTTCAGGCAACTAGACGACGTACTGCTTCTTGTGAAGTCGAATCCATAGTTGATGAATCTGCACAAGTCCTAAACGGACAACAGCTATCAGAATTTATTCGAGACTATTACAGTAGCCTCTACTCTGAATCGACGTCGACAACATCCTCGACCACTCATGAATTTCTTGAGAATATTCCCACTTTCTCTGAAGACAGCAAGGACCTCCTGGATACAGTAATCACATTGGAGGATATGATCGCTGCGACAAAGGATCTAAGGCGACACACTTCACCTGGTTATGACGACTTGACTTCAGAATTCTTCATACGTTTCAGGGATTTATTAATTCCTGAGCTTTTGGAAGTCTTCAATTCGGCGGTTTGAGACGCATTCAGACTTTCCTTCTAGTTGGAGGAGCTCTGTTATGCGATTGATTCCAAAGAAAGTAGATTTGCAGAGGATGGGGAACTGGAGGCCAGTAACCCTATGCAATGTGGACTATAAAATCATCTGCAAAGCATTAGGTGCGATACTCCGCTGAGTGAATACTTCGGTAATACACCCAGAACAGTCCTATTGTGTTGCTGGTCCTAGTATCTACGACAACATCGCGGTAGCCAAACATTAGTTTGCCTACCATGAACAGACAGCTACACAAATGGCCATGATTTCACTTAACCCGAAAAAGGCTTTTGATAGCGTCTCGGACGAATATCTCCAGACTGCTCTCGAGGCATTTGAGTTCCCGCCCAGGTGGCTTGATATCATCGGGAAACTGTATAGAGATTCAGCGATTTTTATTAAGCATCAAGGACAAGTTCTGGCTCCTATCTCTTTTCATCGAGGTATCAGACAGGGCTGTCCATTGTCAGGTATGCTTTATGATCTTTCGTAGGAGCCGCTACTGGTGAATCTTCGTCGAATGCTCGGACAATATTCAGTGCATCTACCATATACCAATGTGAGGCCTCTTATGTTGGCATATGCGGATGACCTTTCTATTTTCGTGACAAGAGATGAAGCTTTTCCGGTCGCTCGTGCTGTTTTCGAACAGTACGAACGTATAGCGGGCGCTAAAATCAACCTTAGCAAGAGTCAAGGCTTGTGGTGTGGAAGGTGGAGAGATCGTACAGATACTCCACTGAACATCCAATGGACTAATACTTGCTTGAAGTATTTAGGAGTGTATATCGGACCCGAGAGTAAATCAAATAATAGCCGCATCGCTCTTGAGAAACTCTCTAGAGCTGTTCACTCATGGCGTAGTCGACTATTTCCACTATCCCTTATGGGAAGGTCAGTCGTAATAAACTATTTGATTACCTCGTCCATCGTTCATCTGCTAAAGTCTGAGACGTTTGATGAAGGCTTCGTAGGTCTTCTTCAAGGAAAAGTGATAGACGTCTTTTGGTGCGGAAGACGAGGGGTTGCTGAAAGCACGCTCTGTCTGCCAGTCAAGATAGGTGGATTAGACCTCACTAACTTGGTTGTGAAATCAAGGTGTCTCCAAGTACGTGCATTCCAACGAGTGTTTTGGCAGAGAGACACCGTAATTTCTCAACTGTGGGTGAATGCACTGGGAGGGACCGGCATAGGGGAGTATTACTACCTGCTCTCTGTTCGACCACCCTATCCTCGTGACTGGCCACAGGATCTAATCTCAACGATTCAGACCTGGGGCAGAATCAGGCCAGCATTGCACCGTAAGTGGAATGCTCTGCGGTACACGCAATTCGCGTCGATTCCAATCAGGTTTAATCCTGAAATAATAGATTCAGTGTTCAGTAATGCTCGAGGTTTTGAAGCTGACACGCATACACTGACAGTTCTCGGAGATATTATTGATATCTCTGGAAACTGTCGAATAAACACGAACACTCCACAACTACACGAATTGGTGGCTTCTGCGCGGGAGACATTTCGCCAACTTGGGACCAGTGATCCTGGCACTAAGTTGGAAGATGCTTTCGTTCTGGACAGACCGCCTCACACACCTTTCAGCACACTTACAACACGTGTCCTCCGTGACGTGCTTATGTCAATAAGACCTCCGGAGTATACAGGATACAACAGATGGCGAACACACCTCGGGGTGAATATGGGCGTGATGGGAGGGATAACTTGCAGAGTAGTCTACAGTTATCCTTCTAGTTACAAAGATGCTGATGTAGCACTCAAATTGCTGCATCACAGTCTTATGCATCCTAATCAGATGATCTGCACAGTTTGTTCTGGTGGAGGCACCCTGTTTCACAGGTTCTTCACTTGTCCAGCTTTGCAGAGTCTGATGGAACTGGTGCGCGATATGTGTCAGTTGATCCACCCGAATTTCAGCATTACTAGGACATCGTTTCTATGGGGACCAAAGGTTTGTAGTCGGGTGAATTGTTTGATTAGCTTTGTGTTGACACTGGCCAAATCTACAATTCACTTGTACTACATGAGAGCCGGAGATGGGAATCAGAACACTGACCCACAACACCAGGCACAAGCACTTAAGCGCCACTTCATTGACAGATTGAAGAGACGTTTACGTCTTGAATATCTGGCAAGGAACGCAGACACATTCAACTGCACATTGCAACCACTATCGTCGGTGAAAGATGGAGCTCTTGTCTTTCGCTGGTGATAGCAGGCCACAGCATTTGCAACACTAGTCCACGGGGCTTCTCCCCGCTTAGGAATCGTTGCACGTGCTGTGGGAAGGACAAGTACTCTGTTAGAGATGCTAAGCTGGAGGTATGATGAGGGCAGTTTGTAGAGGTCTACGATACTACAGGTTGCCCTCGCGGGACTCTATAACGGTATCGCGCAAATTTTTCGTTCGTTCGGATATTAAGTTTTTAATTCGGTTCCGGTCTCGGTGCTATATTGCAAAATTTTTTGTTGAAATTCGCTCGTTTAGGTAAAATTTTTATTAGATTATTGTGGAATTTTGGAATTTTGGAACTTTTGGAACTGCCACTTACCCTATTGTCAAAATAGGGGTACGTAAAAAAATTCTTTGTTTTACATCTTTTAGACAATCCGTTTATTGTCTCTGTTGAGAACATAGTGTTCACTTTTTGTCCTTTTACCTGTTAGTGTCTAGTTTTTGTTTGTTTTTAATTGTGCCTTTTGACTGTTTGTAAGTTAGTTTAGCTAGTGCCTTTTTTACAATTTTGTGCCTTTTGCCAATTAGTTTTAAGGAATTTTTAAAAGAGCCAAAAATAAAAGAGACTTATTTACATAAAAAAAATATTATTATTATTATTTTTTTTTATTTTCTCTTCATTTTCTTTTCGTTGCTACTTTGTTTGAGTTTTTCGAATATTTAATAAGCTATACTTTACTTTATTTTTACGACTTATAATTTAGTGATAGCTGCTATTGTTACTGTCACTTATTCTACATTTCAAACTTTATGTTAAGCACTTTATGCTTGCTATTATTTGTCATCATAAAACTAACCATATTACTGTTGTCTCACTCTACCGCAGTGAGCCTGTTCATTGCTCATTTTTTAGTTTGCTTAATAACTTTGTACAGTGCCAATTATGCCAATCATCTAATGTTAACTCGATGTACGTTGTCACGTAGCTTAAGCTGAGGTTCTTCAATAAATGATTTTTCTATTCTATTCTATTCTATTCTCAGTACGTATGTCTACTTTTATAACACGCACTATTTATTCATCATTCTATTATAATTTCAGGAAAGCTGAACTGATAACGCAGGTTATTTAATGAATAAAATTCATTTTATCAGTAGGCTTGTATACTTTTATCACACGCACTATTTATATGTAATCCATATTCCAGGAACTATCACTGATGGCGTAGAGAAGTGCAAGCCCTAGAATTCCAACATATCTGCCTAGCGGTATTTATCGCGGAAAATTACTCTTAATTACAATGGCAAAAATATAAATCCCCGTTCAGCCTTTGTACTGAATTTTAAGGAAAACTTTGTCTTGCTTACGCAAGGGAAACGTCACGAAACGGAAAAAAGGAAAATTTTCTAACCAAGGTACACCAAAATATCTTGTTCGCGCAACTACTTGGTCAACGTTCAAAATCTACTGTCCATTCCCCGCAGTCTCCCTACTAGCAGCCGTTCTTTGCCTCAGCCACCGGGAGGCGAGCATTTTCTTGTTCGTTCGTTGAATCCCGAAAATGTTTGTTTTCTCTCGACCTACAGGCAGGGTTGCCACTTTTAGGTCAAGCGAGAGAAGTATATCAACAAAATTAGCGAAGTAGATTACACAAAAACGAAGTAGAATTGAAAAAACTCCTAAATTCACTTGGAGGTGTGTCTGTGTTACATTTCCTTTTTAACGATCTTATGCATTAAAAAATCCAGCTTGTAATTGTATGGGCTTTTGTATTATAATTTTAGTATTATTTCAAATAAGTTGGGAAAAGATAGGTACTGGTAACTCCAACTATTATTACAGGCCAATAATTGTACCTACTGTTCCTTGAAAGTGGATTTCTAAATGCAGATCAATCATTTTTCCTTCTTATATTAAATTGTCAATTAAAATATAATTTTTCATGTAAACAAGGTTTTATTTCAAACTCGGAAATAACAAAGGTAATTTTAGACAAATAAAAAAGGAAAACAAGATTAACAAAAATGCTTAGTAGTTACGCTATGCCGATTCTGGATCTTATCAGAACTATGATGCAGTAGTTTGCGGTCACTTATGTTTAGAGTTTTTATATACTTGTTATAACCATTAATTATTATCTATAAATAAATGTATCTATATTGAAATTGTAATAGTTCATTATCAACCACCATGTCATTAACACTTACTCTCACGGGAAATTCATCTCTACTCACTGCTGAGTACTTTCCTCCGCTTGTGGAGTAATTGATTTTCAAACATACAACTCTATACCAAATATTGATGTGAGCAATAATCTGGTTCATGTAGGGAATGAGGTTGTTGAGATACCTGTTGGATCCTATGAGATTGATGATATATCAAAATATGTACAAGAATACTTGGATAAAGAAGGGAGAAGGATGAAGGTTGCGATAAAGGCTAACAATAATACACTGAAAAGTGAAGTTAAGGCAACTGAAGAAATACATTTTGAAAAACAGAGATCCATAGCTCCTCTGCTAGGATTCAATAAAAGAAACTTGACTGCTAATAGAGTGCATACATCAGAGTTGCCAGTCAACATCATTAAAGTAAATACTATACGCATCGAATGTAATATTATGTCAGGATCCTTCTTCAACAACACACAAGTACACACTCTCCACGAGTTTTCTCCGAACGTTGGACCTGGGTACAAAATAGTGGAGGTACCCAAAAATGTAATCTATTTGCCTGTGAACACCAAACGTATAAGTTCTCTAACATTGAAGCTCCTTGACCAAGACGGTGACTTAATCAACTTCAGAGGAGAGACTATAACCATCAGGTTACATTTGAAGCCACAGCATGTTGATATACAATAATGATAAACACGAGTTCGTAGCAGACAAGATCATTAGTCAGCGGACAACCTTGAAGCGGTCAAGACCTACATTAACACCTGCAAATACAGCATATTTACAATCGATAGGCTTAACGCTGAAACAATGAATAAAGGAATACTAGATATTGCACCAGACGCTCGCTTTGATAACAGTGTTACTAAATTTGAACATCACTCCTATGCACCATTTCTAACATCATTTAAAAACAGCGATGAAATTCGTATCTCTGTACAACATCAGGACTTGAATCTTCTACCCAGCAGGAGTTTTCTTTACATTGAGGGGTCACTAACAAAGCTGGATGGAACCGTTTCAGCAACAGCAAAATTAGCTAACAATGCTCTACCATTTCTTTTTGAGGAAATACGCTATGAATTGAATGCAGTGGAAATCGATCGTACAAGAAATCTTGGGATTGCGACAACATTAAAAAAGTACGTATCGCTAAATGCAAATGTAGGCAGGATACTACTCAACGGCAGTTGGTCACCAGATTCATCCGTTATACCAGCCAATGGACTGTTTAACTATTGTATACCTCTGAAATATTTATTGGGATCCGCTGAAGATTACAAGAAAATTCTGATAAATTCCAAACATGAACTCATATTGATCCGGAGCAGGACAGACGATAATGCCATTATATCAGCCACAGATGAGGTGAAAATTGAAATTACCAAACTTCAATGGAGCATTCCACATGTTACAGTATCCGATGATGAAAAGCTGCAACTACTTAAAATTATCGGGAGAGGTCGCCCGATACAAATACCATTCCGTAGCTGGAATATATATGAATATCCAGTACTGCCAGAATCCACGCATCAAACCTGGTCAGCTAAGACGTCCACTCAACTGCAGAAACCTCGATTTATCATCTTAGCATTACAAACGGATCGAAGGAACGATAAAACCAAAGATGCAAGGAAGTTTGATCACTGCCAACTTACCGATGTGACAGTTCATTTGAACTCAGAATCATATCCCTATGATGATTTGAATTTGAAATTTGATTTGAATAGATACGCATTGCTGTATAAGATGTATATAAGGTTTACACAATCATATTATGGTCATCAGTATCAACCGTTCCTCACATGGGAGAAATTCAAAACTGATGCTCCGATTGCTGTCATTGATTGCTCACATCAAAATGAAACAATAAAAACTGGACCCGTTGACATAAGGCTAGAATTCAAGACATCTGCAAATATACCAGCTAATACAACAGCATATTGCCTGCTTCTACACGATCGAATAGTGGAATACAGTCGGCTGACAAGTGAAGTTAGATAATTAAATTAAGAATATGGCTGTCATCGTAGACGTCCAAGGATTCAAAACAAACCTCAACAAATTTATCACTAAAGAACTGGCAATTTTAACCAAATGAAAACCAGATGCACCACTTTACATTTCAACCACCGTTCAGATACAAAGCTTTGACTTCAGTGGAAAAGAGACAAGTAATGGATTCAACACTATTTTAATGGATTCCGCTGGGATGATGGCTACATACCGTATCACAAGCTGTACACTATAGTTGAACCACTACTTCGAAACAAAACCATATATGTAAAGGGAGCTGAAAAACTTCATTGGATGCAGAAGATAGTTGGAGAGGCTGAAATCATTATCAATGTTGAAGATGAATACAACTGTGGAAAACTAATAGAGATTAACACAAATGCGCCATCTTGCCAAGCTCATATTGGACAATGTGCTATAAGAAATACTTTCGTAATAAGAAATTTTATTGGAAATAAAAACAAGTGTTTATAAAACATAAGACTTTTCAATACACACATACCCCAGAACCCTCACTGACATCTTCTAGAATCTGTTCATGGTGATGTCATGTTGTGAAATTCGAATGATGCTGATGTCTACAACTTCCCTGCTAAGAAACCTTATTTAGGTGCAGCAAAACCATGATGATGTCATGTCGATATCTAGAACTCTCCCGCTAATAAAAGAAAACAACAAAATAAAGGCATGCTGGTAGTTCCGGCTAAGGCCGCTAGGGCACTTTACTCAAGAAATGGCGTTTGCACCCAAACAGGTGTCGCTAATATCTCGAAAACCAAAGCCCGTAGAGGATTTCTGATGAAAATTTCGTCCCCCCTCTAACCCCCGGCCCACTAACACCTTCTAGAATCTATTGGCGTGAACAAAACTATCCTAGGTAGCTTGAATTATTAATAATATTAACTATATCTGAAAAGGTAAAATCGCTAATATCTCGAAAACCAGAGCCCGTAGAGAATTTCTGATGACAATTTCATCCCCCCTAATAACCCCACCCAAACCATCTAGAATCCATTGGCATGATCAAAAATTTCCTAGCGTTAACTTTAATTATTACTAATATTAGTTCAATACCAAAAGCCTACTTCTAGGCGCACCACATATCTATCCAAGAAAACCGTAGTACCGGAGCATGCCAGTAGTACCGGCTAATGCCGCTAGGGTGCAGTCAAGACCAAATGACACATCCCGGTAGTACCGATTAATCCCGCTAGGGCGCAGTCGAGACTCTATGGTGCATCCAAGGTACAATGGTGTATCCAAGGTACAATGGTGTATCCATGATACAAACCAAAACAGCCAAGGCACAAACCAACACAGCCGAGACACAAACCTACATTAGTATGGGCTCAAACCAAGTAGCGAGGGTGGCGCCATCTGTGGCAAAATCCTGGAGGCTTAAAAAAGTGAGCCAGAACTCTACCATATATAGCAACTTAAAAGAATACTCACACAACACCTCTGTTGAACACAGCTGAAAATAAATAAAAAAATAATTAGAATACAATATATAAAATATTTAATACTTCCCTAGAATTCCAAGATCCTGTGTCCAGTCATCACTTGCCTCCTGTATCTTCAAGAAGTATCTGAAATGAAAAAAAAAAAGATATACATTAGTTAATAGAATCAATTGGATTAACAATTATGCAGCACAATAAAAAACTTAAGTACATACATGCAAACTGCCAAGAAACAAATTTCTTGGCAGTACAACAACAACACTACATGAAAACATAAACATTGCTACTTTTCAGCGAAATTCATGTTACTGGCATAATAAACTATTGCGAAACAGGCAATTATGTTTAAATATGCGAATAACATAAACTCGCAGAAGCTAAACATACTATTATTAATGAAAAATCAACAATTGTAGCCATTGTTGACACTTCATTAATCACTTTTCCAACATGAAAATTTCGCATAATTTGTATATTTCCTGCAAATTATGCACAGGAAAATCATTAATTAATACTTAAAGAATATATTAAAACACTTACCTCAAGAATTAATCCATTTATTAGTGGAGAAAACCTAACACAAAGCACTGCACTTTTCGACTTGAAAATCCGCGAACCGAACTGTCACCGCAACAACGTAAATAATCAATTTTACGAAGTTGGCCGCGCTCTACCTGTTGGCAATAATTAAAAAACGCGAAATTGCCCAGGTAAGGAAATATTTATAAAAAAAGGTAATTTTAATTCCCATAATGAGTGGGAAAGAGAACGATGTGGAAACGAGACAGAAGAAAATTCGTGAGAGAATTTATGTTCCACACCGGAAATTAACATAGTATGATAGGGAGCGGCCATATTGATAAATTTTAGAAAAATTGAAATATTTCAATAAATGAATTAGGAAAAATTATGGATAATTAAAAATAAATTAATTCACATAATTTGGAATATTTTGACATTACAGCATGGACTTATAATGTGCAAAAAATATATGAAATTTGCATTTTTTCATGTGGAACTTGTCCGAAAATGGCGGCTCGGACATTATAAAAAGGAGGTGCTCCCTAACTAAACTCTCATTAGTTTGACAGCGATCGTAAATGCAACTTCGCATAGATCTAGTGTTCTTCAAAGTGGAAAATTATTCATTAGTGAAAATAAGGTACAGTATTTACATGCTAAGTAAAGATTGTAGCAGCAATTTAACTTCTGTGGTGTTACAGGTTTTGGTGAAATTCTAGGCTAAGTATTTTTATACATTTTTTTTTAAATATATTTGGTGGCAGACATTTTAGTTTTAGGTTTTTTCACATAGCGTTTAACTCATGCAAGCTAAGCATATTAGACGTTTCATGTGAAAAAACAAAGTAGAATTAATTAATATTAAGAGTGATGTGAATTATATTAAGAAGAACTAATAATAATAGACAGTGAATTTTCAAATATAAGTGAAATTGGTGAAAATCTGAGGTATAAAATTGAGCACGTGTCACGTTACGACACCTCAAGAATACATGCCTACAGATAATTAATTAAATTAATTAAGTACATTTGAAGTGAAAAAATAAAATAGAATTCAGACTAACGTAAAATAAGGAATTTTTGCTCAATAAAGTAGCAGTAAACACAAGCTCACATATCTTGTCATTTTAACATACCGCTACACTAACCTACCCAAAATGCAGTAATATAGCTGTAGTGTTCAATTACCGCTACATTACAAAACAACCTCCATTGTCTCATGGTAGAGTGCCTCGGATTTAACAAAAACCAAGCGTTCTCGGTTCGATTCCAGAAAAAATCCAACATTATTTTATTAAAAAATCAGCTAAGACAAGAGCTTGAATAGCTTACAAGGGGCCAGCTAACCAGTTGATGTCATCACCTAGTCAGCCAGAAGGAAAGGAATTTCCCCAGGCAGCTGTGGCGTACACCAAAACAGTTGGAATTAACTGAACAATTCTTTATATGGAAAAAATGAGCTGGCACTGTGACAGTATAATGTTAATTTTCAGTACAAAAGCGGCCTCAGAACCACCTCAAAATTGCTCACCGTACCTCCAGACGAAGAAGAGGACGGAAATGAGTTGGAATTTTCCGTGCACTTTTTGTATGGAAAAAGTGATCCAGAATCGGCATAGCGTAACTACTATGCTTGAAAATTCAATATAAAAAAAACGGAAAAATAACAAATTCAGCTATGCCTTGAATATATTATGTATATATGTACATGGAGAATAACAGGCGCATATTGTCAGAAGGCTGGATGATACCTTCACTTAAAATGATTTATTAATTCAAAATTAAAAACTCATATTTAAGATTTTTGGTATATTCCATTTATAAATTTGAAACTATTAGCAAACTTCACTAATACTTCTGTAGGTTTGCAAATTCCAGTTTTATTATTTAACAGTTCTTTTGATAGCATTACATTAGCTACCGTTTTAATGTCGAGTTTGTTTGTTTTGTTATGTTTTATTAGGTTTACTTCAGAAAATTTGCGTTCTGCAGCAGCACTGCTATGGGGTAAAGCACACAATTCCAACATTACACGACAATGACCCTCAAATATGGATTCACCAACAGAATTTTTCTTATTTTTAAGTTTTAACCACACATTTACAACATTTTCTTCATAAATACTTGAAACTAATTCTTTTTCTCCAATTAGACATCGCCATTGATTGTCAAGTTCCTCTTCATTTACATGAAAGAATGGAAACCCTTTCAATATAGGAATAACGGACTTCATGCCACCAGCTTTAATATTTCTTACATCTAGACACTTCAGATATGAAATTCTTTTATCAAAATTGAACCGCTTTCGTATTTGCATACACAACTCGACATAGAATCTATAAAAATCTTTTTCCAAAGCTTCCTTTTCTTTTTCTTCTATTCCACATGTTGTATTAAATTGCTCATATTTAGTTCCAAAAAACATAGATCTAAGAGGCAAATGTTTTGACGAGTCTTGGATATTTATTTCTTCGTCAAGGTTTTCAACCTTTATGAAGTTTTTTTAAAATATTTCTATAAAGTCTTGACATCGTCTCTTGTAATGCATGGATTTGTGTTTTCTCTGATTGGAAAATCTTGTTGGCATTATTGCATAACTTTAAAACGTAAGTGAGAAATAACAAATACATTTTGTTTTTGTTAGCCATTAGGAATTCTAAAATTTCTCTAACACCACTACATTTCGAGTCAGATTCCTCGAAGCAATATAACTGAAAATAATGTAGAAGAGCGTCCCACTGTTCAAGAGTACGGTTAACAACTTCTTCCATCGAGAGCCATCGAGTCGCACAGAGCCTCAGAATTTTATGTTTCTTTAAATCAAAATATTCTTGAAATTCTTTATATGCTCCAAGTCTCTTGGGACTATGTGCGAAGTGAGCATATATATTTCTTAAATTTTTTTCTAAAGTCGGTGGAAGAAACTTGGCTGCAGCCGATGCGCACAAATGAATGCTATGACAAGTACAATTCATAAAAAGGATATTTTCATTGATCTTCCGAAAAATAGCTCTAACACCTTACACATGGCCGACGATTACTGAAGCATTGTCTGAAGCCACTTCTATTATATTTTTAATTGGGATATTTAAATTTTCCAACACTTCCTTAGTGATTTGAAAAATTTCTTCTGAAGTAGAATTTTCCAACTGTCTTAACCCAATAAAACTGTCCTCTACCCTTTTCCTTTCAAAATTAAACTGACGAGCAATTATCACCAAATTTTTGCTAGTTGATAAATCCGTCGTTTCATCTAATATAAGTGAAAAAGGATTATTTTGTAAGGATTTACCAATTTCGTTTAATGAAAATGGTCCTGTAATGCAATTAGTAATTGCAGCCGCTTTTGTTCTCCCACATTGGATTTCGTTTGCCTTATAAGAATCATTACAAATGGTTTTCAATAACTGAGGAAGAGTATCCATTATTGAAAACGGTAAATACAATACATTACAGCCGTAAGTTTCGAACATATTTTATGGTTATTCGAAGGGTTTAGAACACAATTCTCAATAGTTCTGGCATTTTTTAAATCTCTTATAACAAACCTTTCAAAAGTAAGTACTTTGTTTTTACTAAGTACCTTATAACAAACCTTTCAAAAGGCTTCTTGGTTCTCGCCGAAAGAAAGCAGCCAAGGGTACGCAATCTCCCACTCCTTTTTATATTTTTGTTCGTACGTTTTTGGTTTTTTCTTGCAAATATTTTCTTCTGTTTCCTCTTCACTTGTTATATCCATGGATCTAACGATAACTAAGGCTCAACATTCTTGTTACCAAGTCTTGTGTCTTCTACATTTGAAAATGAAGGTGAAGCTCCAGCAGTACTAGGTGTCCTTCAGAGTTTTCAAAGCAAATTTTTTATCATTAATTAACAAATTACATTAAATTCATTTGTACCTTTCTGCTTTCTCGAATATAGAAAAATACCGCTTCATATCAACGCTTTCAATGTTCAAATTGTATGAAAATTTGCACAGTCGCTGTCAGTTGTCACTTCACGGCTAGAACTTAATGCTGTCTCATACCTCATTCACAAACATTATCATATATTTACGATCTTACATTTGCGAGTTAAGTATAAACATACAGTGCTATATTTGTCGGAATGTGCATATGGTTTTTCTTCTTCTTGATTATTATGAAGATTTACGCATGTCTAAAGTCTTGTTTCACAAACGTAAAGCATGGCGCAAAGGTTGCGTTCAAAAACATATCCGTCGGCTTGCTTTTATTTGGAAAAAGAACTGAAGTAGATTTCGAAGTAGATTATAAATATTCTCTCAAATCGAAGTGGAAATCTTTTACTTCGCAATAGATATTTTAAAAGACCGAAAGGAAGTAGATCTACTTCAATCGAAGTAAAGTGGCAACTCTGCCTACAGGCAAGAATCGTTGGTACATGCGATTTGCTGTGTAGCAACAATTTTTTTTGTTTGTTTAGAAATTCGGTCGGGCTTCATGTAATGCATGGAGATATTTTAAAAGACCGAAAGGAAGTAGATCTACTTCAATCGAAGTAAAGTGGCAACTCTGCCTACAGGCAAGAATCGTTGGTACAAGCGATTTGCTGTGTAGCAACAATTTTTTTGTTTTTTTGTTTTAGAAATTGGGTCGGGCTTCATGTAATGCATGGCGTGTTGGTATCGCATGATGTTTTACAGCTGGGCGAGTTGCCGTTCGTTCGTTGGAATTTCTGATGACGAACGGTGTCTGCTTGGAAATTTTTGCGTTGAAGATGGGGCGTAGATACCTAATTTATGATTTTAGGTTTTCTGGTGGATTTGGGAGTGAAGGGATTTTTGGTGTGTTGCCGAATTATTTTTCAAATACGTTCTTTTTGTTTTACGGGCCTTTCGATTTTGTTGTTGTTGTGTCTTCTTTACAGGTTTCATAGATATTTAATTTTAGGGCTTTGTTATGCACACTTATGGATTATTAACAAAGATCATGATATGTGCGCGTTCTGCACGAATTGGGATCTTTCCTTTTGGGAACATCCTCTTTGTTTTTCTTCTTTGCAGTTTTTTTTTATGACATGGGAAAGAAGCGGAGGGCTACTTTCCGAAATTAAATAACAGTTTGCCCCCTTTCCAGGTATGTTTAAGTCTGAATGTAGAAGTAGCAAAGGGCTACTTCTCGGATAATATATATGTAAAACTTTTGCCCTTTTTCTGGAATTTCAGGTCTTCAAATGGAAGGGCAGCATAGGGCTACCTTTCGAACGTTAACAAAACTTTTGCCCCTTTTCAAGTACCCAGGAGATTGAAAATAAAAGAAAATGATTAATAATAATAAAAAAAAAGTTAAGACAGGAAAATAAAATTTGCGATGAAATAGAAAAATAAAAAAAAACCGCAAGGTAGCGTGAGGGCAGAACGCTACACGCACCAAATCGACCTAACTATTTCGTCACCAATTTGACAATATTGTGCTTGCGAACGTTTTCCATAGTCCATCCGAACACAGCGTTGCTCATGAGCTTCAAAATGATTTTCTCGAAATCATTCTTAGCGGATGCTCTCAATTGTGTGTTGAAATCTGTATATGATTTTAACCACTGGGATTGGTTAAGCTGGGGGATACTATTAATTTTAGTTAGCTTTAATCCATAAAGAAGAATCTGTTTTAAACTACGATAATGAATTACATATTTATTGTGGAGGGTGGCCATTAATTTTATCTGTTTTGTGTTGGGGGCGCTGCAATGCTCTGGATAGAACGGTAGATCCTTATGAAGATCATGAAGCCCTTGGGGATATTCCAAATTCACCTCTAAAATATACCCTGTTGGGGAATCATCTGCCACATGTTCAACTTTAACATTAATCGTATTATCTATCCACTTGAAGCCGCCATAAGGTAGGGATTGAGACATGGCCCAACCATATTAGTTATTTATACAAAATATTTCAAGAATTTTGATGATATATTTGAATCATAGTCAACCATATAATATTTATTATTTGCTTTGGAGTAACGTTTAAAACATTGACTGAGGCCACCTCGATTACTAGGCTCAATAAACATAAGCAAATCTATATCGGCGAATAATTCCAAAGTCATATTAGTATGTTTCAGCATTGCGTCCCAAGTATAGCCAGGAAATGTGAAATAATGAGCGGGACTTAGTCCATATGTTTGGAGGCAACTTGTACAGAATTGTTCAAAAACATCTGCTTTTATCTGTTTTTAAATACAAATTAATGTATTCACCCAAATTTTGCATTGAAAATGCATTCCAGACTTTGTGTGCATGTGCATAATCTTCCACACTAATATCGCAATCATTTAGCTTATTGTAAAATTGTGAAATGGTTGGTTAGGATGTTCCAGAGAATTTTGCAGAGTCGTTAAAATTATCCTAGGGGTAAATACTCTTATGTGTTAATAGTTACAATACAATACAATACGTTTATTGATGGAAAAGTACACACAATTTTTAAAGCTTTTAAGAGTACTAGTTACTATAATTGGCACTAGATAGAACGTACTAAGCAAGTATATATCTAACCATATAAGTTTATATTAATGTATGAATTTTCAACAAAACTAGAAGAATGAATGTAACTAAATTACAGAAGTTACAAATATACCAAATTGCAAAGTTACGAAGTTGTAAAGTTTTAAAGTTTGTGGCTTCAAAAGGGAATAAAAAGGTATTAAAAGAGAAGCGAAGATACAAAGACAACTAGGCTAGGTGAGATTTAATAAGTGTCCTGAATGCACCGACAGTACTCGCAGATCTAATATTGGATGGTAAGGCGTTCCATAAACGAAGAGTATAGACCAGATAAGAACTTTCCATAATAGATTTCCGAAAATGGGGTATCACTATGTATTGATTTCTTACAGACGTTGTAAATTCGAAAAATACTCTCAGATAATCGGGTTTGCCTGACTTTAGAAGATTATATAAGAATATTAGCGCGTTTTGGTTTATATAATCGTTCAACGAGCAACCCAGTACTCTGGGTCGTAGATGTGAGACATGGTCGAATCTGCGCAGACCAAAAATGAAACGAACACAATCGTTAAATGCCACATCTACCTTGCGGTGACAGACACTACTTTGGGAAATATGATCCTACCATAGGTAAAATAAGGGAATATCAGTGTCTTGACAAGTTTTGACTTCAGCTCAATTGAGAGAATATTAGCTGAAAGCTAGAGTCTTCGCAAGCCACAATAGACTTTTCCCAGCATAGAGCTGATATAGTCGCAGCAATTCATTTTCGCATTCAGCACAATTCCCAGGTTAGTCACTTTCTTTGAAACAGGTATCGTAAGTTCGTTTAACTCTACTGAGGGAAAATCAATTAAATATCGATTATTACTGCTACAATAAAAAAATATACATTGCGACTTAACTGGATTTAAGACTAGTTTATTATGTTGGGCCCACGTACTTATTCGGGATAGGTCGCCGTTTAGTCGGGCCACGCAATCCTCAAGAAGGCCGATTGGTCTGCTAATATACAGTTATACGTGGTCAGCATACATATGGATCCTCACATCTTTTAGTACGCTTGGAAGATCATTTATATAGGCACTGAAGAGGAGTGGGTCGAGGATTGATACTTGGGGTACACCACATGTTAATGGTAAAGAGGATGAAAGAGAATCATTAATTTTTACACGCTGGCTGCGCCCCGACAAGAAATTGCGTGTCATAGAAATGGCTGACGCACTAAAGCAAAACCTGGTCGACAGCTTCTGAAGCAGAATAAATATGGTCGACACTATCAAATGCCTTAGAGAAGTCGAGAAGGGCGAGGGCAGTGTAGTCTTCCCGTTCCATAGCACGTCTAATATCAGTGGAAACTTTTAAGACTGCGGTCTCACAGCTATGTAAGGAGCGAAAACCAGACTGCCAACATGACAAAAGATTATTTTTCCCGATGTATTCAAGCATCTGCCCGTACATAAGCTTTTCCAATACTTTTGATAGAAAGCACAGCAGACTAATTGGACGAAAGTCGGATGGTTGTGTTGGAGAATGTTTTTTTGGAATGGCAAGTACCGTGGCGATTTTCCAGCTGCTGGGGAAACACGACGATGTTATGGATGAATTAATGACATGTAGGACATATTTGCTGATTACTGGTAATAATAGTTTAAAGAAACGGGGTGATTGATTGTCTGGTCCTCTAGCGTCGGATTTTATGGAGCATATCGATTGAGTAAGCTCATCGAAGCAGACCCCGCGGAAAGAAAAGGGATCAGATATATTTGGATGTAAAGCACTGTTGTTTCGTCCTAAGGATAATGATTCCTCGCTATGAGAATAAGAAGTATTACAGCTGATTGAGGTGAAGTAAGCATTTAATGCATCCGGGTTAGAGGTGCAACTAATTTGGTCCTTGCCACATACTCCTGCCTCTTTCAGGTTTTGCCAAAGAACCTTTGATCGCAGATTGGTGTTAAGCTTCGTCTTATAGTACCGACGTTTTGCATTTCTTATAGCAACATTGGCACGATTTCGAGCAACCTTATACAGTGAGCGGGCATGTTCGGTTTTCAGAGCTCTATAACGTTTGTATAAATATTCCCTCTCTGCAATGAGGGATCGCACCGTGGAAGGGAACCATGGACAGCCAATAATAGGTACTGTTTTTGTCTTTAGCGGGACATATTTTTCGAACAGGTATGAGATCAATGAGGCTAGAATAGCTATTTGACCATCCACCTCAATGCAGTGAAAGACGTCGTCCCAAGGCAAAAGAAGGCATTCGCTAAAAAGGGACTCTACATCAATGCTCCCATAGTCACGATATGAGACATGTTTATATCGCGGTATCATTTCCAGCCTGAAAGCATAATTAAGGAATAGAATATCATGGTCAATTGTGCTGAATGAAAGGAGCTGATTTTGAAGATTGACTTTATCCCTATCCGAAACAATTAAAAGATCAAGAGTCGAAGGATTTGATGTATTAAAAAAAGTGGGCGAAGTATTGACAATATTGAGATGCAGAGATTGAATAAGATGAGCAAATTGGTCTGTTAATCTCTGCGGTGAAGAAGATTTATGTTGAAGTCGCCACCAATCACTACACTTTCATAATGTTGGGTAACTTGTGATAACGAATTCTCTAACTCGCGGACTGCATCATCACTAAACTGGTTAGGTGGAAGATATACCGAGGTTAAGACACATTTATCGATATTGGAGCTAATTTCGATGCACACAAATTCACACGGCAGAGTTTCAGAAGAAGATATAAGTTTGGCTTTAAGGTAATACCTAATGTAGATAGCAACACCCCCGCCAACACGGTCCCTCCGATCGCTGCGAAATATTTTAAAGCCAGGAATAGAAACTTGAGATGATGGGATTGCAGCATTCATTGCATTATGGTAGCTCCGTAGAATTAGCAGCGTATTACGTTCAGGTACACAAAATCTAACTTTGTACAAGGTTATCTAACAGATCTCTTCGGGTGATTCTGAGTTCATTACCATCTCGACGAATTTTGACATATAGCAGTCCATCTTTTGTACGGGCTGAATATATTTTCCTCTATTTTCGAAGTTTCAAAGCTTCACGTAAGAGAGCTATTTCTAGGAGTCAAGCTCTCATTTATATAAATTAAAGTGTCTGAAGAGAAACCTTCGAGATCAGCAAGCCGAATACCCGTTCGTCGACGATATGATGATCGGAAAGCTCTTTGTTCGGTTGGGCACGAGAAACGTACTGTAATGGGGTTATCATTGCGAAGAGATTTTGCTTTAATGCGAAAAGCATCAATTTATGGCTAAATTAGATGGTTGACCACAGCAGCAATATTTTTACAAGTGTTTACCAGATTTTCAGATTGTTGGTAAGGTATTCCACGTATAATTACGTCGCTGAGGCGATGATTCCTATGAACGTCATCAAGTTGATCTTGAAGAGACTTCATGGTTTGTGCGACTTCCGTCTTCAGTTTTTCGCAGTTTTTAATTCTCTCATCGAAAGAGCGTATGGCGTCATCAATTTTTGCGGAGATTCGATCCTCAACTTTCTGCAAGCGCAGTTCGATCATGGGCATAAATCTAGTTTCCAATGTCTGAATTAATTTCTCCACAATCGCTGGCGAAAGCTCTGTCATACTGACACCACTTCTCGTTACAACTTGGCAGCCTGTATCAGTATTCGAAATTGATGGAGTTTTCTCTTTTTTGTTATCTTTCCCCACCATAGTGAGAGGAGAGGACAGGAATTACCAACAGGAGTTTCCAGTTGTAACAGCACTAACTGTATTAGCACTAAACAGTTTTAGTAATTAATTGGATTAATTCAATTTCCACTATAATCGATCACCACGAAAACGCCAATCATACACAAAATAGTTCGCGACACACTATCGGAAATCAAAATGAGATTTTGCCAATTACAGTCACGGATATATTACTTTATAGCTAGCCAACTCGGGAGCCACCCGAAAACACGTCTATACTCTAGCGTACATCACACAAAAGTTGAAACCGATCATCTGATAAATGTTGAAATTGGGCCTTTAAAATGAGTAGAGACGATAAATAGGAGGAGAGGATATCCAAGCTACTTGCAAGAAATCTAAATGAATCAAAAAATTTAAATTTAATTTGATTATAAATTAAATGTTTCGTGAATGCAATATAGTGTTCTTTGTTAATGGGAAGTAGATCGATGCGGCCTTCTAGGTCTGATGCTAGATTTTTTATGATGAAATGGGAATCATAACCGCTAAGATTATGGAAAGTGACTGGAACTGTGTGACTATCCGTAAATTTAATATTACACCCCTCGTGTGCTGGACCTCTATACAGACCAGTAAGGTGACAGTGATCACGTTCCTTTTTGTAGTCATGCACAAACAAATTTTCACAAGTATGACAAACTGTGGCTCTGTTATTATTCTCTTGCTCATAAGCGTTAAGTTGGTTCATAGGTAGAGGGCAAAGAAAAATTGCTTTTAAGTCCTCAAAAAATTTACGCAATTCATCCATAAACCACATAATGCAGTCCTCACCACGATAACATTTATAAACAGATGTATGTATGTATGAACATTTCACAAAATAGCCAATACTACCCGGAACATGCATCTGGTATTTGTTCTTATCGCTACATTCTATTAACAGATATTCTAAGTCAGCACACACAGTAAAAGGTACTTCTACTTTATTCCTATAATTCTTAGGAGCTAGCTCCTTCTTATCCTCTGCAGGCAATCGGATTCCACACTCGTTCAGCTTCACGCAGTCCTACATGTGGTGTTGTAATGCAGTAGACGAGTAAAAGTAGTGAAGACTTCGACCATAGAAATATTTCTCCCCATTATGACTACTGAGTTCCGGTGATAAAAGCCTGGATAAGTTCTTTATCCAAACGTAGTGATATTTGATTGCTTCAGCAATATCGTTGTCTTCGTTCTCGTCTTCATCGTAGTATTCATTGTGAATCATTAAAAGATTGATGTGATTCTCCTTTTTATTCCTTGTCAGATACGTTGGCAGTGTGATGAATTCTCCTTTTTGCTTATTGGTCATCTTCTTCAATATATATACATTGATGGCGATGCTGTTCTGCTTCTCAAGTCGCGGAATCTGCTTAACGGTCATCGGGAACTGAATACCAGTTAATTTCAAAATGTTTGTGTAGTGTGGGCATTTTGTTACACGTTTTGGATTCTTCTTTGCTGGATATAGGGCCGATATTACAGCCCAAGCGAGGCATGCATCATCATCATTTCAAACGCTTATACAGGCTTCCTTTCGTTTTATTTCAGCAGGCAACTCTATGTATGAGGATCCCTGTTGTGGTGTAAACTTGTTGATATTAACCACCAAGTTTATAATTTTTGATAAAGACCACCCACTATCCTTTTCTTGGAACTCCTCAAGATCTTTTATAATCACATTATGAATATTTTCCTTGAACCATGTACTGAAGTCAGTGTTATTGTAAATGGGTGCACTTTTTGTGTTTAGGTATTTAAGCTCAGCAGTGAAAGTGAAAACAAAACCCAGCGATTGCGAGGACTTATTACTTTGTATGTTTGGGACACGCTTCTGCTGATTGTGAAATCTTCTTTTGCTTTAAAAGTGCCGTTCTGCAGAATCTTACCCGTCGCTCTATACACACATAAAACATTTTACAAAGTGAGCTACTATATGTAGCTCAAACTAGCAATTAATAGTTGCAAGTCGGAGTCGTCTTTAGGGCCTATATCGACAATAAAAATGGGTTGTTCTACATTATTACATTAAAATAAATGCAGGTGGCTTTGCTTCACATAAACCTTTTATTTGCGATATAAATAATTATTCTGTAACACTTCAAAATATCATATCTAATCTAAATATAAATAATTATTTTGTAACACAACAAAATATTGTATTTAGTTGTATAGTAACGCACTAATGCCTTACAAGCTAAACATATGTATCACTAAAAAAATTAATGAGATTAATTTGGAAGCTATTATTAGTAAAAGCAATTTAGGGGCATCCACCCGCATACATCGGTCTGGATCGGCTTCATTGAAAATGGCTATCGTGCTTAAGTCTGACGGGACTGGTATCGTTTTAATGTATGGCCCATACACAATTCTTAAATAAAACTTATAAAAAAACGGTGTGTTGGTAGTTGCAATAAAAAAGTCAGTATAATCTATTACATTGTTGGAAAATAATTTCAAGTCGGCTGTTTCCAGATCGCTTTCCACCAGTTATGATGTTGACAAAGTTTTTGTAGGTGTATTGATGATTGGGTCAATGAAAATGTGTGTGCTTGTGGTTGGGGCTGCCGCTGCTTGTAGTATTGTTGGATCGTTTTCCAAATCGCCGGATGTATCTTCATCATCAATAGTGTTATTCGATTTAATATCCTGCAACAAAACGGGCGTAGTTAGATTAGCTGGGTAAGCTTCAGTAACTGGTTTTGTATGGTTTTTCTCTAAGCTAACGGTTGGCTGTTCAACAGTAGACGTACTTATAAAAATTTTACTATAACAGGATGAAATTCTTACATACCTCTAGCTAAATATGCGGATTTTCTATCGTTATTGGATTGCGTGGTTGTGATGTTTGCGAAGATAAAATTTTGAGGTATTGAAGGCGTGATGAAAACTAATCTTCCATATGGGTAAGCCAAAAAGTCTTTATACTCGATATGTTTAGATAAATACTCATTAAAATATTCACCATCTTCTTCATCTACAAAAACATCTACAACAGTGAAACGTGTGCTATCTAGCGCATAGTCCTCTAAAACTGCACGCATTTTTTTCAAAAAATGTTTAAAATTGGGGAGATTTTTTATGTAATGTGTTGTAGGTGTTATCATTTGCTCGAACTGATTAAAGGTGTAATCAAATAAGCTGGGCCAAGTAAGGTTTATTTGAGGGATTGCGATGCTACCTTTTAAAGCAAGAAACGATAAAACTGTAGGACTAAAAAGGGTTGCTGGGGAGCCGATATTTCAGTTCGGTTCAAATTTTTGGAAATAGCTTCAGTCAGCGAAGCACGCAACTCATGCACTAGCGTGCACATACTTTGGGTCACTTCCTCACGAAGATGTTCTTGCTTCTGGTTCATTTGAGATTGTAAAACCTCTTTTTCAGCTCTCCAAGTATTACCATCGGGCGATGAACCGGCATTTAAAGTAATTATATAATAGTTACTATTTTTAGTATCGGCTTCCTCGGGTTGTTGCGATGATTGATTTACCATTTTTACAGTTGCATCTTGTTGTATAATTTGCGGATCGGTCTTATTACTTCGCGAATTATTATGAAGTTGGTGTGAATTACTCAACCACCTGTCTGCTAGCGACTTTCTGCCTGAAGTTAGATTTTTGGCAAATGCAGCATCCAGGTTGACATTATATGCTTCTATTTTATCGATAATGGTGTTCTCGTTTCTCTTTCCGAAGTTGTATGAAGTTAGTAAGCCTATATTCTCAGCGCCCTGTTGCAATAAAAAAATGTTTTCAGGCGCTTTAAGAGATAGCCGCTCGTTGGGTTCCATAAGTGACATTTTATCTAGCATAATAAATATTAGACTTTAGATAATGGAATCAATGAATGCTGTTACTCTGCTTACCTGCCGGGTGTTGCAAGAGTAAAATAAGTCCATTGCAGTGGTTTATACAACACATGGACGAGTACATAGTGATCAGCAGCAAATACATTATGCTACTCAGTTTCAGCTAAAACGAAATTCGCTAAATAAACTTAAATTTGCTAAATGATGGCGGCTATTATCACAAACTTAGTACTGTGTTGCACACTTTAACATATTTATAATAAAACTGAGGAGTTCTACGTCTGGTGTAATATTATTTATACTAAAATTGCTTGGAAAAGTACTAAATTTGTTCATTATAATTAGCAATACGTTGTAGAATGCAGATAAAAATTTTGATAATTAACACTAACCTTGAGCTGTGCATCACATGCTTACATTTTATTATTTAATGCTGAGCATTCTATTTTTAATCTGGAAATGCTATCAGAGTGCATTTAAAACTTTGTTTGCAGTATATACAATTTATTTTGCAAATCATATTAAGCACGCTATTTTTAATCCACATCATGTTGCAGGAAGCGAATTGATTCTTTAGGTGTTGACATTGGCCTTGCAGTATGTATCCCACGCCAAGATTTAAATATTTACTGCTAAACATTCTATTTTTAATCTGCATGGTGGTACTGAATCTATTACTTTATATATAAATCTTATGAAATTGTGGTACTGAATCTATTACTTTATATATAAATCATATGAAATTACACATTGTGCTAATTAATGAAAGCGTCATTAAATTCCTCATACAATGTTTCTCCGCTCAATTTTAATATGTTTTTCAACTAACTCTTCATAATATGGGTTAATTTATCTTTTGAAACAATCTCTCACGACTTTCCACAATTATGATTGAAAAGCAACCTCTTTACACAAACATAATTTCCGATTTGCTTTCAAATGTGTAGATTGATAACTTCTAGCAAAGCTCATTCGAAATTATAGCTCAAACAAAATCACTTTTACCGTACACAAAAGTTATGTAAAATAATTGCAAACGTTTTTTTTTCACCCTCATATTGATTTGAAAAGTTTCAAGACTTATCTTACTCATCATTTATATGTTGTCTCTTTATCATCAGCCATTTTTGCTTTCAATGAAAAGTATAAACTGTGTGGAGATGGTAAATTTACCATTTTTACACTAACTAACAACTAGTGTTGGCTTTGCCCAATATCTTCCCACAGTAAAATACATATAAAATAATCATATTTAAATAATTGATTCATTCGATAAAATTAATATGATCCCACCTTTGACTTTCAGCTCACAGTTCAAGTTTACTGAAAGAAATATACCGAGGGATTGAATTGAAACTCTATTCGTTCAAGTTTTCACGCATTTATTTAAAATAATTCACGCTCATAGAGCAAGCTACACAACTTCCAACTTTAAGTGGTTAACTAAATTCAAAGTTCATGAGACATCGTGGATAATGTCGTACTATGTGAATACAAGTATAAATTTAATTATACAGTAAAGTATTTAAATAACTATTACATATGTAACGGAAATCACTTATACATTTACATGAGAAAGTACATTACGTTTAGAAAATTTAGAAAGTACATAGCGTTTAGAATATTTAGCAATTAAGATCTATATAAATTCAGCTTACATAGAGCTTAAAGATTTTGTTACAGCCTCTCCACCAACCAAGTTAGACGATTTCCAGTGGATATAAGTGCTGGACGGGCCTCCTAATTGTTTGACCCTTAGAAGGTTTCAACTCACGGGCTCGTACTTTCCCATTTCTGCCTGTGAATAAATTGGTATTTCCTGCTAATTTCCACATAAGTCTGGGAACATTTTCTGCGAACACAAGCACCACGTCATTGATCTTAATATCCGTAGACTCCTTAGGTTTCGCTTCATGGGCAGATCTCAGCTGGTGTACATACTCAGAAATCCAACGTTTCCAAAATCTTTTCATCAGTTTGTTGCGTTCTGTCCAAAATGAGTTTAAGTTTCTCTGAAGCAAGTTGTAGTCGCCATCCGAAACTCCTAGGAGCACATTTGTTGAATCCAACAAGAAGTGATTGGGGCTAAGCGGCTTGATGTCATTTACATAGCTGGACATGTACGTTAATGGTCGTGAGTTAATTACTGCTTCTACTTCAACGAGGCTAGTTTCCAGTTGTTCATATTGCAAATTAGCAAGACCTATGGTCGCCTTCAAAGAGTTTTTATTATCCTTATCATGCGCTCCCACCAACCGACCCACCATGGAGCACGTTACACAATGAACTTCCAGTTGATGTCCTTGCTCGCTCCAAATGATGTTATTTTTCTGGCATAAATTTTTTTATACAGTTGTTGAATTTCGTGATCTGTCCTTTTGAACGGTTTTGCATTATCCGAATAAAACTTTCTTGGGATCCCTCTGCGGCCTACGAATCCCATTTAGACAAGAATCTGTCGTAAGATCCCTTACTAGTTCTAAATGTACTGCCCGAACCGCTGCACAAGTGAATAACATCGGATAAACCTTTTCCAGATTCACGCAGCTCGATTTTATGAACAGTGGTCCGGCAAAATCAACGCCTACCACTTCAAATGGTCTGTTCGCTGTTAGTCTGTCCTTGGGTAAGGGAGCTCTAGGGTGAGAAGCTGCCTTACCAAACAATCTTTTTCATATCAGGTATTTATTTAAAACTTTCTTTACGATTTGCCGACCACTTGGTATCCAAAATTTTTGTCGTAAATAAGTTAAAGTGACGTTTGTTCCGCTATGTTGCGTCTCTAAATGAGCATATTCTATAATTAATATGGTTATATGTGACCTTTTTTGGAGAATGACCGGATGAACCACGTTTAAGCCGTCGTTTATTTCCTGAAGTCTACCTCCTAATCTCAACAAGCCGTCTGTGTCCAATAACGGTGAAAGTTAGCAAGCGAAGATAATTCAGCTGCAAAGTAACGTACCTTTAAGCTCGCTGCAAATCAGAGGACGTCATTGATGTTTTTTGTGTAATTTTGCCTTTCAATTTAATGTAGTCAACGAATCTAAAAATGTAACCAGTTATTCGAAGCAGTCGAATAAAATCGCTAAAATCCTCAATACGCAATATTGAGTTATTATCTGCCTGCAGAACATCCTCACTAGAGTCATAATATTTCGAAGCTGCCAGTAAATTCACTTCTTCACAAGAGATTTCTTCCGATGGCCACTCGTCGCTTGGGTTGCTTAACCAAATAGGACCATGTCTCCAAACTATCGATTGTTTCAGCTGCTTAGCTGGTACACCCCTGGTGAGAAGATCCGCTGGATTATCTTTACCAGGACAGTACTTCCAAATACTGTCCTTCGAATGTGAATTTATTACAGCTACCCTATTTGAGATATACGGCTTCCGTTTCTTGCCGTCACCATTTATCCAAGATAAGGTAATGCGAGAGTCAGTCCACAAAACTATGGACGTAAATATAAATAAGCTCTCTTTACATATGAAGATCTTTAATCGACTTGCGGTTAGTGCTGCGGTCAGTTCCAGTTTTGGCAATGACAGATCTGTTTTACCGAGAGGAGCTACCCTATCTTTTGCACATAAAACATTTGCAGAGTACGTTCCATCCAATTTTTTCGTCTTATGTAAGCTACCACGCCAAAGGCTTTTGGACTGGCATCAGCGAATAAATGTAGTTCAATATCATCCCTTGCAGATATCCCTTCCGGAAATACACTTCTTGGCAATTCGAATTTCGTTAGTTCGGTAATTTCACAACACCAATTATTCCATATCGATTTTGTATCATCCGGGAGAACATCGTCCCAGTTCGGTTTCATTGCCCATATCGATTGCATAAGCAATTTCACTCTTAGTACAAACGGTCCCAAGATCCCTAATGGATCGAAGGGTTAGCACATGACCTTCAAAATGTTACGCTTCGTGACATTTGTACTTTCCTTTATGAGAGACAATACTGGATCCAGATCGACGGATAGTTCATCGGTAGTTGTATCCCACTTGATTCCAAGCACTTTCTGCATCGCAGTAGTATTAGCATTTTCGTTTTGCAGCTGGAAGGTCAATCGCAGATCTTCACTGCTGGAATTCCACTTTCGTAAATTCATGGACGCTCCCTTCATAACATTTTTTCTCTCATAATACAAGCCCCTTGCAGTGTCCATATTCGGTACACTGATAACTAGATCGTCAACATATAAGTGATTTTGCACCAATTCAGTGAATTGCCTTTTATTGGCACTAAAATGTTTTCTTATGACAGCATTTAACACAAATGGACTGCAATTTACCCCAAACGTTACTCTCGTTAATCTATATACTTGCATACCTGGTAAGTTCTTGGCGGAAGTAATTGGCTGATTAAACCAGATAAATCGTAGCGAATCACGATCTTCTTCCTTTATGCCAATTTGAAGAAATTCTCGTTCTATATCGGCAACAATGCCAATCTGTCCCACTCTGAAGTCTAAAAGCACAGATATTAAATTGGGAAGCATATTAGGGCCCTGAAGCAAGTTATCGTTAAGTGATTTCTTCTCAGGAGAATGCAACGACGCATCAAACACAATACGAACCTTAGTTGTTGCCTTACTGTCTCGGTATACCGCTCTGTGAGGAAGATAATACGTTTTGTTGCTTGTCACAGCTTCATTGATACATTCGGCCACTTCACCCATCATCAATTCTCTAATGGTTCATAATATTCCAGCAATTTGGAGTAGTCTTGTCCCAAACGTTTAATCAGGGATTCAAATCGAGCTAAGGCAATGTTGTAATTATCACTCAATAAAAGTTCTCCAGTCTTCCATGGCAGGATTATCTCATATCGTGTTCCATTCCATTTTATATTGCTTTCCATTAATTCTTCACTAAAATGATTCAAGAAATTATTACTTTCATCACTAATACCAATAGCCTCGAGCTCCTAAAACTTATTTATTTGATTTAAATTAATAAAATTTACCAAAATTGATGCCTCCACTGATTTTTTTCCTTTGAAATTATTAGGGGCGGGACCATGGAGCATCCATCCAAACATAGTCTTAACAGCTGCCAATTTTTCTGTCAACATTATCGTTTCATTTGTAAACAGCTGACAATAATAATCACTTCCAATTAACAAGCTAATACCGCTAATTTGCTCATAGCTTAGGACAGGTAATTTAATTGGGCGAACGAAGTGTGGTATCAGGAGCACATAATTTAAATGTTATCGTAAAGATGCAGCGTTCAAAGCATGCATCGATTTATTAAATAAAAATAATATGGAACACCTTTCACAGTTCAAGTTTTCTAAATTATCAAACTGTTTACATACCGACAATTTTTTTTGTTTTTCTTACAAACTGCTTTTGTTTATATTTACATCTTTCTACACCTATGATTAAAGATCATTTATCACCGTCGCAATTTTTTTATTATACGAATTTAATTGGGTGAAGCAGCAGCAACATGATCATAAAGATTTGTTGTGCTGTTAGCCTTCGCAATGTATTTTTTATTCTTATTTTGTAGTTTAATAAAATGACAACAACTTACGTCGGCAAAGAAGAAGCATAAGTGAATAACGCTTAATAATTATACCGTAAAGCGGGTTTTGCGTCACGCAAATTAAACATTTTGAGCACGGTTTGCGAATGCCTATAATAGCTTCTGATTACCTGATAATCTGCTTTGCGTTTAGCTAGTTTATTATATTTGTACATATTTCTAATCAAATACGATTTTCTATTGTCACTCACTTAATATTCAAGTGTGTGCGTGTGTGTCTGTGTGTGTGTGTGTGTGTGTGCGTGTATTTGTGTGCGTTGCGCCTCGGGTGAGAGGTCAAACAATGACGTCACAACCTGCAGCATGTGTGTGAGGTAGATAGAAAGAAAGATGCGTGCGAACGAGACAGCTGCAAAAGTAAATTCAGATTCCCCATTTAAAATTACATGGGTTTTCCGCCCGGAACCCTAGAGATGCAATAGTAAATTTAGATTTCCCCTTTAAAAATACATGGGATTTTACGCCCGGACTCCTAGAGCTGCAAAAGTAAATTTAGATTTCCCTTTTAAAAATACATTGGAATTTGCGCCCGGAGCTGTAAAACTGAATTAGGACCTCCATACGAAATAACATGGGATTTTGGGCCCGAACTCTCATTACTTACCTATTGCAGCAAAGTGAGTCAATGTCAGATTGACTTATTTCGCTATGAGTTTTCAGAGCAAAACTCTATATGAAATGCTAGTCCCGCATAGGGATAAATCTTGCTAGGCATTCAAGTAAATACTACGTATTTCGCCTCATATAATTCACATTTAAAATTTATTTTAAGTGGCAGGAAACAAGCCGTACTGACGATTACACAGTTCCTGCTTATATGAAACGCCCTCTTTTTGCAATGAAATTTATTTTTTCAAAAAAATTTCTTTTACATAAAGCCGTACTGACGATTGTACAGTTCCTGCTTATACGAAACGACGGATTTTTCAATGAAATTTCTTTTTTCAAAAATTTTTCGTTTGCATAAAGTTTTTTTTTCCATTCAATTCTCGAGCTGCAGACATAGCAGCAAGCTCAATCAAATCCAGATTAACTTATATCGCTATGATTTTTCATAGCAAAACTCTCTATGAAATGCCAGTCCCGCATAGGGCTAAATCTTCTTAAGCATTCAAATAAATACTAAGTATCTCGCCTCATATAATTCACACTTAAAATATATTTTAAGTCTACATATAAGGTCAGTTTAGCTTTTTGCTTGGCGTATATAGCAGGCAGGAACCAAGCCGTACTGGCGATTATATGTTTCCTGCTTATATTGAAGGCCCACTTTTTGCAATGAAATTTTTTTTTCAAAGATTTTTCGTTCACATAAAGAGTTTTTTTCCATTCGATTGTCGGCTGCAGACATAGCAGCAAACTGGGTTAATTTCAGATTGACTTATTTCGCTATGAATTTTCACAGCAAAACCCTCTATGAAATGTTAGTACCGCATAGGGCTAAATCTTCCTAGACATTCAAGTAAATACTACGTATTTGGCCTAATATAATATACACTTAAAACTTATTTTAAGTCTATATATGAGGTCAGCTTAGCTGTTTGCTTTGTCGTATACGGCAGCCAGGAACCAAGCCGTACTGACGATTATACTGTTCCTGTTTATATGAAACGCCCTCTTTTTGCAACGAAATCTACTTTTTCAAAGATTTTTCGTTTGAATAAATAGTTTTTTTGCATTCAATTCTCGACTTGCAAACTTAGCAGCAAACTGAGTCACTTTCAGATTGATTTAATTCGCTATGAATTTTCGTAGCAAAACTATCAACGAAATGCTAGTCCCGCATAGAGCTAAATCTTGCTAGGCATTCAAGTAAAAACTACGTACTTCGCCTCATATAATTCACTCTTAAAATTTATTTTAAGTCTATACGTGAGGTCAGCTTAGCTGTTTGCTTTGGCGTATACAGCAGGCAGGAACCAAGCCGTACTGACGATTATACGTTTCCTGCTTATATGAAACTCCCTATTTTAGCAACGAGTTTCTTCTTTCAAAGATTTTTCGTTTGCATAAAGGGTTATTTCTACTTGAAAACCGTTCACATTAACGATGCAAGCTAACATGGTTTTTGTTCCAGTGGGGGAAAACTAATTGCCAGGGCATCGCTTCCTTGAATTGCAACGGAATTGTGGAAACAATTTTTAACCGTGCAAGTATGCATATAGGATCCTTCAAGGTAAACCTTTGCTGCCTGATTTCGTCGCCCGTTTAATTTCCAAGACAGCTTTTGTTATATTAGATTCCACGTGAGTCTGGTAGCCAGCATTTCTCTTTTGAAATACCTTGAAGATTCTGGACATAGATACGTAATCTTTTGATGCACTATCTCTACCTGGCAAGTTTTATTATTTCTATTGCTTTTTTTCGAATTCAGATTGTCTGTTGTAAATGCTAAAGGCAAAGCAAACTCCTCTGGGTTTGTTCCCCTGCAAAGAAACCTCAATGCTTTGTTTGTATCCCCGATATTGCAGTTCTGGGAAAGAAATTTATTTCCTAAAAGTCAGTCGTCGGTAACTCCTGTCAGGTTTAGTTTTCTTAATAATACATACCTTAGCGTAAGTGTCTACTATTAGTTTTGTTTGATCATTTGGGGCTATTTCCAGAAGAAGTGTAACAGTACAGACAAAGAAATCGAGCATCCGAGGAGACCCTTTTGTTTTAGTAGAGGGTCTTATAGTCGAAACGGGGAGTGTTTAGTCGCCTGTATGTCGCTTCCCAGACCCCTGCCACTTACGTTTATGCGGGTATCTGTTTGTTACATGCCTTTTTTGGCGGCAAAGATTGCATTTTAGTCTATAGTTGTAGAATCTTGGGTCGTCTAGGCTAGGTGCCTTCTGTCGAGGCTATTCAGGCGACTTGTGATTGCGTCTGTAATTTTTGGAACTCCAGCAGAATGGAGTATTTTTTCTGGTAAAACACTCACCTAATGTCTGGCCCAATTTCTGATACTAACTGCACTTTATTTGTGTGGGAGACAATTTAGTAAATAATATTATAAACAAATATGCATGCTAACATATACAAGATCTTTTACATCTGGCAACGACACCCGAAATCGTATCACGCGAATATCACTTAATCAAATATATGGAAAACTGGAAGAGGTATTCGGGTATGTATCGGCGCGGGCTACACATGTAATCCATCATAAGCTAGCTATTCGTAGTTAAGTTAAATTTGTAAACCGTTAGAAATTTATATCATCAAAGACTGAACTAGGTATAACATTTGCAAGGAGGTTAATAAATCGCGAAACGTTATTGGATAACTTCTACTCATTAAAAGCTCATATTCGTGATTCTGACGTCTATGACCTTCTACAAAAATTATTTGGCAGTCAAAATTTATCTACGAAATCGCTTCATCTCGCTATGTGCTTTTTCATAACCGTAATGAAAACTGGGTTGCGAATCTAAGAGGATTAGCTAGAAACTGCATTTATGTGTACAATAATGACCAGTGCAAAACCGAGTTTGTAGAAGAATTTATACGGTACGCGATAGTGTTGAACATAGAAATCGAGTACGTCATTGGAAGAACTAATAGCCATTGCATGGATTTATGAGATAAGAAACAAATCACCCCAAGCAATAAAAGGGGAAAAAGGAAGCAGCGAAGTAAATCAAGTAAATCAGTCAAGTTACAGTATCCGCCCAAAGCACAGGCGTAGTGGCCACACATATCAGAATCAAGCTAAACACCTTTCACATTAATGTAGTGCAACATACTAGGAATTCAACCACAAATCTTGTTCTGGTTGTGGTATACACTATGTACAACAGAGCAATTTATAAATTTCGCAAGGCCAAATGTTTTTTGTATAATCGTAGTGGACATATAGCTCCCGTATTTCAATCCGTACGCAAAATTAAGGCCAATGAAAGGAATGCCAATCAAACTGAAGTGTATTAAAACAATATCAATCGAAGTGAAGTGTATAAAAATAATTTAATAGATTAAGTATTTTCATATGAAAATATTTTTCCCTGGAGGAATACAACAATAATGCTACTTGTTTAGATATGTCATTTAAAATGACACTTTCTCGTGCGAAAATTATAAAGTATTAGCAAATCTTAAAGTGAACGATGTCCCAATAAGATTCTAAGTGGACGCGGGAACGCCATTGCTTATCTGAATGGATACGTTGAATTAAATAAGACACCTTTCCGCAATTCCAGATGTATATTGAAAGCACATGGTGACACACAATTTCCAATACTAACAGTTGCTGATATTCGAGCAAATATGGGTTCCATCGAGAAGAATCTGCCATTAGTTTTTACAAATGTCAAAACTGAGTTATGGTTGTAGCGTACTGCAGGCAGCAGTATGCTACCCGACGGCTAGCAACACAGAGTAGGACACACGGCGAATGTGTTGTCGACGAGACTCGACCATACGCCTCAAGTCTGACAGAGACGAGTGCCCGACAGGAAAACGTTTGGATTTTTTGACGTGGACAAGGAGGAGTGTGAAAGTAATTTTTGAATAGCAAGTTGCGAAAAGGTTGGGCTGGAAAAAAATCGGAAGTAATCAAGGCATAAAAGTAGAGGGACCAAATAAATCAAAGTTTATATTTTAACCCGAACAACTTAGAAAGTTGGTTAGTTTTGTTACTTTTGAAGTAATTGATCACATTTAGAAAGTTTGTTCCATGCACAAGGAATAAATGATAACTGGAGATAAGGGTATACAGTAAACCCGTTTCAGAAACAGTCTTCCGCACAAGCGGGGGTAGCTTATGGTGCCCCATTGTACCCAGGAAAGAACTCGACGAAATACATGCCGCTGAAAAGTAGACCCTCATTAGTCAGCAATGCTTAGAAGCCTCAAATGCTGCTGCTAGCACTATCGCAGTTATCCGTTAACGAAGAATTAGAAATTATGGGGCGAGGCTCACAATACGCTAATAGTTAGTCAAATGCTGCGTATTGGTGAAGAGAGAATTATTGTAATAAATCGTCCATGGTACCTGACTGACAGCCTACGCACAAGCAAAGCACTTTGTCATCTGAGAATTCTGGTCAACCATGTTCGACGCTATAATTTTCGACTAAGTGATCAAAAGGATTAGATACCTGTTACATTTATATTTGATTTCTTTGTTTTTTGGAGAATAAGTAGGTTATCATAGAAGTATATGAATGTACGTACACTTGTAATTGGAAAAGGGGGCGAGAGGATAGCGCTTTAAAGACCGCAATTTACTCACATTAGTTTTAGAAATTTAACCACATACCTCCAGAGATTTAAACGTGAGTAAAATCAAATAAGAACTTAATTTTCTTTTCATTACCTTAATTCATTTGTTTGCTTGGTTACATTGATTTACATAAATTTTATTACCATAATTAAGCTTTACATAATTTGTGGTTTTTGAAGAGATTTTGTGGTATGCACTCATTTTTAAAAAACTTTAAGAAGCAATAAAAACCATAAAAAAACACAAGTTTACCAACTTTGTTGGTTCTTTTATTTATTTGGTGTTGTCGTCAGTAAGATGACACAAACAGCCGAAACCGCGGTATAGATAAGAAAGGTATTTTTATATTTTAATTATGGAACACAACACCAAATAAATAAAACAACCAAAAAAGGTGGAAAACTTGTGTATTCTATTGTTTTTATTGCTTCTTTAAGTATTTTAAAAATAACTAAGCTTAGCATACAAGACATAAGTTTTTTTTTCATAAGATGTTTCAAAGTGCCGAGGTTACGGATTTTGCTAGTGACATGGCGTTTGCATTGTACCTATATTCTCGCGTTATAGTATTGTTTTTTTGCACAGTAGTCATGCCACATGCTTAACGCTCTTATTGCTCCTGTTGGCCATGCAACTGTGCTTCAAATAAATGCAGGATTTTTCATTTTTTTGTTTTTGCATGCAAATGTATAAAGAAAATTATTAATACCGTACCTTACCAAAGTCATACGACTAAAGCGTAAAGAATACAGCCTTTTGCTTAAATTTTTGACATGAAATTAAATTTTTATGAAATTTGGTTAACTGGAAAGAAAGAATTAATTACCTTATTTAATATATTAAACCAACACTTTTATGAACTTTGTCTCCCATGATTAGTATATTAAGATAGACTATTACTGTACGCATTCCGCTGTATTTGAGTATTCTTTTACTTTATGATTAGATAATAATGATAGAGATTACTCTAAAGAATTTTTTTCCCGGATTAAACTTATATCTGCTCAAGAAGGAATTTTTTTTGGATACTCCGATATATAGCAAAAGCTAAAAAATGTTTTTAATTTGTTATTTCATCACACAACCCACTAACATTTTGGGTGACAAGATTCAAGTCTTGTTTTGACTCATCAACAGGTCCCAAATAGCGAAATTGAGTGACTTGAAAAACAGATGAAAAAAAAGAACAAAGAAAAGAAATGAAAAAAATAGCATATTGAGAAAAAAAAATTTTGTTATTAAATATGAAAAAAAAATTAAAAAACCAGATTCATTCGAAAGGAATTGAACCTGTATTGCCCGCAGTGGCCTGAAAAGAAAATAAAAAGGGAGAAGAAGAAGCGTTTCACATTAGCAGAAAACCTTACACTCTTCGGTGCAGCTTGGTTTTCTGCCTGCTGCAGGCGCTAGTGGTGTAATGGTCCCTTCAGGACCGAGTGTGTGCTTCTTTTTGGCTTGAAGGCACGAATTATTTTGTATATGGCTGGTGGCACAGCTGCAGGTTTCCGTGGAACCTCCCCACAGTCTCCCTTAATAGCCGAGGCGAGCTAGCGTGCAGCCTTGCACGAAAAACAAGAACAAAAAACCTTGCCGATCGATACCACGTATTCCTCCAAGTAAGTGCCGATGTGCAGCTATCATTCAATCGCTTTCACAAGCGCGGTATACAAAAGCTGAAGAATCGGTTGAATGCAGGCATTCAACGAGGTGGAGATTGTTAAGCGATGAATGAAGCTGAAGAGAAAAGAAAAGGAATTAATAAAATTCAAACTAATTAAAAGTACTTAACTTAAATACATGCCAGGGAAACGACTGGCATACCTTCCTCCCGCGAAGAATTAGTACATATGTAACTACGTGCATACGTGAAATTATATGAAATGAAAAGAAAATATGAATTAATTGCATTAAGCAATGAATAAATCATCTTAAAATAAGAAAACAATAACCAATTTTCATAAGAACGACAAATTGTCCAACTTTCCCATGCAAAATGTAAACATAAATACATACACGCAAAAACAACAACAACACTGTGGGAAATGGAAATTATGCCATAATTAGTTTCATTTCTATGTCTCTCATGTGAAATTTACACCAAATATGGAAAAAGAATCACAGAACATTATTAATCATAGCGAAACGCTTTCCCGCGAACAATTTCGAAGAAAATTATACATAAATTTTCATGTTTGACATTTGTCACAAGGTAAAACAATTTATTCAAAAATCGAGTTTAATGCAATCAGGGCACTTTTCATTGGAAACGCACGGAAAACTCGCGACCGCGAAACCGTCAAAATAAATTTATAAATACCGCGGAACTGTCAGAATTATTATATTGCCAACAGATGGCACATGAATTCGGGGTATATTTTACGAGCAACCTGATGGTGGTATTAAAAGGATGCTAAAGTATTTCGACGAAAATATATTTAATAATTTTTGATTTCTCATATAACTAGTGAGAAGAAAAGAGATAGCTAGTATAAGCGAGATAGCTAGTATAAGCGAGATAGTTAGAATTTACATTCCACACCGAATGTTATAGCACCATTTGGAATTTTTAGTTTTCATTCAATGAAATTAAATTATGATGGAGATCTTTTGATGAGAAAATATAGATGTTAATATTCCTCATCGAATGAGATAAACTACACCTGATAAAAAATAACACATTTAATTGTGGTTGCAGGTTCCACAGCAAAAGGTGGCGGTTCAGACCCTATATAAGGCCGAGCATTTGCATGGATCACTCTTTTAAAAGTTTCAAGTTCAAGCAATCAAATCGTGATATAGTAAAGTGCAAGTTGCCTCTTTTTTTTGTTAATTTTTTCTGCTTTGAGTTTTTGCTTTGTTCAAATCGTGCAAATTGTCTTACAATCGGCCTACGGTAAGCGTAAGCTCAAATGCTATTTTTGGTGAAGGTGAAATTTGTTAAGTGATTATAATTTAATGACATTATTATGGTTAAGTGACTCATCTTTCTTTTTTAATAAAGTGAATCACTTTTAGTTTTTATACTTAATAACAGTGTTTTTTTTTTTTACCCGCGGACGGGAATCGAAACTACTTTTATGTATTTATGTTTGTACTACTCAATGGTGAGCAACTGAATCTGTTGAGATCTCTTTCGTTTCAGAGTTACACCTTGTAGCGTATACCCCATTACGCTACTTTTCTTTCTTTTTTTTTTTTGGCTTCTCTACTTCTGTAGAGAAACCCCCATGATTTCTCAGAGGTACGTAGAAAGGGGATAAAACAGTCATTTCCGAGAAGTAGCCCTACGCTACTTCCCTATATTATAAATTCCTGAAAAGTTAAAATAATTTAAATTTAGAGATTTCCGAGAAGTAGCCCTATGCTACTTCTCCATATTATTAATTCCTGAAAAGTTAAAACAATTTCAATTTAGAGATTTCCGAGAAGTAGCCCTATGCTACTTCTCCATATAAAAAAAAAAAACCCGTAGAGTACATAAACCAACAACAACAACAGCAAAATACTTTCAGTCGAAAAATTCTAAAATGTGCAAAATGAGCACAAAATACAATTTTTCGTTTAAAACTTCCCGCTAGTCAGCTACAACTCCACGAACGAAACGGTAATTCGCCTAGCTGTAAAGCATCACGCGATGCATTACAGCAGGCCCGCCCGAAATTCCGAGAAAAATTTCAGCTCGATGATACGCCAGCTGTGGATGATAGAGACGAAAGGCGCTCGTCTGTCGGTCGGTTGGAAGACAGCACGGCTGGAATGTAGGCGGACTGCGCGGAGTTGAGTCAGTCGATTTTAGGCAGGCAACTGAAAAGTGGACGTTCGCGAAGTACTCTCGAAACGAACAGAGTTAAGAGTTGGCACTTTCTTTTGAGACGAGTTGGTTTTTTTTTCGGTTGTACCGGCGCGAATGAATTTAAAACACGTTTCACGGAAATTAGGAAATTATAGGCGAATAAATTTTAGTGCCGGGTATTAAGAAAAGTGATCTACTTACCTGTACTTGTGCGTAGGAGTACATTTATTGGGTTCAGCCAAGTATTTCTTCTGAAAGAGTCAATTAAGGAATATCAGTGCAAATTTCAAGTTTTTTTTGTGTAATTACCTGCGTTGCACAATAGTATTCATCAGTGTAAAACATTTACCTGAAATTCAAGAATAAATTTTAGTGCCGGGTATTAAGAAAAGTGATCTACTTACCTGTACTTGTGCGTAGGAGTACATTTATTGGGTTCAGCCAAGTATTTCTTCTGAAAGAGACAATTAAGGAATATCAGTGCAAATTTCAAGTTCTTTTGTGTAATTACCTGCGTTGCACAATAGTATTCATCAGTGTAAAACATTTACCTGAAATTCAAAGAATAAATTTTAGTGCCGGGTATTAAGGAAAGTGATCTACTTACCTATACTTGCGCGTAGGAGTAAATTTATTGGTTTCAGCCAAGAATGTCTTCTGAAAGAGACAATTAAAGATTACCAGTGCAAATCTCAAGTTTTTACCTGCGGCGTCAGTAGACCGCCTAATTAGTAGTTCGTATTTACCTGTGGCATTAGTAGAGCACCACAAGGAACTTAGTTATCTACACCAGCGATAGTCGAAGGCATTTTCATATACCTACGTCGGACAATTGAATGTCTATAAGAAAGAAAAAACAAAAAGGAGGAACCAATTCATTATAGTATTAGTTTTGGTGCGTAATTACTTACCGGCAATAGCATAAGATGTTTTTTTTTATATGCCTATGTCGGAATGTGAATTTCTGTAAAAGAAGAGGAAACCACCCATAATAGTATTAGTTTTGTGCGGCTATTTACCTGCAATAGCAGATTATATTTCATTTATTTTTGCATTGGACAGTGTAGCTTCTGAAATAGAAGAAAACAATAAGAAATAGCGATCAGCTGTTTTGCGTAATTACTTACCTGCGCTGAACAGAGGCGGCCAATTAGTGTAAACTATATGAAAGTGTGATTTTTTTTTTGGGTCAAGCCTCAGGTCGAGAAGTTCACGCAGCTTCTTCGGGAAAGAAACTTTGTTTTTTTTTATTCCTTTTGCACGCGCCGCAGTAATAAAAAGTGAAGTATTAAGGTTTGCAAAGGCAAAAGAAAGAAAAAGAAGAAAAAAAATATATAGATTCGTCAATGAAGTCTGAGGAAACCAAGTTTAATAATTAATAAGTTAAACAAAGTTTGCGAAATAAAGAGAAATTAAAAGAATTAAATAACCTTTTGAAAATACAAGTTTAATTAAATAATAACTAAATCAAATAACTGAATACTGGAAAAGTTAGTGGTGAATTAAATCTGTGAAAGAGGTAAAAGGAAAAAAAAATATATATAGATCCGTCAATGAAGTCTGAGGAAACCAAGTTTAATAATTAATAAGTCAAACAAAGTTTGAGAAATAATGAAAATTAAAAGAATTAGATAACCTTTAGAAAATACAAGTTTAATTAAATAATCACTAAATCAAATTAGAGAAGATTGGAAAAGTTAGCGGTGAATTAAATATGTGAAAGAGAAAAAGGAAGGGAGGTAGAAGAAGTGAATAAAGAAGAAAGAAAGAGAAAATGAATGAATTGTTCTGCCCCGAGTAAGGAATATGTTGTAAGTAAGTAAGTGCATGGTTAATTTTATCTATTTCTTTTTTTCTCAAGTGATGTATATGGGTACCCATAGGGCAAACATAGGGTCATTTAACCATTTAAACTGTATTCCAATAGGATTGAAATTGTAGTGAAATCACGTGCAAAATTTTTTTTGGGAATTGTTGTCGAATTTAATATTCTACTAGTAAATACCTTAGCAGTTTGAGAACTAAGTTTTGTTTGCCGGTTAAATGACGAGCGTAGGGTAGGAAATTCAATGAATAATAATTAATCAAGTAATTGCATAACTCCGCATTGTATGTAAACGAATTGAATTAATATAAAGAGTGTTTTGCATAAGGGTAACGCAAGTCTTTTGTTTTTTTTCTTTCCTTTGATTTTGTTTTTATTTTATTTTTTTTTCTCTTTCTTCCTCTCGGTTTTCTTTGGTTTCAGTGAGTATGATCGGTTAGCGCCCTAAGGACGAGGCACTGACTCCATCGATGTAGCACACACACACCCGCACACACACGTCCAGCTGGCAGAATGGGGCTAAGCATACGTAGCTCGCTTTGGAAGCTTGGCCAGGGAGGTTGGGAGCGATTGGGCTCAATCATCGCCAAAGCTGGGACTCCACTAAGACCACGAGTCCCCTCTGTCTCTCTCTCTCGTTCTCTCAAACTGCGCTGTTCGTTCTCCGGGTGAACCAATGTATATGTACGGCGTTGACGATGGTTCTCCTCATTTTATTTTCAGGTTTTTAGAAATAACAGATTTTTGTTTTCTTTTTTTTTTTGCAGACTTTTAGATTACCCAAATGAAGCAGCATGGCCCATTAAAAAGAAAAATATTTTTTTTCATGTTTTTTTTTATTTTTTTTTGTTTGTTTTGTCTGTCCGTCCGGTCATATATTTCATTGCACAGCTGTCTAAGATGATTTTTTTTTTCAGTCAGAGGACAGAGGCTAGCAGTCTACCCATTTGCCCAACAGATCCGTAGACTGGCGGCTGACATCCTCTACTACAAATGGCGCCCAAAATCGGTTTCTTGTTATAACTTTCTCCCCAAACTTCTCAGCCCACAGTCCTTTTTGCAAGTGATGCATAAGTCACGGTTCGTACCTCCTATTTTAATTTTCATCCGATTTGTATTTCTCTCCCTCTGCCTTGCATTATTTAATTCCATAACCAAGTCCGCCAAATGTCTAGATCAATTTTTAATAGTTAGATTTTAGGGTCCTGTTTTAAATTTCGTATATATGGGTATACATTCTAATGGGTTGAAGAATACATTCGCAGTCGTTGAATAAACCAAACGCCGAATTTTGTGTAGACGAAGGCCTTGTCCTTTTTCCGCATCAGCAGGTTGGCTGATACAGTTCCTTGCGATAGATTTTTGTTTTATCCCTTGCCGATGAGGAGAAGTTCGTGTCAGTGCGTAGCTCATTTAACATTAGTGAAGTTTACCCTACCCCCCTGGACGCTTTCCTGCGCTCTTGTTTCCGAATTGACGATGTCCAATCACTCCGAAAGGGAATGGTGACTCACGTGAGGCACTTTTGCTTCCGTACAGCGCTTTGTTGTCGTGAAGTTTTTTTTTCCTCCGTCAGGATTCTGTTCCTCTTTGGGGTGGCTGCACGGCGTTAGTCCAATCGAAATTTGTGCATGATCGTGTCAATGGGTTTTCCTTTCATCAATCCCCTATGTTAGCAGATATTCACATGTTGGATGGTTCGAATTCGTTCTCCGAATCGTGTCAGTATTGTTCGAGCTTTACTCGTTCTGTTAGATTATTCTATTGACGCACTCCAGAGGACGGCCTAGCTACCGATTTGCGGAACATCCTCATCGCTTTCATATTTTCCCTAGTCTTATGTTTTCCTCTATTACTTTTCAATCCTATTTACTGATTAGGTAACCATCTTTTCCGAATTGAATTTGGATTACTACCTGTCCGATGTGAACATGAAACTCCGTGGTGAGCGATGATGGCCACTTAAAATGTTGAAGTGATGCTTCAGAGTTGTTCTCTCAGTAATTTTTGTTTGTTTTTTTTTCCTCTCCTTTCCCTATAATAAGGGTTCGTTTTGGAGTAATGAATACCCATTCGTTCGAATGTAGGCATGCTTGATTCAAGGTGTATTAATATTGTTTGATAAAGCAATCCATTCTGTAAGATTTATTCTACCGTTACATTCTTGAATTGAGTTAACCGCCGAACTCTTGACCATTTTGGGACCGTATGTTGTTCCAGGACTACCCTTGCTACGGTTCTTCTTTTCTAAAAAAAAAAAAAAAAAAAAAATTTTTTTTTTTTTTTTTTGAACGCTCGATCGAACGGGTTGTCTGTCGACTTTGTGCGAGCAGATGCTGCACCAACTAAGATGCTTCACGGCTCAGTCTTTTGGAACTGTCTCCGGCTGATCTAGCATTCGTTGAGGGCCTTCAGGGCTTGTTCAACTTCTTCTAGGATCCTTGCTGCTAGATCAGTCCTGTATACAGTTAGCTTTCGATCCTGAAACCATTCATTTTCAAATTGCTTATTAGTAGACAAACAAGGATGCCCTAGTAGAATTGTGCTTGCGACATAGAGACCGAGAGAGAGAACAGGACATCTTTTTGTTTTTTTTTGTTTTGTCACCTTACTAACATCAAGGGGCAAATCATCATAAAATTTTTTTTTTTGTTGCTGAAGGTGTGTGTGTGTGTGTGTCTCGGCCTGCATCGATGGGTCGGGCCTACACCGTATTCGAAGAAATTATTTGTTGAGATATTGAAGTGTTGATTGAAACTCGTTTAAAGAATCATATTGCATGTATATTTCATTATATTAGTAGACATAATTCATCATATTATTAGTTTTATATCTTATTCGCTTCACAGTTAATAAGTTCTAGGATATCCGCGATTTGGTATATATATATATTTTTTTTCCTTTTGTTTTTTTTTTTTTGTTTCTTTATTGCTCCACGACGGTGCCCCCGTTGTTTCGAAGCGAAAAGGGCTACCACACTAAAGAACAGAGTTACTGTTACATACTTTCCAGCTATATTATCTACACCATCGATTACTAAGACCACACGCTCTGTCGACCGTTAGGAATTTATATTCGTAAAATTGCAAAAACCTATGATCTGTCTCTCGACTTTTGTCGATTAGTTATTGCAACGATCTGCGTTTCAAGCGATTACATAATAATGGATTTCTCATACCTAAACCCCGAGGAATTGGATGTGGAATACGCCGTCCGATTATTAGACGCTAATGCGCCAGGCGCCCGCGATCAGCTCATTCGAGCGTACAATGCTGAGATTGAAAATCCGGAAAAGGTACCTAAGGATTCTCACGACCACAAAAATCCTAAACGCGAGGATGCCTACCTAGTCGAGCGCATTGAGTCGATACGCCAAGAGTTGATACGGTACCCTATTGAAACAAAGGTAGACCGTGTTAAGTACCGTACTCAATTATACCATGTGCTTTATAGAGCCAGACGGCTCGCACATTCTTCACCTTCGTACAGGAATGCAGCACAAAGGCATGTCCAGGCCTCAGAGGATCTCTTGGGACTGGTGGAAACCGCGATAGTTAGAAACACCCCAGTCGCCGTTGAAGGGCTGACTAAAGAGGTAGCTTCAAGTCTGGCTGCCACATCTTCCCCTGGTTCCTCAGCGACTCTCGGCTTGCCGACTAGCACAGGGGCAGTTCCAAAGATCCCAGACTCAATTCCTCCTCCAAGTAGTCAATATCTCAGTACGCCTAAGGTGCCCACTAAAACCCTAAATTTTAACCCGGACCTGTCGTATATAGAACAGTCAGCGCCGGATTCTGCAGTAGTCCCGGTCCTCGCAGCAGGTAACCAAATGGACGTTCAGCAAGTGCTTCAGACTGGCTCTAGGTCAGCTCTGACAAAAAGGCACCCTATAGATGTATCCAAACAGCCACGAGTTACCTCTATAACTTTGAGCTTACATCCAGATATGTCTTATTTACAACCTCCCCCTCAATATACAACGAAAGAGCATACCTCATTGGTCGACACATATTCCGGTTCACGTCCGTTAACAGCTCATCTTCAAGGATGGCCTAGAAACGTCACTGCTTCTACAGCATCAGGTAGGCTTAGCCCTGGGCTGGCGCTCGGAGTGAACACCTTCCAAAGGCCGAGTGCCTTTAATGTGCCGTTCCCACAGCCGTATCCAAATGTCACAACCGCGGCAACTTCACCGTTCGACACCACTCATGAGCCTGCGTGGAATGAACGACGCAGTAACGCTAATCAGAATCCTGTCTTCCGATGGAAGCTGTCCTTTGACAGGGTTACCGGAATGGACGTAACTGAATTTATTTTTAGAATAGAATCTTTGGCCCGCTTAGAACACGTTTCCTCGGCTGAACTCTGTGCGGGATTCCACTCGCTTGTCACAGGCAAGGCTGCAAACTGGTACTGGCTATACCTGCGAACACAGGGACGAAACCCCTCATGGCGAGACCTGCGCACCGCGCTTCTGCGAGAATTTCGAAGTCAGGAAACTGATTACGAAATACGCAAACTTATAGAAGACCGAAAGCAAAAGCCAAGTGAATCATTCAGTGATTGTCGGTTGTCAGTCCATGCACTGGTGTGCAAGATGGCCCATCCAATCCCGGAAAGCGAACTTGTTGAAATTCTACGACGTAATATGAAGCCAGCCCTACAGGAGGCACTATTAATGTACCACACTGGTAGTGTGCTAGATCTAAGGGATTTATGCACCAAGTTCGAGAAGCTTGGTCAGAAATAGGTTCTTCGCGCGAAACAGTTACTCGGCGGACAGTTCATGAATTATATTCGGACAGTCCATATCTGAGCATGACCTCCAATGCACCTTTCTCAGCTGAAGTGGATGAACTTCAAGGCAGTACTCGGCCCACACTACTACGACGGGACCACCAAATGCCCCGTAGACCGCCGGGGCTGACTTGTTGGAACTGCGCAGTGGAGGGTCATACATATCACGATTGTCCACTGGGTCCACAGCACATTTTTTGTTATGGCTGTGGTGCAGCTAACACAATTAAACCACAGTGCCGAAAATGCGCATCTTTAAACTACCACAGGAGTCAGAATGCCGCCGGAACTCCATTTGTTCTGGCTCCAGCTCAAATTCATTCACGTTCCAAAGTAGAGGCGGCAACCAACAACGAGCCCAACCGACATCGCTAGCTTCATCCAGTGCGGTCAATAATCCCATTCTCGTAACCGAAAATTACATCAATATCGCCGACACTTCCAAACATCATAGTATTCCCTCTACTAATTCCACATCGCTAACGAATCCGAATAAATGCTCGCCCAGAGTAGGAAAACAATATGTTGGCTCTCAAGTACAAAACGCCAACGTCCCCACTAACTCCGACCCATGGGATGTTAATAACTGTGTCTGTCCATCTTATGACAGCTGCCCACCAGTCGTCACCAACAGATCGCGTAATAAATCTTCTCATAGTGTCTCACAGGCCAGCGTGAAACAATTGACCTCTCGAAAGATCCAGCGTACTCGCAAATACCACCGATTGCGTAGAAGCCTGAAGGCCTCCATAGCAGAAGCTGTCATTATGAACACAGCAGACCCTCGACCATACGCAGAGGTCTTTATTAAAGGACAGCGAATTCGAGGTTTGTTGGACAGTGGAGCAAGCGTTAGTGCATTAGGTTTCGGAGCCGAAAACTTCCTGGGGAAGCTCGGAATAGCTTTCTATTCTATGCCATCAAAAATTTCTACCGCGGATGGGCAACAACAGCAGGTGCTGGGTCACATTCGAGTGCTGGTAAAGTTTGGTGAGAAATCTCGTATGATGCGTCTGCACATCGTTCCTTCTTTGCAGCAGCCGCTATACCTAGGTATTGATTTCTGGAAGGCCTTTGGGTTGGCTCCAGTTATGGTCAGTGAGCTACATTCATTACCAGGACCACCCCCAATCTGTACGAAACAGCACGAGCTGTCCGAATCCGATGACAAACAATTGCAATTGGTGATAGAATCATTCCCTTCATTCAGCAAGTATGGTTTGGGACGTACAAAGCTGGTAGAACATGAAATTGACGTTGGATCTGCTAAGCCGATCAAGCAGCGTTTTTACGCCGTATCACCAGTTCTACAGACGGCCCTCTACGCTGAGCTCGATAGAATGCTGGAGCTAGGGGTTATTGAAGAAAGTCAAAGCTCTTGGTCATCCCCCGTGACATTAGTAAAGAAATCCAACGGCAACGTCAGACTATGCCTGGATGCACGTAAACTAAATTCCGTAACTGTCCCCGATGCATTCCCTCTGCCGCTTATTGATGGTCTCCTCAGTAAATTACAGGAAACACGCTTCATCTCAGCTATCGACTTGAAGGATGCCTTTTGGCAGATCCCCTTAAGTAAATTTTCAAGATATAAGACGGCGTTTGCAGTACCAGGTAGACCCCTGTACCACTTCACAGTACTACCTTTCGGTCTTTGTAATGCACCACAGACTATGTGTCGTTTGATGTGCAAGGTTATACCTTATCAGCTGCATGACCAGGTGTCTGTCTACCTCGATGACCTGCTCATTACCTCCCCCACGTTTAACGAACATCTCAGGCTGTTGACTACTGTCGCCACATTGCTGCGGGATGCCGGCCTTCCGATCAACGTGGAGAAGTGTAAGTTTTGCATGAGGGAGGTCAGATACCTTGGCTTTGTGGTGGGTGATGGTTGTATGCGCACAGATCCTGAGAAAGTTACTGCCATCTCTAGCTTTCCAAGACCGAATACTGCGAAGAAGGTGCGAAGTTTTCTGGGAGTCTGCGGATGGTACAGGCGTTTCATCCCTAATTTTTCCGCTATCGCTAGTCCTCTCACGGATCTCTTAAAGAAGAATGCGAAATTTGTCTGGAATGAAGATGCAGAACAATCCTTCAATAAACTTAAAGAATCTCTAACTACTGCACCGGTGCTTGCAAATCCAGATTTCAAACGACCATTATACATTCAATGCGACGCAAGTCTTACGGGAGTGGGAAGCGTCTTGTTTCAGCGTTCGGCGGACGGGGGAGAACACCCCATTGCGTTCATGTCACAGAAGCTCAACAGCGCTCAGCGCAACTACAGTATTACAGAGCTTGAATGCTTCGCTGCGGTACAGAGTGTTAAGCGGTTTCGGCCATACATCGAGGGCCTGGAGTTCACGATTATCACCGACCATGCTAGCCTTAAATGGCTCATGGACCAGAAGGATCTATGCGGCAGGTTAGCATGATGGAGTGTTAAACTCCAAGCCTTCCAATTCAAAATCGATACGAGCAGTTCCCCCCCTGACGCCGTCACGACTACAACCGTCATCGAATCCCTCACCATAGAGGAACCTGCTTTTCAAGAGAAAGACTAGGTCGAAAGAATACAGCGTGTGAATGCAAATCCGAACTCTTTTCCCAACCTACGAGTTAATAATGGCAGAGTCTACATTAGTTTCTCTTCACCTAAGAATCGTGCAACCATACGTGAAGTTCATTGGAAGCTATGGGTGCCAGAGGGAGTAACTACCAGTTTGATCGAACAGGAACATTGTCCACCAACCTCCGCACACTTCGGCGTAGCTAAGACATTAGAAAAATTGCGACGTTATTATTACTGGCCGAGTATGGTTTCCGATGTGCAGAAGTATATCCGTGCTTGCGAGATTTGTAAGATGGTCAAGCCAGTTAACTACACACCCAGACCACCTTTGGGTGCGCAGCGACAGACTGACCTACCATGGCAACGAGTGTTCTGCGACTTTTTAGGCCCCTACCCCAGGAGTCGTAACGGAAACAAGTATATATTCATTTTACTCGACCATCTCACTAAATTTGTCCTGCTGAAAGCGATGCCCGAAGCCTCTGCCTCTAGAGTTGCTAAATTTTTGGAGCAAGAGGTCTTTCACGTTTTCGGAGTCCCTGAACACTTCCATTCCGACAATGGCAGTCAGTTCGCTTCTCGGTTGCTTGCTGAATTGCTGGAGAAATATGGAGTAACGCACACCTTCTCCCCACCCTATTCTCCTCAATCCAACGCTTCTGAGCGAGTGAACCAGTCAATCCTTGCAGCGATACGAGCTTATGTTGGGAATGAACACCGAAACTGGGATGAGCATCTGAGTGCAATTGCTTTCGCCATACGAAACGTCGTCCATGAGTCGACGAAGTGCTCGCCGCACTTCCTATTATTTGGAAGGCATCCTGCAATGCATGGGGACTCCTATAAGCTCATGCGAGAGTTAACCACAGACCTGGATGGGGCACCGGAAATCTTGCCCACCAACCAAAGACTTCACTTGCTTCGGGAGCGTGCCAAACTACATCTGTCTGAAGCATACAAGAGGTACTCTGCCAGTTATAATCTACGAACACGCGAAAGACCCTTCATACCCGGGCAGACGGTTTACGCAAAGTAGTGCAATGGATCATTTCGCCGCTAAACTAGCACCTAAATTCCTCAAAGCTACTATCGTCGAACGCATAGGTCGAGTGTCATACCGTTTAAAGAATGACAAGGGTCTCCCGTTGGGAATTTACCATGCTCAAGATATAAAGTCCTGACCAAAATAGTTTAGTTCTCGGTAGACCTAAGAAGGCATCCGGCAAGTTCCACTTGTGAACTGCAGGTTATCGCAAACCCTCCTACTACTTCCTCAGTGGTGGGTGATAAACCTCTTTCATTTTGTTACACACCCCTTCTGGGTTAGCCTTCACCTGATGGGTTTTACTTTCCTGTCCTCTCTTCAATTTTCTCCCAATTAAAAGGTTTCCGAGCGGTGGCTGGTGTGGCTGAAGTCTCTGTGGAGTGTAGTTTTGTTTTGTGTATTATCTCTAAACCATCCAGTTTAGATGGTCTCAGCGTTTGCTCACTAACCCCTTCTGGGTTAGCCTTCATCTGAAGGATTTCACTTTCCTGTCCTTTCTTCAATTTGCTTAGCGCTTGAACCCGCTTGCTGCACCCCGCGGGATTTCCGTCATCCTGAGTGAGTTGATAGATGAATTCTATCTGTTACGAAGCGATTTCCTCTCTTGGGATTGGGAGTATTTCCGGGGTGTTGCGACCGGATTCGGCAGAACACAGAACGATAAGTAGCGGCATTTCACCGACGAAGTCGTAGTCTCGAGTCGAACATTCCCGTACCCAATAAATCAATCGCTGCACCTCTTCCTGGTCAGTCCATTGGGCGAGGAGAGTTGGTAGACGACGTCTATCGGTAGATCAGTCCTCCCTCGTCTAAGACGAACGGGAATAAGGGCTGCAGATGGGGCCTTATGTCTCAACAACCAGGGTCTAGCGTATGTCCGGCTTGAGACTCTATTCTCGGTGGGTCGTCGCCACGCTGTAGCGTATACCCCATTACGCTACTTTTCTTTCTTTTTTTTTTTGGCTTCTCTACTTCTGTAGAGAAACCCCCATGATTTCTCAGAGGTACCTAGAAAGGGGATAAAACAGTCATTTCCGAGAAGTAGCCCTATGCTACTTCCCCATATTATAAATTCCTGAAAAGTTAAAATAATTTAAATTTACAGATTTCCGAGAAGTAGCCCTATGCTACTTCTCCATATTATTAATTCCTGAAAAGTTAAAACAATTTCAATTTAGAGATTTCCTAGAAGTAGCCCTATGCTACTTCTCCATATAAAAAAAAAAAAAACCCGTAGAGTACATAAACCAACAACAACAACAGCAAAATATTTTCATTCGAAAAATTCTAAAATGTGCAAAATGAGCACAAAATACAATTTTTCGTTTAAAACTTCCCGCTAGTCAGCTACAATTCCACGAACGAAACGGTAATTCGCCTAGCTGTAAAGCATCACGCGATATCATCACGCGATGCATTACAGCAGGCCCGCCCGAAATTCCGAGAAAAATTTCAGCTCGATGATACGCCAGCTGTGGATGATAGAGACGAAAGGCGCTCGTCTGTCGGTCGGTTGGAAGACAGCACGGCTGGAATGTAGGCGGACTGCGCGGAGTTGAGTCAGTCAATTTTAGGCAGGCAACTGAAAAGTGGACGTTCGCGAAGTACTCTCGAAACGAACAGAGTTAAGAGTTGGCACTTTCTTTTGAGACGAGTTGGTTTTTTTTTTCGGTTGTACCGGCGCGAATGAATTTAAAACACGTTTCACGGAAATTAGGAAATTATAGGCGAATAAATTTTAGTGCCGGGTATTAAGAAAAGTGATCTACTTACCTGTACTTGTGCGTAGGAGTACATTTATTGGGTTCAGCCAAGTACTTCTTCTGAAAGAGACAATTAAGGAATATCAGTGCAAATTGCAAGTTCTTTTGTGTAATTACCTGCGTTGCACAATAGTATTCATCAGTGTAAAACATTTACCTGAAATTCAAAGAATAAATTTTAGTGCCGGGTATTAAGAAAAGTGATCTATTTACCTGTACTTGCGCGTAGGAGTAAATTTATTGGTTTCAGCCAAGAATGTCTTCTGAAAGAGACAATTAAGGATTACCAGTGCAAATCTCAAGTTTTTACCTGCGGCGTCAGTAGACCGCCTAATTAGTAGTTCGTATTTACCTGTGGCATTAGTAGAGCACCACAAGGAACTTAGTTATCTACACCAGCGATAGTCGAAAACATTTTCATATACCTACGTCGGACAATTGAATGTCTATAAGAAAGAAAAAACGAAAAGGAGGAACCAATTCATTATAGTATTAGTTTTGGTGCGTAATTACTTACCGGCAATAGCATAAGATGTTTTTTTTTATATGCCTATGTCGGAATGTGAATTTCTGTAAAAGAAGAGGAAACCACCCATAATAGTATTAGTTTTGTGCGGCTATTTACCTGCAATAGCAGATTATATTTTATTTATTTTTGCATTGGACAGTGTAGCTTCTGAAATAGAAGAAAACAATAAGAAATAGTGATCAGCTGTTTTGCGTAATTACTTACCTGCGCTGAACAGAGGCGGCCAATTAGTGTAAACTATATGAAAGTGTGATTTTTTTTTTTGGGTCAAGCCTCAGGTCGAGAAGTTCACGCAGCTTCTTCGGGAAAGAAACTTTGTTTTTTTTTATTCCTTTTGCACGCGCCGCAGTAATAAAAAGTGAAGTATTAAGGTTTGCAAAGGCAAAAGAAAGAAAAAGAAGAAAAAAAAATATATAGATTCGTCAATGAAGTCTGAGGAAACCAAGTTTAATAATTAATAAGTTAAACAAAGTTTGCGAAATAAAGAGAAATTAAAAGAATTAAATAACCTTTTGAAAATACAAGTTTAATTAAATAATAACTAAATCAAATAAGTGAAGACTGGAAAAGTTAGTGGTGAATTAAATCTGTGAAAGAGGTAAAAGGAAAAAAAAATATATAGATCCGTCAATGAAGTCTGAGGAAACCAAGTTTAATAATTAATAAGTCAAACAAAGTTTGAGAAATAATGAAAATTAAAAGAATTAGATAACCTTTAGAAAATACAAGCTTAATTAAATAATAACTAAATCAAATTAGAGAAGATTGGAAAAGTTAGCGGTGAATTAAATATGTGAAAGAGAAAAAGGAAGGGAGGTAGAAGAAGTGAATAAAGAAGAAAGAAAAAGAAAATGAATGAATTGTTCTGCCCCGAGTAAGGAATATGTTGTAAGTAAGTAAGTGCATGGTTAATTTTATCTATTTCTTTTTTTCTCAAGTGATGTATATGGGTACCCATAGGGCAAACATAGGGTCATTTAATCATTTAAACTGTATTCCAATAGGATTGAAATTGTAGTGAAATCACGTGCAAAATTTTTTTTGGGAATTCTTGTCGAATTTAATATTCTACTAGTAAATACCTTAGCAGTTTGAGAACTAAGTTTTGTTTGCCGGTTAAATGACGAGCGTAGGGTAGGAAATTCATTGAATAATAATTAATCAAGTAATTGCATAACTCCGCATTGTATGTAAACGAATTGAACTAATATAAAGAGTGTTTTGCATAAGGGTAACGCAAGTCTTTTGATTTTTTTTCTTTCCTTTGATTTTGTTTTTATTTTATTTATTTTTTTTTTCTCTTTCTTCCTCTCGGTTTTCTTTGGTTTCAGTGAGTATGATCGGTTAGCGCCCTAAGGACGAGGCACTGACTCCATCGATGTAGCATACACACACCCGCACACACACGTCCAGCTGGCAGAATGGGGCTAAGCATACGTAGCTCGCTTTGGAAGCTTGGCCAGGGAGGTTGGGAGCGATTGGGCTCAATCATCGCCAAAGCTGGGACTCCACTAAGACCACGAGTCCCCTCTGTCTCTCTCTCTCGTTCTCTCAAACTGCGTTGTTCGTTCTCCGGGTGAACCAATGTATATGTACGGCGTTGACGATGGTTCTCCTCATTTTATTTTCAGGTTTTTAGAAATAACAGACTTTTGTTTTCTTTTTTTTTTTTGCAGACTTTTAGATTACCCAAATGAAGCAGCATGGCCCATTAAAAAAAAAAATATTTTTTTTTATGTTTTTTTTATTTTATTTATTTTTTTTTTGTCTGTCCGTCCGGTCATATATTTCATTGCACAGCTGTTTAGCATCGAGGGGGTGTGGGTGGCAAGAACCACCCCACGCCGACTGATGGCTAGCGGCATATTTGCTGTGCAGCCGCCCACATAGGTCCCCAAGATGATTTTTTTTTTGCAGTCAGAGGACAGAGGCTAGCAGTCTACCCATTTGCCCAACAGATCCGTAGACTGGCGGCTGACATCCTCTACTACAACCTTCAATCAGATGAATGTACGCACCCACATCGGAAGAACTAAAGGCACACTACACACACACATTCACAGGACTCAAACTATGAGTTACACCTTCGATCATATGAATGTATGCACCCCACAAGAAGTAAGATCTATAGGCGCACTAGACACACTCACATGACGACAGAAATACACAGCGAATATTTACGTTGATTTTTCTTTAAGTAATAGAAGTACATATATATAACATGATATGATGGTAGTACAATAACAAGCAGGAAACTTTTTAACGCCAATTGGCTTTGCATTGAATTCGCATATGTTATGATAATGGATCAAGTAATACCATCAAGTAGATGCTGGGACAGCATGGAGATTGCTATTGGATGAATTCAAGACCATTTTAAAACTTTCCAGGCTGGTCCACGATTCTAACTGCACAGATAAAAATAAAAGAAAAAAAATTATTAGAAGAAAAACTAGAAGAAATCACGACACGTGAAGCGTGTACGATGGCCCCGTGGAAGTCCGGCTCCATTAGCTCCGAATAAATAATATAAAAAATTTTAGAAATTAGAAGATCGGAGAGTGAAAAAAAAAAAACTACAAGCAAACACCACAATACCAAACCTTGTGGATTGAGTCCATGAAAATGCACGCCAATGTGAATTTACGGAAAGGCTTTGTTGGGAAACGGCCGAAAAAGAAGAAGAGAACGCGGGCCGGTTGCTTCCTCTGGTGTGCCAGATCGTCCACTTCAGTGCGAGATTTCAACAAGTCAGTCAGTAGTGGAAGAAATTCAAGATTTGTTAACCAGAAGTTGAAGTTTAAAAAGGAAAAGAGAAAAGAAAAATAAGGAAAGAAGGAGAGTAGAAAGAAGTACGTTTGAGTTTCTGCAAGGAACTGCAAGAAAAGAGAAAGACGCGGTCGGTGCGTAAGGATCTTGGACTAGTGAAAAGGTCACACATAGGTCACACATGGAACGCAGAGAATCCTGAGGCTCTCCACGCTGTCCAAAAGTTAAGTAACAGTGGAAAAAATTATTAATTTTTCTTGTGTTTTATGATATCATATACTATATAGAAGATTATCGTTGTCGTGCTTTTCTCCACTATCTATGTACACATCTATATATATCGTATATACTTATTATTAAAATGTTCTAGATAATCCTGGGTATTTCTTTTGTAAAGTTAAGTGTTTTAGGAATCGCTGGGTACATAAAAATGTGAGTTTCGTGATAGCTCATAAAGCTCAAAAATCACGTGGCGCCCAATGAATAAATATTTTTTCTTTCTGTTCGCCCTACGACCTTCTTCGCTGAAACTATCTCCTTTGCGCATCTAGGGGAGCGTAACATCTTTGGCGCCCAACGTGGGGCCATAGCACGGTAAAAAGGAATAACCGCTAATACTGTAATTTACAGCGACTTCTCGAAATGCGTTAATTTTCCAGAGGTATTGGCAATTTTATACAGAGAATTATACTTCGTCGTAATATTTTCGGTACAGTCGCACGGACATCGTTTAATTTGTTAGCTACAAGTCTAATTGAATTTGTTTCTACGCTACACAGCGATACACAAGAGAAGTAACCTCGCTACACACATACTACAGTAGGCATAACCCTCAACAATAATAAATCAGGCGATCAGTTACTCCGTTGGTACATACGTACGAGTGATCAGTGCTGGGAGCCGCCCTCATTAGCGTAGGAAAAGTGGAAGGAAATTTTTCGTGGTGCTGCTAGCACATTAGTACAGGTTAAAAATAACAGATGTTAATGATACATTAAAGAATATTTCCGGTGTTGGTAACAGGTCGACAATTTTTTTCTCTTTCATTGACATGTTGACATTATTTTGTTTTCATGCTGGGTATATGATGTTTATATTTAAGGAAATAACACATTGATCTATGGATTATAATAAAGAATAATTGAAAAAGCGATAAATCGATTATTTGCTCGTTAGCTGTATGCAGAATAAACTCAAGATGAATGGTTAAAGACCAGGTGAATTCGGAAAATAGTAATATAGCATTTTTGTTGTTTCTGCTTTTCCTTGTAATTACTCATCGTTCACATTATTCGAGGGCACCGGTGCTGTGTGTCAACCAGCTTATTGAAATCAAGCTGTGACTCTGCCGAATATTATTTGCGAGACGTCTAGGCATAAAAGATTCCATGTGGAGTTAAGTTTGATGAAGTAGAGCAGATAGGCAGCGCGTTCATTTTCTGAGCATTATTCTCAAGAAGTATAAATATATAAAAGATCGCGTATGGACTTAATTTCGGGGGACAAATAGTGAAGTTCGGAATATCATGTTAGCTTCTTTCCCGACAACCAGATTACTTCTATGAGAAGGAAGAAGGTAGAACGAATTTAGTAATATCTTCAGAATAGTGTCCGGCGAAGTTAATTTTTTTGTTTGTTTTTAAGTGCATGAAAGGAAAGCATATCTCTTTTAATAAATCTGGAACCATTAAATTAACGGCGCGCTTATCTAACAAAATCATTAATATTAACGTGCAAAAACAACATAAACCCATTCATTCTTACGTCGAAGATATTATTGCCGTAACGAGATACACTCTGGGTTTGCTTCCATTGATATGAAAAGGGTAGTCCTAATATCTTTACAAGATTTGACCTGCAACTTTAATAATTTATATTTATTATTACAAGCATAACACTCCATATCAAAAGAGGTGGGATATTATATAATTTCTTTACGATAACTCTACTAGGACTTTAATAACACGGCAAATATTATATTGATCGTGTCTCATGCCACTGAGTTGCGGGAACGTTGGTTTTGATTGCAAATTGCGATGACTTCATATCCTTTGTCATAATTGAGGTCATTTATTGAATTAGGATAACAATTTTGATTTTACAGCGGCCTGTTGATTTTTATTTTCCATTTCGTAGCCGTAGACATCCACAATCGTCTTAGGAACTCTGTCTAATATAGGTATAAATTCCAGGTTAAAAAAAAAAAAAAACAAAAAAAATTCAATACAACCAAGCTCCTAAGAAATACCATTATAGTATTGTAATTGAACTATTTTTACATTACCGGATCCCACGCACAGATAAGATAGGATAAGAGTATCTAAGCGTATATGTCTTCGAGTGGTTACTTACTAATATTTAACATTCATCCTAGTTTTAAGTAGAAAGAGTTTCAAATAGATATTATATATTGGAGTTTCCTTTGAATGTTTGAATATCTTCAAGTGATTGCATAGTCTTAACTAATTGGAAAAAAATTTTTTAACTTTATTATCGGAAATGTTTTATTCAATCGTATTAACATACAAGAGATTTGCGTTAGTTCACCCCGATTTGGTGTCGAATTCCTTTTAACCAATCGCTGTTTAGTATAAATAGGCATACAGGTAGAAGACTTTTAGAGGAACATTCGCCGTCCCCTTATCCTTAGTGCTTGCCTGAAGGCAGAGCGTCTGAACTCAATTTATTGTTCGTGATCCTAGTCGTTTAGTTACTTGGTGGATATCTAGCGCGCAATCAACACTAACATAATCCTACCTTTATCCAATCTGGGGTGTTAATTAGTGCTCGCCTTGGTAAAATTGGTAAAATTTGTACACACCGGTTATAGAGCTCGGTACTTCCATCAGAATGGAGGTGAATCGCCTTAACCAGGAAGAATTAAGCTACCAGCTACTCGTACGGGGTTTAGAAGTAGGTACAGTCGATGAAATGCGTAGGAGCCTTAGAGGCGCTTTCAAGGTAGAAAAACTGGGAGTTTACTTGAGAGTGACAGCTACCCTTTCACTTTCGAGCAGGATGCGGAGTCAGTAAGGAGCAAGGTCACTGAACTTAATCAGATGATTGAGAACTTTACCGGCAATATTACTAGCGGTCAGTATGCTAAAGTAGTGTCAAAGATTAATTGGGCATTGGATAGGATCAGGCGAACGAAAGCAGAAAAGCAAGAGCATACAGCGCTCAAAAGCAAATTAAAAACGGAACTTATATCTGCTCTAGGGTCGATACAAACACAGGTAGAAACGAATATACCCAGCAGTTCTGACACTGAAGACGATGAAATTCAGAATTACACATTAACGTCGGGAGGTTCTTTGCGCCTACCAGTTTATAAGTGGAATTTAAAATTTTCTGGGGAACAGGGTTAATCTCTTAGTTCGTTCATCGAAAGAGTGACGGAGCAACGTGAAGCCCGGGGAGTTTCCGAAGTTCAATTGTTTAGATCGGCTTTAGATTTGTTCAGTGGCCGGGCCCTGATCTGGTACAGAGCAAATAAGGCGAATTTTAAATCTTGGTCAGACCTAGTGAGGAAGTTACGAAGTGAGTTTTTACCCATCGACTATGATGACCGTCTTACAGAAGAGATTAAAAGGCGAACGCAAGGTAAAGACGAGTCGAATGGAACATACGTAGCTATAATGACTAGCCTATTTTCTCGTCTAACGGTACCAATGACTGAGGATCAACAAATGAGAGTCCTAAAAAGGAATATTAGCCCTTTTTACCAAGCTCAATTGGGTTTAAATGATATTGACAGCTTAACAGATTTGGTCGAAAAGGGGAGAAAGCTGGAAGCAGTCCGCGCCTCAGTGGAGGCATTTATACCCCCTCCTTCTAAACGCAATACGCACTTATTTTAACCAGATCTTGCTTACGTATCGCACATCGATCCAAACGTGGCGACCATTTCGAACCGGCTAAGAGTTAATTTAACTTACAAATGTTACAACTGCCAAAGGGAAGGCCATACATTCCGATTTTGTAAACAACCTCGTCGTTGTTTTGGCTGTGGTACAGTCGGAACAATTCGTACCCGCTGTCGTAACTGCGGTCCACAAAGCTATAACAATAATGTCTCGGTAGATTCGGGAAACGCGTCGAGAGCTCAGCAGTAGGCGGCACACTGAGCTCCAAGGTATTTAACAGAGCCGCAGCAGCTGAGAACAAAAGCGTATTCGAATTATGTGGGGTAGGTTGGAAGGATCCTTTCAAATCAGCTATGCTGGATTTTATTTTTGCTCGTGTAAAAAAAGATGAAAGGCCATATTTAGAAATCTCAGTCTTTAACGTACCAATGACTGGACTGCTGGACTCAGGTGCCTCAATAACGGTAATGGGAGAAATAGGGTGGCGCAAGCTACAAACCAGAAATATTAAACTAAGTAAATCTGTCAAAAACTCGGTGACTCTTGCAAATGGGGACAAGTTAGAGATCGCCGGCCCTGCAAATTTACCAATAGAGTTGGAGGGCGTGGTCAAAGTTTTAGAAGTGCTGATAATACCACCACTGCCTCACGAGATTATACTGGGGACTGACTTCTGGAGGAGGATGGCGATTACGGCGAGTTTAGACGAAGATACCTGGAATTTCCAAAATACTCCCAGAGAGATTAATATGTGTTCCCTTGAAAGTCGATCTACACTAACGGAAGACCAAAAAGCTAGGCTCGAAGATTTAATGAATAAGATGGAGAAAAGGATGGGTAAGAGTCTAGGAAAGACTAACGTAGTAGAGCACGTGATAAGAATGGACTCTCCTCCCATAAAGCAAAGATACTACCCAGTGTCCCCTGCGATCCAAAAGGCTATTAACTCTGAGCTAAACGAAATGCTAGAAGACGGCATTGTTGAACCATCTGATAGCGCTTGGGCGTCACCTATAGTTATGGTGAAGAAGAAAGATGGCAGTTTTCGGTTTTGTGTTGACTACCGAAAACTCAACAAAGTAACCAAGAAAGACGCCTACCCAATTCCATATGTGTCGTCGACCCTGGAAAGTTAAGGGATGCCAAGTTTCTATCATCCTTAGACATCAAGTCAGCTTTCTGGCAGGTGCCAATGGCTGAAAGTTCGAAACAGTATACGGCCTTTACTGTGCTAGGAAGGGGTCTGTTTCAGTTCACTCGGATGCCATTCGGCCTGACCAATTCTCCCGCAACGTGGCAGAGGTTAATTGACCGCATCTTATCCGGAACTTTAGATACTCACGTGTTTGTATACCTTGACGACGTTGTTGTGGTTACTCAGACGTTCGAGAAGCATGTGGAGGTCTTAACAGAAGTCTTTGAACGCCTAAGAAAAGCAGGTTTAGTAATCAACTACGACAAATGCGAGCTCTGTCGTCCTGAACTCAAGTATTTGGGGTATGTTGTAGGAGCTAATGGTCTACAGGTAGATCCAGATAAAGTCAAGTGTATCCTAGACATTGCACAGTGAAGGAATTCCGTAGACTAATCGGTATGATTGCATGGTACAGACGATTTATACCATCTTTTTCGACCCTTTGTGCACCTATTACAGCCTTATTGAAGAAAAACAAGAAATATGTTTGGAGTAGTGAGTGTGAAGAGTCCTTCCAGCTCATTAAAGAAAAGTTGGTGAGCGCTCCACTACTGACATGTCCTAAATTCGAACTCCCGTTTATAGTGCATACGGATGCTTCTGGTTTTGGGATTGGCGCGGTTCTAACCCAAAAGGAAGAGGATCAAGAAAAGATCATTGCGTATTTAAGTCGTTCGCTGAATCGCTGTGAGAGGAACTACTCGACAACGGAACGAGAATGTCTTGCAGTCCTATGGGCAGTCGACAAGTTGAGGCCTTACTTAGAAGGCACCCGTTTCATAGTAGTCACAGACCATGCCTTGTTGGTCTGGCTCAATAACTTGAAGGATCCCTCTGGACGTCTTGCTCGTTGGGCCGTGAAAATGCAGCAACACGATTTCGACATAATACATAGAAAAGGCAAGGAACACGTCCTGCCTGATTTCCTCTTTAGATCGGTACCCGTAATCAATTCCATTAATTTGGAATCAAATATTAGCTCGACGGATAAGTGGTTTAACAAAATGGTGGCAAGCGTAAAGGCCTACCCATCGAAATATCCGGATTGGTGAATCGAACAATCTAAATTATGGAAGCATGTCCGAATAAGGTATCCTTCCTTGGCCGCCGACTCGGACTATTGGAAAGAGGTGGTCCCAAAAGAAAATAGAAGGTCGATCTTGTATGAGACACACGATAAACCTACCTCTGGTCACGGTGGGATTCAAAACACGTACGATCGTGTTCAACAGCAGTTTTACTGGCCAGGGATGCGGAAAGGTGCAGCAAGATACGTCAGAAACTGTTTAATATGTCAAGCGGTTAAACCAGATTTGCAGAGGCCTGCGGGATTAATGGCAAAGCGAAAACACGCAACCCGTCCTTGGGAAACCATATGTATCGATTTAATTGGTCCCCTTCCGAAATCGAATCAAGGCTATTCATTTACATTAACAGTTGTCGATCACTTTAGCAAGTTTGTCCTCTTGTTTCCTCTAAGATCTGTTACCGCGAAGCTGGTAAGTCGAAATATCGAAAATAACGTGATTTTACTATTCGGAGCACCTAGAAGCATTATCTGTGATAATGGAGTCCAATTCAGGAGTAAAGAGTTTAGGGAACTTTGTAACGAGTACGAAATACCAATTGATTATACAGCTTTGTATCATCCTCAAGCAAACCCATCAGAAAGAGTCAATCAAGTAGTCAAAACAGTAGATAAGCTAGGAGAGTTCTGGCGCACTGTTTTAGCTTCCAGGATTTCTCCACATATGGCGCCACCGTCGCTAGGTGGTTCGATTCCATACTAAATGTGGGTTTGTGCCTTGGATGTACTGGTTTATGTCTTGGATGTTGGGGATACGAGACCACTTTGGGGGATACGAGACCACTTTTAGCACTCTCCAACATAGGGAAATGGCATAGGATTTCGATTTTGTTTCTGAAGTGCGCCTATTTTTCATCTCGAATCTTGGGGATACGAGACCATTTTGGGGATACGAGACCACTTTTAGCACTCTCCAGCCTAGGAAAATAGCATAGGATTTCAATTTTGTTTCTGGAGTTCGCTTATTTTTCATCTCAGACTCGTAGCCTCCAAGTTTTTCATCTCGAGTTTTGGGATACGAGATCACTTTCAGTTATGAAGGGGGTGGGAAGCTTTATTGATGGATTTGGTCTTGACTGCGCCCTAGCGGCATTAGCCAGTACTACGGTTTTCTTGGATAGATATGTGGTGCGCCTAAATGTAGGCTTTTGGTTTTGAACTAATATTAGTAATAATTAAAGTTAACGCTAGGAAATTTTTGTTCATGCCAATGGATTCTAGATGGTGGGGGTGGCGGTACTAAGGTGGACGAAATTTCCATCAGAAATCCTCTACGGGCTCTGGTTTTCGAGATATTAGCGATTTTACGTTTTCAGATATAGTTAATATTATTAATAATTCAAGCTACCTAGGATAGTTTTGTTCATGCTAATAGATTCTAGAAGGTGTTATAGGGGCGGGGGGTTAGAGGGGGAACGAAATTTTTATCAGAAATCCTCTACGGGCTATGGTTTTCAAGATATTAGCGTATTAATAATTCAAGTTATTTTTTGCTCATGGAAATGGATTCTAGGTGGTGTAGGGTGGGAGGGGGACGAAATTCTCATCAGAAATCCTCTACGGGCTCGCCATTTCTTGAGTAAGGTTACCTAGCGGCATTAGCCGGAACTACTAGCATGCCTTGGTTTTGCTATTTTCTTTTATTAGCTGGGAAGTTCTAGATATCAGCATGACGTCATCTTGGTTTTGTCGTTTTCAAGTGTAGATATCAGCATCATTCGAATTTCATAACATGATATCACCTTGGCTTGCACCATTGAGCCTCGACTGCGCCCTAGCGGGATTAACCGGTACTACCGGGATGTATTATTTGGTCTTGACTGCGCTCTAGCGGCATTAGCAGGTACTACCAGCATGCTCCGGTTTTCTAGCGGCATCTGTTCGGGCGCAAACGCCATTTCTTGAGTAAGGTTCCCTAGCGGCCTTAGCCGGAACTACCTGGCTTTGCTGTTTTCTTTTATTAGCGGGAGAGTTCAGCATCATTCGAATTTCACAACATGACATCACCATGAACAGATTCTAGAAGTGAGACATTAGCCGATACTGCCAGCATGCTCCGTAAAAAAGAAGCTTGGCCCCCTATTGCCTAATAGTATAAGGAGCATCATTGTTGGACCATCGAATTGTGGAAAAACTAATGTTATGATAAGTTTGCTGGAACATCCCAATGGTCTGAGATATGAAAATATTTACATATATTCAAAATCTTTACATCAACCAAAGTATGAATACTTGAAGCGAGTGATGACTCATATATCAGGATTGGGGTATTATACATTCTCAACCAGCTGCGACGTTCTACCTCCAGAAGAAGCCAAATCACATTCAGTGTTTATTTTCGATGATGTAGCATGTGAAAAGAAAAATAATGTGCGATCCTATTTTTGCATGGGTCGCCACGAAGATATAGATAGCTTCTATCTCTGTTAAACATATACGCATATACCAAAGCACTTAATACGTGACAATGCTAATTTAATCATCTTATTCAAGCAAGATGACTTGAATTTGAAACATATCTATAATGATCATGTGAATACAGACATGAAGTTTGATAAATTTCGAAGAGCCTGTGCTGAGTGTTGGAAGGATAAATATGGTTTCTTGTTGATTGATAAGGACAGCTCATTAAACAAGGGGCGCTAACGTAAAGGATTTGATACCTTCATTGTACAGGGAATTCCTTTCCTACCGTCTGATAAACCAGAGTATGACGTCATCTGGTTGGCTGATCCCCTCAGCTAAATAAGCGAACTCCAGAAACAAAATCGAAAACCTATGCTATTTCCCTATGCTGGAGAGAGCTAATAAGTTGTGGATTAAAGATTTGATGATATTAATCTGTCTGTGTTTTTTATAAACAAGATTGCACCATATGATCATATATCTAAAAATAGATCAGGCGAAGCTGATTGGGGCGAATGTAGGTAGATATGTTCACTTAGATAAGTAATGGAAATTAGTAAATGTGTAATTTTGCTCTTCAGGTGGAATGCTTCTGATCTTATTCCTTGCATAAACAAATTCGCACAGTCCAGCAAAGTAAACAAATTCGCACAGCAGCCGAGTAAAGTAAACAAATTGAGCGATTTATGTAAGATCCCAATTTCTTTAACTGAAAACAACAACAACCGATATTAATCTGTGGGATATGATGTCTTAGATGAGTAGTGGAAGATATACTTGAAAATTTCTTTTGCTGAAAAAAACAACAACAACTATTACGTAAGTTGTGGTCTGTAGGTGTCTTTAATAAACAAGAGTGATCATGTTATGATATTCGATGTGATAAAAATTGATCACGGCTGCTTGGGATGGTAATACACATTAAATCATTAGAAGTAATGGAAATTAAAGCATTAGAAAAGGTGGCCAGGTCGCTGGTAATTTGATATCTTGCGTAAACATATTGTTACGAAATTATCTTCTGGCCGAGCGGATAGCAGATATAATTTACAACCTTTTTGAACTAGAAGAAGATCACAGTAGGCGATATGAAAAACAAACAAATTGAGCACTACCAAGACGTCAGTCGGCAATCGAGTTCAAGTTTCAATTCTGCGTTATTTACCACACATTAAATTCTAAATTCCATATTGACCAGTAGTTTTTTCTTCTCGTACGCGATTTGGAATAAGTCACTTTCGCGGTGCTAGGAATTATATTCGTTGGTACTGTATTCGGGCGTGTTTATGTAGACAATCGTCCTGTGTTCACGTTTAAATTTTTGTGTGTTACTTAGAATTTAGATAAATAAATGAAGCAAAACAAATATGTGTGGCCCTTAACTAGCTTAGGAGAATGCGCATGCATGGGTTACCTGTGAGCAGGTGCGACTTAGTACCTGATACCAGAGCATTATTTCCTTATGCCGTGTATAGGGTTAGGTTCCCGCATCCTTGGTGTATGATGTCGCGGTATGACTGGATGACAGCTGATTATTGTGCCGTGTTGTGTAGTGTGTGGTAGGTGTCTTGAGGCGTGAGTGAGCTTCCTTATTGTAAGATTTTAATAGTCCTCCCGTGGAAAGTTCTCCAGGCAGGGGCTTCTGCGTGAGCCGGTTTGAATTTGATTGCCGTCTCCGCGGAATCTTCTATTGGAGGTATCGCCGAAATCTGCAAGGGACTTCAAATTTTCATGCATTCACTTTCGTGGAAATAAAAATCGCCATAAAAGGTGCTGACTGATATACAATTCTTTTTCTTCGTTTTTTCTATTTTCTTGTGCTGACTGATACACAACTTATTTTTATTTTATTATTTTTATTTTTTTGATTTTCTTATTTTTAGTTTCTCCGCGTGACAAATTTTAGACGTTCTTTTCTCTCCAGACCACTTGACAAGAAGGAAGGAAGAAGTTAAAAAAAAAAAAAACAACATGGTGGTTAGGATGTTATCGCTTCCTTCGACATTCCAATGGTGAACTGGAATTTTGTACTAAATTTAGACAAAGTTATTTAGTGACCTCTATGAGGGAAACAATTTTAACTACACTGTTACAATTTATTCATTCAATTCTAAAGTGTATTCAACTATTGCATGCTAAAATTAATGGATTGATTCTCTTGACTACTTTTTGTCTACAGATTAAAATTTTTTGTAGTGAGGTTATGCATATCGGTTTGACAACGATTTCTCCTTATTATTGCTTCCGGTTTAGCGCAACTGGAAATATCTGCAAGGGTTACTTCCACCAAAGGGCTTCGATAGAGTTGAGGTGAATTTTGCGGTTTTTGTAGTATAGTAGTTCTTGTAGTGCTGAAATTACAGAAATTTCAGTTTGGTTCTTTTTAAATTTTAGCCGGAGGACAGCGGCGAGGGCTTGACTGGATGCCCTTATCAGGAGAAGGACACCGGAGTGGAGGAAGGGTGGTGAAGTGAAGAAAGGAAGAGGATCGTATTGCTAATGAAGTAAGTAGGTTGGGAAATGGGGATGGTTTTTATTTGGTTTTAGTGTTTGTTTGGGGAGTATTTTCTTTTGTATTCCTAGGTTGTGGAGTTTGAATGCTATTTGTATTTCCCTAATGCCATTTTTGTTTTATTTTAGCGGAGGAAAGTGGAAAAGCCTCCCCCATGTACCAAACGGCCGAGGAATGAGCCACCATCGGGCGGCCGCATAGCTGTCATTGTGTAGCTCATCTGCGAAATCTGGCAATAATCGGCCTGATGAAAGTCATAATAGTTCTTCATTTGTCTACTCGCGCGCTTCAACATCGCCCGATTGTGTTCATGTACTTCATTGAGAGTTTCGATTAATTGTTCTAGGTACTGATTGGTTGGGGCGGCCGCAGTGGGCGGGCTGCCCATTACCATTTCCAAGGGTAACCTTAGTTCACGCCCAAACAGTAATCGCGCTGGAGTTTGATGTGTACTGTCTTGAATACTAGATCTATATGCCAGGAGTAAGAAGGGGATGTATCGGTCCCAGTCGCGCTGATTCTGTTCTAGGAATTTTGCAAGGTAGTCCAATATTGTCCGGTTGAACCTCTCGACTAAGCCATCCGATTGTGGATGAAGTGCTGTCGTGCGTGTCTTTTCAATTCCAAATCTTCGCAATGTTTCCTGGAATACAGCACCCTCGAAATTTCGACCCTGGTCGGAATGTAGTTGTAGCGGCGCTCCATATCGACTGAATACTGCGGAAATAAGTGCGTCGGCTACCGTTTCTGCAGTTTGATCCCTAACGGCAATTGCTTCCGGCCACTTAGTGAAATCGTCAACGCAGACTATTAAGTAGCGGTTGTTGCTGGTCGTCTTCGGTAGCGGTCCCAAGATGTCTACGGCTGCTCGTTCGAATGGGGCACCAACCTCGCAAATCTGCAGGGGAGCTTTGGTTCTGGGGCGTGGTCCCTTCCTCGCTTGGCATTGTTGGCATGTTGCGCACCAGTCCTTGACATCATTGCTGTTTCCAATCCAATAATATTTGAGGCGTAATTTTCCCAGGGTCTTGTTTACCCCGAAGTGCCCTCCTGATGGTGAATCGTGAATCTGGCTGAGAACGACTTTTCTTAAAGATTTAGGTACGAGAATTTGTTTTAGTGAATCTTTTCCGTTCTCTATTACTCGAAACAGGACATTGCGTTCTAGACGTAGAGACGACCACATAGCCCAATATGATTTAATTTCCCGGCTCATACCCTTTATCTCCTCTTTATCCGGACGTTTCTCTGCTAGTAGCCAACGTCTTATCTCTCTCAGATCTAAATCTCGGTCCTGCATTTCAGCTACATCATCTTGCGCAGTAATAATTCGTATGGTGAGTGAGTCCTTCTCTTCAATTCGCTGACAGTATTTGCAATCGTTTATGGAACAGAGTCGTCGCGACAGAGCGTCGGCGTTGTTATGTTTGTTTCCTGGTCTGTGTACTATTTCGAAATTATATGCCTGCAAGCGCTCTATCCAGCGAGCTACTTGTCCTTCAGGAGCATGGAAGTTCATCAACCAGCGCAATGAGGCATGATCAGTTCTGATGATGAATTCTTTTCCCAGGAGGTACGGTTGGAAGTGTGCACACGCTTTAACAATAGCCACTAGTTCTTTTCTTGTGACACAATAATTACGCTCGACTTTGCTGAAGGTCTTACTGTAATATTCGATTACATGCTCGGTACTATCTCTCATTTGCGAAAGAATAGCGCCCCAGGCATGTTGGCTTGCGTCCGTGTCTAGGATGAATGGCAGCTGCTCATCAGGCTGAACCAATATAGGTGCTGAGGTAAGCTTCTTCTTCAGAGCCTCGAACGCCTCTTCGCGCTCTTTTGTCCATTCGTATTTGCGGTTTTTCTCTGTCAACTCCGTGAGGGGTTTTGCAAGGATAGAGAAGTTCTGCACAAACCGGCGATAGTAGGCACAAAGTCCCAAAAACGATTGAACGTCTTTCTTATTCTTCGGTGTAGGCCAGTCCTGAACAGTGGCAGTTTTCTCTGGATCTGTTGCCACGCCTTGAGCGCTTATTATGTGTCCCAGGAATTTAACCTGTTGCACACACAACTGGCATTTCCTCGGAGATACCTTTAAGTTAGCGATTTTAAGACGCTCTAACACCAGGCACAGGTTTTGGAGCATCGTTTCAAATGTCGTCCCATGCACGATTACGTCATCTAAATAGACCAGGCAAGCCTGCGGGCATATGCCTCGTAGAACGACCTCCATCAATCCCTGGAATGTTGCGGGAGCATTAGTTAATCCAAAGGGCATTACACTAAACTCCCATAGCCCCTGTCCTGTTGTGAATGCAGTCTTTTCTCTATCCCTCTCCTTTACTTCGACTTGCCAGTATCCAGATTGTAAGTCGAGAGTAGAAAACCATCTAGATCCAGCTAAGGCATCGAGCGTCAAATCTATCCGCGGAAGTGGGTAGGAATCTTTCTTCGTAGTTTCGTTGAGTCGACGATAATCGACGCAAAATCGTGTGGAGCCATCCTTTTTCTTTACCAAGACCACAGGGGAGGCCCAAGGACTACTCGATGGTTGAATAATGCCTTGCTCTTCCATTTCTTCCACTAGATGTTCTGCTTCTTTTCGTTTCGCTAGCGGTAATCGTCGCGGGGGTTGTTTAATGGATTTATTATCTCCGACGTCGATGCCATGGTGAAGAATAGTTGTCCTTCCTAGGTCATTCTTAGACTGTGAAAAGACGTTCTGATGCTCATACAGCGTTTGCTTCAAAACATTTTGTTGCTGACTATCGAGATGAGGGGCTGCCCTTTCAATCAGGGTGAGCAGGTCTGGTGATAAAGCAGGGTTGTCTATGTTACCTTCGCGGATATATCTGATTACGACAGGACCTAACTCCGCCTTGGCAAGCAAGGTATTACACTGAAGCTCGACGGAATTCTGCCCTAGATTAGCTATACTAATGGTTACGCAGCCATTACTGGTACAACAAATACTGGGTGCAAACCAAAGATCAGGTGGAACATCTTTCGGCAGTAGCAAAACAGTCCTCTTATTCCCCAAGAATGGATTGCAGAGCTGAATAAAACTGGTTGATTCTGCCGGAATGGTGTAGTCTCTAACAGTTCTTACTACAAGGTTGGACTCGTTATCCCGAATCGGTATGCTTTCATCCTCTACTCTTAGATTAAAGTTTTCCAGATCTATGGTGCATCTGTGAGCTGCCAAAAAATCCATACCCAGTATGCAGTCATCGAATATCTCAGCAACGTAAAAGGTGTGGTTCGCCATGAAGTTCCTGATGATTACAGGTAGCTCTACTATTCCTTCTATCCGATTAGTTTCTCCGGTTACGTTTCGTAGATATGTCAGACAAGGCAAGAGTGGCCGTTTGAAGGCTAAGCGTTTTAAAATTCTTGTATGCAGTACCGAGTGCGTAGCCCCCGTGTCAACGATCATATTGCACGGGGTCTCACCTACTAATCCCATTATTCTGATGGTATTGCAGATTGTACTTTGACTCAACGTGATGATAGGTGGGGCATGTAGTGCCAAAGAGGAGGGCTCAATTAGCGTTTGTTGTTTAGGACTTGCTGGTGATGCGGTGGTGTTGATTATTGGTGCGATATCAACCTTAGTTGATATGGTGTTGATTTTGGGTGGTGTGATGGTATTGATTCTTGGCACTAATTTAACGTAGGTGCAGGTTTGGTGTGGAGCATTTGCGTTACTCACTGGTCCCTGCCCCTTAAGACCAGCGCCTTTTAGTTTAAATCTTCGCAGGGATTCCTTGAAATATTATCGGTTCCATGGATTTGTAGCATTTCGTTAGGGGATGGTTGCTGTTGTGGAGGCTGATGTACTATGACTTGGCACGCAATCTGCTTACTTTGGTCACCTTCGTCGTCCCGAGTAGTGTCGGAGTCGTCATTATCGGATCGTACGTGAGGATCTAACAAGTAAACGTTTATCGCCTTATTCGTAGGGTTCCCGGTAACTAAGTCGAATTCGACTCTATCGCCCACTACCAAACTTGTTCTGCAGCCTGATATAGGCGACTTTAAATTGGCAATGTGTACGAATGCGTCTCCGTTAGTTTCATCACATGTGATAAACCCAAATTTGCGAAGAGAATCAAACCATCTTACTGTTCCTTGAAGACGCCGGGCATTTACCGGATGCACGATGTGTTTGCCTCTCCGAGAGTTCTTCAAAATTGTTGGGGCATTGATTTTTGGCTGAGCTAGCGAGTGCCCCTTTAAGCTAGCTCGTTGGCGTTTCCCAAAGTCCACTCCGTAGAAACAGTTTTCCTCTGTTTAGCTCCTTCTCTTTCTGGAGGTGATTCTCGTCTTGTTTGCCTCCGGTCCTCGTTAAGTGTAGTAGCCGTGGCCACTCTAATATTCTTCCTTGCTGCACGAGTAGCTCGTTGGTTAGCTTCTATCTTAGTGGCTCTTTGTACGGCTTCCTGCAGTGTAGATGGTTCAGCATCACGAACTTTTTCTTGTACATCTATGTCTAAAATTCCATCAAGAAACTGATCCCGAGCGAGGCGATCCCTAGCGTTCTCTGTACAGTCCGGCAAGGTGAGGGAAGTAAGTCTAAGCAAGTCATTTGAAAATTCTGAGAAGCTCTCGCCGCTTTTCTGTACCCTGGTGCATAGTTGTCGATGTGTCACTATCTGTTGATGATCTGGACTAAACTTTATTCGCAGTGCTTCACTCACTCTATCGTAGTTACTTCTCTCCGTGCGTGACAAAGTTTCGTAATAAGCCAAGGCATGGCCTCTCAAGACTGATGCGAGGTAAAGGGCTTTGGAGTCATTGGTCCAGTCATTCATCTGTGAGATCGCATCAAAGTGGATCTCGTATCGACTCCAGGGAATCTTACCATCGTACTCAGTGAGTGTTACTGTCTGCCTTGTTTGAATCTGCAATGGTATCGTACAGGATGCTTGCGGAACTAGTACTCCATGGCGTTGGCCATCATCCAATCCAACAGGAGCTCCATTCCTAGAGCCCCTGGGCGTCTGACTTGACTCCTCCGTCGATTGCGATCCACCCCGGCCATGAGGAGGCGTAGACTGTGCGCTGGGTTGCCCAGAATTACCTTCGGTCGGGTCGAGGGGAGGATTGGTATCCTCAGTAGTCTCTTGAAAAACTTTATTCGCGAATGTCGTAGCACCCATGGCGGAAAAGTCAGTCATTTGCTTTTGAAGGGACTTCACCTCTTCACGAAAACTAGAGTGCTCTTCGCGTACTACCTTCAAGTCATTTTTTATGGTGATCATTTCCTGGGCCTGCACTCTAATCGCCAGAATGAGGTCCTCCAAATTTTTCAAAATGGCTTCGATTTTCTCTTCCGACATATCTCTATGCAACAGATTTCACTTTCCAATCTGAGAATGAGTTTAACAGCTTTAATTTTCTGGTTATTATTATTTCAGGCCTGCTCCGATTCAACGAATTTTAGTCGCAGTATTAGGACAATTTTCCCGGATGTAAAAAGGAAAAGAAAAGAAAAACAAAAGATTTGTGATCTTGATTCTTGTCAAAATGTACGTTTTATGCTGACTAATTGTCTCAGATCAAGTTCGAAAATTGTTCAGTTAAATTACTTTTATATCAAGACTGTGGCTCAAATTTACATTCAATGTAAAGCTCTCAGTCAGTTAACATAACGCGGCGCAAGAGTCCATAGTCTTATGTTTTACGTGTTTATTCAAAAAATTCGCACAATCATGCATACCCACATATTAAGTTCGTTTATTCACATGTAATTTTAATAGGCACTATTATTCTAATAATAAAATTTCACTCATTAAAACCACATACGGATTTCATTTAAATTTTTTCTAAAATATTGGCTTAAATTTCAGTCCTAAATAACAACTAACGTTTTGTCTTAACCTCTAACTTTAACTTAAAAGAAAAATCGTAAAAGTTTTTACTGTGATCACGCTTAAGTTCAGAATAAAATTTAATTCAAAGCGGGGGCAATTTCCATTACGAAATAACTTATAAACCCCACACTTGACACCAATTGTTACGAAATTATCTTCTGGCCGAGCGGATAGCAGATATAATTTACAACCTTTTTGAACTAGAAGAAGATCACAGTAGGCGATATGAAAAACAAACAAATTGAGCACTACCAAGACGTCAGTCGGCAATCGAGTTCAAGTTTCAATTCTGCGTTATTTACCACACATTAAATTCTAAATTCCATATTGACCAGTAGTTTTTTCTTCTCGTACGCGATTTGGAATAAGTCACTTTCGCGGTGCTAGGAATTATATTCGTTGGTACTGTGTTCGGGCGTGTTTATGTAGACAATCGTCCTGTGTTCACGTTTAAATTTTTGTGTGTTACTTAGAATTTAGATAAATAAATGAAGCAAAACAAATATGTGTGGCCCTTAACTAGCTTAGGAGAATGCGCATGCATGGGTTACCTGTGAGCAGGTGCGACTTAGTACCTGATACCAGAGCATTATTTCCTTATGCCGTGTATAGGGTTAGGTTCCCGCATCCTTGGTGTATGATGTCGCGGTATGACTGGATGACAGCTGATTATTGTGCCGTGTTGTGTAGTGTGTGGTAGGTGTCTTGAGGCGTGAGTGAGCTTCCTTATTGTAAGATTTTAATAGTCCTCCCGTGGAAAGTTCTCCAGGCAGGGGCTTCTGCGTGAGCCGGTTTGAATTTGATTGCCGTCTCCGCGGAATCTTCTATTGGAGGTATCGCCGAAATCTGCAAGGGACTTCAAATTTTCATGCATTCACTTTCGTGGAAATAAAAATCGAACTGGAGGATACTTAGCATTTATTTTATTCTCTCGCCATAAAAGGTGCTGACTGATATACAATTCTTTTTCTTCGTTTTTTCTATTTTCTTGTGCTGACTGATACACAACTTATTTTTATTTTATTATTTTTATTTTTTTGATTTTCTTATTTTTAGTTTCTCCGCGTGACAAATTTTAGACGTTCTTTTCTCTCCAGACCACTTGACAAGAAGGAAGGAAGAAGTTAAAAAAAAAAAACAACATGGTGGTTAGGATGTTATCGCTTCCTTCGACATTCCAATGGTGAACTGGAATTTTGTACTAAATTTAGACAAAGTTATTTAGTGACCTCTATGAGGGAAACAATTTTAACTACACTGTTACAATTTATTCATTCAATTCTAAAGTGTATTCAACTATTGCATGCTAAAATTAATGGATTGATTCTCTTGACTACTTTTTGTCTACAGATTAAAATTTTTTGTAGTGAGGTTATGCATATCGGTTTGACAACGATTTCTCCTTATTATTGCTTCCGGTTTAACGCAACTGGAAATATCTGCAAGGGTTACTTCCACCAAAGGGCTTCGATAGAGTTGAGGTGAATTTTGCGGTTTTTGTAGTATAGTAGTTCTTGTAGTGCTGAAATTACAGAAATTTCAGTTTGGTTCTTTTTAAATTTTTGCCGGAGGACAGCGGCGAGGGCTTGACTGGATGCCCTTATCAGGAGAAGGACACCGGAGTGGAGGAAGGGTGGTGAAGTGAAGAAAGGAAGAGGATCGTATTGCTAATGAAGTAAGTAGGTTGGGAAATGGGGATGGTTTTTATTTCGTTTTAGTGTTTGTTTGGGGAGTATTTTCTTTTGTATTCCTAGGTTGTGGAGTTTGAATGCTATTTGTATTTCCCTAATGCCATTTTTGTTTTATTTTAGCGGAGGAAAGTGGAAAAGCCTCCCCCATGTACCAAACGGCCGAGGAATGAGCCACCATCGGGCGGCCGCATAGCTGTCATTGTGTAGCTCATCTGCGAAATCTGGCAATAATCGGCCTGATGAAGGTAACTAGTCTCGTTACAATATATAGCCGAGTAAAGCAGGCAAATTGAGCGATTAATGTTTTTTTTTGTATCTAGGAGTTTGTATTGAAAAGTCTTTATGACGAATTGTTTTTTATTTTCAATAAAATTTCTCAATCAGTCACACTGTTATGAGATTTGATTGATTCCCCGATATCATAGTTCACATGAAGCTGATAAGAATATGATAATTTTATCTTCATACTATTGGGGGCAGGTACATTGTTTACTTACCATTAAGTTGAGAGTGGGTTAAATTAAAAGCTTTAATAGACGAACGCTGTGTTATGATATTAATGTGGTATGATATGTTGTCTGAGGTGAGTAGTGGAAGTTGTATGGGGGCTATGAATAAGCAGTAAAATCCTAATCAGCAATCTCGCTGGATATATGATAATTCTCCATGTCCATAGTGAAGATCGTGGTGGTGGGTTGAGAGTAGGTACTGTAAGTTATGTATTAAGTTAAAAGTTTTGCTGGATGGTATTTGGCATTTATCTCCTCGAAATGGTGTTGTATGAGTATCAGGAAGGTTGAAAAAAAGTTGATAATGCTTCAAGTTCAATAGTGAAGACCGCGATGTTGAGAGTGGGTATTTGGAATGATATAACTCTAGTAGGATATCTTACCACATTTGGAAAAAATTACATAATATGATTAAGAAAGCTTTATGATATATATCAAAAGTGATCCCAATGGATTACATAAGGAAAGTATGTTCACTTCATCTACAAACAACAAATATGGCTGAAAGCGACACACGGTGTGAGCAAAAATCATTCTTGCTTCAATTATCACTATTAAACGATGTGTGCCGCAGAAAATATATTAAGTCTAGCCTAGTCTAAAATATGTATTGTAAATAAAAATTGTATCATGGTTATAATGCCATTTATTGAAATAATTTGTTTTAATTGTATTATAGCTTAAGTCTAAAATCTTTTTTTCTTTAGTTCAGCAAGGCCAGGATTTCATAGATATAGATTGATCCTTATATTGAATATTCCTTATGCCTTTACACCAATGTGGCGTTAAAAGGTTCATGGTGCACCACTTTCACAAATAACATCTTTCCATCTTTACTTTTTGCGATATTTGTTGGAATATCCTTATTTTTCGACCTGTTGGTAGGGGACAGTCGACTCGTTTTTGGATGAAAAACTTTCTTCTTTATTTCTGGAAAGCATCGATTTCATAGATGTAGACTGAGCCTTATATGAATATTCTTTACTCCTTTCATCCGTAGGCTTTAGAAGGTTTGTAGTGTCCTTAGAGCTCATGTTGAAATTATTGCGTAATTAGCTTGCCAAGAAACAGTGATCTGTTTGGCTAAAGAGCAAAATATCAATTGAAAAAATAAGTTATGAAACTACTATTTATATGGATTTGGCACATTGTCTTGACCTCTGACGTCACCTTAACCTTTGAAACCGAAAGTGTCTGCTCTTGGGTTCACTTGGATGATGAGTAGTGCAAGTTGTATGGGAGATTATAATTAGCTGTGAGTAAACTGTAAAGAAGAAGATTTCTGATAACAGTATGTTCCATACATAATCTTACAGGTGGAAGAAAATTTTATAAGAATCTGGTAACTGCATTTCCTTATAAACCTTATATAAATTCATATGTGACCAAACCGAGCTATAGATTTTTGTTCTAGATGAATGCACATTATATATAATATCTGAAAATAGATAGCAGCAAAATGAAAGGCTATAAGAATTTGGTTGCAGTATATTCTATACAATATCTAATAACCATAAGAAAAATTTTACAAGAATCTGATACCATGCTTAGTTCACAATTTAAAAAGTAGAAGAAAATTGTATAAGAATCTGGTAATAGTATGTTCCATACAAAATCTAACAAGCGAAAGAAAATTTTATAAGAATCTGGTAAGAATCCGGTAACAGTATGTTCCATACAAAATTTAACAGGCAGAAGAAAATTTTATTACAATCTTGTAACAGTATGTTCCAAAGAAAAATCCAAGATTTTATGCATTTCCTGATGTGTAAGCCTTATATAAATCCATATGTTCTATATAAAAAATCGGTATATAAATATCTGTTAAAAAATTGGTTAGGGTATATAGTGATTTTAAAAAATTCATATCTCCAATACGGTGCGAGAACCAAAATCCAAAATCTACTAGGTAGCAGACAATTTTATAAGAATCTGGTATATTCTATACAAAATCTAAAAGGGGAAGGGAAAATTGCACGAGAGTTTGGTTAGTGGTTAGTGTATTCCCGAATGCTGAACTGTTAAGATGGATATTGAAGAGTTTTTAGGAGAATATAATAACATTTTACTCGATGAGCATAAGAAACAAATTCAAGAATGCTATAACTTTTTAAAATTATATGAAAATATTGAAAAAGTCTAGTCAAAATTTGGTGAACACTTTATAAGCTGCCCTTGGTCAAGAGATGATTCAACGGATGGACCAGATACATGTGTATGTTGTGGTGTTGCTAGATGCCTAAAACAAGCTGTGAAGCTATATAAATTCTAGCAAACATTGACAAAAAGTAATTACGAGGCATGCCTTACAAAGTGCGATTTAACTTAGCACTAGAAATTCTCATTTTGTATACTTGGAGAGCTCATAAAGGATCATGTAAACTTACACTGTATGCAGATGCTGATTTCAACAACAGATTCATCAAACACAGGAAATTTTGATTACATACAGCTCTGTACCATAAGATTATAAGAACTAATACTTTTTAATTTTTAATAAATGATATTTTATATATGGCCTTCTTTTTATTCAATTTCCCATATGAATTTTTTAAAATCACTATATACCCTAACTAATTTTTTAACAGATATTTATATACCGATTTTTTATATAGAACATATGGATTTATATAAGGCTTACACATCAGGAAATGCATAAAATCTTGGATTTTTCTTTGGAACATACTGTTACAAGATTCTAATAAAATTTTCTTCTGCCTGTTAAATTTTGTATGCAACATACTGTTACCGGATTCTTACCAGATTCTTATAAAATTTTCTTTCGCTTGTTAGATTTTGTATGGAACATACTATTACCAGATTCTTATACAATTTTCTTCTACTTTTTAAATTGTGAACTGAGCATGGTATCAGATTCTTATAAAATTTTTCTTATGGTTATTAGATTTTGTATAGAATATACTGCAACCAAATTCTTATAGCCTTTCATTTTGCTGCTATCTATTTTCAGATATTATATATAATGTGCATTCATCTAGAACAAAAATCTATAGCTCGGTTTGGTCACATATGAATTTATATAAGGTTCATAAGGAAATGCAGTTACCAGATTCTTATAAAATTTTCTTCCACCTGTAAGATTATGTATGGAACATACTGTTATCAAAAATCTTCTTCTTTACAGTTTACTCACAGCTAATTATAATCTCCCATACAACTTGCACTACTCATTATCCAAGTGAACCCAAGAGCAGACACTTTCGGTTTCAAAGGTTATGGTGACGTCAGAGGTCAAGACAATGTGCCAAATCCATATCAATAGTAGTTTCATAACTTGTTTTTTCAATTGATATTTTGCTCTTTAGCCAAACAGATCACTGTTTCTTGGCAAGCTAATTACGCAATAATTTCAACATGAGCTCTAAGGACACTACAAACCTTCTAAAGCCTACGGATGAAAGGAGTAAAGAATATTCATATAAGGCTCAGTCTACATCTATGAAATCGATGCTTTCCAGAAATAAAGAAGAAAGTTTTTCATCCAAAAACGAGTCGACTGTCCCCTACCAACAGGTCGAAAAATCAGGATATTCCAACAAAGATCGCAAAAAGTAAAGATGGAGAGATGTTATTTGTGAAAGTGGTGCACCATGAACCTTTTAACGCCACATTGGTGTAAAGGCATAAGGAATATTCAATATAAGGATCAATCTATATCTATGAAATCCTGGCCTTGCTGAACTAAAGAAAAAAAGATTTTAGACTTAAGCTATAATACAATTAAAACAAATTATTTCAATAAATGGCATTATAACCATGATACAATTTTTATTTACAATACATATTTTAGACTAGGCTAGACTTAATATATTTTCTGCGGCACACATCGTTTAATAGTGATAATTGAAGCAAGAATGATTTTTGCTCACACCGTGTGTCGCTTTCAGCCATATTTGTTGTTTGCAGATGAAGTGAACATACTTTCCTTATGTAATCCATTGGGATCACTTTTGATACATATCATGAAGCTTTCTTAATCATATTATGTAATTTTTTTCAAATGTGGTAAGATATCCTACTAGAGTTATATCATTACAAATACCCACTCTCAACATCGCGGTCTTCACTATTGAACTTGAAGCATTATCAACTTTTTTTCAACCTTCCTGATACTCATACAACACCATTTCGAGGAGATAAATGCCAAATACCATCCAGCAAAACTTTTAACTTAATACATAACTTACAGTACCTACTCTCAACCCACCACCACGATCTTGACTATGGACATGGAGAATTATCATATATCCAGCGAGATTGCTGATTAGGATTTTACTGCTTATTCATAGCTCCCATACAACTTCCACTACTCACCTCAGACAACATATCATAACACATTAATATCATAACACAGCGTTCGGCTATTAAAGCTTTTAATTTAACCCACTCTCAACTTAATGGTAAGTAAACAATGTACCTGCCCCCAATAGTATGAAGATAAAATTATCATATTCTTATCAGCTTCATGTGAACTATGATATCGGGGAATCAATCAAATCTCATAACAGTGTGACTGATTGAGAAATTTTATTGAAAATAAAAAACAATTCGTCATAAAGACTTTTGAATACAAACTCCTAGATACAAAAAAAATATTAATCGCTCAATTTGCCTGCTTTACTCGGCTATATATGTTTACGCAAGATATCAAATTACCAGCGACCTGGCCACCTTTTCTAATGCTTTAATTTCCATTACTTCTAATGATTTAATGTGTATTACCATCCCAAGCAGCCGTGATCAATTTTTATCACATCGAATATCATAACATGATCACTCTTGTTTATAAAAGACACCTACAGACCACAACTTACGTAATAGTTGTTGTTGTTGTTGTTGTTTTTTTTCAGCAAAAGAAATTTTCAAGTATATCTTCCACTACTCATCTAAGACATCATATCCCACAGATTAATATCGGTTGTTGTGTTTTCAGTTAAAGAAATTGGGATCTTATATAAATCGCTCAATTTGTTTACTTTACTCGGCTGCTGTGCGAATTTGTTTACATTATTCGACTTCGAATTTGTTTACTTTGATGGACTGTGCGAATTTGTTTATGCAAGCAATAAGATCAGAAGCATTCCACCTGAAGAGCAAAATTACACATTTACTAATTTCCATTACTTATCTAAGTGAACATATCTACCTACATTCGCCCCAATCAGCTTCGCCTGATCTATTTTTAGATATATGATCATATGGTGCAATCTTGTTTATAAAAAACACCGACAGATTAATATCATCAAATCTTTAATCCACAACTTATTAGCTCTCTCCAGCATAGGGAAATAGCATAGGTTTTCGATTTTGTTTCTGGAGTTCGCTTATTTAGCTGAGGGGATCAGCCAACCAGATGACGTCATACTCTGGTTTATCAGACGGTAGGAAAGGAATTCCCTGTACAATGAAGGTATCAAATCCTTTACGTTAGCGCCCCTTGTTTAATGAGCTCTCCTTATCAATCAACAAGAAACCATATTTATCCTTCCAACACTCAGCACAGGCTCTTCGAAATTTATCAAACTTCATGCCTGTATTCACATGATCATTATAGATATGTTTCAAATTCAAGTCATCTTGCTTGAATAAGATGATTAAATTAGCATTGTCACGTATTAAGTACTTTGGTATATGCGTATATGTTTGACAGAGATAGAAGCTATCTATATCTTCGTGGCAACCCATGCAAAAATAGGATCGCACATTATTTTTCTTTTCACATGCTACATCATCGAAAATAAACACTGAATGTGATTTGGCTTCTTCTGGAGGTAGAACGTCGCAGCTGTTTGAGAATGTATAATACCCCAATCCTGATATATGAGTCATCACTCGCTTCAAGTATTCATACTTTGGTTGATGTAAAGATTTTGAATATATGTAAATATTTTCATATCTCAGACCATTGGGATGTTCCAGCAAACTTATCATAACATTAGTTTTTCCACAATTCGATGGTCCAACAATGATGCTCCTTATACTATTAGGCAATAGGGGGCCATGCTTCTTTTTTACGGAGCATGCTGGCAGTATCGGCTAATGTCTCACTTCTAGAATCTGTTCATGGTGATGTCATGTTGTGAAATTCGAATGATGCTGAACTCTCCCGCTAATAAAAGAAAACAGCAAAGCCAGGTAGTTCCGGCTAAGGCCGCTAGGGAACCTTACTCAAGAAATGGCGTTTGCGCCCGAACAGATGCCGCTAGAAAACCGGAGCATGCTGGTAGTACCTGCTAATGCCGCTAGAGCGCAGTCAAGACCAAATAATACATCCCGGTAGTACCGGTTAATCCCGCTAGGGCGCAGTCGAGGCTCAATGGTGCAAGCCAAGGTGATATCATGTTGTGAAATTCGAATGATGCTGATATCTACACTTGAAAACAACAAAACCAAGATGACGTTATGCTGATATCTAGAACTTCCCAGCTAATAAAAGAAAATAGCAAAACCAAGGCATGCTAGTAGTTCCGGCTAATGCCGCTAGGTAACCTTACTCAAGAAATGGCGAGCCCGTAGAGGATTTCTGATGAATATTTCGTCCCCCCTCCCACCCTACACCACCTAGAATCCATTTCCATGAGCAAAAAATAACTTGAATTATTAATACGCTAATATCTCGAAAACCATAGCCCGTAGAGGATTTCTGATAAAAATTTCGTTCCCCCTCTAACCCCCCGCCCCTATAACACCTTCTAGAATCTATTGGCATGAACAAAACAATCCTAGGTAGCTTGAATTATTAATAATATTAACTATATCTGAAAACGTAAAATCGCTAATATCTCGAAAACCAGAGCCCGTAGAGGATTTCTGATGGAAATTTCGTCCACCTTAGTACCCCCACCCCCACCATCTAGAATCCATTGGCATGAACAAAAATTTCCTAGCGTTAACTTTAATTATTACTAATATTAGTTCAAAACCAAAAGCCTACATTTAGGCGCACCACATATCTATCCAAGAAAACCGTAGTACTGGCTAATGCCGCTAGGACGCAGTCAAGACCAAATCCATCAATAAAGCTTCCCACCCCCTTCATAACTGAAAGTGATCTCGTATCCCAAAACTCGAGATGAAAAACTTGGAGGCTACGAGTCTGAGATGAAAAATAAGCGAACTCCAGAAACAAAATTGAAATCCTATGCTATTTTCCTAGGCTGGAGAGTGCTAAAAGTGGTCTCGTATCCCCAAAATGGTCTCGTATCCCCAAGATTCGAGATGAAAAATAGGCGCACTTCAGAAACAAAATCGAAATCCTATGCTATTTCCCTGTGTTGGAGAGTGCTAAAAGTGGTCTCGTATCCCCAACATCCAAGACATAAACCAGTACATCCAAGGCACAAACCCACATTTAGTGTGGAATCGAACCACCTAGCGACGGTGGCGCCATCTGTGGCGAAATCCTGGAAGCTAAAACAGTGCGCCAGAACTCTCCTAGCTTATCTACTGTTTTGACTACTTGATTGACTCTTTCTGATGGGTTTGCTTGAGGATGATACAAAGCTGTATAATCAATTGGTATTTCGTACTCGTTACAAAGTTCCCTAAACTCTTTACTCCTGAATTGGACTCCATTATCACAGATAATGCTTCCAGGTGCTCCGAATAGTAAAATCACGTTATTTTCGATATTTCGACTTACCAGCTTCGCGGTAGTAGATCTTAGAGGAAACAAGAGGACAAACTTGCTAAAGTGATCGACAACTGTTAATATAAATGAATAGCCTTGATTCGATTTCGGAAGGGGACCAATTAAATCGATACATATGGTTTCCCAAGGACGGGTTGCGTGTTTTCGCTTTGCCATTAATCCCGCAGGCCTCTGCAAATCTGGTTTAACCGCTTGACATATTAAACAGTTTCTGACGTATCTTGCTGCACCTTTCCGCATCCCTGGCCAGTAAAACTGCTGTTGAACACGATCGTACGTGTTTTGAATCCCACCGTGACCAGAGGTAGGTTTATCGTGTGTCTCATACAAGATCGACCTTCTATTTTCTTTTGGGACCACCTCTTTCCAATAGTCCGACTCGGCGGCCAAGGAAGGATACCTTGTTCGGACATGCTTCCATAATTTAGATTGTTCGATTCGCCAATCCGGATATTTCGATGGGTAGGCCTTTACGCTTGCCACCATTTTGTTAAACCACTTATCCGTCGAGCTAATATTTGATTCCAAATTAATGGAATTGATTACGGGTACCGATCTAAAGAGGAAATCAGGCAGGACGTGTTCCTTGCCTTTTCTATGTATTATGTCGAAATCGTGTTGCTGCATTTTCACGGCCCAACGAGCAAGACGTCCAGAGGGATCCTTCAAGTTATTGAGCCAGACCAACAAGGCATGGTCTGTGACTACTATGAAACGGGTGCCTTCTAAGTAAGGCCTCAACTTGTCGACTGCCCATAGGACTGCAAGACATTCTCGTTCCGTTGTCGAGTAGTTCCTCTCACAGCGATTCAGCGAACGACTTAAATACGCAATGATCTTTTCTTGATCCTCTTCCTTTTGGGTTAGAACCGCGCCAATCCCAAAACCAGAAGCATCCGTATGCACTATAAACGGGAGTTCGAATTTAGGACATGTCAGTAGTGGAGCGCTCACCAACTTTTCTTTAATGAGCTGGAAGGACTCTTCACACTCACTACTCCAAACATATTTCTTGTTTTTCTTCAATAAGGCTGTAATAGGTGCACAAAGGGTCGAAAAAGATGGTATAAATCGTCTGTACCATGCAATCATACCGATTAGTCTACGGACTTCCTTCACTGTGCAATGTCTAGGATACACTTGACTTTATCTGGATCTACCTGTAGACCATTAGCTCCTACAACATACCCCAAATACTTGAGTTCAGGACGACAGAGCTCGCATTTGTCGTAGTTGATTACTAAACCTGCTTTTCTTAGGCGTTCAAAGACTTCTGTTAAGACCTCCACATGCTTCTCGAACGTCTGAGTAACCAGAACAACGTCGTCAAGGTATACAAACACGTGAGTATCTAAAGTTCCGGATAAGATGCGGTCAATTAACCTCTGCCACGTTGCGGGAGAATTGGTCAGGCCGAATGGCATCCGAGTGAACTGAAACAGACCCCTTCCTGGCACAGTAAAGGCCGTATACTGTTTCGAACTTTCAGCCATTGGCACCTGCCAGAAAGCTGACTTGATGTCTAAGGAGGATAGAAAATTGGCATCCCTTAACTTTTCCAGGGTCGACGACACATATGGAATTGGGTAGGCGTCTTTCTTGGTTACTTTGTTGAGTTTTCGGTAGTCAACACAAAACCGAAAACTGCCATCTTTCTTCTTCACCATAACTATAGGTGACGCCTATCAGATGGTTCTACAATGCCGTCTTCTAGCATTTCGTCTAGCTCAGAGTTAATAGCCTTTTGGATCGCAGGGGACACTGGGTAGTATCTTTGCTTTATGGGAGGAGAGTCCATTCTTATCACGTGCTCTACTACGTTAGTCTTTCCTAGACCCTTACCCATCCTTTTCTCCATCTTATTCATTAAATCTTCGAGCCTAGCTTTTTGGTCTTCCGTTAGTGTAGATCGACTTTCAAGGGAACACATATTAATCTCTCTGGGAGTATTTTTGAAATTCCAGGTATCTTCGTCTAAACTCGCCGTAATCGCCATCCTCCTCCAGAAGTCAGTCCCCAGTATAATCTCATGAGGCAGTGGTGGTATTATCAGCACTTCAAAAACTTTGACCACGCCCTCCAACTCTATTGGTAAATTTGCAGTGCCGGCGATCTCTAACTTGTCCCCATTTGCAAGAGTCACCGAGTTTGTGACAGATTTACTTAGTTTAATATTTCTGGTTTGTAGCTTGCGCCACCCTATTTCTCCCATTACCGTTATTGAGGCACCTGAGTCCAGCAATCCAGTCATTGGTACGTTAAAGACTGAGATTTCTAAATATGGCCTTTCATCTTTTTTTACACGAGCAAAAATAAAATCCAGCATAGCTGATTTGAAAGGATCCTTCCAACCTACCCCACATAATTCGAATACGCTTTTGTTCTCAACTGCTGCGGCTCTGTTAAATACCTTGGAGCTCAGTGTGCCGCCTACTGCTGAGCTCTCGACGCGTTTCCCGAATCTACCGAGACATTATTGTTCCGACTGTACCACAGCCAAAACAACGACGAGGTTGTTTACAAAATCGGAATGTATGGCCTTCCCTTTGGCAGTTGTAACATTTGTAAGTTAAATTAACTCTTAGCCGGTTCGAAATGGTCGCCACGTGCGGATCGATGTGCGATACGTAAGCAAGATCTGGTTAAAATAAGTGCGTATTGCGTTTAGAAGGAGGGGGTATAAATGCTTCCACTGAGGCGCGGACTGCTTCCAGCTTTCTCCCCTTTTCGACCAAATCTGTTAAGCTGTCAATATCATTTAAACCCAATTGAGCTTGGTAAAAAGGGCTAATATTCCTTTTTAGGACTCTCATTTGTTGATCCTCAGTCATTGGTACCGTTAGACGAGAAAATAGGCTAGTCATTATAGCTACGTATGTTCCATTCGACTCGTCTTTACCTTGCGTTCGCCTTTTAATCTCTTCTGTAAGACGGTCATCATAGTCGATGGGTAAAAACTCACTTCGTAACTTCCTCACTAGGTCTGACCAAGATTTAAAATTCGCCTTATTTGCTCTGTACCAGATCAGGGCCCGGCCACTGAACAAATCTAAAGCCGATCTAAACAATTGAACTTCGGAAACTCCCCGGGCTTCACGTTGCTCCGTCACTCTTTCGATGAACGAACTAAGAGATTAACCCTGTTCCCCAGAAAATTTTAAATTCCACTTATAAACTGGTAGGCGCAAAGAACCTCCCGACGTTAATGTGTAATTCTGAATTTCATCGTCTTCAGTGTCAGAACTGCTGGGTATATTCGTTTCTACCTGTGCTTGTATCGACCCTAGAGCAGATATAAGTTCCGTTTTTAATTTGCTTTTGAGCGCTGTATGCTCTTGCTTTTCTGCTTTCGTTCGCCTGATCCTATCCAATGCCCAATTAATCTTTGACACTACTTTAGCATACTGACCGCTAGTAATATTGCCGGTAAAGTTCTCAATCATCTGATTAAGTTCAGTGACCTTGCTCCTTACTGACTCCGCATCCTGCTCGAAAGTGAAAGGGTAGCTGTCACTCTCAAGTAAACTCCCAGTTTTTCTACCTTGAAAGCGCCTCTAAGGCTCCTACGCATTTCATCGACTGTACCTACTTCTAAACCCCGTACGAGTAGCTGGTAGCTTAATTCTTCCTGGTTAAGGCGATTCACCTCCATTCTGATGGAAGTACCGAGCTCTATAACCGGTGTGTACAAATTTTACCAATTTTACCAAGGCGAGCACTAATTAACACCCCAGATTGGATAAAGGTAGGATTATGTTAGTGTTGATTGCGCGCTAGATATCCACCAAGTAACTAAACGACTAGGATCACGAACAATAAATTGAGTTCAGACGCTCTGCCTTCAGGCAAGCACTAAGGATAAGGCGACGGCGAATGTTCCTCTAAAAGTCTTCTACCTGTATGCCTATTTATACTAAACAGCGATTGGTTAAAAGGAATTCGACACCAAATCGGGGTGAACTAACGCAAATCTCTTGTATGTTAATACGATTGAATAAAACATTTCCGATAATAAAGTTAAAAATTTTTTTTCCAATTAGTTAAGACTATGCAATCACTTGAAGATATTCAAACATTCAAAGGAAACTCCAATATATAATATCTATTTGAAACTCTTTCTACTTAAAACTAGGATGAATGTTAAATATTAGTAAGTAACCACTCGAAGACATATACGCTTAGATACTCTTATCCTATCTTATCTGTGCGTGGGATCCGGTAATGTAAAAATAGTTCAATTACAATACTATAATGGTATTTCTTAGGAGCTTGGTTGTATTGAATTTTTTTTGTTTTTTTTTTTTTTTAACCTGGAATTTATTTCTATATTAGACAGAGTTCCTAAGACGATTGTGGATGTCTACGGCTACGAAAAGGAAAATAAAAATCAACAGGCCGCTGTAAAATCAAAATTGTTATCCTAATTCAATAAATGACCTCAATTATGACAAAGGATATGAAGTCATCGCAATTTGCAATCAAAACCAACGTTCCCGCAACTCAGTGGCATGAGACACGATCAATATAATATTTGCCGTGTTATTAAAGTCCTAGTAGAGTTATCGTAAAGAAATTATATAATATCCCACCTCTTTTGATATGGAGTGTTATGCTTGTAATAATAAATATAAATTATTAAAGTTGCAGGTCAAATCTTGTAAAGATATTAGGACTACCCTTTTCATATCAATGGAAGCAAACCCAGAGTGTATCTCGTTACGGCAATAATATCTTCGACGTAAGAATGAATGGGTTTATGCACGTTAATATTAATGATTTTGTTAGATAAGCGCGCCGTTAATTTAATGGTTCCAGATTTATTAAAAGAGATATGCTTTCCTTTCATGCACTTAAAAACAAACAAAAAAATTAACTTCGCCGGACACTATTCTGAAGATATTACTAAATTCGTTCTACCTTCTTCCTTCTCATAGAAGTAATCTGGTTGTCGGGAAAGAAGCTAACATGATATTCCGAACTTCACTATTTGTCCCCCGAAATTAAGTCCATACGCGATCTTTTATATATTTATACTTCTTGAGAATAATACTCAGAAAATGAACGCGCTGCCTATCTGCTCTACTTCATCAAACTTAACTCCACATGGAATCTTTTATGCCTAGACGTCTCGCGAATAATATTCGGCAGATTCACAGCTTGATTTCAATTAGCTGGTTGACACACAGCACCGGTGCCCTCGAATAATGTGAACGATGAGTAATTACAAGGAATCGCAGAAACAACAAAAATGCTATATTACTATTTTCCGAATTCACCTGGTCTTTAACCATTCATCTTGAGTTTATTCTGCATACAGCTAACGAGCAAATAATCGATTTATCGCTTTTTCAATTATTCTTTATTATAATCCATAGATCAATGTGTTATTTCCTTAAATATAAACATCATATACCCAGCATGAAAACAAAATAATGTCAACATGTCAATGAAAGAGAAAAAAATTGTCGACCTGTTACCAACACCGGAAATATTCTTTAATGTATCATTAACATCTGTTATTTTTAACCTGTACTAATGTGCTAGCAGCACCACCAAAAATTTCCTTCCACTTTTCCTACGCTTATGAGGGCGGCTCCCAGCACTGATCACTCGTACGTATGTACCAACGGAGTAACTGATCGCTTGATTTATTATTGTTGAGGGTTATGCCTACTGTAGTATGTGTGTAGCGACGTTACTTCTCTTGTGTATCGCTGTGTAGCGTAGAAACAAATTCAATTAGACTTGTAGCTAACAAATTAAACGATGTCCGTGCGACTGTACCGAAAATATTACGACGAAGTATAATTCTCTGTATAAAATTGCCAATACCTCTGGAAAATTAACGCATTTCGAGAAGTCGCTGTAAATTACAGTATTAGCGGTTATTCCTTTTTACCGTGCTATGGCCCCACGTTGGGCGCCAAAGATGTTACGCTTCCCTAGATGCGCAAAGGAGATAGTTTCAGCGAAGAAGGTCGTAGGGCGAACAGAAAGAAAAAATAGTTATTCATTGGGCGCCACGTGATTTTTGAGCTTTATGAGCTATCACGAAACTCACATTTTTATGTACCCAGCGATTCCTAAAACACTTAACTTTACAAAAGAAATACCCAGGATTATCTAGAACATTTTAATAATAAGTATATACGATATATATAGATGTGTACATAGATAGTGGAGAAAAGCACGACAACGGTAATCTTCTATATGGTATATGATATCATAAAACACAACAAAAATTAATAATTTTTTCCACTGTTACTTAACTTTTGTACAGCGTGGAGAGCCTCAGTATTCTCTGCGTTCCATGTGTGACCTATGTGTGACCTTTTCACTAGTCCAAGATCCTTACGCACCGACCGCGTCTTTCTCTTTTCTTTCAGTTCCTTGCAGAAACTCAAACGTACTTCTTTCTACTCTCCTTCTTTCCTTATTTTTCTTTTCTCTTTTCCTTTATAAACTTCAACTTCTGGTTAACAAATCTTGAATTTCTTTCACTACTGACTGACTTGTTGAAATCTCGCACTGAAGTGGACGATCTGGCACACCAGAGGAAGCAACCGGCCCGCGTTCTCTTCTTCTTTTTCGGCCGTTTCCCAACAAAGCCTTTCTGTAAATTCACATTGGCGTGCATTTTCATGGACTTAATCCACAAGGTTTGGTATTGTGGTGTTTGCTTGTAGTTTTTTTTTTCCACTCTCCGATTTTCTAATTTCTAAAATTTTTTATATTATTTATTCGGAGCTAATGGAGCCGGACTTCCACGGGGCCATCGTACACGCTTCACGTGTCGTGATTTCTTCTAGTTTTTCTTCTAATAATTTTTTTTCTTTTATTTTTATCTGTGCAGTTAGAATCGTGGACCAGCCTGGAAAGTTTTAAAATGGTCTTGAATTCATCCAATAGCAATCTCCATGCTGTCCCAGCATATACTTGATGGTATTACTTGATCCATTATCATAACATATGCGAATTCAATGCAAAGCCAATTGGCGTTAAAAAGTTTCCTGCTTGTTATTGTACTACCATCATATTATATTATGTATTATATATATGTACTTCTATTACTTAAAGAAAAATCAACGTAAATATTCGCTGTGTATTCCTGTCGTCATGTGAGTGTGTCTAGTGCGCCTATAGATCTTACTTCTTGTGGGGTGCATACATTCATATGATCGAAGGTGTAACTCATAGTTTGAGTCCTGTGAATGTGTGTGTGTAGTGTGCCTTTAGTTCTTCCGATGTGGGTGCGTACATTCATCTGATTGAAGGTTGTAGTAGAGGATGTCAGCCGCCAGTCTACGGATCTGTTGGGCAAATGGGTAGACTGCTAGCCTCTGTCCTCTGACTGCAAAAAAAAATCATCTTGGGGACCTATGTGGGTGGCTGCATAGCAAATATGCCGCTAGCCATCAGTCGGCGTGGGGTGGTTCTTACCACCCACATCCCCTCGATGCTAAACAGCTGTGCAATGAAATATATGACCGGACGGACAGACAAAAAAAAAAAAAATAAATAAAAAAAAACATAAAAAAAAATATTTTTCTTTTTAATGGGCCATGCTGCTTCATTTGGGTAATCTAAAAGTCTGCAAAAAAAAAAAAGAAAACAAAAGTCTGTTATTTCTAAAAACCTGAAAATAAAATGAGGAGAACCATCGTCAACGCCGTACATATACATTGGTTCACCCGGAGAACGAACAACGCAGTTTGAGAGAACGAGAGAGAGAGACAGAGGGGACTCGTGGTCTTAGTGGAGTCCCAGCTTTGGCGATGATTGAGCCCAATCGCTCCCAACCTCCCTGGCCAAGCTTCCAAAGCGAGCTACGTATGCTTAGCCCCATTCTGCCAGCTGACGTGTGTGTGCGGGTGTGTGTGTGCTACATCGATGGAGTCAGTGCCTCGTCCTTAGGGCGCTAACCGATCATACTCACTGAAACCAAAGAAAACCGAGAGGAAGAAAGAGAAAAAAAAAAAATAAAATAAAAACAAAATCAAAGGAAAGAAAAAAAAACAAAAGACTTGCGTTACCCTTATGCAAAACACTCTTTATATTAATTCAATTCGTTTACATACAATGCGGAGTTATGCAATTACTTGATTAATTATTATTCAATGAATTTCCTACCCTACGCTCGTCATTTAACCGGCAAACAAAACTTAGTTCTCAAACTGCTAAGGTATTTACTAGTAGAATATTAAATTCGACAACAATTCCCAAAAAAAATTTTGCACGTGATTTCACTACAATTTCAATCCTATTGGAATACTGTTTAAATGGTTAAATGACCCTATGTTTGCCCTATGGGTACCCATATACATCACTTGAGAAAAAAAGAAATAGATAAAATTAACCATGCACTTACTTACTTACAACATATTCCTTACTCGGGGCAGAACAATTCATTCATTTTCTTTTTCTTTCTTCTTTATTCACTTCTTCTACCTCCCTTCCTTTTTCTCTTTCACATATTTAATTCACCGCTAACTTTTCCAATCTTCTCTAATTTGATTTAGTGATTATTTAATTAAACTTGTATTTTCTAAAGGTTATCTAATTCTTTTAATTTTCATTATTTCTCAAACTTTGTTTGACTTATTAATTATTAAACTTGGTTTCCTCAGACTTCATTGACGGATCTATATATATATTTTTTTCCTTTTACCTCTTTCACAGATTTAATTCACCACTAACTTTTCCAGTCTTCACTTATTTGATTTAGTTATTATTTAATTAAACTTGTATTTTCAAAAGGTTATTTAATTCTTTTAATTTCTCTTTATTTCGCAAACTTTGTTTAACTTATTAATTATTAAACTTGGTTTCCTCAGACTTCATTGACGAATCTATATATTTTTTTCTTCTTTTTCTTTCTTTTGCCTTTGCAAACCTTAATACTTCACTTTTTATTACTGCGGCGCGTGCAATAGGAATAAAAAAAACAAAGTTTCTTTCCCGAAGAAGCTGCGTGAACTTCTCGACCTGAGGCTTGACCCAAAAAAAAATCACACTTTCATATAGTTTACACTAATTGGCCGCCTCTGTTCAGCGCAGGTAAGTAATTACGCAAAACAGCTGATCGCTATTTCTTATTGTTTTCTTCTATTTCAGAAGCTACACTGTCCAATGCAAAAATAAATAAAATATAATCTGCTATTGCAGGTAAATAGCCGCACAAAACTAATACTATTATGGGTGGTTTCCTCTTCTTTTACAGAAATTCACATTCCGACATAGGCATATAAAAAAAAACATCTAATGCTATTGCCGGTAAGTAATTACGCACCAAAACTAATACTATAATGAATTGGTTCCTCCTTTTTGTTTTTTCTTTCTTATAGACATTCAATTGTCCGACGTAGGTATATGAAAATGCCTTCGACTATCGCTGGTGTAGATAACTAAGTTCCTTGTGGTGCTCTACTAATGCCACAGGTAAATACGAACTACTAATTAGGCGGTCTACTGACGCCGCAGGTAAAAACTTGAGATTTGCACTGGTAATCCTTAATTGTCTCTTTCAGAAGACATTCTTGGCTGAAACCAATAAATTTACTCCTACGCGCAAGTATAGGTAAGTAGATCACTTTTCTTAATACCCGGCACTAAAATTTATTCTTCGAATTTCAGGTAAATGTTTTACACTGATGAATACTATTGTGCAACGCAGGTAATTACACAAAAGAACTTGAAATTTGCACTGATATTCCTTAATTGTCTCTTTCAGAAGAAATACTTGGCTGAACCCAATAAATGTACTCCTACGCACAAGTACAGGTAAGTAGATCACTTTTCTTAATACCCGGCACTAAAATTTATTCTTGAATTTCAGGTAAATGTTTTACACTGATGAATACTATTGTGCAACGCAGGTAATTACACAAAAAAAACTTGAAATTTGCACTGATATTCCTTAATTGTCTCTTTCAGAAGAAATACTTGGCTGAACCCAATAAATGTACTCCTACGCACAAGTACAGGTAAGTAGATCACTTTTCTTAATACCCGGCACTAAAATTTATTCGCCTATAATTTCCTAATTTCCGTGAAACGTGTTTTAAATTCATTCGCGCCGGTACAACCGAAAAAAAAAACCAACTCGTCTCAAAAGAAAGTGCCAACTCTTAACTCTGTTCGTTTCGAGAGTACTTCGCGAACGTCCACTTTTCAGTTGCCTGCCTAAAATCGACTGACTCAACTCCGCGCAGTCCGCCTACATTCCAGCCGTGCTGTCTTCCAACCGACCGACAGACGAGCGCCTTTCGTCTCTATCATCCACAGCTGGCGTATCATCGAGCTGAAATTTTTCTCGGAATTTCGGGCGGGCCTGCTGTAATGCATCGCGTGATGCTTTACAGCTAGGCGAATTACCGTTTCGTTCGTGGAATTGTAGCTGACTAGCGGGAAGTTTTAAATGAAAAATTGTATTTTGTGCTCATTTTGCACATTTTAGAATTTTTCGACTGAAAGTATTTTGCTGTTGTTGTTGTTGGTTTATGTACTCTACGGGTTTTGTTTTTTTTTTTTTATGGAGAAGTAGCATAGGGCTACTTCTCGGAAATCTCTAAATTGAAATTGTTTTAACTTTTCAGGAATTAATAATATGGAGAAGTAGCATAGGGCTACTTCTCGGAAATCTCTAAATTTAAATTATTTTAACTTTTCAGGAATTTATAATATGGGGAAGTAGCGTAGGGCTAATTCTCGGAAATGACTGTTTTATCCCCTTTCTAGGTACCTCTGAGAAATCATGGGGGTTTCTCTACAGAAGTAGAGAAGCCAAAAAAAAAAAGAAAGAAAAGTAGCGTAATGGGGTATACGCTACAAGGTGTAACTCTGAAACGAAAGAGATCTCAACAGATTCAGTTGCTCACCATTGAGTAGTACAAACATAAATACATAAAAGTAGTTTCGATTCCCGTCCGCGGGTAAAAAAAAAAACACTGTTATTAAGTATAAAAACTAAAAGTGATTCACTTTATTAAAAAAGAAAGATGAGTCACTTAACCATAATAATGTCATTAAATTATAATCACTTAACAAATTTCACCTTCACCAAAAATAGCATTTGAGCTTACGCTTACCGTAGGCCGATTGTAAGACAATTTGCACGATTTGAACAAAGCAAAAACTCAAAGCAGAAAAAATTAACAAAAAAAAGAGGCAACTTGCACTTTACTATATCACAATTTGATTGCTTGAACTTGAAACTTTTAAAAGAGTGATCCATGCAAATGCTCGGCCTTATATAGGGTCTGAACCGCCACCTTTTGCTGTGGAACCTGCAACCACAATTAAATTTCTAATAATGTGTTATTTTTTATCAGGTGTAGTTTATCTCATTCGATGAGGAATATTAACATCTATATTTTCTCATCAAAAGATCTCCATCATAATTTAATTTCATTGAATGAAAACTAAAAATTCCAAATGGTGCTATAACATTCGGTGTGGAATGTAAATTCTAGCTATCTCGCTTATACTAGCTATCTCTTTTCTTCTCACTAGTTATATGAGAAATCAAAAATTATTAAATATATTTTCGTCGAAATACTTTAGCATCCTTTTAATACCACCATCAGGTTGCTCGTAAAAAATACCCCCAATTCATGTGCCATCTGTTGGCAATATAATAATTCTGACAGTTTCGCGGTATTTATAAATTTATTTTGACGGTTTTGCGGTCGCGAGTTTTCCGTGCGTGTCCAGTGAAAAGTGCCCTGATTGCATTAAACTCGATTTTTGAATAAATTGTTTTACCTTGTGACAAATGTCAAACATGAAAATTTATGTATAATTTTCTTCGAAATTGTTCGCGGGAAAGCGTTTCGCTATGATTAATAATGTTCTGTGATTCTTTTTCCATATTTGGTGTAAATTTCACATGAGAGACATAGAAATGAAACTAATTATGGCATAATTTCCATTTCCCACAGTGTTGTTGTTGTATTTGCGTGTATGTATTTATGTTTACATTTTGCATGGGAAAGTTGGACAATTTGTCGTTCTTATGAAAATTGGTTATTGTTTTCTTATTTTAAGATGATTTATTCATTGCTTAATGCAATTAATTCAAATTTTCTTTTCATTTCATATAATTTCACGTATGCACGTAGTTACGTATGTACTAATTCTTCGCGGGAGGAAGGTATGCCAGTCGTTTCCCTGGCATGTATTTAAGTTAAGTACTTTTAATTAGTTTGAATTTTATTAATTCCTTTTCTTTTCTCTTCAGCTTCATTCATCGCTTAACAATCTCCACCTCGTTGAATGCCTGCATTCAACCGATTCTTCAGCTTTTGTATACCGCGCTTGTGAAAGCGATTGAATGAGAGCTGCACATCGGCACTTACTTGGAGGAATACGTGGTATGGATCGGCAAGGTTTTTTGTTCTTGTTTTTCGTGCAAGGCTGCACGCTAGCTCGCCTCGGCTATTAAGGGAGACTGTGGGGAGGTTCCACGGAAACCTGCAGCTGTGCCACCAGCCATATACAAAATAATTCGTGCCTTCAAGCCAAAAAGAAGCACACACTCGGTCCTGAAGGGACCATTACACCACTAGCGTCTGCAGCAGGCAGAAAACCAAGCTGCACCGAAAAGTGTAAGGTTTTCTGCTAATGTGAAACGCTTCTTCTTCTCCCTTTTTATTTTCTTTTCAGGCCATTGCGGGCAATACAGGTTCAATTCCTTTCGAATGAATCTGGTTTTTTAATTTTTTTTACATATTTAATAACAAAATTTTTTTTTTCAATATGCTATTTTTTCAATTTCTTTTCTTTGTTCTGTTTATTTCATCTGTTTTTCAAGTCACTCAATTTCGCTATTTGGGACCTGTTGATGAGTCAAACCAAGACTTGAATCTTGTCACCCAAAATGTTAGTGGGTTGTGTGATGAAATAACAAATTAAAAACATTTTTTAGCTTTTGCTATATATCGGAGTATCCAAAAAAAATTCCTTCTTGAGCAGATATAAGTTTAATCCGGGAAAAAAATTCTTTAGAGTAATCTCTATCATTATTATCTAATCATAAAGTAAAAGAATACTCAAATACAGCGGAATGCGTACAGTAATAGTCTATCTTAATATACTAATCATGGGAGACAAAGTTCATAAAAGTGTTGGTTTAATATATTAAATAAGGTAATTAATTCTTTCTTTCCAGTTAACCAAATTTCATAAAAATTTAATTTCATGTCAAAAATTTAAGCAAAAGGCTGTATTCTTTACGCTTTAGTCGTATGACTTTGGTAAGGTACGGTATTAATAATTTTCTTTATACATTTGCATGCAAAAACAAAAAAAGGAAAAATCCTGCATTTATTTGAAGCACAGTTGCATGGCCAACAGGAGCAATAAGAGCGTTAAGCATGTGGCATGACTACTGTGCAAAAAAACAATACTATAACGCGAGAATATAGGTACAATGCAAACGCCATGTCACTAGCAAAATCCGTAACCTCGGCACTTTGAAACATCTTATGAAAAAAAAACTTATGTCTTGTATGCTAAGCTTAGTTATTTTTAAAATACCTAAAGAAGCAATAAAAACAATAGAATACACAAGTTTTCCACCTTTTTTGGTTGTTTTATTTATTTGGTGTTGTGTTCCATAATTAAAATATAAAAATACCTTTCTTATCTATACCGCGGTTTCGGCTGTTTGTGTCATCTTACTGACGACAACACCAAATAAATAAAAGAACCAACAAAGTTGGTAAACTTGTGTTTTTTTATGGTTTTTATTGCTTCTTAAAGTTTTTTAAAAATGAGTGCATACCACAAAATCTCTTCAAAAACCACAAATTATGTAAAGCTTAATTATGGTAATAAAATTTATGTAAATCAATGTAACCAAGCAAACAAATGAATTAAGGTAATGAAAAGAAAATTAAGTTCTTATTTGATTTTACTCACGTTTAAATCTCTGGAGGTATGTGGTTAAATTTCTAAAACTAATGTGAGTAAATTGCGGTCTTTAAAGCGCTATCCTCTCGCCCCCTTTTCCAATTACAAGTGTACGTACATTCATATACTTCTATGATAACCTACTTATTCTCCAAAAAACAAAGAAATCAAATATAAATGTAACAGGTATCTAATCCTTTTGATCACTTAGTCGAAAATTATAGCGTCGAACATGGTTGACCAGAATTCTCAGATGACAAAGTGCTTTGCTTGTGCGTAGGCTGTCAGTCAGGTACCATGGACGATTTATTACAATAATTCTCTCTTCACCAATACGCAGCATTTGACTAACTATTAGCGTATTGTGAGCCTCGCCCCATAATTTCTAATTCTTCGTTAACGGATAACTGCGATAGTGCTAGCAGCAGCATTTGAGGCTTCTAAGCATTGCTGACTAATGAGGGTCTACTTTTCAGCGGCATGTATTTCGTCGAGTTCTTTCCTGGGTACAATGGGGCACCATAAGCTACCCCCGCTTGTG